>OW569413.2:104200247-105450247 GCA_937662695.2 Halyzia sedecimguttata | reverse complement strand
AAACCATTGGGCCGATTATGCCCATTAACGAACTTGTCCGTCGTATTCGGATGCGCCACCTACCCTCAAATTTCAAGTCGCTAGCTCGTTTCGTTCTCAAGTTATCGTGGCAACGGCCGGACGTCCGGACGGCCGGCCGGACAGAATCAAATTTGACCTCGAATTCTTCATTGGGCAGTCGAACTAAATCGTTTGAGACCATTTTCGTCAAAAAATTCGAAAGTTACAGACATTTAGGCAAAATGATAACGCGATGTTCCCCAGAACATACGCGCAAAAATTTTTTTTTACAAATCTAACACCCTGTATCTCGGAGAGGAGGCATTTCTCGGCATATGTTTATAGGACAAACTAGGGCTTATTTTTGACGTAGAATACGTCGTTAAAATTTCTTGATTACGATCTGGACCACCCGGTATATATCAGGAACTATTCGTCCGACATCGCTGAAATTTTGCGAGAGCCTTCAAAACCTAACTCTACGCTAAGTACGGCAAATTTGAACACGATCGGATCTATATTGTTGGAGATCCGAGCAGCCCTGGATGAGTTCAGTAGTTGGATGGTTGCCTCGATAACTTTTGAGCTAAAAGAGATAGGGACATACAATTGTCAGGATAGGTTGCGCATCCGAATAGGAGATTTAGGTTCGTTATTGGGCATAAATGGCCCTATGGTTTCGGAGTAGTAACCACCTAGAATATTATTTGCTCGATAACTCAAAAAATTGCAGACCCGATCGAATTGAAGCTTGGTAGCAAGTTGTAGAACTTAGACAATATTGCAGTTTTTTTTTTACTGGAGATATTCAACCCAATTTGATTATGTATCTTAACAAAGAATATATTTCCATTATCATATGTATTATCCACAGGCATTATATTATCACCTTAAAATTATAATATCATATCATCCTCATAACTCTACGATAGCTGAGGTTATTTCATAGGTCATTCTGCTTTCGATCATACTTTGATTTCTAGAACAGGAGGGGTATTTTATATCAGGAATAACGAACCAGAAATAATTTTGACATCTTTCATGGGAAAATAAGATTACATGGAAGAACACAGAGCATATAATAATTCATACATAGAATAATTAAGTACAGCATTCTGTGAAAACATAGAAGTACGATTCATTATTGAAATTTCAAAAATCCATATCTCCGAAAGTATTAGTTTGTTAGAGTTGAAAATGTTATCAATGGATTTTTATGGTGAAATTACATCTTAAAACAAATAGAATTTGAAATTTGTAATGTAAAAAAATTTTTTTTTTGGTTACTCCGAAACCATCGGGCCGATTTTGCCCAATAAAAAACTCATCTGAGATATTTATCTCCCAAACCTACTCTGGAAATTTCAACTGCCTAGCTCATTCTGTTCGAGAGTTATTGTAGAAACAAAATTTGAAATTTTTTAAATTTTTTTTTACACTTTACGGCAACCCGATCATTACGAAAGTTCGCATGCATATAAAAGTTATTATTCTGCAATTTGATGCTAAATTTCAGACAGATCGAGTGATCGGTTTCGGAAAAATTCATAAAAAATATTTCAAATAAAATAGCCATAACGGCCATGACTCCGAAACCGCCTGGTGGATTCTGCCCTTTAACGAACTCGTCTGACATATTTACGTTCCAAACCTACCCTGCAAATTCCAGTCCTCTAACTCCTTTCGTTCGAGAGTTATCATGTTAACGGCCGGCTGGACGGACGGCCTGCCGGACGACCGGGCAGAATCGATTTCGACCACGGATTCTTGATCAGTGAGTCGAACCAAATCGCTTGAGACCATTTTCAGCAAAAAATTCGAAAATTATAGATATCTGGGCAAATTGATAAGCACTCTGTTCCGAGCACAAGAGCGCCAAAAATGAAACATGTCAGGTGTGCGTATGATGGGACGTATCAGTGAATTCGTTGAACAATTTCGTGAATATTTGCAAATCTGATAATGAGTTTTGAAGGTAGGTGTAATTTGAATGTGGGTTTAACCAGAAAAAATTGGATCAAGCCCTGTGGACAGGAGCTATTGGGCGCATGTTCATCTTCCTTGTGGCCCGTACTGACCAGTAAAGAAAAAAAGCAGTATCATGTTGAATACCTTAATATTATTCTGGAACACAAATTTTCCATTACAATAATCTTCATCTAGCTTCTATTTAGTATCAATTCCTGTAGAACGTGATCATAATAAGTGTTTTCCATATAATAAAATGTGTTTGAACTTGGTATGTAGGAAATCTGACATCAATTATTGGAATTAATTGATTTGACAAACAGCCGTCAAATGAGGTAAATAGATTTTTGTGACGATTTTCTGTGACCATAGAACGTCAAAACACGCTGGAATGTGAATTTTAAGCAATATCTTCTGGAATTGAGATCGTATCGAACTGAAATTTTGCACACTCGTGTAGAATGCTTTATTTAAGCATTTCATTATTGCATTTCTTGAAATAGGTACCTTTTCAAGTCGATCAACATCGTCCTTCTTTCGACGTCTAAACTATGACTTGATTCTTTATGTTTATGTCTTTGAATTTGTTTTCGGTGGAATTCAAAGAGTTCATAGAATAATCGATGAAAATACTGAGAGAGACCCAGGAAATTTGACACATTTTGTCTTATATCTCCAGAAATTGAAATCGTATAGAGCCAAAATTTTGCACAATGTTGCAAAATACTACAATTGACGTTAGTACAAGTTTTTGTTGCAATCTGATGAATAGTTCACGAAAAAAAAATTTTTTTTTCGAAAAAATTAAAAGAAATATTTTTTTAAAAATTATCAACATTTCGATCATAACAGAATTTTGCCAAAAGTTGCGCGTTTATATCCTCGAACTGACTACCAAGTTTCGATTCAACATCTTCTTTAGTTCCTGAAATATCAGGGAAATAACCTCAAAATTTTAAATGTCTATAACTCCTAAACCGTCCGGCCGATTTTGCCCGTTAACGAACTTAACCGTCGCATTTTGATCAGAAACCTACCCTGAAAGTTTGAAGTCGATAGGACCTTCGGTGCTCCCGGCACCCAAAAATCTGACACCGGATTCGTGATCAGGGAGTCCAAATTAGTCTATTAGCCAATTTTCAGCTCGAAATTCGAAAATTACAGACATTTGGACGAAATGATAGGACGATGTTCCCCTAGAACATGCGCCCAAAAAGGTGTGAAGATATGGAAGAACTATATCCGTTTGAAACATAATGTAATCTAACCAATATTTCTTATTTTAATTGCCTACTTCAAAAAACATTTCTTGGGGTGTAGTTTAGGTATGTTTGTGAGCACTAGCCCCATGTGTTTCCTGATTTCCAAATTTTGTAGAGTACAGTGTCCAAAAAATAATGTATATTTAACATAAATGCATTAAATTATGATTATACAGATAATTGGTGTCGGTGACGGACCCCGAGGACAGGCTGAGTGGCACAATTATTTCAAGAAAATTATGAATACTCATCGCCCATATCTTAAGTACGATAAGTAAAATTGAAATTTCGTGGAAATGGTAATTGGCGGTAGCTGAAAAAATGGGTTCAAGCCCTGTGGGCAGGAGCTTCATGGCGCTCTAGTTCAAACAGACAAATTATATCTCCGAAAGTATTGGTTTCTCAGAGTTGTGAATTATGTCAATGTATTCCTGTGATAGAACTGCATCATAAAGGAAATTCAATTCAAATAATAGTTTATTTATCAAGATTAAATGAGCAATCTGAGCATGAGAACTGCACCATGGAAGAAATCAAATTAAAATAGCTGAAATGAATTTGACTCTCTCTTATAGAACAGGATGATATGTACGTGTATGAACACAGAGCATATAATAAAGCTTGGATAGAATAATTATAGCATTCTGTGAAAACATAGAAGTACGATTCATTATTGAAATTTAGAAAAATCATATCTCCGAAAGTATTAGCTTGTTGGAGTTGAAAATGATATCGATGGATTTTAATGGTGAAACTGCATCTTGAATATAAATTGAATTCGAAATTTGGTGCTCAAAAAAAAATTTTTTTTTTCGTTACTCCGAAACCATCTGGCCTATTTTGCCCAATAACGAAATTAACCGAGATATTCATCTCCCTTACCTACTAAGAATATTTCAATTGCCTAGCTCATTCCGTTCGAGAGTTATTGTAGAAAATTTTTTTTTGAATTTTGAAAATTTTTTTTTTACACTTTGCGGTAACCTGGTCAATACAAAATTTCAAATGCGTATAGAGGTCATAATTCTACAATTTTATGCTAAATTTCAGATAGATAGAGTGATCGGTTTCTGAAATATACATAAAAAATGTGTTTTACTAAAATCGGCGATAACTCCGAAACCGCTCGATGGATTTCGCCCATTAGCGAGCTTGTCCGAGATATTTACGCTCCAAACCCACCTTGCAAATTTCAATCCTCTAACTCCTTTGGTTCGAGAGGTATCGTGCCTACGGCCGGCCGGCCGGACTGGCCGGACAGAATCGATTTCGGATTCTTGATCAGTGAGTCGAACCAAATCGTTTAAGGGCCGGTATTATAAACATTTGTCGAAGTTAACTTTAACTTTATCGGTCGAGATAACTTTAGCCTTAAAATGACTGTTTTATAAAAGTCCCATTTCTGTGGTCTGTGCGAATGTTCTGTGCTAATATTTGAATAACTCTACATTTGAAATTTTTTCCCAGTCCCTTGAAAATTACTTGATAAATTGAAGAATATCAGTCAAAATTGGTCGGCTCGTTAATTTGGAGGAATTATACCTTGTTCTTGCACGTTAACATTCAATATTTTGAAGTCTGGGCTCCTCCACTCGCTTATCATGCTCAGACAAGTCGTTTGTTTACATAAATGAAATAAATATGAGTGAATGTATTAAAATGAATTCAAGAAAGAACAAGTGTCTTACTACCCTTTGCTTCTACTCCCTCAAACTAATAAAAGTGCCGATTTCTTCGCAGCTCTCACCATTATCGAAAATTCATTGGACTATTATACACTGAACTCGCTCACTCAGAAAATTACTGACTTTTTTCAAAATGAAAATTGAAATAACACATAAATCGGAAATTTTGATCAAACTCTGTATTATTTGAGCACGTATTACGTGAGCACTTATTAATGTCAAAAGTTAAATAATATTCATTCATTTCAGTATTTAGAATGAGCAAAAAAAAGTGTTGGTTATGCTCATAAGATCTATAAAAGAAAAATTTCGGGCATAGGAATTGGGATGAAATGATTACATTTTTTATATATAATGTATTTATAAAGTTTGGAAGTATTCTTCAATCAATTCTTGTCGCACCAAATTACGATTCTGATTGTGTGGCATATGTTGATTGAAATTTTCCAATTCTACAGCCACATTTTGATCAGGTTCTTCTTCCCTCATATTAACTGCGATATTATGAAGCACTGCAGTTGCTACGATAACAGTCATGTTGTTTATCTCTTTAATCGAATTGTCAATTGCAGTATGGGAAATCTTCTTTTCCATACACCGTACTGCCTTTCTACAACATTTGTAGTTCTTATTTGAGATTCATTGTAGAGTCTCTGGGGTTGATTTTGTGGGTTTTCCAGAGGAATCACCATATACTCGGGCAATGCATATCCTGAATCGCTCACCAAAAAACTATTACCAAAGGTGCCTTCTTCAAATCGTGCCTTGAGTCTAGAATGCGTAAATATTATGCTGTCATGTGTGCCTCCCGGCCACCGTGCTACGTTATCTTTAATGCGTAAATGACTATCAGCAACGGTTTGGACATTATATGAGAAGTATCCTCTTCTGTTCCGATAATTTTCAGCATCATTTCCCCCTAAAAGTTATATAATTGTATAAATCACTTGAGAACAGTCTAAAAATAATTATAATTTACACTAGATATTCAAATAGATGCTAGAAATACAAACCTATTAGGTAGTTGGTCTTTGTAAATTTGCTTCAATGTGACCCATTAACACTAGTACAGACTCTTTTGATGATCCAAATCTGCTTTTAAATTCCGTTTCGTTCCATGGTGAAATGGTCTGAACGATTTCTAAATACCCTTTCATACATAAAAAACAAAAGAACAAAAGTTCCTCAAAAATAAATTGGATATCGCTGCGGAAAATCAAATAATAAAATTAGGGTTATATCAAATACTTAGGTTATATTTACATATGAACTGTCGAAAATCACCATTTTCTACAAAGTTAACTTTAAATTTAACTTTAACCCATACCCCATCCACCCAATAAAGTTAACTCGTGAAATGGGAAGTTACAGACATTTGGGCAAATTGATAAGCACCCAGTTCCGAGTAACTAGAGCGCCAAAAAGCCCCTAACAATGAACTAAGCATCACCAGGGGCGGTTGGTGAGGGAGAGCTGCGGGGCACCACCCTCCCTAGAAAAATGGCGTACATACATAAAAAATGAATTTGTATATTTTATATTAGTGCTTTTGTCTTTATACTAGATTCAATTAAAATTAATACATTTTTACCTAGCCATATTTCACAATAATAACATTTGCGTTAAACCTGTGCATAGACAAGGTATACTATGAGCGACGATCATCCGCACACCGCACTAACCTGGTGTACGTGATTTGAAACCTCTGGATCAAAAGATAAAAAAATTGGTTCAAGCACTAACGTGAAGTCAGAAGCTTTTGTGCGTATGTTCTATTGTCATTACCATGGTAAATTCGAATTAAGTGTCCAATACAGGAGAATGGACAACATAATTTACCATGGTAAATTCGATTAAGGGTGTCAATACAGAAGAATGGACAATAGAACATACGCGCAAAAGCTTCTGACTTCACGTCAGTGCTTGAACCAATTTTTTTTTTCGTGATTTTTTTAAAAATTTTCTAGGGGCACGGTTCTTAAAATTTTTGTTTCTTAATTTTTTTCAAATTTTCTAGGGGTACGGTTCTTACAAAATTTTAAACACGTCTTTATTTTGATTTTCTACTACTAGTTACCAAGCTTCAATTCGATCGAATATTTATTTTTTGAGTTATCAAGGAAATAATATTCCTGGTGGGTATAACTCGGAAACCGTTAGACCGATTATGCCCAAAAACGGACTCAACTCTCACATTCGGATACGCAACCTACCCTGAATATTGCAACTCCCTAACTCCTTTCTTTGGAAACTTATCGAGGCAAAGGTCACCCATCTACTGAACTCACACTAGGCTGCTCGAATCTCCAACAATATTTAACCGATCATGTTAAAACTTGAAGCTTGGCAGTAGATTTAGGTTCTAAAGGCCCTTGCAAAATTTCAGCAATTTCAGACGAATAGTTACTGATATATAGAATTTTTTTTTATTTTCAATGATTTATTAAAAATTTTCTACAAATGCTATCCTCACCAAATTTTGCAAGAATTTTCGCGTTGGCATTCTACAACTAATAACCATGTTTGAATTCAATCGGTTCAGTATTTTTTCGAGTTAATGAGAAACAAAAAACAACCAAATTTCAGAAAATTTCAGATCTCTATAACTCTAAAACCGTTTGGCCGATTATGCTCATAAATAAACTCAAATGTCGCATTCAGATGCACAACCTAACCTGAAATTTTCCAGTCGCTCTTTCCGTTCTCAGGTTATCGTGACAACAAAAATATTTTTCAATAATTTTCTACGTGCTTAGGTTTATATTCTACAACTATTCACCAAGTTTCAATTCGATCGGATCTATATTGGTTAAAAACAAAATTATTACTCGGGAACCACTGGACCGATTATGCCCATTAACGACCTTGTCCGTCGTATTGAGATGCGCCACCTACCCTGAAAATTTCAAGTCGCTAGCTCTTTTCGTTCTCAAGTTATCGTGGCAACGGCCGGACGGCTGGCCGGACAGATTCAAATTTGACCTCGAATTCTTCATTGAGGAGTCGAACCAAATCGTTTGAGACCATTTTCGTAAAAAAATTCGAAAGTTACAGACATTTGGGTAAAATGATAACGCGATGTTCCCCAGAACATACGCGCAAAAACACGAAAAATCGGCCAAACATATGAACAATATTGTAAGCTTCCAGCTATTGAGCACAACTAATATCGCTTCTGGATTAAGTAGTGCATATGTCGAAAACATTCGTAATCACAACGAAATAGTATAAGAAAACCGTTACGTACTGTCAAAAATTGTCGATATTCTTAAGTTGTGCGGCAAATGCAATCTTGCACTAAGTAGTCATAACGAGTCGGAAGACTCGATTAATAACACAAGAAAACGAGAACGTGACCGGTTGCTTACGTACTTCAAATTTAAATAGAGCCGTATGGTTTAGATTCGACGTTTGGTGAAATATTTAAAGTTTAGGTTGTTTTAATATTGATGCCAATGACAACCACAGAAACTCAAAGATGTTTTTCTACTTTATAATTGATCAAGACGTTTCTAAGGAATACAATGTCAGGAGAAAAACTGACGGCGCTCGCAATGTTGTACATCGAACAAAATTATTTAACGACATTCCTGACTTCAACGAAAGGTTCATCTGTGACAAAAACAGTAGGATGGAGTTTCATTTTAAGAAGTAGGCATTTGTAAATAGGTGCCTATTCAAAATATATATTTTTTTTGTATTCTTTAATCAGCGCCCCCCTGAACAAAATTTTCACCAGCCACCACAGGCGATAACGCCAAATTGTATATAACGCTTACGTTCCAGATAAACCCACATAATTTAAATTGCCAAGCAGCTATGTAGAATTTAACACTGGCGTTCATCGGCTGTTAGTCTATTGAAAAAAAAAATAATATAGTAGATAATAATGAAAAATGGCGATACCGTTGTTAATAAATCAACAAGTCCAGAGCGTTCCTGCCAATAGGGCCTTCATAATGGCTTCGTATAATTAATATACTTATGCATATATTATTATGAATAATTTATCACATATTTGTATTCCTCATCGAAGTATAATGTGATTTAACAAAATATCTTATATCTGACTTAACTAATCTTGTTATATATCGACATTTAACTAGAAAACACCCAGTATAGAACAACGGATGTCAGAGTAACTCGGATCATTCAAGGTTGATTCGCATTTTATGGTCTGTCACGGGCTTGCAGTTTTAGCCAGAGAATAATCTATTCCCATTCGGGCTCAATGCCTAACAACGGAAATGACAGCGTCAATACTTCCGTATTGACAGTTATACGGTAAATTCGATTTTGATGTTATCTAATGATATGCCTATTCAACGTGGATAATTCACAATGAACATCTAGCGCTATTTTTAAACAAGTAATCAAAAATAAATCATGTTATTCATTGGATCTCTCTCCTGATTTTGAAGGTCTCCTGAAAAGAGAAAAACGAAGGAAATTTCGCACAAAGTTATAATGTTTCACGCTGAAAATGCACATAATCGAACTTACTTTGGGTGAGTCGGGAGCAAGATGCATCGAAAAACCTTCTATTCATCTATCTCCGGAGGAATCATAGACATAAAATAACATGGACTGGTTGTGAGAAAGAGACCATTGATATCAGCATTGAAAAAAGACAGAATAGTTGAAGGCAAACCACAGTATAAGAATATATTCATATAATTTGGCGATTGGAAAATCACAGAATACAAAACATTGGTTTCCTTATCCTTTGACATTTCTTGTATACTGTATTGTTTGGTTTCGTGTATTGCGTATGTTTTTTGGTGATTTGTATACAGAATAGTTAAAGGCAAAATATTTTCATTTAAATCCGAGACTCGTTTCTGGATATTCTGATACTTATAATCTGAAAATATTTCTCATAAATTTCCTTACTGTAATTCATTCAGCTTTTTCGATACTCAAGCAAATTAATCAATATTCCTCTTAAAAAAATCGGGAGTTTCCAATTTACTCCAATTTCCAATTTGTGTATTTGCCCATGCCCATTATTTGCCTTTACTTATTCTATCCTTCATAACATCTCTCTCTCTCTCTCTAATGTATTCCGCAACGAACTGTGTGTTCAAATTACGTGAGGGCCAGTCCATGTTATTCTATGTCTATCGGAGGAATGACCCCAAACTCCACAAATATACAGGTGAGTCTTGAAGTTGTACATTCATTTTCCTCGTTCAGGAGATAGCACAGCTTGAATCCAGGCATGTACGGACTCTCCCAAGGAGGTTCTATGGCGGAACAGCATCCTGTACCTCAAAACCCCAATCCTCTCAGACGAAAACTCCAGCAGTTGAATCACTTCTCGTCGGCTCATGCGCATTAAGGAAAAATGCCAGAAAGGGGCATCATGAATTTCATAATGTGGCCCCAGGGCCCCGATATGGACACTCCAACTCGGAAACAACGCTTTTTCCCCCCAACAGACTTGCCATGAATTTTCTTTTAAAATGTAAATCAATCCAAAAGTGGATATTCAGATTTTTACGAATTTCAAAACGTTTGAAAATAATACTATATTGTATAATTAGTGGGAAAAGCATAATATTCCCAAACGACTGGGATAATTACCACAGGAGTTTGGGAATATGCTTTTCCCACGAAATATAGGTACATACTATTTTTTCTTCGATCGTTAATTTACATTTAAAAAATCAATTAAAAAATATTTCATTCAAGATGTAATCAAGTAAGTTCAAATAGGTTTCTCTATGTTCATATTGAAATATAGAAGTGGTAACCATGGAAATTACTTTGTTACGACAAAAGTAAAATAATTGTCAAGCTGGTTTTGTTTGATTCGTTATATTTTATAGGGAATTTAAAAAGAATTAATAAACATGAACACTGATTATTTGTTACCTTGCACGTCTCCTGAACTAGTGGAAGCCGCGAACGCGGCTTCACTTGATTTACTTCCGGCGAAATCCAGAGAGAAGTATGAACTTGCGTACCAACGCTTCATGGATTTTTGCAGAAAAAACTACCTTTTCTGAGAATGTACTGATGGCGTATGTTGCTGACTTGGCTAAATCAATGAAATCTTCGAATTTGTGGGAACATTATTCCATGCTTAGATCAACTTTGCCTGTTAAAAATAATATTGATATTGCCCAGTACCAAAAACTGAGAGCATTTTTAAAACGTCAAGCTACAGGATACAAACCGAAAAAAACCAAAATTTTAACCCAGAAACAAGTTCAGAAATTCATTTTAGAGGCCCCAGATGACATATTTTTATCGACCAAAGTAAGTAGATATAGATAAAATAGTATTACTCAAAATACATAAAATACGAAATATACAATTTTTGATTACCTTTTAGGTAGCTCTAATATTTGGAACAGCAGGAGCCTGTCGACGAGATGAGCTTGTCCGAATGAAAGTTCAGGATATAGAAGATTTCGGTTCAAAAATACTGGTAAAAATACCAGGAACGAAAACAAACAAGCCTAGATCATTTATCATTAACGAAACCTATTTAACTGTTTATAGAAAGTACGTATCATTTAGGCCTAATGATTTTGAAAATCCTAGATTTTTTTTTAATTCAACAAGGGAAAAGGATGGAAGACAGTCATTGGAAAAATTTGGAAAAATGCCGCAAATTGTTGCAAGTTATTTACAGTTGCCAAATCCGACAGAATATACAGGACATTGTTTCCGAAGATAATCGGCAACACGTTTGGTAGATGCTGGAGCAGATATTCTTTCCTTAAAGCACAACAGAGGATGGAAATCTTCCAATTTGGCGAAATAATATATTGACGAATCACTTAATAATAAAGTAGAAGTGGCTAATAAAATATTGAACACCCCTGCCTCGACTTCAAATGAAAATGATCGAAACGACATAAACCAAACAATTAGCCATGCAGCTTCAACGTCTATAAATTCTCGTTGCCCTCCAGTACAATTTACAAATTGTACAAACTGTACAATAAATGTAAATATCAACAACAATTAATTTGTTTTCGAGAAAATCGTTATGAATTAGATGTTTCTTTTATTTCTCTTATAACAACTTTATCAATATAAAAAATAAAACCATACTTTGTTTCATTTTATTGTAATAATCAATTTGTAATATTACCGCAAGCTACAGCAGTGCGGTAAGAATATTACCGCACTGTTATTCTCTAATTGCTTAGCAACTGCCCACTATTCTGGAATGTTGTGCTTCGCATATAGAAAATAGGTCAAAATAGTGTCACTTTTCCCACGATCGAAGAAAAACTATAGTACGATACACTAGTTGTAAATCCATTACGCACTCGTGAAATTTACGCACTCGCCGCTTCGAGGCTTCGTGCGTAAACTTTTTCACTTCGTGCGTAATGGGCTACTTACAACTCTTGTTACGTAATATACTAATTTCTATGAGTATTTGAATTTTCATTCAATAACGCTATATCCTGGATGCAGTGTTTTAGATACACACTATATATTTTCATAAAGTAGTTACATATTCTTTCAAATCTGATGACTGGGATTCGAAAGGCTGTTCTCAATCCGTTCTTTAGGATAACGGAGCGACCCGTTCCTAGGTCATTGACTAGCCTGATACCCTAATTTACATACGCGTATATAATATTCGCATGTGCTTTGGGCTTGGACTTCACCAATCCACGATTTCTGTGAAAGACAGAGAATCTCATTGATTTTGGTCTTGACCAATAGGAAATATGCAGAAAAATGATAAAAGTACTGATCTGTAAGACCATCTCCCTCCTTATAGGATATCAGATAGTAGGAATGTTTAAGTATAGTTCTTTTCACGAAAGACATGCACCCAACTGAATTACCTAAATCGCAAAAGCATATTATGTATAATATATGCTGTAGGTACAAATTGGATCGCATTGTAGTACTATTATGTTTCAACAGGCACCAGAAACTCATTTTTAGCACTCCATTGCATCGTTTTTGCATTTTTGCTATTAATATGTGCTTTGGTATAACGTCCTTCTGGTGTGTCTTCCGCTTCACCTACTATAGGTGTTAAGAGCCATGGCTGCAGGGCATATGTATCTAGAATTCCCTAGAGACAACACATGATTTAAAATATACTTCTCTACAAAAGTTGAGGAAGTTCAGAAATTTTGTGAACGTTTCTGAAGGATTTTCCAATAAGAGGTGTTATTTTGATATTCAAAGAAAAATGCCATTTTTCAATATAAATGATCTGATGTTTATTTCATCATAAAGAAGAAGCTATGCCGTTAATAGTGGAAAATAACATCAGGCAAATGACCACCACGACCACGCTTACAGGACCATATCCTTTTAATGAAATTTTCCATAACCAAATCGCAAAGTACCTGCCCTATGTCCTCGATAGCCTCACGAACTCCATCTTTGAGGTCTTGAATCGACGCTGGGCTATTGGCGTAGACCTTCTTTTTCACGTGGCCCCAAAGGAAGAAGTCGCAAGGTGTTAAATCACAAGATCTCGGTGGCCAATTGTGATCAACTCTTCGAGAGATAACACGGTCCGGAAACTTTTCCCGCAAAAGATCAATGGTTTCGTTGCTTGTGTGGCACGTAGCGCCGTCTTGTTGAAAGTAAACGTTGTCCAGATGAATACCATCCAATTCCGGCCATAAAAAATCATTAAGCATCTCTCGATAGCGCAATCCATTCACCGTAACTGTTTCTCCAGCCTCCATATTCGAAAAAGTTAGGTCCAATGACTCCGCCGGACCATAAACCGCACCAAACAGTCACACGTTGAGGATAGATAGGCTTTTCAACAATAACTGTTGGGTTTTCCGAGCCACAGATGCGACAATTTTGCTTGTTGACGAAGCCACCGAGGTGGAAATGGGTCTCATCACTCAAGAAGAATCTTCGATGGAATTCCGGATCATTTTCATGCATTTCAACGACCCAATCAGCAAAGACACGACGTTGTTGATGATCGGCTGACTTGAGTTCTCGTGTTAACTGAACTTTATAAGCCTTAAGAACCAAATCTTTATGCAAAATACGGTGTAATGACGTTTGTGGAATGCCTAATTCCAAAGAACGACGAGGAATGGACAAACCTGGGTTTTCTTCAACACTTTTGGCTACAGCAGCAATATTCTCGGCTGTTCTTGAGCGACGTGCACGGGTTTTATTCTTCACATAACTAACTTGTCCCAACAGCTCGAATTTTTCCACCAATTTCTTTGTTGCGGTCCGACAAGGTGCTTCACGACGACCCAAAAATGTTCGAGTTTTACGAACCGTCTCTGCCAAATTTTCACCACTTTTATAGTGCGTTCTTGAAGCGAGTACCGTTTCATTTTTATTAATGGCGTAGTTTCTACTTGACAAATGTCAAAAAATGACAGCTTCAAAAGTTACATCTACCGAAATCGCGGGCTATTCGAAATAACCCCTCTTATTGGAAAACCCTTTAGGTGCATGCAAATGAAATCTTCCGTCAAATACCAAAAACAAGCATTTTATTTTCATTTATTTGAAAACTATAATAAGAATGATGAAACCTCAGATAGCATAGTTCATATTCTTCATTAGCGATTTTCAATTTCATCGAGACATCCTCCAGCAGAAGCCCAACTGGAGAAGAAACTTCGAATTATAGATCATTAACTATACTTTTCCGTAGGCCTATCATTAGGCAAATCGGTGGACTCTGCGAAAACGATGAAGCATCGTATTTAAAACCAAGAACGCAGTGCAGTGAATGGCATAATTATAATTTCCAGGGAAATTTTTACGATTCTAAAACTAATAGTTTCTAATTGCGAAAGAGTGATCAATATGGTTGGTGCATTCGTGGTTAATGATACATAGAAAATTACGTCAACTTAATTACTGTTATGTCTGATCATTTTGAATATCGCGATATCTTACATATCATTTTGTCCGAAAAATGAATTTCAAAATCAATCACGTGACGTGGGGAGATTCACCGAGCTAGTTCATTTAATGATCTCATCATTGATTTTTGCGCGTATGTTCTGGGGAACATCGAGTTATCATTTTGCCCAAATGTCTGTAATGTTTTGACGAAAATGGTCTCAAACGGTTGGCTTCGACTCCCTGATCAAGAATTCGAGGTCTAATTTCATTATGTCCGGCCGACCGGCCGTCCGTTGCCGCGATAACTATAGAACGGAAAAGGATAGCGACTTGAAATTTTCAGGGTAGGTGGTGCATTCCAATACGACAGACAAGTTTATTAATGGGCATAATCAGCCCAACGGTTTCCGAGAATAATTTTGTTTTCAACCAATACAAGTTCGATCGAATTGAAACTTGATGAGTAGTTGTAGAATGCAAAACTGAGCACGATTGTAAAATTTTGTGAGAATCGTGTCAATAGAAAATTTTTTAAAAATTATCAAAATATATTAATTATTTATGTCACCATAACCTGAGAACGGAAAGAGATAGCGAATTGAAATTTTCGGGTAAGGTTGTGCATCTGAATGGGACATTTGAGTTTGTTTATAGGTATAATCAGCCAAACGGTTTTGGAGTTATACCCATCTGAAATTTGGTTGTTATTTCCTCAATAACTCGAAAAAAAATCATTGAAAAAAATTCTATATATAAGAAACTATTCGCCCAATATTGCTGTAATTTGGGAGAGCCTTCAAAACCTAACTCTAATGCCAAGTTCCAAGTTTGAACACGATCGGATTTATATTGTTGAAGATACGAGCAGCCTTGTGTGAGTTCAGTTGCTGGATGGGTAACCGTTGACTTTCGAACGAAAGGAGATAGGGACTTGCAATTTTCAGGGTTTTTGGGCATAATCGGTCCATCGGTTTCGGAGTTATTACTCACCTGGAATATTATTTCCTCGATAATTCAAAAAATGTAGACTCGATAAAATTGAAGCTTGTTAACTATTTGTAGAATATCGACATAAAGGAGTGTGTAAAAGTCAGGAGCTTTTGCGGTATGTTCTAGTGTCCATTCGCCTGTATTAGACAGGTTTAATTAAGATTAAGAGCGTCCAATACAGGAGAACGCACAATAGAATTCACCATGGTAAATTCGATTAAGACTGCCCGATATAGGAGAATGGACAATAGAACATATGCGCAAAAGCTCCTGACTTCACGTCAGTGTTTGAACCAATTTTTTAATAGCTATCACTTCTGGGTTACCTTCGAATATCAACTCCGTTGAGCATTATTTACTATCTACATTGCGTTCGAAAACTGAAACATTGCGTATATTTTACTCTATGACTCTAGAGGAGAGTTTTTGAAGGTTTGAAGAATTTACTCTGGAGTTGACTACTGTTCATGTGATAATCGAATGGTTCCGGTTTTCATTTTGGAGTTTTCAAGTGACCGAAAGTGCCGATATCGGAATAGGTTATGTTGGTATTCAGAAGGAATCTATTATTATTATTGTTTTCTTCACACACGTATGCAACTCAAATTATGAATATTATTGTGAGCAGTATTAAAACTATTAAATTACCTCAACTTGAGTACTCACAGAACATAAAATATACTCTTCATAACACAGTGAGACAAAGATAAGAGATTTACCGTCCCATGAGTTATGTCAATTTTGAGTGGAGTTTAATAAACCCAGCTATTTTGTAGAGTTACGAGAGTAAACTCGGAGTCGAATACACGGATGTTTTCGATTGACAGTCATAGAGTAAAATATACACAACTTTCCGGTTTTCTAACGCCATTTAGTAAATAAAACTCTATGCCTACGGAGTTAATATTCGAACGCAACCTAAAATAGCTGGGTTTATTTTACTCCACTCAAAATTGACAACTCATGCGACGGAAACTCTCTTATCTTTGTCTCATTGGTTTATGATGAGTATAATTTGTGTTCTGTAAGTATTCAAGTTGAGGTAATTGAATCGTTTTAATACTGCTCACAATAATATTTATTATTAGAGTTGCATATATGTGAAAAGAACAATAATAATAATAAATGCCTAGGAGGAATGAGAGCGAACTACGTGACTGAATTGAAGATTATTACGGCCTGCAAATCTCTGGCCGAGGATTTAGCGCACATAATGCAGAAGACGGTGTTGCTCGGATCACTTCGAGTCATCAGGTCCCATCAACTGTGAAAGCCGTTTGCAGCTCATCCCTTTTGTTTAGGGACGCTGTAAGGGCAGGACGAAGAACTACTCCCAGGAACGTGCGAGAGGTTTTTTATTGAGTAACCAATCAACAACTGGAGTCTCACACTCCTGAGAGAAGCGGACCCTCTCAGGGCGGGCCTATAATAGGTTTTTCCTCTCGAGCGGATTAAGACAAAAAATAGGTTCTTTCTTAATACCAACATAACCTATTCCGATATTGGTTCCTTCTGTCACTCGAACTACAAATGAAAACCGGAACCGTTCGAATGTTACATGAAGGGTAATCAACTCCAGAGTAAATTCATCAAACCTTCAAAAACTCTACTCTACTCGGTGTAGCTTAAACTTGTAGAAATTTATTTTACAAATTAGAATTTGTGTTTTTAATTATAAATAATGGTTTGATCAACGAAAATGCACAAAATAACGATTTTACAAATGATTGGATAAGGAGATAATACCAGAACACAAAAAAACCCAAGGGATGATAAGTAAAATAGAGAAGCAGTTTTGCGAGTTTGGGCATACGGCAGATTAAAAATTGGTTCAAGCACTGACGTGAAGTCATGAGCTTTTGCGCGTATGTTCTATTGTCCATTCTCCTGTATTGGACACTCTTAATCGAATTTACCATGGTAATCTCGGAAACTGTTGATTTTCGGTTATCAATAAAAATGGCTCAAACCACACCAAATGATTCATACTAACACCTCCTCCAAGGTTCACGTCTGATTTGGAATCATCCTATATACTTCAGCTGATTATTTTGATAACTTGGTAATAGGTACCAAAATAATTAATAAAGATATCAAAAAAATTGTCAGCACTAAAAACAGTGCTGTAATGAATTTTCATCTTTGGAAATGGCTGAGATAATCCATTGGAACATATATACTGGGACACCCAGTATACTTGGCCGTTAGAGTTATTTCCACAATAATTAGTTAAATTGATTTATTACAATAGCTTATATGTAAAAAAAATTCTTGATAGGCCATCAATGGGTCCATTTTCATACATTCAGTCAAGTATTTTTACCGTAATATTCAACGTTCAGTGGTTCTAGACGTATGAAAAGTAGAGACGAAATTCCTACAAGTCTATTAGAAAGCAACAGCAGTTTGATGTTCAACTTCATTGATTAAATCGTAAAAACTAACTAATGAAGATTCTCGTGAAATTTCCGCGACACTAGCTCTTCGAGTGGTCAACCTCGTTTTTATGGATTCCGGAAAACTGGAAATGCTTCAATGGAAATAGGGAAGCTTTAATAACACGAATGCATTTGCTAGGTAACATTGTCAATCTTATCAACCATTTGTATTTAATCGAATTGAGAGTAATTTCATTACACGGAATCAATGAATTTTATTGGATGCTTTTTCAGTTCAATGCCCCAATAAAAATCCGGAATTGTGCTGGTTTTCCGCTGTTTTGTGATTGTACCGTTTGGAGTACTCCATTAATTGATAACTCGTAAAATGAAAAGGAAGATGCCAGCTTTATCTCCGAATGAGGAGTGGAATTTGGGATTTCTGCACGCCCACTAAACGTAATGACCGTTCTATACTGAGTGAATGCAGCCGAAATATTGACGATCGAGCAGTAGGAATTTTTTAAAAAATTATGAAAAAATATTATGTATCTCACGATTCCTCGAGACCGGAAAGGAATAGTGACTTGCTAGTTTTCAGGATGGATTGCGAATCTGAATGCGACATTTAAGTTCGTTAATTAGCATAATCGGCCAAATGGTTTTGGAGTTATATCAATCTAAAATTTGGTTATTATTTGTTCAATAACCCAAAAAATACCATACCGATTCAATTCAAACATGGTAATTAGTTCTAGAATGCAAACGTGGAATTTTTCACAAAATTTCATGAAGATTGTATGATTAGAACATTTTAAAAAAATCATTAAAAAAAATTATCATAAAGCAGTTGTCCGACATCGCTGAAATTTTGAGAGAACCTTCGAAACCATGAATGTCATGATGACATATTAAATTATAAAACAAATTTTCGAGCGGATTTTTTCTTAACACAAATCTATGGAAGATGATAGGACATTAGGGTCCTGTAGCGGTCTTCGAACATCTGAAGTTCTGAATAAACATCGTTTTGAAAGAGATCCTCCTGGCCTTAAGAGCTACAACATTTTCCTTTTTGAAATCAAATATTGAAGGGATTTCTATGAACAAGGGTGAATATCTTTGAAACCTAGCAGTGACGATTCTTCTTTAAGAGATGCATGCGACCTCCTGATGAAGAATTCGAGGCGAAATTTGATTCTGTCCGGCCGGCCAGCCGACCGTTGCCACGATATTTTGAGAACCGAGAGGGATAGCGACTTGAAATTTTCAGGGTAGGTGGCGCAATACGACGTACAAGTTCGTTAATGGGCATAATCGGTCCATCGGTTTCCGAGTAATAATTTTGTTTTCTTCCAATACAAATCAGATCGTATTGAAACTTGGTGAGTAGTTGTAGAATACAAACCTAAGGACGTTTGTGAAATTTTTTGAGAATCATATCACTAGAAAACTTAAACAAAATTTATAAAAAAAATGGTTTCAAGCACTGATGTATCCATCTTATAGATTACTAGCTGCCCGCCCCGGCTTCACACGGTTGAAATGCTGAAACTAAAAATACTACAGAATTTCTTTATATACAGCGTTCACAGCATTTTTGTCGTTAGACAATACAAACATGTTTTCTTTGGAGGTTACTCTTGAAAGAGCGACATATAATTGGCCATGTGGAAAACACTCAACGCTCAAATATAAGCCTGTAGCGTTGAAAGTTGGACCCTGCGATTGATTAATGGTCAATGCAAAATATATCATTAGCGGAAATTGTAGGCGTTTAAATTGGATCAGTAAATCCGATGGTATCAGAGGAATTCGGGGAATCAATACATCTATCCTGGCTGAGGCGAGCCTCACGCTCTACAGATGATTATCTGGCTCTCTGTATTCGATTTCAATCCCTATCCTGGCATTGCCGGCCCCTCGGCCGGTACCACCGCAACCGCTATATCCCTGCATTTTAAATCTGCAATATCTTCGAAAATATTAATTTAAATTACATGCTGTTAATGACCATATTGATCAAGATTAAATGCACAATGCATTTAAGGTACTTAATTGGATAAGGATCAATGCTGTATTGTTTAAAATAGCTTCGTAATCAAGCCATTATTTCTCGTAGAATGAAAAGGATCAAAAATGGTTATTGTGGGTTATCCTTAAGAGATAGACATATACCGTAGCACACTTTTTTGTAAACCTTTGTAAGGTGTACCATACTGTAGCACATTATTTTAATCTATCTCGTAGGGTTCAGCCAGCGTTTGCAATGTAAGCGCAAAAAAAATGTGTTTATTTACGAGATTACATTAGAAACCTCTAAAACTATCAGTGTTTCTCTAATATATTATGCATGTATTATACACGTAAACCTTCCTATTGAATCACTCTATCTACTAAAAAAAACCGCATCAAAATCCTTCACGTAGTTTTAAAGATCTAAGCATACATAGGAACAGAAAGACAGCGGGAAGCGACTTTGTTTTACTATGTAAGGATGATAGGATAACTTGAAGCTATTATTACCTGTAATAGATGAAGTTTCGTTAATCAATGATAGGACCCCACCTAAAATTCATCCCAGTTCTTCCATAACGTGACAGGGAAATTAATATATTCTGAACGTTGAAAACTAGTTCCATATTCAGTTATGAATTAATAATTTAGTTTGATTTTCGGATTCACAGTTAGGCTCATTATACAGATCTTTGTGTGTGTAGTGACGACAAGAATATCTCGATAAGATGACATGTGGATTGATTCAAGAGAGAAAGCTTACAACTTTTAATATGTGACTCTACACTGGATCCTTACTTAATATGTGAAAAAAACTGGTTTGGCGTCTAATAGGCTACCAACCAACTAGATGACTGATACAAAAATCAAATTGAATATCGAAGCTACTGCTTTTAGTTCATTACTTTCTCAAATTATGAATCGTCTTTGGAACAGTGTGGCGAAAATAATTATTTGTTCAACTGCCATTAAAAATGACACTTTCAATGACAGCCAAAAGTGTTAAAAGTGAATGTTTTTTTGGAACCGTGTTAAATAGTAATTTACGTAACAAGTCCGGAAAATAGGGTTTTTTTGGACGAATAGACAAAATTCTAGGACGAGCGTAAGCGAGTCCTAGAAGTCTATGAGTCCAAAAAAACCTTTTTCGGGCGTGTTGCGTACAATATTTTTTCGGCAACCGTGTAGAATAACAAATCAATGAGACGACACATTTCTTTTTTATATATTTTGATTCTTATTCAAATTAAACGGAACAGAAAATATCACATGTTAACAGAAACATTCGTATTCTTATTTATATTAATATTTATATTAAAATTCGAGCAATTACTAATATTGAAGGGATTCAATTTGTTTGAAATGCCTGGTATATTTAAATTCCTTTTGTTGAAGCCACAACAAATAGATTTTCATATTTACAATGACCAAAACGACGTGATTCTTCCGGCCTAGTCCGGGAAGTACGTACTAGAAAAAGCGTCCGGGAAGTGGGCACTTCCCGGACGGTTGCCGAAAAAATATTTTTAACAGTGTTAAAAATATTTTATTATGATGAAATCAGATAAAATTTTAATAATAATTTCAAGAATTGCAAATTTTTTTCAACAATATTTGACAATCATTACTTATGAACATTAATATTAATGGTATTACTAGAACAGTTCCTAATATTAATGCCTTGAAATATTTAGTAATACCAACACCATTATTAACAAGGGACCTTGACTTGATCATTGAAAATTTGGCCCACAAAGTGGATGATTATTTTTGTAAGTATGCTAAGAAAACAGGTTCAATGAAGTTCCCTTTTACATTTTTTCAATTAACAACTGGCCAGGAAATTGGTATATGCAATGTCGTACTGCTGAGCTGATTTTTTAGGTAGGGTTTCCACGTTGCTCTTCTTGCAAGTCGCTATCTCTTTCAGGACTCAGGCTAAGGTGACATTAATAATATTATTTGATATTCTTTTTTTATTCATAGTGATATGATTCTCACAAAATTTCAGTATTCTACAACTAACTACCCAGTTTCAATTCGATCGGATCTGTATTGGTTGATGACACAATCATTACTCGGATCGTTGCGTTCGACCGATTATGCCCATTAACGAACTTGTCCGTCGTATTGGGACGCGCGACATACCCTGAAAATTTTCTTTTTCCGTTCTCAAGTTATCGTGGCAATGGTTAGCCGGACAGAATCAGATTTGACCCCCTTCATCAAGGAATCCAAACCAATCGTTTTAGGCCATTTTCGACAAAAATTACACATATTGGGCAAAATGATAACGTGATGTTCACCAGAACATATGCGCAAAGAGATAGATAGATTTCCCACATCATAAAAATGCTAGAACGGGACTGAAACCCAATTTAACATATGGCAACATTAACTCAAGTTTTCAAGGATTCTTTTGTGAGATAAATGAAGTGTTCCTCTGTGAAATTAGACATTTCCTCTGAGAAGAAATAGGTAGTAATCGATTAGTTCGCAATTAATCCAGCGAAGGACAACAGTATGCTGCGATCGTTGTAATAATAAGGAATATCTATTTTACATTTGCCAAGATAAATATGGGGCCAATGTTTTCTTAATGTTGATCATTCTAATTATACATAATAATGCATAAGTGAAGTTGGTGAAAAATCTAATTTTCGAGACAAATATTCCAAAATGCATAATTATAGCCCTGAGCAGTGTCGGCTGGGGATTATTTTGTCTACGGGGGCGCTGATTCAAAGAATACAAAAAAAAGTATATATATTTTAAAAAGTAAATACCAAATGCGTACTTCTTAAAATTAAACTCAATCCTTATGTTTTTGTCACAGATGAACTTCTCGATTACCTTTTCGTTGAAGTCAGAAATGTCTTCAACTAAATTTTGTTCGACGGACAACATTGCGAGTGCCGTCAGTCTTTCTTCCGACATTATAGTCCTTAGGAACGTCTTGATCAATTTTAGAGCTGAGAAACATCTTTCAGTTTCTGCGGTTGTAATTGGCATCGATATTAAAATAACCAAAACTTCACATATTTCACAAAACGTTAAATCCAAACCATACGAAACTAAATTAAATTTACATTTAAGTACGTAAGCAACCGGTCACGTTCTCGTTTTCTTGAGCTATTGATCGAGTCTTCCGACTCATTATGACCATGTAGTCCAAGATTACATTTGCCACACAATTTCAGACTATCGATAATTATTGACAGGACGGTTTTATGATACAATTTTGTTGTATTTACGAATATTTTCGACATATGCACTTTGGCCGATTTTTCTTGTTTTTGGCGCTCTAGTTCCTCGGAACTGAGTGCTTATCAATTTGCCCAAATGTCTGTAATTTTCGAATTTTTCGATGAAAATGGTCTTAAACGATTTGGTTCGACTCACTGATCAAGAATCCGTGGTCAAAATTCATTCTGTCCGGCCGGCCGTAGGCACGATAACTCTCGAACGGAATGAGCTAGACAGTTGAAATTTTCAGAGTAGGTTTGGGAGATAAATATCTCGCCTAAGTTCATTATTGGGCAAAATAGGACTGATGGTTTCGGAGTAACAAAAAAAAATTTTTTTTTTACAAAACAAATTCCAAATTAATTTTTTTTCAATAAGCAGTTTTACCATAAGAATCCAATGATATAATTTTTAACTCTAACAAGCTAATACTTTCGGAGATATGATTTTTCAAAATTTCAATAATAAATCGTATTTCTACCTTGTCACAGAATGATATAATTATTCTATGTATGAATTGTCATAATGTCAACTTATTTTCCTGAGACATGACATTATCTAATCAATCGAAGAATTGTGAGCGTAGTGAGAAAAATCTCAGTTGTTTGCTCCGAAATTAGTTTTTCTCAGAAAAACCTTACATTTCGGAACGGAATATGAAGTAAGAGATCTGAGAGTAGTGTGACTGCTTTTCATCCATAGACAAAGAATGGTCAGTTCTCTCAATTTATGACGGGACTGACGGAAGGGAATATTATAACTCGAAAATATTGGGGTTGAAATACTCGTATTTTTCGATGCAACGGGGAACTCACCCAAAAATGATTGAAAATATTACGTAAATATTGAAAGCATAATTCTGTAGTTCGAGAGAGGAGAAAATTTGGTGAACGTAGATCAGGAAATTTTTGATCGATTACAAGGTAATTTTTCATTATTACTTCTCTTCTTTCATACATGTTTTATGGAATATCTACTATTTGTAGGTACTTTAAACATGTTTTGGGCAAGTGTCATACGAAACTTGTTTTTTTGGCGCTCTAGTTCCTCGGAACAGAGTGCTTATCAATTTGCCCAAGTGTCTGTAATTTTGGAATTTTTGGCTGAAAATGGTCTCAAACGATTTGGTTCGACTCACTGATCATGAATCCGAGGTCGAAATCTATTCTGTCCGGGCGGCCGTAGGCACGATAACTCTCGAACGAAAAGAGTTAGCGGATTGAAATTTGTAAGGTGGGTTTGGAGCGTAAATATCTCGGACGAGCTCGTTAATGGGCGAAATCCATCAAGCGGTTTCGGAGTTATGGCCGATTTCAGTAAAATTATTTTTTAATGAATATTTCCGAAACCGATCACTCGATCTATCTGAAATTTAGCAACAAATTGTAGATTCATGACCTTTATACGCATGTAAAGTTTTGTATTGACCAGATTACCGCAAAGTGTAAAAAAAAATTTTTGAAAATTTTTCTGGCAAAATTGGCCAGATTTAATTTGATTTCTTCCATGGTGCAGTTCTCATTCTCATGATTGCTCATTTAAGTTTGATAAATAAACTATTATTTGAATTGAATTTCCTTTATGATGCAGTTCTATCATATGAATACATTGATGATTTTGATATAATTCCCAACTCTGAGAAACCAATACTTTCGGAGATATAATTTGTCTGTTTGAACTAGAGCGCCAGAAAACTCCTGTCCACAGGGCTTGAACCCATTTATTTTATAGATGCACCAATGCTCCTGTATCACTTCAATTGTTTCTCAATGTCAAATTTTGCGAGTTTTATTTCACTAAAGATTACAAATATTTCTCTGTAATCTTGCTTTCCTTCACAATGTCTGCGGTCAATATCCTGATCTAGATGATAACATCAGCAACTACCACAGGCCTCAAGCATCGTCAGGCGGCTGCCAATGATTTGCATACATATTTTCATCATATTAAAAAAATTGACCAATTACATTCTTGAAAATGTTGCACTCGCTTCACTGTGGTATGTTATTCCATTGACCCAAGCATGGGTTAAAAAACGCATAGGACTCAATTTTAATAATTCTTCGAGGATCAATCCAAATTAAGATGCTGGTTGCGTCCAAAAATGCTAATGCGATGGCCCTCACCTTGGTGGTTCGGTGTTATTGAAGAACTTGTGTGGGATACCATCGCGAATGACCAGGTCAAGGTAAAAACCATCGATATTCTGCTTTATTGTCACTTGTATGATTCGCTGGAAATACGCCTACGTCATTATGATCGCATGTTTTTTCCCATTTATGGTTGAGAATCGATGTATATTACTCGTTTTCAGAATTCAGAACCGATTAATTGGTCGTTAGATATAAAGGAATCAGTGCTTTACTGCTTTGTTTAAGGTCTACTTTATTCTACAGTATGTTCATTTACACTGACAGGGAGTGGATTGTTGGCCTCATCAATTGACCTTCGAGATGATTTATTGCAACTCCTGCAGTGGGTGGACCTCGTTGAAAAAATTTGGTATTCCTTTCAAATATATAGAAACACCGTTCGTCTAAATCAATGGGAAACCAGATTCATGAACCATATATTGCGATCAGAAGATAATGCCTCTATTCACTGTCCATGTGACCAAGATCATCATGAAGACCTCGGAGTCTCTGGTGTCCTAAGCTTGTCAAGTTGTGCCTAGGACTTTACGTATATCGTTTCCAGCCAGGTTGGACTATCTCGAGGTTCCCACTGCTTGAGGGTCCCTGCTGGTTCTCAGATGGCTCCGTTACAACCCAAGGAGTGAGAGCGGGGGGTCAGTGTTTGCAAAATTGCTGATGGAGATACAATCCACCTTGGAAGATTTGCGACTGTCTTTTGTACTGAACCCGCCCAAAAACGCTTCTATAACTGTTACTGGAATGAAGCAAATCTGCTATTGAACTCTATGGCACGATTATTCTTGATCGTCTAGTGAACAAAGAAGAACTGTACATTGTGTAGGCAATCCAAGATACTTTTAGATACCCAGAGTAAGAGAGATTGTTGGGAAGGTCAGGAGGGCATGAAACAAAATATCATAATATAAACCTGAAGAGTTTAATCTACGTTCGGTGCAAGTTACTCAAGATGGAGGAAAAGAACAGAGAAGAAAAACCTCTCTCTTCACACATATTAGATCATTTCAAATAGATATTCGTTGATGGTATATGTAATTTGGTTAAGTCAACAGTACATAGATGTATGCTGGATCAAAATAGGTAATAATGCATAGACACAGGTACATGGTCAATTGCAATAGGTGCATAATAAATAGCTTTCGGTACATGTTGAAGACTAATATGTACATGGTGCATTAGATACATGCAACATGCGGTAAAAATTCAAGCAGTGATAGCTATTACTATCCAAACAATTAGCAATAGACATGCGGACTAAAATAAGCGGTAGAATCGAGATGACGGTGTAAGTATGAGTGGAAAATAGTTCAACCTATTCTTGCCAACGGTACAACAGTGAGGGTTGCTCACGATCAGAAAAATCAAATTAAATGACATCCTACCTTGCTGGCATATAACGGCTCGTATACAAATGACGGTTTTCGGACTGGAGACGTAAAAGGGAAGGCACTAGATAGGAAGATAGGGGAGGATCTATGCGCCGTTTCAAGCTAGCACACAACCTCCAATATCCTCGGAGATACTTGATGTCCATACCTGCAACTGAAGCTACTTGCATGACCATCAGGATCTCGAGTAGGGTAGGAAGGAGTTGGGTGATATAGGAGTGTCTGTGTGCCGTTTCAAGCTAGCACACACTCTCCAATATCCTCGGGGATACTTGATGTCCATGCCTGCCATTGAAGCTCCTTGCATGACCATCAGGATCTCGAGTAGGGTAGGAAGGAGTTGGGTGATATAGGAGTGTCTGTGTGCCGTTTCAAGCTAGCACACACTCTCCAATATCCTCGGGGATACTTGATGTCCATGCCTGCCATTGAAGCTCCTTGCATGACCATCAGGATCTCGACCTGGGATAGGGAGGAGTTGGTTGATAGAGGAGAGTCTGTGCGCCGTTTCAAGCTAGCACACACTCTCCAATATCCTCGGGGATACTTGATGTCCATACCTGCCACTGAAGCTCCTTGCATGACCATCAGGATCTCGAGTATGGTAGGAAGGATTTGGGTGATATAGGAGTGTCTGTGTGCCGTTTCAAGCTAGCACACATTCTCTAATATCCTCGGAAATGCTTGATGTCCATGCCTGCCATTGAAGCTCCTTGCATGACCATCAGGATCTCGACTAGGGATAGGGAGGAGTTGGTTGATAGAGGAGAGTCTGTGCGCCGTTTCAAGCTAGCACACACTCTCCAGTACTCTCAGAGATACTTGATGCCCATGCCTGCCACTGAAGCTCCTTGCATGTCCATACGATAACCCCGATCCCGGACCTTTCACTTCGCCGGGGAGAATGTTACCCTAGGACACATATACTCGCACTCATACACACCAGGTTTTATACGATCTATTCTTTCTCCAAGAATGTATTCAATAAGGGATCAGTATAGATCGTTTTGAGAGCTCCACTCTGGGTACTTCTTTATGTTCCTTAGATGTGACATTGTAGATCTGATATTCATCACCCAAGAAACATTGTATCATGTCTGTAGTTGTATTTACTCTGTAGGATAATTGTGGAAATTATGTTGGATTCTTATGGAAATAGCATGGAATATTTGTGCAGATTATATGAAATATGTATGCTTTAGCTTGCTTTCTACTACCACTTTCTCAACCCATAAATACGATTTGATTTCTCCTACAGGCTGACAGTTAGGCAAGTAACATTGTGTTCATATTCTCTCTTTTCTATAAAACCCCACCTGAGATCTGTACCTCTCAACATAATATCGATATACCTAAAGAGAGTGGTGCCATTATAAATAGTATCAAGCTCTATAGCTAGCCTGGGGTACAAGTAGTTCCTCTTAAGTCAGAAAAAGTTGGTAATAACGTCGTGAAGCACCTTCTTGGCCATATATTGTTGAATTCGTGCTGCAAAAATAAGTTCGAGTTGAGGGACAAGTGAGTGAATGAAAGAATTGAACTAGTGCCGTCATGCAAAAACACTAGCGAAAATTGCTTCTGGAGCTCACAGTGTGGACAGGTTTGTCCATTCCACGCCGTTCTTTAGAATTAGGCTATTCGAGAACGACTACAATGGATTTTGTATAAAGACTTGGGTCTGAAGTCTTGTGAAGTTCAGTTAACGCGAGAACTGAAACCTGCCGAACATACATAATGTGGCGTATTTTCCTGTTGGCCATTGGGAACGCATAAAAATGAACCTGCTGATCTTGGTGACCTCCCTGCGATACCGCAGCCATCCTCTCGAAATTTTGCCCAGGGTGAGCATATTGAGAACTTCCCCATGTGATATATCTGAGATGTTACTGGCTCATCCACTATGGCGGACATTTGGAGGTGATCGGGAGCTCTTGGTGACCTCCCAGAGATATCACAAAAGGCGTCACAATTTCCCGGAAAGAGCTACCTGCGATATCTCTGGGAGAACTGAGCTTGCCACCACTAAACGATCATCGAACAGTATTCTTAGTTATCCTCTGCGCATGAGGATATAGAAGTAAGATATGGAGGTTGCCACTTCGACGTAGCATGCAGCCACCTTGGGTCAGCAGTATTACGTCAACAAATATAACCACAGATATGATCAAAGTTTATTGTATGACGAATATCTGATCTACTATGACAATATCTAAGGAATTCAAAATGGATTGAAGCTACCAGAACGGTCACTTATCAAGCATGCATTCTTGGAGAAAGAAGAAATAGGACCGTATAGTATCATATAGCCCTAATGGGGTAGTTACGATACTTAGGTTTCAATGTTCAATGTCTGAAACTTACAGATAAAATCATATAGAAAATATACCTGGGTACTAGTCCTACTGCAGGTTCGCTGTAATATACTGATTCTTCAATGTACGTAGATAGTGAAATAGTCGGTAACTGACCTTTTAAATTATCTCTCCAAAGTGAAATGCTCCCACGATTCACTGGTCGATGTTTTCTCTTCAAAATATGCGTAGATGAATAAGCATTCAGTTGTATGGTCCCTAATGCGTCCCTTGGCAACGACGTTCCAGTTTTCAAGATACAATATCCAGCTCGAAAGTTCTATAAACATCTAAAACAGTAACTACAGTCTTGTGAAGATGGAAATATTGTTTCCGAAACATATGTCAGACGACGAAACTTATAGTGGATAACAGTGATCTCAATAAAAAGGACCACTGTAACAAATATCATTCTCTGACAAAACGTCCATTTCCATCACAACGATCGGTCCCTTACCGACCCTCGATCGATACAAGATTCCGAGCAGAAGCTTTCCCTCCATAGATGGCACTATCAGTATCGAAACTTATTATGCTCTACAAAATCAAGACTGCCACAACTTATTCGATATGACTCTTATTTCCTACCTACCTCGACCTCTTCCTTTATGTGCATCTTATATTCACTAAATAAATAAAATATATAAACCATAAAATTTTCTCTTGAAGACTGATAATGATAATCCAGATTCAGTATTTTGCAAGTTTGGTGTGAACAAATTCTTGTGGAATCGATTATCTCTCTGTTAAAACAAAGATTCAGGTTCGAAACCACTATGTATTAGCACTCGCATCAGATCAAGGCATATATAATCTGGCCTTCAACATGGTGATTACTCCCCATTAATCGAAAAAGAAACTCAGATTAACATGATATTGACTTTATTTTATCTACAATGAGATACAATAGTCTCATAATGAGCAATGTTGAAATAAAAATAAATAATAGTATTCCGATATCCTTTGGTCCCTATATTTGCAGTATTCACAAACATTAAACTATGTTATAATGAAATATACTGACAATGCGAATATGCATACAATAACTTAAAATTTAATGATAATCACTCTTATTCAAATAATATCTCAAAGTTGCAACTGTACGTATAAATGAATCGTTCCATATTCTTGGGCCTTAGAACAACTTCATACCGCTCTTTACAGGTAATGTTCTCATCAAAGACAAGAATATCTCGAAATTTTTTTCTCATCCATAAAAAAATAGAGTTAACAAAATAATTCAATTCTATAATGAAATCTGACTCAATTAGATAGATGAAACTCAATGAAAATTCTTACAACTTCAGATTTCAATTTTCCTCCAGTCTACAACTGACCAAGTTCTCTGGCCAGTGGAAATTCAAACCAGTCGAAATTCTGGAATTGATTTATGCCTTCCTACCTCTCAGACCTTTTTTTCCGCCAAAATCTCTGATAGACTTGAGCAACTCATCCCTGGGATCAGCAACTGGCACAAACTGCCTTTTCGTAATTTTTTTCTGTATTGTTTTCGGCATTTGAGGTGGAGGTTTGGGTATTACAGATTTGACAAGATTATTACTGATTTGAGCAGGACTTTCTGAAGATTTCGAGAAACTAGGTAACACTTGGTCTGATCCTCGATTTAGATCCGAAGGAATGGTACTGGAATCTTCTTTGAGGCATTTCGATTCGGTTCTCCTAAGATTAAATCTGGAAAAAGGCACATTCTGATTCGTTGTATGGGTATCTTTATTTGGATTGGCAGGAAGAGTCATAGATGTGCTTGGCTGCCATGAAGACCTACTATATTTCGTGACTTTAACATCATTATTAGTAGTACCTAAATTATTTTCTAAGCGTCTGAAACCTCTCACCACTGGTGCTGTTTGCAAAAAGCTTTTAGCTCTCATTACAGGTTTATAATCATCCTTACTATCTGTATCTTGCGTATTTGAAGCTCTAGATTTCTCAGTAAACCCATTGGAATAATAATTGTCAGTGGACTGATTCAACTGAGTGACTGAAGTATTAGTAGGGATGTCTCTGAAAGTTTTCTTGAGCTCAACAGACCTAACTACAGGTACTCTCGATATATCAAAATCCGAAGCGAAAGCCACAGAATGTGGGCGTTGCGTATTTCTGTTCAAACTGTAAGAAGTCCTATAAGTCGAGTCCCTGTTATGTTCAGGAAACCTCCGATTTTGATCTTCTATTTTTATGAGGACATTGAAGTCATTTCTTTGTTCAGATGAGCCGTTGCAAGTTATGGTAACCCTTTGCGATTCACTAGGTTTCAAAATTTTCTCGTGATTTTGCTGTGAACTATCAGCTATCCTTGTTGGATTCTGACCCGAAAATTTGTAATGTCTTCTATTCGTCCCCTGTCCCAACTTATAGTCAGCATCTTCTTTAACGCTAACTGGCACTTTGGGTCTATCCGACCACGTACCCATGTTTATAGAGGGTGGTCCTGTGTACTGATACCTCCTGATTGGTACTTCCTCCACTTCTTTATGTTTAATTTCCACTTTTGTTTCCAACCCTATCTTGCTCAATGTCTCCATGGATGTAGTTGGTGTGTTCAGCTTATTTTGAATTTTTTTCATCACCTAGAAGAATTCGAAAATATTAGGAAATTGCTAGTGCTCCTTTGAAGGATTACTATTAGGAGCAAATAATAGTTGATGACGTGGTGTATTGAAATATACGTCAAATACGTCAAAGTTATCTAGAAGACTTCTTCTGCAATTATCGCTCCAACATGTGCGATTGTATAAAGTGAAAAAAAAGTGTGTATCGTGGAATATGTGATGTAATAAGATTTGGGAATATTCGAGATAATATTAAAATGAATTTCGGTAAAGGTCGACCGCAGTTCTTTAATTGTTTTATAAATCCGGTAAATATTTCAATTATTTACCGAAAAACGGAGTGGTTAATTTAGAGCTTGATTGCAAAAATGTGTCTTTAGCACCAAAATCAGAAAAGTGTAACTTTGCTTACTGCCAAAGCAAATTAAGTCTCTTACTCGTACATCTACAAAAGGTCTGAAAATAATTTGTTTTTCACGTCAAACAATTTGTTGTTGGTTTGTGACTTCGCACGTCTTATTTACGTAATTGATGATGAAAGTGATGACAGATATTCACCAATAATCAAATTATTAATCACGTCAGCCTGCTACCTAAGTCCTTTTCCTAGTAAGTCTCCTGATCTGTCTATCGAAAGATGGAGAGGCCTCAGAGAAAGGATATCTTTGAGACAACAGTATCTTGACAACATGAGTAGATCCTCTTTTCGCTTATATGTATATAAATAAATTTTCCAATCAACTTCTCGAAATGTCTCCAAGCCCTAATATTCTCCCAGAGTGTCAGATTCTTCTTTCAAATTTCAGTTCTTAAACTCACAAAAAGTTTGATGTCCTACGGATTGAAGCCCCAGTACTAGCTAGTTCTTTGGCATCTTGGTACAAGTTCAAATATTCTCTGAAGTAATTGAAATAGCCTAACTTAATGCGTTGAAACGCTCCAAGACTATTAGTACCAAAAAAACGCAAAAGTCAAATCGATATGAATAAACCAAGTGTTCCTTAAACCTTATTAAATTCAAAACAGCTATAGCTGTCCCCATGTGTGTAAAGCTCCAAATGCAAAAAAATGTGCAAGTGTGAATATTAAAATTACCTACCTCTAAGCTCTGAAGACCGGAAACGTCAAACAAACTACTACTCTTCGACATGTTGCTGGTCTCAAAACCGTTAATTTTTTTCTCTCCCCTCCTCATCGCAACTTGAGATTTCGACCTCGCCACCGGCTTTGAGGAACTCCACTCGTTCTGTTCAACCGAAAATGATCCAGATCTATTGACTGCTCGTGGTCTCCTGTAATTGTCGCTTTTTGGTCTGAATATCCTGTGTTGTTCTATCTCGTTCGAGTCGGGATCATTCCGCCGAATCGCTATATTTTCCATGGACCTCCTAAAGCCGGTGGTTTGTAGCGTTTTTCCTCGGTTCAAACTGAGAGATTTTCCTGAAAAATCCGAGTTGCTCCTGATGGTGTCATCTTCGAAGACCTTGATCTGTTTGGGCTCGTCGTAGGTTGTTATCTTGAAGTTTGGCAGAGTGCTATGCTTGACGTCCATGTTCATTTCTGCTTCTTTCTTGGCGTTGTTGCTACGGATTTGATCCAAGACTTTCTCGGTCTGATCAATATTCTTTGAGGAGTTCGAAGGGGGTGGTGCGGAGGCAGCGCCATCTTCTTTTCGTGCTTGTGCGGACGCAGCACCATCTTCTTTTCGTGCTTGAGACTCGTATGACTGCTTCAAACTCGTCGCCAACTCTCGATTATACACCAAACTTTTTCGTTTCTCCAGATTTTCTAGTGATAATTTACTCAGAATCAAGTCGCTGTAATCGTTCGGGATGGTAGTCTTTTGTTCGTCTTGTAGTGATTGTTGTTTCTCGATCATTTCTAGTTTTTCGATAAGTTCTGGAGTTATCACAGAATCAGTCTCGGATATTTCGGTGTCAGTCATCTGATTATTTGGAAAGGCATCCTTGAAGGCTTTCGGCGGAGAAGGTAATTGCCATTCATCTATATCTTCCTGGTTCGGGACCATAACATCTAATATTTCTGGGTTGTTTAATTCATCATCTATCTTCGATTTCTCACTTATTTCACTTGAATTACCAGAGTCTGGTGAGTTTCCATAGTTTTTGTAGCGTTCCACATCATCCAAACTAATTTCATTTGATACATTATTGGTATATACATTTTCCCTGCTGATGACTTTATTTTCCACTAAAGGCGAAGTGGTTTTGACGGCCGTAAAGGTTTTTTCACTCGAAACTAATATTTTTTGGGCTGGATGACTCGATGGTGGACTCATGTCTGGAAAATAAATTGAAAATGAAGATTGCAACTGGGGAAATTTTTCATGAAGCTGAAAAATGATACTTGGAATGTGTGAAAGTGAGAATCTTAAGTTTGCTGATTCCCTGAAGGTTCGAAACATCTTAACACTGGAAGATAATGGGAAGAGTAAATTATGGGATACAACAGTGCTCTATTTTAACTGGATGTTAGTCTAAGTGAAGAATGAAGCAAGATAGAGATGAAAAGAGTGAAGATGGATATGGCATTGCTGCTTTGATCTCTAGAATACAATGGGAACACGATTATAGTCCAAGAGAACACTACAAATTTCGGCAGATCCTATAAAGAAGTGATATATACCTGGAAAGATAGGAAGACTTGGTACTTTACCGAAGGGAACTATGGCTTATCATCATCCTGAGCAGTGTTCGAATGATGACCAGTGATATTGCGTGCTATTATCAGCAAGTTATCATTTTGACTAAATGTCTGTAATTTTCGGAATTTGAATCCAGAAGCCTAAAACGATTCCATTTGAGTTGCTGATTAAGAATCCGTAGTCAAATTCGAGTTTGTAAGTGCGAAAACATTATAAATCTCCAAGCCTAATCTCCTGATATATCACCAGAAGATGTATCTAATCGGGGATTACTCTGATCGTGGATTCTCCCATTGCCCATCCCCATATAGCAGGATGACGTCTTTACGACGAAGAATATTAGTGATTTTTCGTTGTCTGACGTATTCTGGTCGATATGACGTCAAAGTGACGTTGTTTTCATGACGTTCACTTTACGTCATTACTTTAAGTAATAAGCACGTCTACTTTTAGTATTTTTTCAAAAAAATTTATAGTGATTTTTCTCAAAAAAATGCGTCTGAATTATGACGTGTACTTTACGTCATAATATACGTAACAAACACGTCGATTTCGCCTCGGTTCAACTAATCCGTCTAGCTTTAACGATACTATTATGCAATTTCTTGTAGAATGGCGACGCACTAAGTTTCGCGTAATTTCGTTAATATCGTATCACAGAAAATGTTTTTTTTTTCAGAAATTGCCAAACTGCTGTACTCAGAATACTGATTTGACATAGCTCCGTTTGGTAAAGAATAATATTCTTCCAACACTTTCAAGTTATAACTGATTTCTTAACAATACAATAACCGAAGCTTGAGGCGAACTCCCGAACTATTATGACAAATATTCATTAAAATAAACATGCCTGTGTCTGACTGAACACCATCAGAACCCAATACATTTCTGATGGGACAAGAAATAGTATCCACCTGTTCCAAGTTTTTTGATTCATTCATACAAGGCTGAACATTCTTCATTTCCTCTTCCGTAGAATGAATTACATGTTTATTTTGTCCTTCGGCAGCATCAATCTTCATATCAAAATTGTCATTCTGTTGTTTTTCTGTAGAATCTATTTCTCGACTAGAATATTCATCCGTGCTTAGTTTAATTTCTTCTGAGGTAGTATCAATTGATTCATTTACTTCTCTTCGATTTTCACTATCTTCTACTTCTGATATCGAGTATCCAGGTTCTTCATCTATCGCAGAAGATGTTACGGAAGACTGATTCAGTTTTTCCCAACTTCCCCATCTCCTAATGCGACCTTCCTCGAAGAGAACACTTTCAGAGCTTTGTACACTCGAGACCGAGAACTCTTTCCTGTATGGTTGCTTTCTTGGTGGAATGTCCACACTTGATATATCGGAAATAATCGAAGTTGTTTCGTGTTTGATCGGAGATTCGGTGGCACAACTCATGTTATCATCATCTATATTTTTGTCCACTAGATCCAAAATAAAAGGTCTCCTTTTCAAGGCTTCTTCCGAATCTTCTTTGGGTAAAACTCCGATAACTGACGGAGGTTTTATTTCGTTTCCTTGGTCATCCAAATTCAAGTATTCTAGTGATTTTAATATATCTATTGTGGACATGTTGGAAGGTGGCCTGCTGCTATCTGGTGTGTCTCTGGCGGGGGCTCCATCTGTTTGGTAAGGACAAGAGTATGAAGACTCGTTGTTATATTGCTTGTCTGATTCATCTTCGAGTAGAATTTCCGAACTAATCTCTTCTTCTTCCTCCAAAGAGATAGATGTTGCCACAGGACCTTTCCTTCTCTTGGGTAGAGGGGGAGGATTAGTGTATTTTTGGGTGCCCTGGGAAGCTAGGGACAAATCTAGCATGCAAAATACAAAGCAATTAGAAACCAAAAGAAAAACCAAAAACCCAATCCAATACTGTCAACACCCACCCTCTTATGTGCATAAGAAACTTGCAACAAATAATCGTTCTACATTAATTGTTTCAAGGAATTTGTAAGGAGCTCAGTTGTTCAATTCATCTAATAAGACAATATTCAATAAGGATTGAAATGATTATTATTGAAAATCATCCCCATCTCATCTGTTACAAGTATCCAAACTTTAGTATGATTGATGCCATCGCACGGATACCAAATAATTAGAATATTTCATTTGAGACGACATCTAAGTGTGGGATTATCATTTCTTTCTTCCAAATATCTTAAATATGAAGATATTGAGTCCAAAATGGTATGGAACGATCAGATTGAAATAACAAGTTGGAAAAGCACTGTGGCCAGCAGCTTTGGCACGCTTGTTCAAATTTATAGTCAGAGCAGTCACCCACCCAGGTACTGTACTCACCCAAGGCTACTTAGCTCCAGGAAAAAAATGTTCTCAATATTCCCAAGAATATAAATCTGACTGTAAAAAAAGCGTCAAAAAAAAACTGGTACAATATTTCTGAGTTTCCCTAATATATTCAAAAATATATCCGATCGAGCTAGAACTTTACTGTAAAATAAGGTTCTAAAGGGTCTTGCGGAATTTCCACGAGATCGGATGAATAGTTTCTGAGAAAAAGATTTCTTCAAATATGATATTTTAAATCTTCTAGTCATGCAATCCTCACAAAATATCCCCTATATATATCCTTACGAACTCTGACCCTCTGCGATGAACATACCTTGAGCGATATTCATTTACTTTCATTCTTTTGCCGTAAGAGTGTCAGGGACTACAAGTCCTTCTACCTATATGAGACCATTACGAACTGAAAATACCCGCATCAGTGTGGTTAGATAAACCACAGATCACCTCACCACACATGTTCGCTGGTTTGTGGTTTACCTAACCACACTAAACCGTGCGTTATCAGTTCGTAATGGTCTCACATAGGCTGACGGCCTTGCAGTCCCTGATCCTCTTACGGCAAAATAATGAACGTCACTGAGCATCGCTCAAGGTTTCTTCATCGCAGAGGGTCGGAGTTTGTAAGTATTTCCCTAGGTGCCGCTGGCAGGATTTTCTCCCTACCAGTTCGCAACAAGTGGGATTAAGATTCCTAGGACCCTTCGGTTGTTCATTCAGTGTGGCTAAGTTACGTTGACGATTGGTAATAACCATAAAACCGGTTCGTATCTGCCCCTGAATGACGCTATCCTCTTTGGGTGAACATTGGGCCATGAGGTGACCTAGCTCGGCTCACAAGGAATATTTGTTGATGGTAACAATCAGTGAATATTTCACCGTGTGCCTTTTAGGTTATTGGCAATTGGCTACAGTTAACCTCATTCTAAGATCCAATTACACTGATACCTCAGCAACTTTCGCATAGTCGATGAAAAGTTTGAAAGCGCTTACGTTATCTATGCGAGAAGATATGGTACTCATCCATTAACATTACGCTTCCATATGAATTGTTTCTCATCGGTAACGGAAGCATAATTTTGAGATCTGTAATCTCAAAAATGACAAGAACTATTTTCAATTTAATTTGAGAAATTTTCAACTGAAAGTGTGATTTTGTTTTCGTGTGTTTATAGTTAGAATAAGTATTAAGGACAACTGTTGTTTAGATGTGTATTTATCATTGCTGTTTGAAATTTTAAAGCATTTGATAATGAGCACAAAACAACTTCATGTGATATGTGGACGAGGTTAATCTTTGAGTATGACCACCCCGATCTCCCGATATTTTACCTCCCTCAAACCTGTAGCAATTACTCGGTAATAAAGAGTGATGCATTCCTATCTGATATTTTTATTATAGATTTGTAGATATTAGTATAATGAAATTGCCTCATTGTTCTACAAATGAAATGGTTGGTTTTCCAAGTGCCACATTCGAATTTACCATGGTAAATTCGATTAAGGGTGTCCAATAAAGAAGAATGGACAATAGAAAATGCGCGCAAAAGCTCCTGACTTCTTGTCAGTGCTTGAACCAATTTTTTTACATTATTTGGAGTGAATTTCGTCCGAAAATAGGCCAAGGAGTGTCCCCGCCTTATATTCTATGCATCTTGGATGGTGCGATTTTTATGTCACTGAGTGAATTTCAAAGCGAATTGCCCCTTGAAAATTTTTTCTTAGAGAAATAATGAGTGTGGTTCTTCATACAAACGTTTCGAATTCCTCACCCACATAACATAAACTTGATAAAATCTTTTCACGCATTTCCTGTTCGTCTTGGAATTCCGGAGACGATGACTGTTCGATCAAAAATTTTTCATTAGAGGATGGATGGTCATCTAATGAACATATTGAAACATCATGAATTTCATGATTTGATTCAAGAACCTGCATATTACTCTCCGGAAATTCCAAAGAACAACGATTCAGGAACATTTCTTCATTGTTGTTCTTTGATGTTCTTACTTGGGCTTCATTTTCAACTGACTCAACACAACTTTGTTCTTCTTCATCTAGAAATACGTCATCGTCTAATTTCTCCACGGATACACGAAAATCTGATCCATAAGAACTCCAAGACCTCGAATCGGACTTTGGACGCATCAGCAGCTCGTAAGTTACTTTATCTTCTTCAACATCAGCCGCATCCTCTGACGGATGAGCAATAATTGTAAGGGTGTCTTCGTCATCGAGAAATTCTTGAATTTCCGAATCGATATCAGTTTCTCTATAGATATTTCCAAGGGTAATCGTCCCCTTGTATTTGTCCTGATCCTGGGATGACGTGCACGGTACAAAATTTGAAAATGACAGAAAGGAGAAGAAGTTAGCAAATGAGGAATGACATTTTTTCGTGTTCAAACCCTCAGATGTAGTACGTTTATTTTTGCAAGTTCTCGTTTTACTACAGTTTTCACCTTGACCATATTCTAATCCCCTCACAACATAGACGCTAGAATTAGAAGCATCTAGACGGGTGGACTTACCTGTTTTAGACGATGAAGAGCTTAAAAGGGTTTGACTAGCTACTACGGGACTAAGATTCTGAAAGTTCGATGTGGAACTTGAGGATATCTGTAAGGGCTTTGGTGGCGGTGGCGCAGCTTTCTTTTTGCGACCTGGAAAAGAAATTGTTGATAGTTTGCTGTGTCTGTATTAACAAGATATGAGCATTCTGTCAATTCGATCTCGTGAATCGTAAATCTATGTACACTCATGCATATCATAATATACAGGGTGAGTCTTTAAGTTGTACATCAATTCTAATTATAGATTCCTCTCATCAAATGACATACTTATCATTTTGCCCAAATGTCTGTAATTTTCGAATTTTTTGCCAAAAATGGTCTCAAACGCTTGGGTTCGACTCCCCGATGGAGAATTCGAGGTCAAATTTAATTCTGTCTGGCGCCAGTCGGCCGTTGCCACGATAACTTGAGAACGGAAAGAGATAGCGACTTGAAATTTTCAGAGTAGGTGGCGCATCCCAATAAGACGGATAAGTTCGTTAATGGATATAATCGCCCAATGGTTTCCGAGTAATAATTTTGTTTTCAACCAATACAGATCCGATCGAATTGAAACTTGGTGAGTAGTTGTAGAATACAAACTTAAGACGACAAGCGTATCTCTAGAAAGTTTTAAAAAAGTTATTATTAATGTCACTATGAACTGACAACGGAAAGAGATAGCGACTTGAAATTTTTAGGTTAGGTTGTGCATCTGAATGCGACATATTAGTTTATTATTTATAGGCATAATCGGCTAAACGACTTTGGAGATATACCCATCTGAAATTTGGTTGTTATTTCCTCAATAACTCGAAAAATACAGAACCGATCCAATTCAAACATGGTTATTAGTTGTAGAATGCCAAAGCGAAAAGAAAAACTATTCACTGAAATTTTGCAAGACCCTTCAAAACCTAACTCTACTGCCAAGTTCCAAGTTTGAACACGATCGGATCTATATCGTTGGAGATCTGAGCAGCCTTGTGTAAGTTCAGTAGCTGGATGGGTGACCGTTGCCTCGATAACTTTTGAACGAAAGGAGATAGGGATTTGTAATTTTCAGGGAAGGTTGCATATTCGAATGGGAGAGTTAAGTTCGTTGTTGGGTATAATCGGCCTAACGGTTTCGGAGTTATACCCATTAGCAATATTCATTCCTGGATAACTCAAAAAATGTAGACTCGATCGAATTGAAGCCTGGTAACTAGTTGTAGAATATCGACATAAGGACGTGTGTAAAATTTTGTGCGAACCGTACCCCTAGAAAATTTTTAAAAAATTAGGAAAAAAAAATTGGTTCAAGCACTGACGAGAAGTCTGAAGCTTTAACGGGCGTGTTCTGTTGGCCATTCTTTGTTGTCTATAGTCTCAACTGACATGTACTCATCTCCAAGTAGAAATAATCCGAAGAAAATTTCACGATTTATACACTGTTCAATCACAGAACATAAGTATCCGAGCATATATCACTGTATTGCACTAATTCACACCGTTATACACTAAAATAACACAAAATGCCCGCGAAAAACAATACTGTTTACTTCCAGAATAAGAAGAATTCGTCCATTTACAAAAACAAACGTTCGACTGAATCGTCTGGCGTACGATTCATAGCGGTGTTGCCATTTTATCATGTTCCAGGCTTCCCATTGTAGTCGGCATTGCCTGAAGTTAGTCAAGTTACACCCAGGAAGACGACAGGATTGTTGAAACGCGATTCTCTATGCAGTGCCACCCACTGCACTGGAATTTGCTTTCAAAGATTGAGGAATACAGGGAAGAGAACAACATTGAGGACTTCTGGTTCCAGCAGGATGGGGTTACGGCCCATACAGCCCATCGTTCTCGTGAGATTCTGCAGGAGATGTTCCCCAGTCAAGTGATCTCTCTACTGCAGGACATTTCGTGGCCCCCTTGCTAGCCGTATTTGAATCCCTTTGATTTCTTCCTGTGGAGTTACCTCAAGGCTAATGTTTCCAAACATCGCTCTAGGACCCTTGAAGAGTTAAAGGAGGCAATTCTGGAGGTAATAATCCAAATTGACGACGGTATGCTGAGGAGAGTCACGGAAAACTTCCGCGAATGACTTGAAATGTACGTCACTCGACAAGGGTGTCATTTGGACGATATTATTTACAAATCATAGTTGAAGGAAAAACTTGAATACACAAGCTTTGAGAATAAAAAATAATATTCATAAATCTAATTTCGTTTTTGCGCGCGTGTTCAGCAAGGAATTGGAGTTTTGTGAGGAGTATGATTTGGAGATGACTTTCTGCCTCAAGTAGATTGCGCATGCACAGAGGTAGTATGGCTTATGTTGGGTGCGGTTCACGTCTAGCGGTCATGGATTTGATACTTAGCCAATATTGAGAGGTTTTAAAAGGAAATTCAAGGCAATTCAGTGCACGGACAAGTCAGTTTCGAGGAAACAGCGTTTTTCCGAGTTGAAATGTCTGTATCGTGGCCCTGGGGCCAATTTATAAATAAATATATTCGGAAGATCCATATCAAATTACATTCGGATTTGAAGAATAGTTGGAGAAATTGCGTTCCTTCCTAATTTGAAATTCATGTAACCCCTTTCGGGTATTTTTCGTTTCTAGCATGAGCATACAAGAAGTAATTTAACTGCTGGAGTTTTCGTCTGAGAGGATTGGGGTTTTGAGGTGCAGGATGATATTCCTCCAAAAAAAAATGCCCTTGGAAGTGTCTGCGCATGCGTGGATTCAAGCTGTAATATCTCCTGAAGCACTGGAGTTGAAGACACAGAGTTCAGGACGAGTAGATAGGCAAGAGTTGGGAGTGGTTTATCCCTAGCGGTTAGGATTTGGTGCTGAGCCAATATGGTGAGGTTTTAAGAGAAATTTAATGACAATTCTGTGTACGGACTAGTCAGTTTCGAGGAAATAGCGTTGTTTCCGAGTCGAAATGTCTGTATCGTGGCCCTGGGGCCAATTTATAAATATTTATATTTGGAAGATCTATATTAAATTACATTCGGATTTGAAGAATATGCGTAATCAATCGCGTTTCTAACGGGGGCCCCATAACAGCATTTTTTGAAATTTCGACCTATGGTTAATCTAATAGCCATACTGTTTTGATAGCCAGAATTGTCAAAGAAACTTGAAAAATTATAAAAAAACACCGACGTGAAGTCAGTACTCTTTGGCGCGCTTGTTCACGTTGGCTAATTTAAATTGACTGATGAGTGTTTCAAGCTCAGTGGATAGAGCGTGCCGGAGATCTACCCACAGGGTAGTAGACACCATTCACTTTTGGGTCAAAAAATAACAGTATTGTGTCTAAGCTGGCGTAAGAGTAACAAAATATCTTTTGGGAAGACTTAGGGGGGTCAGTATAATCATAATCTTGTCTATAGCATGTTAATTTTTGATCCAACAGTGAATGATGTCCACTACTCACTGGGTAGATCTCCAACACGCTCTATCGAGCTTGAAACACACATCATTCAATTCAGATCAGCCAACGTGAACACGCGAGCTAAAGAGTACTAGCTTCACGTCAGTACTTCTTCATAATTTTTTTACCAGCTCTTTCAAATGTGGCCCACCCTGTAGAAGTATCTCACCTGGAAAAATTAAACTGGAAGTCGACCTCGAATGCGTCGTCATCTTCGTCAAATTCCCCGTACTCTCGCTGTATCTGTTCAACTTCCTGACCATCGTATCCGCTTCCTCCAGCCTGTTCCTCCTCGGCAGAGACGTGTTACATTGGTCGCTGAGGATGGACGTTTCGTGATAACCCGAACTGTCGCTGCTATGCCTCGAATGGCATATCGTGAGGACGGCGGTCTCGTTTTTCGAACCGTTATCGCTGGCGTTCGAATTGTCCGATATGACCGACCCGTTCCTCATCTGTACCGGTTCTTCCGAAGGAGGTTTCTCGACCGCTTGAGGTGGTCTGTCAGTCGATTGAGGAGGTTTGGGAGCCGGTCTTCGCTTCCGTTGAGGCACTTTCGGTTTTTCTTTTTGAGGTTCGGATTTGGCGATCGGAATGATCTGAGGTTTCGGTTTGGTTGAGGGGTCTTCTTTGTTGGTTGGTGACGTCGGTTCCTTGGTGATAGGTGGCGCAGGGGTCGATACGTTGTTCTGCAAAATGTATAACACTAATTTAACTAATTTAATGATAATTCAACATAATGGTGATTTTTCTGCTGTTTGGTGTTTCAGCCTGATTTCATCGACACCGCGTTATCATTGTGCCCAAATGTATGTAATTTGCGATTTTTTTTTTATGAAAATGGTCTTAAACGATTTGGTTCGACTCACTGATCAAAAATCCGTGGTCAAAATCGATTATGTCCGGTCGGCCGTTAACACGATAACTCTCGAATGGAAAGAGCTAGACAGTTGAGTTTTTCAGAGTAGGTTTAGCAGAGAAATATCTCGGTTAAGTTCGTTATTGGGCAAAGTCGACACAGTTCGATACACAGAATGGTGTATCGAAAATTAACGTCCGTAGTCTATGAATTTCATCTGTGCCCATACATTTCATCATTATCATCTCATTTACATATATGAGGCAATTCAATTGAGCACACAGGGTGTTTCTATTTCAACGTCAAAGTCAGTCAAAACCTCAAAACTGTTATTTTTCAAATGAGAACCCATTTTTTTATTGGTCAGCTGGAATCTACGTTAAAAAATAATGTATTTTTTATAATACATAGGGAAATAAGCATTTTAGAGCAGTAGTATGTATAAAAATACACTATTTTTGCGCGTGTGATTTGGGGAACATCGAATTTACCATGGTAAATTCGATAGATTCCAGCTGACCAATGAAAATAATGGGTTCTCATTTGAAAGAAATTAGGTTTTTGTCATGACTGACTTTGACATTGAAATCGAAACACCCTTTATGTTCAATTGAATTTTTAATTAACGAAGGAGGAGCATTGGTATGTCTTCTGATAGAAGGTAGAAAATTAGGAATTTTCCTGCAAAAATCTAAAAGTTATCAACATTGGAATGAAGCCCTATTTGAGAAAATGTTTTCAGATTTCATACAATTTTCTGAGAATAATATGTAAGTGACACATTAAAGCAATGTAGAATTCAATAAATAATCTGGGTATTACATTTAAAAAACGAAAGTTGGTATCATTTCCGGTGAGACTGGAAGTCGAACGAATTCGAAATTTTTTCCGAGAATTCATGTCTCTTAACAAAGCACAACTATAAAATTTCAAGTGTCTATCTCAAGTCTTTCTTTGAAATATTCTAACGAACGGTTTTCGTGAATCACCATGTATACCGTTCATATTCGCGATTCCATCCACATAATTTATTTTCCGACAATACAATCATCAAGGCTGAATATTTCAAAGACCTGTAAAATAGTCAGGATCCTTAGCGAAGAGCAGCAAACAATTATTCAAAGTCAACTGCGATAGTGCGGTGTTACAATAATTTATAAAGACTTACATTGGGTTTCACAGAGCTTTGACAGCTCTTAATTGCCAAATAAGTGCGATTCTATGTCGATTTACAGTTCATTTTTGATACAGCCATCGAATTAAATCCACGATTAAGCTAATCGAAGCTTCGTGAAACCCAACATCTATATTTCTGAATGCGGAATGACTCACCGACTTTCCTCTCCTGAAAAGTAGATTAAAGACACCGCCAGTTTTATTTGGTGCGGATTTCCTTTCTTCCTCCTTTCGCAACGTCATTATGTCGTCTGAAGTGAAGGTTTGCGTAGGCGCGTTTGATCCTTTGACTACCAAGTTTATTTCTGTTATCATGTAATCGTTCAAGGTCAATTTCGGATCAAGAACCTCATCCAGATTTCCTGAAACATAATGAATAATTATTGGTGGGGTGAAACGTAGGTATAGATTCTTCATTACAGTGTACTTTGACTGTGCCAGAGATGAAGGGGATGTGGCGGAGCGGGGTTCGTCCGCCCGACACAACAAATAATATCTTGTAACTTGTAATGTCCTGAGATAGGGCGAGAACTGAAAAAGTTATTTTCTCTATTTCAGTATCGTAGTAGGTCCATTCCAGCATTGAAAACAGTGCTGGAATGAACTCATTCCCGCATTGTTTCTAGTTATATTTTTCGTTTTGTGGTAGACAGCACTGACATTCGATCCTATCAAATTTCAACACACCTCAATTGACAATACAATATAATCTGGACATAGTGAAATAATTGTTGAGGAAAAGCTTCAGTTTCATTAAAAAATATGGTACTAGAGATTTCCTTCTTGCTAATTTTGAATCATTCATGCTATTAGGAAACTGTTTTAAATCTGATCTCCATGCCCTACGTACGTTTCAAATTCAAATTGCGTAATCTGTCAACTTTCGTAACAGTCACACCAACTACCAAGATACAATACAAAAGTCACTAGGATGTATAATCCGAATTTTTCATTAAATTTCAACAGTACCTATTTAGCAAAACTTGCCTGAAATATAGAAAATATCGACTAATACTAGTTGCAGAAGGCAATTCCAACACTCATGCGTTCGAAAACTCGCTCCTTCGTCGCTCGTTTTCGAATTTCGCATTCGTATTTTAATAGGAGCCCATCCTTCAACTTGTTTTAGAATATTCTATTCTACCACTAGAAAAAAATAAAGAATAAAATTCTTCAAATCTGATTATATTTCAGAAACCACGCGTCAGAATCAGCTGAAATGCCGCACATAACTTCGAGCCACCATTTTTGGCGCTCTAGTTCCTCGGAACTGAGTGCTTATCAATTTGCCCAAATGTCTGTAATTTTCGAATTTTTCGATGAAAATGGTCTTAAACGATTTGGTTCGACTCACTGATCAAGAATCCGTGGTCGAAATTCATTCTGTCCGGCCGGCCGGCCGTAGGCACGATAACTCTCGAACGGAATGAGCTAGACAGTTGAAATTTTCAGAGTAGGTTTGGGAGATGAATATCTCGGCTAAGTTTGTTACTGGGAAAAATCGGACAGATGGTTTCGGAGTAACAAAAAAAAAATTTTTTTTTTACAGAAAAAATTCCAAATTAAATTTTTTTCAATAAGCAGTTTTACCATAAGAATCCAATGATATCATTTTTAACTCTGACAAGCTAATACTTTCGGAGATATGATCTTTCAAAATTTCAATAATAAATCGTATTTCAACGTTGTCACAGAATGATATTCTATGTATGAATTTTCATAATGTCAACTTATTTTCCTGAGACATGACATTATCTAATCAATCGAAGAATTGTGAGCGAAGTGAGAAAAATCTCAGTTGTTTGCTCCGAAATTAGTTTTTCTCAGAAAAGTTTACATCGGATCGGAACATGAAGTAAGAGATCTGAGAGTAGTGAGACTGCTTTTCATCCATAGACATAGATATAACTCTCGAACGGAATGAGCTAGGGAGCTGAAATTTTCAGAGTAGGTTAGGGAGATGATTATCTCAGATAAGTTCGTAATTGAGCAAAATTGGCCAGATTTAATTTGATTTCTTCCATGGTGCAGTTCTCATTCTCATGATTGCTGATTCAATCTTGATAAATAAACTATTATTTGAATTGAATTTCCTTTATGATGCAGTTCTATCATAAGAATACATTGATATAATTCCCAACTCTGAGAAACCAATACTTTCGGAGATATAATTTGTCTGTTTGAACTAGAGCGCCAGAAAGCTCCTGTCCACAGGGCTTGATCCTGTCCACAGGGCTCGATCGCCCTCGTATGAGGCGTGAATAGACAATGGAACATACGCGCAAAAGCTCCAAACTTTACGTTAGCACTTTTCTCATTTTTTTTCGAAATATCCTGATACGAGATCTAACTGGTAATTTCACAACAAGGTGTAGAATTCATAATGCGGAGATTCCTAAATGGATAAACCGACAACAATACCTTACCACATCCATCAACACTGCCTTTTTACTAATTCTCCGATTACTTAATTAATTACAGTACAATTGCGAATCTTCGATTATAAAGTATGCAAGTAGGTGGGTTACCTTGAGATACACAGACACTCCAGCAACGTTTTCTTCGCACAACAATAACTAGCTAATGAATATTAAACTCACTGGAGATAACCTCAACACATCTTTATCAGATTTCAAATATTTGTCAATTTATATATTCCCACAAATAAGTTAGTTACACATGATGAGACTTCGCATTGTAAAACTGGAATAGTAGTCGTAAAATATAGACGGTATTTTGGAATAGCTGACAACAATCGAATGGTAATTTTATCGAGTTATTGTTATCTTTCATAACACATATCTATTTTATATAGATATAGACAAATTAGGAATATACCACATAATGAAAAAAATCCTGGTTTGTGAGTAATCATGAACAACATATTTGTTATTTTTCGATAATGATAAATGACGAACAAAAGGATATGATTGGAATAAAAAATAGGTACGATTTCATTCTGATTTGTCACGTGGTTTGTTCGCTTCTCAAGCATGTTTTTCTGGAAGCTTTTTCTGATTTTTTTTAAATTTTCTGAACTAGTCACGATTGTTCTCCTGTTCGGAGTTGCCCAAATTATTTTACAATAATGTTCTATAGATTTGAACTCGATTGAATTTATAATATTGGTGAAGATATTGCCAAGATATCGAAATATTACAACGATCGAGATGTACTGGTACATTTTTTTACACTCGACAAACGAAGTTGTCAATAGTTTTTTATTTTTGACGTGCCTGGACAGAATTTAATGAATCATGTGCATAGATCGGCCGAAGTCAAATTTGCCAATATGTCAGTAATAACATTCGTTCAATACCTAGTGAGAATTGGAAATGTACCTTATTTTACAGCTGAGTTCTCGATTTAAACTGAAATTAGAAATTTGAAAACAAGGTATCAGAGGTTAGTAATAACACTCGTTCAACTTCCAGCTTTCACCATAATTCTCTGCCAGCCGGACAGCTTAGGGGTAGAACTCTGTGTTTCTAGCACGTAGATACCGGGATCAATTCCTGTAGCCGAAATTATTAATTTTTTTCAGTTTTTCCATTCTATTGAAATAAGAATAACTTTCAGAAAAGGGTCGATATTTTCATAAAATTACACTATAGATAGATAGATAGATAGATAAATCTTCTTTATTTCAACTTCAAAGACGAAGCGATACTTCGTCTTTGAAGATGGAAGCTTTGTTTCCGAAACATATGTCAGACGACAAAAAACTGTAGTGGATAAGAGTGTAGTTACTTTTATAGTGTTCATAATAAATCCACAGTGAACCCAAAATAGAATTAATAAAATTACATGAAATGTGAGTATTTTCGTACCTATATTATTAGATATTGGAAAAAAAATACTGCTAGGTACAGGGCGTTTTTTATAAAATGTCAATTCATAGTTCCTCATGGCTCAACCGTACGATTCAACTGATTTACGTAATAGGAATTGTTCTAGGAATACACTATTGAAAATAAACCACTCCTATTAGTCTAAGAGCTAGCAACGTTTTCGAGAGAGAGTTTCAGGTAGGCCAGTATTTAGATATGCTATTCCTCTCACTCTCCCGGACGTTATACGGGCTATCTGGCTGGCGGTAGCGCTTGCGCTCATCAGTGCGCAGTGCACCTGTACAGGTAAAATATCAATTTTTCAAAGAACTTTAAGAAGGTTTTTTTTTAATTGTTTTCATTGAATGTTTCGACACATGAATATATTATTGCCAGATATTTTTATTGTTGTTTAAATTGTGCCAAACGCCAATTCTGAATAAAAAAAAATTTCAAAATATTTTAGTACGACTGAAATTTTTATATGATGTTACTTAATTATCTTCAGACCCAAATTTGAATTGCCAAGCAATAATTCAATTGTGAAATCTTCAGCCACACCAATCTAAAAGTGAAAAGTGATGTGGTATCATTTTGCTTGGTCTAGAAATAGTTAAATAAATTTGAAAGAAATTATTGAAAACCATTGAATGATTTTTATGTAACCATCCGAACTTTTGTCTATTTTAATACTGTAGATTGATAATTATTCTAATTTTGTATAATAATAAATTATTATTTTGATACCGTATTAATTCACTTAAATAATCTCGAAAAAATATAGACTCGATCGAATTGAACCTTGGTAACTAGTTGTAGAATATCGACACAAAGACGTGTGTAAAATTTTGTGAGAAGCGTACCCCTAGACAATTGACAATTGAAATTTTCAGAGTAGGTTCGAGGGATAAATATCTCGGTTAAATTATTTTTTTTACATTACAACTTTTGAATTCAATTATTTTTAAGATGCAATCTTATCATAAGAATCCAATGATATCATATTCAACGCTAACAAGCTAATACTTTCGGAGATATGATTTTTGAAAATTTCAATAATACATCGTAGTTCTACGAATTCACTGTCTGTGTTCACTGTTCATACATGTCTTCTTATCTAGCTATTAGAGTCATGTCAATTCGTAGTTTGAAAAACAATTACCCGATTCTTGAATTTGTGAATATACAGGGTGTCCCAAAAATACCACGCGAAAGTGACACTGGAGATAGATTGGTATTAGGTCTATCAGATAGCATCAACATGACCTCAGTAAAAGTCCGCTGGTTTTAGAGATATCACCACTTTTGTGTATTTTTTAAAAATCTCCAGTTTTCGGTCTTTTATCGCCTAGCATTGCTAGAAATTACTTCAAACTCATGTTTTTTTTTACCTAGGCTATCCTGAATAGTTGCTTTAAACAATGAAGTAATAACTTCACCGACAACTAGAACAAAATCCTTCAAAAAATGTCTAACTTGTTGTATTTTATGCCGAAGTTAAAACGTTAACTTAAGTTTGACTGACTGCTGTGAAAAAAAATTATAACAGACTGAATTGACAAATAATCGCAAAAACTGGTCCATTTCATGCCCTTTTCAAAATGATACAACACTACCAATTTTTTTTAATCAGAACCAGAATTGCTACTTATTAAAAAAAACCAAAACCCTTATCGGCTATCTCGCTCCCACATTCATTGTTTTGTAACATGGAAACCGGTCCGACTTTCACAGACTAGGGGTCTTCGAATAGTCTAGACCAGGGGTCACCAAATGGCGGACCGCGGTCCGGATGCGGATCGCGAACCTTTTTTTTGCGGATCATTTTTCCAGAAAACATTTATTCTTGATTAAAAAAATTCAGATAACTTTTCGTTTTATTTACTAATTATAGATATTGGATTTAGATTAACTGCTAGTCAAATTCTTATGCCATCATAATGCTATCAACGACCCGCGACAGATATACAGATTTTGTGAACGGACCTCCAATGAAACTAATTGGTGACCCCTGGGTTAGATACTAGAGAAAACTTTTTGGCGTTTGACGGATTTACTCATTTCCTAATATTTTCCGAACGGATAGAGATACAGAGGATAGAGATAAAAATCTAAACGTCGTCCACCGACCAATCATCGGGGAAAATTCGATATCGAGATGTGAAAATCATAGATTTCGGACGGGAAAGAAGAATTTTCCTTCTATGCCGACCCAAAAAATTTTTTTCATGGTATATCGATACGGAGCTCGTGTCTAGTTAAATCGAGGTCGCTGATCACGAATATGCAATTAGTTTTTCCCTAAGTGGCGTACTTTGGGAAAATTTTCACTTAGAGTGAAAAAATGGACGAAAATAGGTCAATTTTGGAAGTTCACACCGCCCAAAAAAATCGGAGTAAGGTGTTGTTGATTTTTGCCCTCATATATGGATCCTTTATCTACTGAATAATCCAAACAGAAAATGTCCAGGCCGTACTATTCGGAAATTATGATTTTTTTTCCCAAGGGTCTGTTTTTGGGAAAATTCATTTCGCGGTATTTCCGTGGAAAATTCTCTAATGAAAAATCCGATCATATATTCGTAATCTACGGTCCCGAATTAGTAAATGACGTAATTTGCATCGAAATCGGAGACCGGTCGAATTTTGGCAATTTTTTAATAGCCTTAAAAAAATCCCATTTTTCGAGAAAAATTTTTTGACGCAAAACAATGAAACGGGTACTTATTCTTATAGATTCGGGGCCGTAGATTCCGAATCTACCATCAGATATTTATTACAAAAATTTTCCGAGGAAATATCGCGGAAAGAATTTTCCGAAAAATAGACCCTCGGGAAAAAAAATCATAATTTCCGAAGCGTACGACCTGGACATTTATTGTTCGGATGATTCGATAGATAAAGGATCCAAATATGACGTAAAAAATCAGCAATACCCTACTCCGATTTTTTTGGGCGGTGGAAAGTTCCAAAATTGACCTATTTTCGTCAATTTTTTCACTTTAAGTGGAAATTTTCCCAAAGTACGCTACTTAGGGAAAAACTAATTACATATTCGTGATCAGCGACCTCGATTTAATTAGACACGAGCTCCGTATCGATATACCATGAAAAAAATTTTTTGGGTCGGCACTTAGAAATATTTTTGACCTGGAATCGAAGGAAAGTTCTTCTTTCCCGTCCGAAATCTATGATTTTCACATCTCGATATCCAAATTTTCCCCGATGATTGGTCGGTGGACGACGTTTAGATTTATGTATCTATTTTTTCTGTATCTCTATCCGTTCGGAAAATATTAGGTAATGAGCGAATCCGTCAAACGCCAAAAAGTTTTCTCTAGTATCCAACACATACAAAAATCTACAATTTTCCGATTAGGTCGACGCGGCTTTGGTTATTCACTAAATCGGGTACGCAGATCACGAATCTGTAATTAGATTTTCCGTATCTCGATTAGTTTCGGAGCAATGACGAAGAAAGTCGCAATTTCTGGCTCTACCTCCGGAAAATGGACTAATCAGTCGGATTTTTCGCCATATTACCAAAATTAATCGAGATACGGAAAAACTAATTACAGATTCGGAATCTACGCCCTCGATTTAGAGAATAGCCAAAGCCGTGGCGATCTAATCGGAAAATTCTAGATTTTTGTATGGGTTAGAATCTAGACAAAGGACTCACAGCTCTGGCAATGTGTTAGTTGTTGTATGCATTTTATCAATATTTCACAGGAAATAGGTCATAAATACTTCTACAAGGGTTGAAGTATTACAAGATATTTTACTTGCAATTATCTTTCCGTGGAAAATATTAATTTCAAGGGTGAGACCACCCATGCAAAAATAAACCAGTTAACCCAAAACATTTAAGTTTTACAAGCGAGCTGCTTTGTTTAGAAATACAAATGAGCGCTTCCCAACATGTGAAGTCATGGGACGCAACACTGGTGATATCTCGAAAACCAGCGGACTTTTACTGAGGTCATGTTGATGCTACCTGATAGACCTAATGCCAATCTATCTCCAGTGTCACTTTCGCGTGGTATTTTTGGGACACCCTGTATACAAGACTGTTCTGAAACCGAAAATAATGTTGACTAGTTGCATATTAAATAATTTACGTATAAATTCGGGATGATGTTTCAGAAGATTTGGAATTGGATCATTTTAATGATGTAGTTTATGAAGGCACTAGGAAAGAAGAACATAATGGAATCATCAAAAGAAATTACTGTTCGTTGACCACTGAGGTTAATATTACCTTTTACTTCCTTAAGTAGTGAGACATGTTCCTATATACAGTATTTTCATAATGTTGCTAGTTAATATATTTTGAACTATTAAAATAATTTATTCGTAAGCCTCTACCTACTCAAATATCAGGAATTGTTTGTGTGTGGTTTAAGTAAAAGTTTTGAGAATTTCACGTTATAGTTTAATGTACATATATACAGTGTACGTTTGTACGTAAGTGTAGAAAAAACAAGTAAACAGTTTGAATGCAAAAATGCGAGTGTTCGTCGTCTTCTTTTCTACCTGCAGTAGAGGGTGGTTCGAGACGATCCCTTGTTCTCGGTCGTTTCCGTAATAGAGCCCTATTGGAGATTATGAAGGCGTCGTCCAATTGGTCATCACAACACCGGCCAACTGGGCATCACAGCAGTATACGTAACATAGCGCCCGCCTTGAAACACTCCAGGGTTTCAATAAAAAATGTTATTGGTTGGGAAGTACACAAATTTTAACAACAGGACGTTTCAACTCACTAGTCGCGGTTTTCACGGTTACTGTTCGTGCGACACCATCTGAGCCTTTATAAATTTGTAGAATTCTACCCAGTTTCCATTTGAGTGGTGGAAGGAAGTCTTCTTTGACAAGTACCAGGAGACCAATTTTCAATAGACTTGGGTGGTTTATTTTCCACTTTGTACGGGTTTGCAACTGGGACACGTACTCCTTGCTCCATCGAGACCAAAAGTGTTGAGTGATTTGTTGAACTCTTTGGAACCTCGAAAGTCGATTTTCATTGATATCCATAAGGTTGGGTTCTGGTATTGTAGTCAATCTATCTCCTATCAGAAAATGTGCCGGGGTAAGGGGAGTGGTGTCATTGGGATCGTTGGACATGGGATATAATGGTCGGGAATTCAGACACGCTTCTATTTGACATAATGTGGTAACAAATTCCTCGAAAGTTAAGCAAGCATTACCCATAACGCGCTTCAAGTGATATTTCGTAGACTTAACACCTGCCTCCCAGATACCTCCGAAATGTGGTGCGTTGGGAGTAATAAAATTCCACTGAATACCTTCGTTCGTGAGCGCATCAGTAATATTTTGTGTCGAAAAGTTGAGGAATCTTTTGATTTCATTATTGGCACCCACAAATGTGGTTCCATTGTCCGAATAGATTTCGCGGCATTTACCTCGCCTTGCCATAAAACGACGCAAGGATGCTAGAAAACATTCAGTTGTGAGGTCACTGACAACCTCTAAGTGTATAGCCTTGATCGCAAAACAAATAAACAGCGCAATGTATGCCTTGAAAGTTTTGAAGTTCCTACCTTTTCTGTCACGTAGCTGAAATGGTCCAGCGTAATCTATACCTGTTATGGAAAATGGGCGTGATGGCGTTATTCGCGCTGGGGGTAGGTTGCCCATTATATGTTCTTGAGGTTTTGCCCTACATCGGAAACATCGCATGCACTCGTGTATCACCCTTCTTACTAAATTACGACCAGATAGCGGCCAAAACCTTTCTCTGATCGATGACAATAGTGCTTGGGGTCCAGAATGGAGCAATCATATGTGCTCTTGGCGTACGATGAGTCGAGTTAAATGGGTGTCTGAAGGAAGAATCATCGGATACTTCTTCGAATAATTAAAGTTTGATTCCTTCAGTCGGCCACCAACACGAATGACCTTATTGGTCTCGTCATAAAATGGACTCAAGTTCAACAATTTACTTTTGTTATGAATCGAGTTTGAGTGAGATAATTTATAGTATTCGTCTTGAAAATGATGTCGTTGTACAATTTGGACGAGAAAGTTTAGGGCATCATCAAGCTCACATGACGAAAGAGTACCTTGTCGCTTAGACATGTCCATGTGTTTGATTTTATAAATAAACCTCAAGAAGTAAGCGAATATACGCTGTAATTTTATTATGGATGAGTGTGACTTTATAATTTCAATAATATGCGGGACAAAGCTATTGGCGGTATTAACTAACACGACAGATTTATCGCGGAGTTCTGGAAGCTCAGAGATCGGCAAAACAGCATAATTTGCTTCATAAGAAGGCCAGTTAGATTCCTCTTGGCTAAGCCAATGAGGACCATGAAACCAAAAGTCGGAGCTTACAAGATTCGTTGGGGACAATCCGCGGGACAGAAGGTCTGCAGGATTATCCTCACTACTCACGTGTTTCCACGATTCTGGTTTTGTTAGACTCTGTATCTGAGCTACCCGGTTAGCTACAAATGTCTTTAATGCATATGGCGGTGTATTGATCCAAGCAATACATATCTTGGAATCACACCAATAAAAAATATTGTTGGGTTCCGGAATGGATAGGCATACTTTATCCATTAATTCCGCAAGTAGAAGTGCTCCAGATAGTTCTAATCTGGGAATTGTAAGAAGTTTCAACGGTGCTACCCGTGTTTTGGCACAGTATAAATTAGACGTGTAATTACCTGCAGAGTCACAACAACGAATGTAGATGCAGGCGCCATATGCAGTTTGAGAGGCATCACAAAATCCATGTACTTCTACAGAAACAGGATTGGAGCCTAAAGCTCGTCGTGGTATTTTAAGGGAGTTCAAATGATGTAGTTGCGATTTGTAAGTGGACCATGCGGTGTGAAGATCGCTAGGAAGAGATTCATCCCAAGATATCTTGAGCTTCCAAATCTCTTGAAGTATGACCTTTGCCTTAATAGTAACGGGAGACAATAGCCCGAGTGGGTCGAATATTTGGGCAGTAGAAGAAAGAATTTGTCTTTTATTAATTTTGAAGTTATGGTGCGAAATGTTTATAGAATATTGCAAAGAGTCATTTTTCGGATTCCAAAGTAATCCGAGTGTTTTACTTTGATCATCGTCCCCTATGCGTAACAAGTTAGGATCGCATCCAGAATTGAAGCCTTCAGCATTAGAAATCCATTTTCTTAATGGAAACCCGTAAGATAGCAAAATGTCAGATATGTTTGTTTTGATATAATTGATTTCCTCAACAGTGTCGGCCCCGGTAAGGAGATCGTCTACGTAAAAGTCATGTAGAATAATATCAGAAATTTTAGGCAAATCATTTTTGTGACGATGTGCAATTTCTTGTAGAGATCTTATCGCGAGAAATGACGAAGAGGCTAATCCATATGTGATGGTTTTCAGTATATAAACTTCAATCTCATTTTCAGGGTTAAAACGCCAAAGTATTTTTTGAAGGTTACATTGTTTCTCGTCTACTAATATCTGGCGGTACATTTTTGTGATATCCGCACTCAAAACATAATTATGACGTCGAAATCTGAGTAGGATGTAAAATAAATTGTCTTGAATGTTGGGGCCTACCATCATGATGTTGTTGAGAGAGGTACCAGTCGTAGTTTTTGCCGAGCCATCGAACACTACTCGTAATTTCGTAGTTGTCGAATTATCTTTCAAAACGCAGTGATGGGGAAGAAAGAAGCCTGAATTGTCGCTCTGATCTTCCGCTAGAGTCATGTGACCTAGTTGTAAGTATTCATTTATGAAATGATGATATTGTACTTTCAACTCAGGATTTTTCGCTAGTTTTCTTTCCATGTTAAGGAATCGATTGGTTGCGCTATTCCGAGAATCCCCGAGTGTCGACAGTTGTTCTTTCAAAGGGATGGTAACGATAAAACGACCATCAGCGTTTCGGCGTATCGTATTCTTAAAATGATCTTCGCAGTACCTTTCTTCTTGAGACGAAAACTGTGTCTTAGGGTACTCCTCCAGTTCCCAGAATTTGGCAATCTGGTTTTCCAACGTATTTGTTGTGATAGCGCAGTGATGTGTTGCGTAATTTTGAACTTTCACGTTTGACGGACCCGATACCAACCAACCTAATTTGGTTTTTTGCAAGACAGGAAGACCGTCGCCTAATTTAACTAGACCGATACTTAAAAGGTCCCAAAATGTGTCCGCTCCTATCAATAAATCTATAGGCGCCGGTTTGTCAAAGTTGGGGTCTGCTAAAGTGAGATTTCTTGGAATGTTCAACCTCATAGAGTCCAGAGGTAGAGTCGGCAGGTAATCAGTAATGCGTGGAAGAATGATACACGAAATAGTTTTTTCGAAATCATTTATGTTTGATTTGAATTTTAAAGGAACATAAAATTGTACTTTGTTGTGCATCTGATTCACGCCATTTATTGAAATGTCTATGGAATGTTTTTTCAATTTTAGAATGTTCGACAGTTTTTCCGAAATGAAATTGACCTGGCTGCCGTTATCAAGTAATACTCTGCACTGATGGGCCTTTTTTGTACTGTCGTAAACTGTAATAACTGCTGTGGAGAGTAATATATGTGAAGGGCTAGAGAAGCTGTTTGTAAAGGTGTGCTGGGAAGAACCACTTGGCGTGTGTGTTTTGTCCACGTTATGTGAAACGCAGCCATTCGAGGGAGCACTCGGATTATTGACACCGCTATTTAATGTGGCGCTTTCGTTCAATTGAAGGTGAAGCATGGTATGGTGTATTTTGCCGCACCGTTTGCATCCTGCCGATCGGCAGTCATTTGTGCGATGATTGGGCATTAGACAGTTTATACATAACCTCAATCGCTTCGCGGTATTCAACCTTTCTGTTGCTGATAATTTATTGAAATCTGAGCATGAGTACACCCTATGATTGCCTTTACATAATACGCATACGTTTGTGTTTGGGGTAGTCGCGAACGATTTGGAATGTCTCGTTGGTTGTGTAGATGTGCGATTTTTATATTTTTCCCCATCTAAGCTTGTCAATATTCGACAACGTTCCTTCAAAAATTGTAAAAGATTCTCGATTGTTGGAATATTTTGTGCGTCAGATCGAGATTCCCATTCACGTTTTGTGATGCTGTCAAATTTAGTTGTAACAAGATGAATGATTAGATCATCCCAGTGATCGGTAGGACGCTCCAAAACTTTCAATGCATTCAGATTTTTCTCAATACCGTCTAATATAAAACTTAACCCTTTGTAAGATTCTTCTCTTTGTGTAGGAAGTTCAAAAAGTGCCTTAACATGTAATTTGATCAGTGCCTGTTTGTCTTCAAACCGATCTTCGAGCAATTTCCAGGCGATTTCATAATTATTGTCACATACTTGTAAGGATTTAATTTTGTCTGCGGCGTTACCTTGTAAAGAAAGACGTAGGTAATGAAATTTTTGTACCTTTGACATTGCAGCGTTTTCATGAATGATAGATCTGAAGCTATCTCTAAAAAATAGCCACTGATGAAGATCCCCATCAAAGGTGGGTAGGTTAATTTGTGGCAAGCGAATATTGAATAGATTTGTGTCGTTATTGCACGATTGCTGTGAATTGTTCGAAATATGGCTTTTCTCCTTTGAAAGGATGAATTTTTTGGCGGCAGAGGTAATTGCGTAGAATTCATCTTCGAAATTTTGCCGTTCCAGAAAATGTATTGTTAAGTAATTTGCATCGAAATCATTGTCCTCAGTTTCGATGACAAGTTGAGCGCGATTAAACTCTTCAAGAAGTTCTTCGGCCTTTCCAAGCCGAGTTTGCAAATCGCTGATACTAAAATTATCCGAGTTTTTCACCGATTCGAAATAATTTCTGAACCGGGTTAATGCGCCCTTCACGAAAGTACGTTTGACCTTATTAGCGTTGGCCATATTGCGTGGAATTTTGAGGCGTTAAGTCAGTAAATAATTTTAAATTCACAGTGCGTTAATTGGATATTATTTGTGATGTTGGAAGTTGAACAATAGTTAATTAAATGTCAAATGAATTGTGTAGTTAATAAAATGTCAAATGAATTGTGTACCAAAGGGAATGGGGGTAAAGGAAGGCACTAACCTGTGTTTTGTTTGAATGTGTAGGTATTCGTGTGAAATATTCAGCCTCTCAGGTTGGTGTGTTGTATTCCCTCGTGGTAGAATTCAGGATAGGTTGTGTCTTTTCCGTGTTGTGGAACTGTAGAATGAGGTTTCATCCGGCTCGAAGGACCAAATGTTTGTGTGTGGTTTAAGTAAAAGTTTTGAGAATTTCACGTTATAGTTTAATGTACATATATACAGTGTACGTTTGTACGTAAGTGTAGAAAAAACAAGTAAACAGTTTGAATGCAAAAATGCGAGTGTTCGTCGTCTTCTTTTCTACCTGCAGTAGAGGGTGGTTCGAGACGATCCCTTGTTCTCGGTCGTTTCCGTAATAGAGCCCTATTGGAGATTATGAAGGCGTCGTCCAATTGGTCATCACAACACCGGCCAACTGGGCATCACAGCAGTATACGTAACAGGAATAAATGGACAATCTACTATGATTGTCTCCAGCCTTGCTCTAGACATTTCGTTAATACTTTCCTTAGGTATTTCGAGTTGTGTAAACTATGCACCGGGTGTAGGTTGCAACAACCCATTCCATGAGGTTGAATCAATGCAGATTGCTCATTTAATCTTGATAAATAAATTTAATGACAACTTTTGAAGCATTGTAGTTTGCTTTTTTTGGCGCTCTTGTTAAATGATAATTTTTGAAACATTTTTTTCAAACGACACTTTTTTTAAATTCAATTTCTTTCATGATTCTATCATAAGAATCCATTGATATAATTTCCAACTCTGAGAAACCAATACTTTCGGAGATATGATTTGTCTGTTTGAACAAGAGCGCCAAAAAGCTCCTTGAACCAATTTTTATTCATATTATCACAGTATGTCCCTTTTAAACAATCGGAATATTAGAAATTTTTTTGGGATTACAAAGACTGTAACCACCCCGCGATTCCAGAGGTTTATTACTTAAAAAAATAATAAACCAACACTCACCAGGATGTCTCACTTCGTACTTGTTGGGATCCAAATTCTTCTCGTCGCACACCTTCCTCATGATGTCTTCGATGTGCACGTGCTTACTGACCCTAGTGACGTACAGCTGGTTTCTCGGCAGATGCACCTTCAGTCTGAAGGTGGTCTCGAAAGGTTGAGGTCCCGGGGGCGCATTCTTCTTGATCGGAAGTGTCCGTGTTTTCGGTATAACCTTGATATGTTGAGTATCTAGGGCGCCTATCGGAGTGTTCGGGTAATAAGATAGCACTTTCTCTGAATAATTGTCGTTGGAGGATGTCTGAAGAGGCTGTAGGGTGTAGTTTGTGATTTGGAGCTGGTGATTCGTCGTTACCTGTACCAGAAGGTCCATCATGGGCGTCCTGGAATGAAAGGGAACATGAACGGTTTCCAATTTCAGGATTTTTATTTCTTTTTTATTTTGTCATGATGACATCGTAAATTTTCCGGCTCATTTCCCTATTATTTCACACAATACAAAGTGAAACATGTATCTATGAGAGATGATAGTTAGGGCTTCACATGAGACGAGAGTAGTCGAGAGCATGAAAATTCTCGTCTCGCTCTCGCCAATTCTCAAAAAATTAAGTCTCGTTCTCTTCTCATTATCAGTTGTCTCGTCTCGTCTCGCTTAATTCTGAATAACGATAATAAATATTATAATATATAAACGAAATGGTATACAATAATGAATAATTTTGTAAAGCTATATTTATTACGCTCTTATACGAAAATATTTGTACATGTACAATGTACATATTATTTTTAATTCTAACACTGATATTTCCAACATTTAAATTACTCGATGACCAAGATTTCAAACATAATTACGCTTGCATCACATCATGTTTCAATGATGTACGTGTTTTTTCCATGATCATACCTGCTGTGGAAAATAAACTTGCAACAGGTAAGGATGTAGCCTTTAATAAATCGTTGGCCATCTTGGAAAGTGTAGGAAGAACTTTTTCATCACTCTCCACCACTGTAAAATATTTTGATTCCTATTTGCTTTTTCTAACAGCAAATATTCCTCAAACTCAGCTTTCCAATATTTCGAAAGTTTTGTTGATGTTTCAAATAGGCTATATTGTATAGTTTTCAAAGAATAGCTTCCCAGTGGGTAGATCATTGGCATATTCCTCATAATACTTTTCGAAACATTGAATAGCTTAATTTCTTTACCAGTTTTATTATACGTAGTTCTACAGATGTATACAATAATTGTTCACATCTTCATGTTCAGATAGAGACGAAATTGTCAAAGCATTGGGATTTAGGGGCAATCAAAGTTGTCCGTTAAGTATTGAATTCATAATGGCATCCATTTTTATGGTTGTGAATTCTATTTTTTCTTGAAAAATAATCTCAATTATCGCAAGGTCATAACGAATTAATAATCTTCTAAAACATCGTGTATTTCTAGAACGATCGATGCATAACATAGACAAAATATATTGGTAATTATAGTGAAAACTCTTCGTATTCAATTATTTTCTGTGGGTGTTGAAAAAAGGCGAGCTGTATATAAAACTTCATGAAAAAAATTTAACGAGACCAAAAACGAGACTCTCGTGTTGCGCTGTATGTGGTCTCGGTATCGCCTATAATATTTTTGAAAACGTCTCGTCTCGTCTCGCTTTTACGAGACGAGAACGAGACGAGACGAGAAAAATCTCGCTCTCAGCGTGCGATAGCACGCTGTTCCTAGTTGACCAAGAGCACAAAAAGATGTGTGTCATTCATAGAACGGGACTACTGCATACACAATGAACTCACTCGTGATTTTCAACAATCGTTGTTCAATCACAATTATCAGTATGATGCTTCCTTCACGAATTCCCTGTGAACACTCATCGTATCGTTCAGCTCGTCCTAACATTATCCACTTGACCTTAATAGCATCGCAAAATAAAAACATCTGCGGAATTAAATAAACTCGACGGGCAGAAAATGCATTGTGTACAAATCAGCGGAGTTGTTCACGTAATTATTCAATCCATTAGACAGTATCACTTGAGTGTATTTTATTATTTGCAATTGATCTCAATCAACAACGACGATATGACAACTACCAGATATAGATCAAGATTTCGGTGAAATTGGGACGCTAAATCGATGGAATTAAACGTTGTAAATAAATAATGGCGGCCTTCTGAAACGCCTTGATCGCATACGAGTTTATGGTATGCTTTTAATTCCACTATTTATGTATTCATAAAACAGATCTGACAGCCTCTGGTGTAATGAACTACTTGGAGTAGTCGGAATGCTGATGTTGTAGCATTGTACGATTGGTCCCAGATTGGGGTAAGGAGGTGCTTCAATAAACCAATATGGTCATGGCATTGACGCCGACAAATTTTATTTTGGGTTCATAATCTAGAAAACAACCTCTGGAACCGTTGGAAGACAAATGCCGAAAAACCTAAAACGAGCATCTACCAGTATTTCCCAGCAACACCGCACCACTTTCCCTTTATATTAATATTTCTGAATTCTATTTTTTACAAATTGGTGCATTAAAAATTGGTTCAAGCACTGACGTGAAGTCCGTAGCTTTTGCGCGTATGTTCTATTGTCCATTCTCCTGCATTGGACACCCTTTATCGAATTTACCATTGTAAATTATGTTGTCCATTCTTCTGTATTGGACACTTAATTCGAATTTACCATGGTAAATTCGAATTAAGAGTGTCCAATACAGGAGAATGGAGAACATAATTTACCATGGTAAATTCGATAGAGGGTGTCCAATGCAGGAGAATGGACAATAGAACATACGTGCAAAAGCTCTAGACTTCACTATTAGAGTATCAAGGCAGTTTATTCCTGCTATACTTGGTGCAGACTATAGACCACATTAGTTAGGTTAGGCGGGAAATTTGAATTACGATCCATCCGTGGATCCGAGCACTGAATTCCCCATGCATTTCTTATGGACCTAAAATTTACGCGAATTTCTCGCCTGTTTTTAGATACTTTGGCTAATTTCTTAAGGTTTATTTTGGTTGAAATAGATTCTGGGAACCTTTCTCAACCATCTAGAATCAAGTTTTCATAACAAAATTGTATATTTCCAAAATAATTAATAAATATAAAAGTGTTCACCAAATTCGATTGACGTATCTCTTAGCTCACTCGAAATCAGTCAAAAATAATAACATAACCCTAAATCGGCCTTGTAATGACGCACAACAGAAGTCATCTACGACATACGGAAATCATTCGAACTAGAATGGTTTCAATTTTGATTTAAGAATAAATAGAAGTAGATTTTAATGTGGAAATAACATGAAAACATGCACTAATTATGAAGGTACCCAATACTTGTTGTCTCTGTACTAACATTCTCTTTTAAATAGGGTGGTTTCATCTCAAAGTTGAAATTCCTTGTTAAAAAATTTGAATATGGATCTCCCGCCAAGCAACTGATTCTAACCTAACTAATGTGGTCTATACCGGTGTCACGTCCCAGTAAACAGCACGGAGTAGGGATGAGAACGAAGCCGGTCTCCTGTCTTTGTCACCTTTTCTCACTTTTCTTAACCAGATACGTTTGAGTGGGTAGTTCGTATTCGCAATTGAACCTGGTAGGTGGCGCCGCAATGGGGTTCTAGGTATTTTTTTGAATTACGTGTTTGAGTGGGTGGGTCCCTGGATAACTTGGAAATTCAATTGTCCCGGTAGGAGGCGCTGCAATCGGGTTCTAGGTTTTTTTTTTAAGATTTTTCACATTTGGAAATAAAATTGCAACCGCAATATCCGTATTGGCGCAGGCGAAGTTGCGTGGGTCAGCTAGTATGATATAATTTCAGGCCTGTGAATCCCTGCCGGGGATTTGGCACACAGAATGCAGAAAGCAGTGTTGCTCCGATCACTTAGTGTCATCCGGTCCAATCAACTGTGAAGGCCGCTTGAAGCTCATCTATTTTGTTCAAGGACGCTGTAAGGGCAGGGCGAAGAACTACTCCAAGGATTTTGCAAGAGGTTTTGTAGTGAGTAACGGAAAAATAACTGGAGTCTCACACTCCTGAGAGAGCGGACCCTTTCAGAGTAAGCTTCCTCTCAACCGGAAAAAAATTCTTGGACTGCCTCTGTCCATAATTCTTTATTTGGTGAGTTTCATGTTAGCGAGTATACAATGAATGATTTATTTATTGATTATTTTGACTGAGAGCTGTATATGTGTTAGCAGAGGTTGGTGTAACGGGGTACCATACAATTCGACGTATGATACAAGAGCTTAGGGAAAAACCTCAGCAAAAAACCCTTTCTCCCCGTGAGTGTGGTGATTTGTAACTATTGTTTACAAAATTTGCTGAAATTTAAAAATATTGATGAGGATATATTTCTTCAATGTGGATTCCCTCGTCAAAAACGGATAGGTTTCTCCAAGGTACCCGAAACTCAACCTGAAAAATGAACAGACAAGAGGAGGAAACGGACAAATTAAAAATAATACATAACCTTTCAAAAGTCTCCTCTCACAAAAATACTTCTCTGTAGGCGAATGGGATCTCGTGGAGAAGAATCGCCTCCGCTAGTTTTCGTAGATATTCGCTCCTGAAATCCCTTCAATATTTGAATTCAAAAATGAAAATGTTGCTCGTAAGGCCAGGAGGGTCTCTTTCAAAACCAGGTCTGACCGGTCCAAGTCCAAGCGATGATTATTCAGAACTTCAGATGTTCGAAGCCGCTGATTAAATTACATCTCGCCCATCACAGGACAATGAAGTCTATTCTCCAATCATCAACAATAACCATTTCAGATTACCAATAACTTATGCACAACGTCCTTCGACCATCTTGCAATACAGCAAGTTATCGAACATCGGTCGCATCACAAGAACTCCCTACAGGTCTGTGCATAACTAATATCTATCATTTAACGAACCATAAAGTTGATGTAACTCGGCATGAATAACAATTTCCGAACCGTTAGAACGGATACCGCTGAACCTCCGGAGGAGATGAAATCACGTGACCTACCTTCTCTCGACACACATCTTGACTGCCTTGTTAGACGGCAAATGGATGGTGAGATCCATGGCCCCAGACAACATGTCAGCAGGAGTGTCCTCCGTGATGTGTAGCATGTTGCCGTTTTTTTGTCTGCAACAAATTGGAGTAGTTTATTCGATTGGAATGCAGTATGGCGGTACTTGAAATGTGAGAGTGGGGAGGCGTTTTTGAGTTCTGGTGCTGCACGAAGCGAAACTTTTTTTTGCAAATTCCAGAGACTAAATTTTGGTTATGAGTTCTTGCATAAGTGTTGAATGATAACAGGGATCAATGAAAAACATACTTTTTGAAAAAATTGGTTCAAGCCATATAGACAGGAGCTCTGGCGCTCTTGTTCACACTTTGTTGTTATTTATCAAGATTAAATGAGCAATCTGAGAATGAGGACTGCACCATGGAAGAAATCAAATTAAAATAGCAGAAATGAATTTGACTCTCTCTAATAGAACAGGATAACATGTACTAGTATGAACACAGATCATATAATAATTCATATATAGAATAATTATAGCATTCTGTGAAAACATATAAGTACGATTCATTATTGAAATTTCGAAAAATCATCTCCGAAAGTATTAGCTTATTAGAGTTGAAAATGATATCAGTGGATTTTTATGGAGAAACTGCATCGCAAAAAAATTGAATTTGAAATTTGTAAGTTAAACAAATTTTTTTTTTTCGTTACTCCGAAACCATCTGGCCTATTTTGCCCAATAACGAACTTAACCCTAGAATACTAACCATTCGTAAAATTTACGAATCACAGATGCTGTGATGCGATTTGCTAATTCCGCGTAACTAGCAGTATTTTCGTTCTTTTTCTAGCTTCGTTATTCGGTTCGACGGGTCATTTGAACAATTCGTTCTTGTGATCAGATAAGTGCGTGTCAAGATATCCAGGGGTGATTCGTAATATTTACGATAGGTTAGTATGCATGTTATTATCTCGTCGGATTATTTTCATTAGTCAATATTTTTTATAGTTGTTATTGTACCGAAATGGCGAAACGCAAGTGCTTCAATGATTATAGAAAGTTGACGCAAAAAGAAATAGAGAAATTAGCCGTACCCCTCAGCTCATCTAATGATGAAGAAGATCCAGGTAGCGGTTCAGAAATGGCTAAAAGAGCGTAAGAATCTCCCGACTTTAGAACGCTCATTCAAAAATTTGATAGGAGATATAATAAAAATTCCGCAAACACAGGATCAGGGGGAACCTGCCGTACTGAAACGTACAACTTGTTTCATCTGCCCGTCGAAAAAAAAAAGAATGACGTCAGTTTATTGTAAGAGTTTTAACCGAGACTTTTGCGCAGAGCATCGTGCACGTTGTTGTGTTATGTGCAATAATGAGAATTAATTTAGTGTTTTTTTTATGTTTATTGTTAATAAATTGAAACTTGAAAGTATTTTGCATCATTTTATTATAAAAAAATTTCTTCGTTCAGTTGATTTTGATGATTGAATTTGAGATCGTAAAATTTACGAATGGTTAGTATTCACGGGAGTGCGATTTAAGGTTAGTATTCTAGGGTTAACTGAGATATTTATCTCTCAAACCTACTCTGAAAATTTCAACTGCCTAGCTCTTTTTGTTTGAGAGTTATTGTAAAAAAAAAATTTAAATTTTAAAAATTTTTGTTTACACTTTACGGCAATCCGATCAATACAAAACTTCGCATGCGTATGAAGGTCATTATTCTACAAATTTGATGCTAAATTTCAGATAGATCGAGTGATGGGTTTCGGAAATATTCATAAAAACATGTTTTTACTAAAAACGGCCATAACTCCGAAACCGCTTGGTGGATTTCGCCCATTAACGAACTCGTCCGAGATATTTACGCTCCAAACCTACACTGCAAATTCCAATCCTCTAACTTCCAGAGTTATCGTGTCACCGGACGGCCTGACAGAATCGATTTCGACCACGAATTCTTGATCAGTGAGTCGCAAATTGTGTGAGATCAATTTCAGCGAAAAATTCTAATATTATAGACATTTGGGCAAATTGATAAGCACTCTGTTCCGAGGAACAAAAGCGACAAAAACATTCTAGATGGCTATTTATAGATTTTGGCCATAAGCCATCAGCAGTCCAGCTGATACAATTTATTGATCAGTGGCTAGTTACTCTGGAGAAATCCATCAATAATTCAATCAATTTCCTATACCTAAAAATTGTACTCAAAGATAATAATGTTTTCTGCTTCGACATCTATAGAAAACCTACTCAGACAGACATAATTATTCCCTTCAATTCTTATCACTCCACCCTCATTAAAAGAACAGCTTTTAAATATTTGTCCAATAGATTTCTGAATATACCTCTATCTAGAAAAGATTATACAAAGGAACTAGAGACTATACAGGATGAGTCTTTGACCACTGCATTAATTTTAACCAAAGATTCCTCTCATCAAATGAAACACTTTTTTCATTTAACATTTTTCCAAATTCAGTTCAGGTAAAAAGAAACAGGCTGTTGAAATTTTGAAAAAAAATCAGTTTTTATTTTGTAGCTTTGACATCCTTTTTTCGAATAAAATGAATGTTGGCGTAAAGTTTCCTATAACTATGATACATATTTTCCAAATATTAGTTATCTTCTACTTCTACTGGTTTTCTAGTTATGCACTCGTGGATTCATAAAACTAAACGAAATTAGCATAAAGAAAGCATATAAAGTTTTTCTTGAGTCATTTCAAGAATATTCCATCGTTTTAGAACATTATATTATTCTTCATCATTTCTCCTTAAACGCACCGTTTTCGAGATATTCTTCATTAAATGTTTAAAAATGGAAAACTCCAGAAATTTCACTACTTTTATGGATCCGTCCCTGAGCGTTGGAAAGCTTCTGACTTCACGTCAGTGCTTGAACCAATTTTTTTTTTCGTGATTTTTAAAAATTTTCTAGGGGTACGGTTCTTAAAATTTTTTTTTTTCATCATTTTTTTCAAATTTTCTATGGGTACGGTTCTTACGAAATTTTAAACACGTCTTTATGTTGATTTTCTACTACTAGTTACCAAGCTTCAATTCGATCGAATATTTATTTTTTGAGTTATCAAGGAAATAATATTCCAGGTGGGTATAACTCGGAAACCGTTAGACCGATTATGCCCAAAAACGAAATCAATTCTCCCTTTCGGATACTCAACCTACCCTGAAAATTGCAAGTCCCTATCTCCTTTCGTTCGAAAGTTATCGAGGCAACGGTCACCCATCTACTGAACTCGCACAAGAATGCTCGAATCTCCAACAATATTTAACCGATCATATTAAAACTTGAAATTTGGCAGTAGAGTTAGGTTATGAAGGCTCTTGTAAAATTTCAGCAATTTCAAACGAATAGTTACTGATATATAGAATTTTTTTTTTATTTTCAATGATTTATTAAAAATTTTCTACAAATGCTATCCCCACAAAATTTTGCAAACATTTTCGCGTTGGCATTCTACAACTAATAACCATGTTTGAATTCAATCGGTTCAGTATTTTTCGAGTTAATGAGGAACAAAAAACCACCAAATTTCAGAAAATTTCAGATGGCTAAACTCTAAAACCGTTTGGCCGATTATACTCATAAACAAACTGAAATGTCGCGTTCTGGTGCACATCCTAACCTGAAAATTTCAAGCCGCTATCTCATTCCGTTCTCAAGTTATCGTGACAACAAAAATATTTTTTAATAATTTTTTTAAAATTTTCTAGCCATACGATTCGCACAAAATTTCACAAACGTGCTTAGGTTCATATTCTACAACTACCCACCAAGTTTCAATTCGATCGGATTTATATTGGTTGAAAACAAAATTATTACTCGGAAACCACTGGGCCGATTATGCCCATTAACGAACTTGTCCGTCGTATTGGGATGCGCCACCTACCCTGAAAATTTCAAGTCGTTAGTAGTCGTTCTCAAGTTATCGTGGCAACGGCCGGACGGACAGAATCAAATTTGACCTCGAATTCTTCATTGGGGAGTCGAACTTAATCGTTTGAGACCATTTTCGTCAAAAAATTCGAAAGTTACAGACATTTGGGCAAAACTATAACGCGATGTTCCCCAGAACATACGCGCAAAAATGGTAAATGAAAAAAGTGTTTCATTTGATGAGAGGAATCTTTGGTTAAAATTAATGCAGTGGTCAAAGACTCACCCTGTATATTAAATTGGAGAAAACAATCAATATTCAAGAGTGTACATGGACAATACTACAAAAGTAACTACACTCTTGTCCACTACAGCCTTTCTCGTCTGACATATGTTTCCATCTTCAAAGACGAAGCTTTACTAAAGCACGCAATCAATTTCTACATTGCAGTATGGGTTGACATTATACCCTTAGTCATAAAGCGATTAGTGAGAATAATGAGGTGTTAATAGGGGTAAGATCATTGTGGAGTAAAATATCCTGTCTCTTATACATTTTGATTCCTTCAATTGTTCCTACATATATTGAAACTTTTCAACTATTTGACGGAATTTTCTGAAATTGAGTGAAATTGTTAACTTACCTACTTATTTTTTAGTGTTCTACCTATCTCAGCAACGAGGCCACCTATTTTGAAACACAATGTAGTGTCACAAGGTCACAGTTATGTCGATTTTCTGGGGCACTTGAAATTAGTTATTCAAGTGATTTTCGAAAAAATGGAGTATTTTTATGAGTTCTACGTCCTGTTAAAAAGACTCACCTAACATCCATTATCTATAAAAAAAACTTGGAAAGAACATTCCCATAGAGCTCTTAGAAAGTTGAAACAGACAGATGTATGGAATGAAGTTCGATTTGCTACCGGAGAAAGAAAGTCAGATTTTATAGTGTTGGGCTTGCAAGGAAAGTTCACGATGCACCTTGGTGCATTTGTGTAAACAATTTCAATATCGATTAGGAATAATTACTGATTTTATGTCTTTCGAAGAATGTTGAACTTTTTTTCACGATTTGTTTCGCAAAGACTAGCTAAGGTAACGATAGATAAGGCTGACTGATATTTATCATGATTTTCGATTGATTTATTGAAATTTATGAAAATTCGGTACAAAAATCGAGCTGAAGACTGTGATAATCCTCGATAATTATTACAATATTTTCAAACATTGTCTCGTCCCAAATTCGCAGAATAAATTCAATTATTTTCCAAATTTATTTCCTCCTATATTCCAGACAATAAAATTACCAGATTGAAATCGAGTAAACTTTTATGGCCCAACTATTTTCTAAAATTGAATGAAAGCGAAAGGGAAGTTAAGCAGTCTGAATGAATTTCTTGCGGGATTTTCAACAAAGATCTAATAACAGATCCTTCGAAACGAGTTTCGGGGTTTCATCTTCCCTGGAAAATATGTTCTGTTCTGAATCGTTTAAGAACATGTTATGGTCGTTCCAATATCATGCTTTTCAGATGGAACTCAGTAGGGAGCCCTAGTTTTTAATGAAAAAGGAAAAAAGAGAAAAAAACAGATCATTTGGTTAATAATTGTCTCATATTATGAGGCATTAACCAATATGATCTAAAAATGTTTAAGAAACTTTGTGAATAGCTCTAAAACCATCCTGAAATTTATAAAATGTATACATTTTCTTAATCATTTTTAGAAACGCAGTAAATTTCAAATTAATTATATTTCATATTTAATTTTTTTTTTCTTATTTTATTTTTTCCTATTTCAGGTCAAGTTTCGAGTTCTTTGGAGAAACATATCAACTTTTTGAAGAATGAATTGATATCAAAGATAGAGATGCCCTTCAATAATTAATCTTTCGGCATCTTTTGTTATCAAATTCAATTTCTACAACATTTATACAAATCAGAACACTAACGGGTTTCATATTTTTTCAACCAATAACAATACAAGAAAAAAACTAAGGGTATGAGAGGATTAAATGTCAGAGAGCCTGGACCTCTTTGACTAATTACATCCCATCAGTGAACCTTCCTAGTGATGCAATGGTCAAAAAAGTAAGCATTGAGAAGAACTTCACCACGATGCTAAGTAGAAAGGAAGAATGGGAAAGGGAGTTCACCACCCAGACTTTCAAAGAAAATACCATAAAATGGTACACAGATGGCTCAAAAAACACGACGGGAGCTGGCGCTGGGGTATATGGGACAGGCACCAAGTGCGCACTGTCGGTAGGCTCCCGTTTGAGTATCTTTCAGGCAGAATTACTCGCAATCGAAAGATGTGCAGATATTAACCTAGACAGAAAATATCAGAAATGCGACATAGCAATCCATTCGGATAGTCAATCTGCTATCAAAGCACTGAGCTCCCATGCCATCGATTCAAAGTTGATATGGGAGTGCCGAAGAAAACTAAATGAAATTGGCTAGAATAATAAGGTCTTTTTAGTCTGGGTCCCCGGTCACTCGGGAATCAAGGGGAACGAAGAGGCCGATACACTTGCCAGAAAGGCAGCACGAACTCCTTTTATTGGCCCAGAACCTTTCTGCGGTATAGGAAAATGCACCTACAAGAAAGAGTTTCTGGAGAAGGAGGAAACCAAAAGAGAAACACTCTGGCGGAATCTTCCAGGTTTGGTTCATTCCAAAAAGTTCCTTAGGAACTTTAAAGAAGTGAGATCCAAAAGGTATCTGGATCTCTGTAAGAATAAGTTACACCTGGTCACTGGCTTCCTCACAGGACACTGTCGCCTCAGGAAGCATTTGATGAGAATAGGTTTATCAGATACTGACGAGTGCAGATTCTGTGGGGAGGAGGAAGAAACTCCTCTTCACCTTGTTATTGAATGCCTCGCCATTGCAAGTCAGCGAAAGGAATGCTTTGGACAGGAAACTTGTAGGAGTGAAGACGTAATATCCTTGAAGCCTTCCCAGATATTGAGGTTCATTTATACTCTGGAACTGGAGGGCGAGCTGTAGATGGCGTAATGGTGAGAACAGCTCTGATGGGGGGCACAATAGATCTCAAGGTCGCGGTGCAACGTAACCCCTTATCAATAATAATAAAATAATAATAAAGATTAAATTTTCCATAAGCTTTCCAACGAGCCCATGCATGACATAATATATGTTCAATTTTGAACAACAAAGGTTGTGTAGGGAAAAAATAAGGAAAATAAAAAATCAATTGACGGGTTTCAGCGTTTTAAGGTAAGTTATTGATTGAAACAGTTTGAATTGTTTGGCACTCTTGTTCCTCGGAAAAGAGTGCTTATCAAATTGCCCAAATGTCTATAGTTTTTTCAATCATAAGGGTCTACCGATGAAAAAGCAGACAAAGGAGCACAAAATTGTAGAAACTAACCAATAATTATATATTCAAATATTGGGAATGATGTTTCAGAAGATTTAGAATTGGATCATTTAGTAGTTTATGAAGGCAATAGGAAAGAAAAAATAAATGGAATCATCAAAATAAATTACTGTTCGTTGACCACCGAGCTTAATATTACCTTTTACTTCCTTCAGTAGTGAGACATGTTCATATATACAGTATTTTCATAATGTTGCTAGCAGAAAAATGCTGAAATATTGATCTACATTTGTGTATCAAATATTCTTTCTTGAGATGAGGTTTATAATACAGAATGAATGTGTTATTGGATGAAATATTAAATTATGAAAAGAGGATTGTATTTTATTAATATATTTTGAACTATTAAAACAATTTGTTCATCAGCCTATACCAATTCAAATATCAGGAATAAATGGACAATCTGCTATGATTGTCTCCAGCCTTGCTCTAGACATTTCGATGATACTTTCCTAAGGTATTTCGAGTTGTGAATACTATGCACCTAGTGTAAGTTGCAACAACCCATTCCACGAGATTAAATCTTTGCATATGCTCATTTAATCTTGATAAATAATCTTTTATTAAAATTTAATTTCTTTTATGGTGCAGTCCTATCCATTGATATCATTCCCAACTCTGAGAAACCAATACTTTCAGAGATATGGTTTGTCAAAATTGAACAAGAGCGCCAAAGTCCCTGCCACAGGGCTTCTCCTCTTTTTTTCTCCAATTTCAACTTCTTTTTACTTCAGTCAAATTATTAATTATTAATGGTAAATGAAAAGGGTTTTCCATTTGATGAGAGGAATCTATGGTTGAAATGTATTTACAACCGAAATACTCAGCCTGTATATAATGAATCTAGGTGAGAAATTCCAACGGCATTAATCAGGATAATTTTTGATCTGCTATCTCATCGTTCGTAACTCAATGACTGATTTAGAGCGAATTAACTGACTTCGGAATTTTTTTTATCTCAAAAGTTCGCACATTGGACCCATTTCATGTATTTGCTATAAACTGGTCTATAAGTCTGGTTTGGAAATATAATCGGAAGGCACAAGTTCAATCACTCGGATCTACCATTATTGCCAGCCAATTGAGATTTCATTTAATTTCCGTTCGTTTACAACTTCCTGTTTTAAGGAGATCAGAGAACTCAATGGTCCCAATACTAAAATGAAGATGGGTTTCATAGAAAAGGAACAAAAAAACTTTTTTGAAAATATTACTATAAATGTGACGTTTTTTTGGATGTTAGGAGGGGGGTTAGGGGGAAATTTCCAGGGGTTTTATCGAGGAAAAATACGGAAGTTTCGTAGGGTTTCGCGTTTTAGGAGCGAAAAGACGGGGGTGTATTTTAAAAAAAATCGCAAAAACGCCGATTTTGGCAAAAGGTGCAAAATTGTGTGGAGGCATCCGGAGAAACGGTGGCGTTCGGAACGAAGGTATTAGCGGGAACGCGAAGACGAGATTCGAAATTAGTCCGTAACACGGCCCTTTTTTCGATTCTCTCTTTCGTTTTCCCGGAAGAACGATAGGAAAATGTGACTTTTTCGCGAAAATCGACAAAATTCTGACGTTTCACGTATTTCTGTGGCGAATTTCAACGCGGCTCCTACAAAGTCGACGTTTTCGGACCGAACGAGCCACGATAAATGTCAAATCGAATTTGAATTTCGAACGGAATCACTCGAAAATCTTGGAATCGAATAGAAAAACCGTGAGAAATATGAACGAGTAACCGATTTCGATCGATCGCTTGACAGGATTGACGATATTCTGAAAATCGAAAGACGGAAATCGTCCCAGTACTATAAAATGTTTATGTGCCAGAAAATCGGACACGATTCACGAAGCTGGCATGGCCGAGCGGTCTGAGGCGTTGGTAAATTGATTTATAGCTCCCGAGCCTCGCGGAGCGGCGGGATCGAATCTCCGAGCGTACGAAATAGCTTTTACTTAGTATTCTTTCATTTTTACCCAATGAAAAACTAAGAGGAGCGTACTCCAGTAAACGTATCTTGGGATTTGGATCTTTTCGGTAAGTTACGAAATCTATAATGAATATCCGTTCGATCGGACGGATTTTTCCATTAAAATTACTCAAAATATTCAAACATTAAGCAGAAAATTAACTATATGGATGTTTCAAGTAAAGTGTCACCCCTACAGATCTATCGTAAAGAGAATTCTCAACACTGAAAAACCGCTACGAAATGATAACCGCTGCTATACGGGGTGTTTTTAAAAAAATGTCAACTCCGAAACCGCTGTATTCGGTTTATAGAAACTCAAGAACGGCTGAACCGATTTCGATAAAACTTTGTGTGTGTATCTGAGTATGTGTCAGGTCCGCAATATACCCCGGTAGGTGGCGCTGCTATCGGTCTGTAGAAACTCAGAAATGCCTCGACCGATTTTGATGAAACATTGTGTACGTGTTTGAGTGGCTCTCAGTGTCACAATAGAAACCCGTTAGGTGGTGCTGCATTCGGTTTATAACAACTCAAGAACGACTGGACCGATTTCGATGGAACTTTGTGCGTGTATCTATCAAAGTTCCAGATCCACAATATTCCCCGGTAGGTGACACTATAATCGGTTTACAGGAACTCAAAAATGGCTATACCGTTTTTGATGAATCTTTGTGATTGTATTTCGGAAGGCACAAAGGTTCACAATACGATTCTGTATGTAACGCTATATTCGGTTTTTAGCAACTCAAAAACTCCTGACATATTTCGATGGTACTTTCCGGTGTGAATGATTCTCAGAATCACAACAGGACCCGTTAGATGGCATTGAACTACCGGTTCAATTGATCTACCGATTAAATTTATCTACCGATTATATTGATCTACCAAAAACATTTTGTTCTACTGGAAAAATGCAGATCTACCGGAAAAATGTAGATCTACCGGAAAAATGTAGATCTACCGAAAAAATGTAGATCTGCCGAAAAAATGTAGATCTACCAGAAAAATGTGGATCTATTGCTAGGTAGATCTGCTGGCTCATCTGAATCCCAAAATATGGACTGCTGGCTACTAGTCTATAGTAACTATTAGTTAGATTCTTCTTTTTACCAGAGGCTATGGTAATAAAGGTATTTTCCGTTTCATGTGTTAATTCCTCCTGGTAGATACAGGGTTTTTATAAATTATTCAACATCGCAGTTGGCTTTGGATTTTTATTTGGCGCTGCTCACTTCTTGTGTTCTGTTTTCTATTTATATCATAGAACTTATAACCTAACAGCTAGAGCCGATATTGAATTTTTGTGAAATCTATGCACCGAGTGTAAATTGCAACAACCCATTCCACGAGGTTAAATCATTGCAGATTGCTCATTTAATTTTGAAAAATAAACCATTATTTGAATTGAATTTCTTTTATGATGGCGTTGTATCATAAGAATCCATTGATATAATTCCCAACTCTGAGAAACCAATACATTCGGAGATATGCTTTGTCAAAAATTGAACAAGAGCGCCAAAGTTCCCGCCACAGGGCTTTTTCCCTTTTTGGCGTTCTTGTTCTTCGGAACAGAGTGCTTATCAATTTGCCCAAATGTCTGTAATTTGTCGAATTTTTGGCTGAAAATGATCTTAAACGATTTGGTTCGACTCACTGATCAAGAATCCGTGGTCGAAATCGATTCTGTCCCGCCGGCCGTCCGGCCGTTAACACGATTACTCTCTAGAGGAATGAGCTAGACCATTGGAAATTTTCAGAGTAGATTTGAGGGAGAAATATCTCGGTTAAGTTCATTATTGGGCAAAATCGGACTAATAGTTTCGGAGTAACGAAAAAACAAATTTTTTTTACATTAAAACTTTTGAATTCAATTTTTTTAAGATGCAGTTTCATCATAAGAATCCATTGTTATCATTTTCCTCTAACAAGCTAAAACTTTCGGAGATATGATGTTTCAAAGTTTCAATAATACATATGTAAGTTCTATGATTCACAGAATGTGAACACAGAATCTGTCTGTGTTCACTATTCATAAATGTCATCTTTTCTAGCTATTAGAGATTGTCAATTCGTAGTTCGAAAATATTTTCTCTTGTAAAGCAAGTATTCAATTCTTGAATTTGTGAATTGTTTGATGTTTTGATTGTTTTGATGTAGTTTGTGGAGGCAATAGGAAAAAAGAACATGATGGAATCATCAAAAGAAATTACTGTTCGTTGACCACTGAGGTTAATATTACCTTTTACTTCCTTAAGTAGAGAGACATGTTCCTATAAACAGTATTTTCATAATGTTGCTAGCAAAAAAATACTAAAATATGGATCTACATTTGTGTAGCAAACATTCTTTCTTGATTTAAGGTTCATAATACAGAAAAGAATGTGTTAGTGGTATGAACTATTAATTTTTAAATTATGAAAAGATGATAGTATTTTATTAATATATTTTGAACTATTAAAATAATTTGTTCGTAATCCACTACATTCTCAAATATCAGGAATAAATGGACAATCTGCTATGATTGTCTCCAGCCTTGCTCTAGACATTTCGATGATACTTTCCTTAGGTATTTCGAGTTGTGAAAGCTATGCACCGAGTGTAAGTTTCAACAACCCATTCCACGAGGTTGAATCATTGCAGATTGCTCATTTAATCATGATAAATAAATTTAATGACAATTTTTTAAGCATTGAAACATTGTAGATTGCTCTTTCTTTTTAAAGATAATTTTTGAAGCATTTTTTTCAAACGACACTTTCTTTTAAATTTAATTTCTTTCATGATGCAGTTCTATCATAGGAAGCCATTGATATCATTCTCAACTCTGAGAAACCAATACTTTCAGAGATATAATTTGTCTGTTCGAACAAGAGCGTCAGAAAGGTCCTGTACACAGGGCTTGAACCAATTTTTTCCAGTGGTCATTCGAGTAGAATATTCAAAGGCATTCTTGCTAATCCCCAATAAAAGTGATATAGCCGATCGAATTGTCGATGTAGCCTCAACAATCACAAAGGTATTGAACAGGTTTTCAGCATATATCTACCGATGGCATTGGAAGGTCGTCTGTTGAATCGAGACTCGTATAGGACCTGCACCAGTGGCTTGCATTTCTGTCTCGAAACAACTAACCCAACTACATCATGATCACGGTGTGAACTTATTGTACAGGGTGTTTCAAAAAGGTGGCCTCGTTGAATTATCAGGATATTTTAAAATAAAAATAATAACTACTTCATTGTGAGAGTGAGAATTCTTACAAATGGCCATCGATCGAGGTCTAGGCCTAGCAGTTATTTTATAGATCTAGTGAATTTTTTATCGATCTATTACCTGCTTTTGAACGTTATACATAATTATTATTCCTTTTGATAAGGAACAATGAATAATCATTGAAGGATACTGTGGTAGGTATATTCATTATTAAATGGTTTCTTTCTGGTTTTTCTCTCCGAAACTTTGAAAATGGACACTCTTAATTCGAATTTACCATGGTAAATTCGAATTAAGTGTCCAATACAGGAGAATGGACAACATAATTTACCATGGTAAATTCGATTAAGGGTGTCCAATACAGGAGAATGGACAATAGAACATACGCGCAAAAGCTTCTGACTTCACGTCAGTGCTTGAACCAATTTTTTAATAATTTTTTCAACATTTTCTAGTGATACGATTCGCTAAAAAATTATCCTCGGAACAGAGTGCTTATCAATTTGCCCAAATATCTTGGAAGTAGTTTTCGAATTCTTGCATGAAAATGATCTTAGACGAGTTGGTTCGAAGCACTAATCAAGAATTCGTGGCCAAAATCGATTCTGTCGGGTCCGGCAGTTAACACGATAACTCTCGAACGGAATGAGCTAAGCAGTTGAAATTTTCAGAGTAGCTTTGGGAGATAAACATCTCACTTAGGTTCGTTATTGGGTAAAATCGACCAGACGGTTTCGGAGTAATGAGCAAAAATTTTTTTTTACATTACAAATTTCAAATTAATTTTTTTTAAGATGCAGTTTCATCATTCGTTGATAATATTTTAAACTCTAACAAGCTAATACTTCCGGAGATATATCAAAATGTCAATATTAAGTAGTTCTATGATTTCACAGAATGCTGTAGTCGAAAATTAACGCCCATATTTTTATCTAATATCTATGAATTCAATCTGTGTTAAAACATGTCATCTTGAAGGTACATGTCATATTTATTTCAAGTTGTTCTAGAAAACAAAGTATGATTGAATTCTAAATGACCAATTAAATAACCTCAGCTATATTATAATTATAATGCCCTTGGATACTCCACATGATGATGGAAATATATACTTTGGTTAAGTTAATTAAATTGGGTTCAGCATATCTCCAGCAAAAACAAAATATTGGATGAGTTTCAATTGATATCTATAACATAATTTTCAGAGTAGATTTGAGGAATGAATATCCCGGAAAAATTCGTTATTGGGTAGAATCGGTCTGGTGGTTTCGGATTAATAATTTTAAGCATTGTTGTTTTTTTATGACACTTTTTGAATTTAATTTCTTTTATGATGCAGTTCTATCATGAGAATCCATTGATATAATTCCCAATACTTTCGGAGACATGATTCATCAGAGTTTGAACAAGAGCGCCAATGCCCCTGTCCACAGGGCATTCCCACGTTTTATTACAACACCATGCCTTGTTTTATCCAATCTCTACTTTTGTGTGGCTAAACAATTATTGTCGTTCTTGAATAAATAAATTTGATGAATTTTAAATCAATATTCAGTTATCAATATTCCAATACCATCAGACTCTTCCATTAAAATTTTTATCTCGTCAATTTAAGTTCAATACATTACCGATTTGGCTACAACGATTAGTACCGCCAATTATCACGTCAGTTAGGATGTTCGTGACCAGGTGAACGTTTTCCGTTCTTCATTTCCATCGGCATATTTTATGTTAATTGATTCAATCAATATCCATTTGGAATTCAATGCCACACAGAGGTCAGGAGGAGATCCGAATGTCAATTCACCTAATCCGCAAACTCTGCATCGGGTTACCTTAGAGGGTATTATGTAATCGCAATGAAAAGAGAAATTCGAACATTTTGATTTTTTTTATTTCGAGATATCAATTGCAACCTAGTCTGGAGTTCAACTATGGTGGAAAAACTGGTATCTAACTCGTTTGTTGAGTTTATGGATGTACTGTAATTTGACAGTTGAGCATTGCATTTGATTCGAATATTTGCGCGGAGAGTAGGTATACTCCATTCACTTTTATTAAGTCTCTCGGTTGGCCATGATTTACGTCTATCACGTTTTTGTAACTAAAACAAAGGCAGGTTGGCACTTCTGAAATATCGTCAATGTCAAAACAATTCTCTGCGACGTTGCCAATTTCTACTCTCAACAATCAACATAATGTTCCATCTTAGACAAGATATTATCACAGATCATTATCTTCGAATAATAAAGAACCCTTCGATTTGAAATTGAAAATGCCGATAGGTGTTTTGAAGAAGCAGAGACAAAGTACACATCAGGAAGTGCTATACAGAACTGAAATCTGCAATATGAAAACTTCATTCTGTCTTACGACATGTTGAACTCTCGAATGAAATTACTTAGTTTCCAATCCTATAACTATATTTTATGAAGGTTTAACAGTGACTACTACATGTTTAAACTGGTGTTTTGAATTCATTTTACATCCATGAATAATTTAATAATATCATACAAAGAACCTGTCGTTCATTCAATGAGAGATACCCTCATTTTCCTTCAATGCATCGGAGAAAACTTTACCGACTAGAATCGAACTTCATGATGTATGGAACAGTAAAATCTGCTAATGATCGTAATAAACCTTTAACAATAAATGAAGAAACTAATTAAATTTTCATGTCCAAGGCTTGCTTTCCAATTATTTCCAAACGAATTCGCAACTTTTATAAATATCCTTAAAAACTCGAAAACCATGGCAGATAGATATAGGGAATGCTATTTAAGATTGATTGCATCGAAAACGAGGAAGAAAGCATAGCATCGTATTTGAAAAAAATCGAAATATAACTTCATGCGAGACTTCACTATTAGAGGTTAATTCGAATGTCTCAATTTATAAGACAATGTGAGATATTTTGGAATTTCCACAAAAGATATCGCAAAGACCTCGCTGAGCTCATTCCAGGCGTCAATCATTTGTACGAGAAATAGAGTTCTGTTCAATCTCCCAGACAGGTATATATTGTTGTTGGGGGTAACGTTGCACTGCGACCTTAAGGTCTATTGTGCCCCCCTGGCATAGCTATCGATGGCATCAACATCTACAGCTCGAATTCCAGTTCCAGAGTTCTGATGAACTCCACTATCTGGTATGGCTAGTCTTCGCTCCTGCAGATGTCTTGCCCAAAGCATTCCTTGCGTTGGTTTGAGATGGCGGGGCATTCCGTAATCAGGTGATCAGCAGTTTCATCCTCCTCCCAACAGAATCTGAACTAGTCAGTTTCTGCTAGCCCTAATCAAATCATATGGTTCCTAAGACCGCAGTGCCCTGTGAGGACAGGTAACAAAAGTTCATTTTCCCGTCAAGTCCCTGAGATATCTCTGGGAACTCTCTGTATAACAACATCCATGGCTATACGACATTCCTAAGAAGCTATCAAAAATCGTACATATGCAGATACTCAATGCAGCATAACAATTTATGGTAATATAATTGAATCTTCAAGACGAAGATTCATCAATTATTCAGATGGCCATTCCGAAAATACTTGATGATGAAATAGTGTCATAACGTTTATCAGATCAATGGAAAAATGTCTAACGGATATACATCTCGAATATACATAAATTAGCACAAATTGGAAGTTCAAGACCTTGAACCTTGTTTTCTTGAAACTAGATTTTCTAGCGCTCATTTAAAACATACTCTAATATTATATTTTCCATAGACCGAGAGACAGAGATGCTGATGAAATGACGTACAGTTTCAAACTATTGCACATATTTTTTTGCATTTTTAACCCAGTTTAGTGGATCTTTCAGAGCAACGTTGACTATTAATATCTTCCAGTGACCCAAAATATTATCAATAGTAATTCAAATTAATAACGAATAAATCGTATGCTTAGATATCATCATTGATATACCTATTATGTAGTTCCCACAAAATCATGTTTTCCGTTAAAAATTCTAATGAACTAGTTGGAAAGCTGCCGAGGTCAGGAGCTTTGGCACGCTTGTTCAAATTCATAGCCAGAGCGCTCACCCATACAGGAACTGAACTCTCCAGAAAAAAAAATATTGCCACAATTTTGAAAGCTGGCGTGAAAGAGGTGACCTAATAGTCACATACAGAGCACTGAATGATATCTTCGGGGTAGATCTGAGTGGCTTGTTTCCGTTAAATCAAAATCACCAGCGAGACCACACCCTTAAGTTGTTCAAGGCAAAACTTTATCTGCAACAGGATATTCGACCAGTGGAACGGACTCCCCTCAGCTATAGCGACTGCTGATACAGTTAATGGCTTCAAGAACAATTTCGATAAGGCGACTCAGTGATTTATTTCTAGTGGTTTGCTTTATTGTTTTGTATATTTTAGTGTTTTCCTTTTCTTTGAGTTTATAAGCTTTGCTTCATCTCTATTCATTGTAATAATAATAATAATAATACTTCCAACAATATACAGGGTGTCCGGAAATGATGAGCAAAAAATTCAGGGGTGATTTCTAGACCAAAAATAAATGCTAGCTCTTCCCATTAAATTTTTTCGAAAATTGATTATTAACGAAGTTACAGGGTGTTAAAGTTAAATTTTATTCACAGTTTTTTTGCTCTACGATTTGCCACGTTGATGATATTTCGACGAATTTTCGCATTTGTGGCTTTTACGGGATGAGCAAAATGAATTTGCAAACCATTTTTTTCCATTTTGTAGAGGGCGCCACATACGAGCCTATACTTTTCATTCTCTAGACTTTTTTACACAAAAAAAGTATACTTCTTCTGTTTCGATAAATCTAACCTTTTTCGAGAAAAACGCAAAATAGCATTACTTGCATGCGATTCAATACGAAATCTTTTCATTTAAACATAGCAATACACACATAATAATACATAATCATAAAGTTCCGACGGACTCTATGGAATATTCCTTCCATAAATCGTAGAGCAAACAAACTGTGAATAAAATTCAACTCGAACACCCTGTTACTTAGTTAATAATAAATTTTCGAAAAAATTTTCATTTATTTTTGGTCTAGATATCACCCCTGAATTTTTTGCTCATCATTTCCGGAAAGCCTGTATATCCGATCGAGCTTAAATCTGAAACTTTTCTGTCAACAAATATCAAGAAAATTCTATGGAATCATTGAAATCGTGAATCTTCTATGATTGCTGCAGATTTTTTATAAAATTCAACCTTAGAGCATAGAACTGTTCTAGGAATTCAACACAAAAGGAAAAAAAACATTTTAAATTGGGAAAAAAGTGGGAAAGCCCTGTGGACAGCAGCTTTAGCGCTCTTGTTCAAACTTTGACAAATCATATCTCCGAAAGTACCTATAGGTTTCTCAGAGTTGGGAATGATATCAATGGTTTCTTATGATAGAACTGCATCATAAAAGGAATTGAATTAAAAAAAGAGTCATTTGAAAAAAAAACTGGAGCACCTAAAATTGCGCCGAAACCACCATACCGATTCTACCCAATAACGAACTCATCTGAGATTTTCTAATTTGATTTTTGCAATAAACATGAAACTGATAACATTTCTGAATAAAGAATGACGAGACCTTTCAAACGATGTCTCACAAGCCCATATCCTATTTGAAAAAATTGGGGGTTATACATGTCTTTCGAAGGGGGTTGAAGGTAGGGTTCGCATTTTCACGAAGAAGAATGACAATTTAAAATTGACGTTTTTCGGGATTTTCCATAAATATGTACAGTAACCAAGATGAATGTATACAGGGTGAGTCTTTGACCACTGCATTAATTTCAACCAAAGATTCCTCTCATCAAATGAAACACTTTTTTCCTTTAACATTATTCCAAATTCAGCTCAGGTAAAAAGATACAGGCTGTTGAAATTTTGAAAAAAAATCAGGTTTTATTTTGTATCTTTGACATCCTTTTTTCGAATAAAATGAATGTTGGCGTAAAGTTTCCTATAACTATGATACATATCTTCCAAATATTAGATATTTTTTACTTCTACTGGTTTTCTAGTTATGGACTCGTGGATTCATAAAACTAAACGAAATTAGCATAAAGAAAGCATATAAAGTTTTTCTTGAGTCATTTCAAGAATATTCCATCGTTTTAGAACATTATATTATTCTTCATCATTTCTCCTTAAACGCACCGTTTTCGAGATATTCCTCATTGAATGTTTTAAAATGGAAAACTCCAGAAATTTCAGTACTTTTATGGATCCGTCCCTGAGCGTTGGAATCCCGAATCAAGCTGTAAACCACGTTACCATGCCTTATTCTCGTCCGCCAACAATGTCATAGATAATTTATATGCGGGAGTGTATTAGCACATTGTGAAATCTTTAAACGCTTGTAACTTTTTACCTGAGCCGAATCTGGAAAAATGGTAAATGAAAGAAGTGTTTCATTTGATGAGAGGAATCTTTGGTTAAAATTAATGCAGTGGTCAAAGACTCACCCTGTATATGAATTTATACCATTTGGCACTGTAGATAGGTACACCTTTCACATGATTCTGGATTTGCCGAAACCTACCAATACTTCGATAGATGAACTTGATGCAATTAATTACATTACCTATTCGGCGATGCCGTAAATGGACGTGATTGGAATGTACAACCATTAAGGTACCAGGCTAGAACGTACTGCCATTACGAAACTTTTGAACAGTCAATTTTTAAGATAAACGAGTTTGAAAGTATAATACATACCTACATTCTCTACAGTCCGACATTCCACTATGAGAATGCAATAACTATCATTGATTTCTTCCTTTATTGGGCGATGGTTGTACCGGAAAAGATGTCCAAATTATGCAGACTCAATATCAATATAAAATATTTTCAAAAGGTCTCATGTGACGTCGTACTATTTAAATGTATGGTTATAGAGATGCGATATGTCAAGACAACAAAATTTTAGATGAGCGTATTCTGGAAGATTGAAATACAGAGTCGGGCGATCTTCTTCTTCTACTTCTTCTACCGCGGTGCCGTCCCAGGCTGAACTGAGGCCTTCTGGCCCATTGTTCTCCCGCTTGCCAAACTCGTGAGACTCAGTCCAAAAAGCACGCTGACAGGAATGCCGCGAGCTTAAAAGGAGAAGTCCCTCTCACCGTAGGAATCGTAGGTGTTGGGTTGCGTAGGTCTATGACCCTCAATTCCTTAAGGTTGTTACAGTCGAACAGAATATGTTCAGCTGTTCATGCTTTTGCACCAGCGACACAGAGCGCTATCGGCCAATCCCATCCTATTCAGATGTTTGTTGAACTGGTGACCAGTTAGTAATCCAGTCACCAGGCTCAATTCTCTTCTTTCGAGTGAAAGAAGTTTCTTTACTTCAGACTTTGACGATGGTTTCTTAATGAGAAGCCTTGACTGCCTGAGCCATACACTGGAGAAATTCCTGTCCAAACGATTCTTGAAGAATGTTTTAACAGAGGTACGACATACTGGAAGCGAGGGCTCAGGACCTATATATGGATTCTGAGCCCCTGCTTCGCCAGCTTATCTGCCTTAACATTACCTGAAATCTCCGAGTGAGCCGGACACCAGATGAGTTTTACAACGTTACCAGCGCCCAGCCTTCGCAGAGCCTTCCTGCATTCGCCTACTAAGTAGGAGTTTATTTTCACATCAGATAGGGATTATAACGTTCCTTGACTGTCACAACATATTAATATGTACTTGCTAGAGTATCCTAATCGGATGTTTTCCAGCGCGCAGACAAGAACAGCATATAGTTCTGCCTGTATTATCGAGCAGTTCTTCCCGAGAGGGATGGACATGCTCACTCGACGCCCCACAATGCCTGCACCTGTCCCTGTAGTCGTTACAGAGCCATCTGTGAACCATGTGGGCCCCTCCGGTTTAAGGAGATCACTCCTTGTATCCCATTGGTCTCTATCAGGAACAATCACCCTATAGGGTTCGTTAAAGCAGAATAAGGAGCTCGCACGCAATTAATAACTTTTCAACCAATAGCTTAAAAATAAAAACGCTGAAACCCGTCAATTGATTTTAAATTTTCCCCTATTTTTGGCGATAAACTGGAATATTTCCTAACCCCTTGGCTGCAACCCTACCCAACTTTTGTTTTACAAATGTAAACATGTGTGGGCTCGTTGGGAAGCTCATGAAGAATGTAATCTTACCGTACCCTTAGTTTTTTTAGTTATGTAATATTAGGAAAATGAATAGATAAAACCGATCGGTAAGCTGATTTAAATTCTGAAGAAATTTTTGTTTAACATCGATAAAAAAAAGCCAGCGAAATGGTATCGAGCAGGTTCAGAGCATTCCAACTGACCGAAAAATCATAATAATTAGTAGATAACGTTCTCAGAAACTCATGGGATCATAGACTTTATGTCTATGTCTCTGTTCGCATGCGGCATTATAACACTGCATACTAGGCTTTGGTATATATTATTCAATCAGGGATAATGGATTATCTATATCTTGTGAAAAAAAGTAAGTAAGAATAATCTAAAATTAATGTACAACTTGAAGGGTCATCCTGTATGTTGACATGTTAACGAAATGTATGGTGTTTAAACTTAAGCTAGTATATTGTTGAGATAATAATAATGAAGTTAATACATGAAGTTACAAAGTCCTTGGGATAAAACAACGAGGTGCACTTGAGACAACCCAAATCAAGGATGCCTTAACAGCTAGCTACAAAAAGGAAATCCGAGAAATATGGAAGTCACAGCTGTCCGGGAAAAATAAAGTATCTGCTACACTGCTAGCATGGCAGTCCCAATAATCACCTACTCATTCGGGATAGTTAACTCGACAGTGAATGAAATTGTCGAGCTAGACAGAACCACTCGTGAAGTGATGAACATGAATCGTAGCTTGCATACCAACTGCTCGATTCAAAGAATATACCTTCCACGAGCGCAGGGAGGCTGAGGTTTGAAAAGTTTGGAATATCAACACCATCAACAAACGTTGGAAATGGCAATAAGAATATTAAGAAGTGAAGACCCGCTTCTGAAAATGGAGGCTCATCATGAAATTAGGAACCAAGGAGCTTTCCTATTTAGGGCTGGCCAGAGAGCTCCGGAGAAGCTCAATATCACAGGAATATCCATCGATCATGAGCTAGCAGGAACACCTATCACGCCAACAGACCAAGGAAGAGTTGGCAGAGAGATAAGACAGGCACAACTGAAGACACTACTCGAAGATCACATGAGTAAACACCTACACTCCATATATTTCAAGAGTTTGAAAGATCAGGGCTTGGCGGAAGAATTATCCTTCGCTTTTTCAAGTCCGCTGGGCTCAAGTCGGAAACCGAGGGATTTGTTATCGCTTGTCAAGATGAGGGTGATAAATACCAGATGGTATAAAAAGAACATCATGAAAGTGGACACCCTCACAACGTGCACAGCATGCCACAGCCAGCAACAAACTATTATGCACATTCTGTCTGCTTGCAGAGTCCATGCTCCATCAGGATATGTGGAAAGACACAATGCGGCACTCCGAATTCTCTACTTCCATCTGAGAGAGGTTCATGGTATAGACAACGAACCAGTACTACCATATGTGCCTCTGGAGATTGAATCAGTTGTTGAAAATAACAGAGCTCGTATCTACTACAGATAAAGTCCTGCTGGACAAAGAAATCAAAGAATTGTTTGTCATCGAATTTTCCTCCCACGCTGAAAATAATGTGGTGATGAAAGAAGAACAGAAGAGGAAAAAATACAAGGATTTAATGTTCGAACTGGGAATCCTGTACCCAAGGCATAAAGTTAGGATGGTCGTTCTAATCATAGGATGCGTAGGCGGAATGAGAGCGAACTACGTGGCAGAGTTGCAGATGATTCCGGCCTGTAGATACCTGGCCGAGGAATTGGCACACATAATGGCGAAAGCAGTGTTGCTCGGATCACTTCGAGTCATCAGGTCCCTTCAACTGTGAAGGACGCTTGCAGCTCATCTCTTTTGTTAAGGGACCCGGTAAGGGCAGGACGAAGAATTACTCCAAGGAAGGTTTTTTAGTGAGTAACCAATCAACAACTGGAGTCTCACACTCCTGAAAGGAGGGGACCCTTTCAGGGCGGGCCTATAAAAGGTTTTTCCTCGCGAGCGGACAAAGAAAAATAATGAAGTTATAAAATTTCATTATTCTAAAATTTGATTTGTGAATACTAAGTAGATATCAATTTCAAAACAAAAATTTCAGTGTGGTGTAAACAATTTTTCGATCCTCAACATGTATCATTTTAGAACATAATAAACCTATAAATATGAGAAGATCGAAATATTAACAGTTTTCGAAGCGGAACGACTGGTTGAAAATTGAAAGACACAGCAATTCACTTTCTCAATTTCTAGCAATCAAATGATTATTTTTCATTCGAATAGATGAATATAATTGCATATGAATGAGTTAATTACACATTGTGCGAGTTGAGAATGTATTGCAGATCAGTCATTGCGGTGTAAGTAATAATACTATCGGCGGTTACATTAAGTATTATAATCCGAACGAATGAATGGTTTAGAAACGGAGATATGGTCAGTTTAATGTAGAGATAACCTATGAAAGCTGAATTAATCATTCATATTATTTGTTATCAGGAATCGCTACTTCATTGTTTAATAACAAATGTTAAAATGGTCGAAGACGTAGTTGCTTTTAATGTATCGAGTTTTCGAATACGGACATAACAACAGTTGAACGATTTTCGTGATCTGTCAATGTCAAACCGTCAACCAAGGTTACCATTTTTATCATGGTGAAGTTCATGGACAATCAACGTTTTGGAATTATGTATTAAAAATTGGTTCAAGCACTCACGTGAAGTCAGGAGCTTTTGCGCGTATGTTCTATTGTCCATTCTCCTGTATTGGACACTTTTAATCGAATTAACCATGGTGAATTCTATTGCCTATTCTCCTGTATTGGACAGCCTTAATCGAATTCACCATGGTAAATTCGATTAAGAGTGTCCAATACAATCTTCTTTAGGAGAAGAATACATAATTATTCTTGAAAAGTATTATTGGAATTAATTTCATATTTAAATAATCAAAGTAGAGAGAATTATAAGTTTAGTTACTAACATATTGAATGAAAATCAATTGAATTCCAGTAATATTCAATTACTTATTCTTAACCAATAAATGTCCATTGACAGATCTAAAGGTGATGAGGTGAAACATAAAGATATATACTCATTAGTGATAGAAAAACTGGCCTAAAATTCCTCTCTACCCATCACGAGAATTAATATCCACAAATGAGCCTCTCACCTTACAAGATCAGAAAGTGTGGTTAATTTAAAGTTAAGTTTTGAAGCCTTCAGCAAAATTTCAGCGCTATCATATTAAAAATAATACATAAACTTTCAAAAGTCCCCTCTCACAAATATACTCCTCTGAAGGCAATTGGATCTCTTGAAGAAGAATCGCCTTCTCTATTTCTCAAAGATATTCACTCAAGAATCGCCTTCTCTATTTCTCAAAGATATTCACTCTTGTTCATAGAAATCCCTTCAATATTTAGTTGCCTCCTCCTAAGGAGGATCTCTTTCAACACCAGGTCTGACCGCTAATGTAGGGCTGTAATCTCCCATAGATTTGTGATGAAATAACACGATTTTCCCAAGAACATACGCGCAAAAATATGTCATCATGACTTTCATATTTTTGAAGGTTCTCGCAAAAATACGACCATAGATAACATATCATACGACGATTCGCATCCAGCTACCGAACTCACAAAAGGCTGCTCGGTTCTCCAACAATATTGATCTGTTCGTGTTCAAACTTGAAACTCTGCAATAGAGTTAGGTACTGAAGGCTCTTCCAAAATTTCAGCCATGCCGGACGAATAGTTTATGATATATAGAATTTTTTTCAATTATTTTCAATAATTTTTTTGAAATTTTCTAGTTATACCATCCTCTAGAGATTCTGCAAGAATTTTCGCGTTGGCATTCTACAACTAATAACCTTGTTTGAATTCAATCGGTTTTGTATTTTTCGAGTTAATGAGGAACAAAAAACAACCAAATTTCAGATGGCTATAACTCTAAAAACGTTTGGCCGATTATGCTTATAAACAAACTCAAATGTCGCATTCAGATGCACAACCTAACCTGAAAATTTCAAGCCGCTATATCCTTCCGTTCTCAGGTTATCGTGTCATAAATAATATTTTTTAATAATTTTTTTTAAATTTTCTAGTTACACGATTCTCAAGAAATTTCACAAACGTGCTCAGGTTTATATTCTACAACTATTCACCAAGTTTAAATTCGATCGGATCTATTTTGGTTGAAAACAAAATTATTTTTCGGAAACCATTGGGCCGATTATACCCATTAACGAACTTGTCCGTCGTATTGGGATGCGCCACCTACCCTGAAAATTTCAAGTCGCTAGCTCTTTCCGTACTCAAGTTATCGTGGAAACGGCCGGATGGCCGGACGGCACCACAGAATTAAATTTCACATTTGGGCAAAATGATAACGCGATGTTCCCCAGAACATACGCGCAAAAAGTGGGAAATCCCTGTGTACAGGAGCTTTGGCGATCTTGTTCAAACTTTGACAATTCATCTCTAAATTGATTGGTTTCTCAGCGTTGGGAGTGATATCAATGGATTCTTATAATAGGAATGCATCATAAAAAATTAATTAACTTGTTATCCGAGATATTCATTCCCCAAATATCCTGAAAATTATATTATATCAATTGAAACTTAGCCAATATTGCAGTTCACACTTTCACTGAAGAGATTCTGAAACCAATTTGATAAACTTATCAAATTATATATTCCCATCATCATATGGACTATCCAAGGGCATATAAAATAGGGTACGGGTCATTTTGCATTCAATCTTCGTATGAAAGAACAGAAATACATTTGACATATCTGTCATAGGTAGATAAGATTGCATATGAACACTGAACACAGACAGATAGAATTCGCTTTCTGTGTAAACATAGAAGTACGATTTATTATAGAAATTTAGAAAAATCAAATCTCGGAAAGTATTAGCTTGTTAGAGTTGAAAATGATATCAATGAATTCTTATGATGTAATTTCATCTTAGAAAAAATTGAATTCGAAATTAGCTATGTAAAAATCTTTTTTTCGTTTCTCCGAAACCATCCGACCGATTTTACCCAATAACGAACTTAACCGAGATATTTGTCTCCCAAACCTACTCTGAAAATGTCAACTGTCTAGCTCATTCCATTCGAGAGTTATCGTGTTGACGGCCGACCGTACAGAATCGATTTCGACCACGGATTCTTGATCAGTGAGTCGAACCAAATCGTTTAAGACCATTTTCAGCCAAAAATTTGAAAATTACAGACATTTGGGCAAATTGATAAGCACTCTGTTCCGAGGAACAAGAGCGCCAAAAAGCGGTGACGTCAGGAGGAATTAAATTCAAAACGTAGGTCCATGATTCACCTCATATGTTGGATTTACATACATCAGCAAATTATAATTAGAGCATTCTATGAAATCATAAAATTACGATTTATTATTGAAATTTTGAAAAATTATATCTCCGAAAGTATTGGTTTATTAGAGTTGAGAATGATGTCGATGAATTCGTATGATAAAAGTGCATCTTAAAAAATATTGAATTTGAATTTTGTAATGTAAAAAATTTTTTTTCTTTTTCGTTACTCCGATACCACCCGGCCGATTTTCCGTCCGAGCAGGCCGGACAGAATCGATTTTGACCACGAATTCTTGATCAGTGAGTCGAACCTGAACCTGAAGTTTGTGCGCAATTTCAACGGAATCCGACGGAGAGGTTCTGAAATATAACATTTTTTAAGAAAAATAAATTCGAATTAAGAGTGTCCAATACAGGAGAATGGACAACATAATTTACCATGGTAAATTCGATTAAGGGTGTCCAATACAGAAGAATGGACAATAGAACATACGCGCAAAAGCTTCTGACTTCACGTCAGTGCTTGAACCGATTTTTTTTTTCGTGATTTTTTTAAAATTTTCTAGAGGTACGGTTCTTAAAATTTTTTTATCGTCATTTTTTTCAAATTTTCTAGGGGTACGGTTCTTACAAAATTTTAAACACGTCTTTATGTTGATTTTCTACTACTAGTTACCAAGCTTCATTTCGATCGAATATTTATTTTTTGAGTTATCAAGGAAATAATATTCCAGGTGGGTATAACTCGGAAACCGTTAGACCGATTATGCCCAAAAACGAACTCAACTCTCCCATTCGGATACGCAACCTACCCTGAAAATTGCAAGTCCCTATCACCTTTCGTTCGAAAGTTATCGAGGCAACGGTCACCCATCTACTGAACTCACACAAGAATGCTCGAATCTCCAACAATATTTAACCGATCGTATTAAAACTTGAAACTTGGCAGTAGAGTAAGGTTATGAAGGCTCTTGCAAAATTTCATCAATTTCAAACGAATAGTTACTGATATATAAAATTTTTTTTTTTTATTTTTAATGATTTATTAAAAATTTTCTACAAATGCTATTCTCACCAAGTTTTGCAAACATTTTCGCGTTGGCATTCTACAACTAATAACCATGTTTGAATTCCATCGGTTCAGTATTTTTCGAGTTAATGAGGAACAAAAAACCACCAAATTTCAGAAAATTTCAGATGGCTATAACTCTAAAACCGTTCGGCCGATTATGCTCATAAACAAACTGAAATGTCGCGTTCTGGTGCACATCCTAACCTGGAAATTTCAAGCTGCTATCTCATTCCGTTCTCAAGTTATCGTGACAACAAAAATATTTTTTAATAATTTTTTTAAAAATTTCTAGCCATATGATTCGCACAAAATTTCACAAACGTGCTAAGGTTCATATTCTACAACTACTCACCAAGTTTCAATTCGATTGGATTTATATTGGTTGAAAACAAAATTATTACTCGGAAACCGCTAGGCCGATTATGCCCATTAACGAACTTGTCCGTCGTATTGGGATGCGCCACCTACCCTGAAAATTTCAAGTCGCTAGCTCTTTTCGTTCTCAAGTTATCGTGGCAACGGCCGGCCGGCCGGATGGCCGGACGGCCGGACGGACAGAATCAAATTTGACCTCGAATTCTTCATTGGGGAGTCGAACTTAATCGTTTGAGACCATTTTCGTCAAAAAATTCGAAAGTTACAGACATTTGGGCAAAACTATAACGCGATGTTCCCCAGAACATACGCGCAAAAATTCGTTTTTTTGCGCGTATGTTCTGGGGAACATCGCGTTATAGTTTTGCCCAAATGTCTGTAACTTTCGAATTTTTTGAAAAAAATGGTCTCAAACGATTAAGTTCGACTCCCCAATGAAGAATTCGAGGTCAAATTTGATTCTGTCCGTCCGGCCGGCCGTTGCCACGATAACTTGAGAACGAAAAGAGCTAGCGACTTGAAATTTTCAGGGTAGGTGGCGCATCCCAATAGGACGGACAAGTTCGTTAATGGGCATAATCGGCCCAGTGGTTTCCGAGTAATAATTTTGTTTTCAACCAATATGAATCCGATCGAATTGAAACTTGGTGGGTAGTTGTAGAATATGAATCTAAGCACGTTTGTGAAATTTTGTGCGAATCGTGTGGCTAGAAAATTTTAAAAAATTTATTAAAAAATATTTTTGTCGTCATGATAACTTGAGAACCGAATGAGATAGCGGCTTGAAGTTTTCAGGTTAGGATGTGCACCAGAACGCGACATTTCAGTTCGTTTATGAGCATAATCGGCCAAACAGTTTTGGAGTTATAGCAATCTGAAATTTTCTGAAATTTGCTGGTTTTTTGTTCCTCATTAACTCAAAAACTAATGAACCGATTGAATTCAAACATGGTCATTAGTTGTAGAATGGCAACGCGGAAATGGTTGCAAAATTTTGTGAGGGTAGCATTTGTAGAAAATTTATAATAAATCATTAAAAATAAAAAAAAAAAATTCTATATATCAGTAACTAATCGTTTGAAATTGCTGAAATTTTGCAAGAGCCTTCATAACCTAACTCTACTACCAAGTTTCAAGTTTTAATACGATCGGTTAAATATTGTTGGAGATTCGAGCATTCTTGTGTGAATTCAGTAGATGGGTGACCGTTGCCTCGATAACTTTCGAACGAAAGGAGATAGGGACTTGCAATTTTCAGGGTAGGTTACGTATCCAAAAGGGAGAGTTGAGTTCATTTTTGGGCATAATCGGTCAAACGGTTTCCGAGTTATACCCACCGGGAATATTATTTCCTTGATAACTCATAAAATAAATATTCGATCGAATTGAAGCTTGGTAAGTAGTAGTAGAAAATCAACATGAAGACGTGTTTAAAATTTTGTAAGAACCGTACCCCTAGAAAATTTGAAAAAAATGACGAAAAAAAAAAATTAAGAACCGTGCCCCTAGAAAATTTCAAAAAAATTACGAAAAAAAAATTGGTTCAAGCACTGACGTGAAGTCAGAAGCTTTTGCGCGTATGTTCTATTGTCCATTCTTCTGTATTGGACACCCTTAATCGATTAATTCGATTAACATACGCGCAAAAGCTTCTGACTTCACGTCAGTGCATGAACCAATTTTTAGTGATGCGATCCTCACAAAATTTTGCAGAAATTAGCGCATTGGTATTCTATAAATAATTACCAAGTTTCAATTCGATATTCGATCGGATCCGTATTTGTTGAATTATTGAGGAAACAATATTTCAGACGGGTAAAACTCCGAAACTGTTTAACCTATTATGTCCATTAACGAACTTAACTGTAGCATTTGGTTGCGCAACCTATCCTGAAAATTGCAAGTCGCTGTCACTCTTCGTTCGAAAGTCATCGTGTCACCGCAGCCGGACAGAATCGAATTCAACCAGCTAGTCGAACCTAATGAAACCATTTTCGGCAAAAAAAACAAAACTACAGACAAAATGATAACAGGCTGTTTTCCAGCACGCTAAGGTGAAGAAGTAACCGAGATAGGTATTTTCTGGAGATCTCTCCCCGGAATGCAACACTCCAAGAAATTCCTCCGGAACTTTGATACTGTCAGATCCAAGAAATACTTGGACCTCAGTAAGACCAATCTGAACCTCCTCACTGGCTCCCTCACAGGGCACTGCGGCCTCAGGAAGCTTATGCTGAGATTAGGGCTAGCAGAAACTGACGAGTGCAGATTCTGTTGGGAGGAGGATGAAACTCCTGATCACCTGATAACGGAATGCCTCGCCATCTCAAACCAACGCAAGGAATGCTTTGGGCAAGAAATCTGCAGGAGCGAAGACGTAACCTACTTGAACCTATCCCAGATACTGGAGTTCATCAGAACGTTGGAACTGGAATGCGAGATGTAGATGGTTAAGATATCGACAGCTCTGAAGGGGGGCACAATAGACCTCAAGGTCGCAGTGCAACTTTACCCCCTACACCAATATACAATAAACAAGGTGAAGACGAGCACAGAAAAGAAATCAGAGTTCTAGTGATGTCCTTCATATAATATTCCACACAAAATTGAATCAATGAACACACCAGGGTTTCAGGCATCACAGATTTGTAGGTATTGTAACATGTTGTCTATGGGTATGATGACATTTACGCCAAAGTGACAAGAAACTGACTACAAATTTGCACATTTATCATGACCGATAAAACCTCCACAAGAGAAGAATTAGACAACTTATTATCACCCTTCCATGCCAAAATGCAGAAACTCATACCTCACCATAAGGAAGTTTTCGAAAACTATAAATTCAACGTGAACAAACTCATAACTCAAGGTTACGTCCACGAGCTACAGAGAGAAACGAAAGAAAAGTTGGAGAAGATAAAGGAACTGGAAGCGTTCAAACAAGAACTTAACCTCTTACGAAGCAAATTTGGCAAAAACGACCACAATGTGCTCGATGGGGAGTTCGAGAAGCACAGAACCTCCATCAACGAGATACTAGACGGCTACTCCGAGCACATGGATATTGTTAACGATATTCTCGTGTCCAAAAGAATGAGCGACAGCGAAAAGCTGAAACCGACCTCCTCTGCTTCCTTCGATCGCTTCCCGAGGACCATATGCGAGTTTGAGAAGTACAAGGACGAGTTTATGAAATACGACGCTCTGAATGAGTTTGTAGATGACGATTTCCTGTACGAGGTGATGAAAGACGTGGCCTCCGGTAGAGAGAAATTAACCGAGAGTACCGAAATTATCGAGGGCGGCCAGATAGGTGGATCATTTTCTGGTTACGAAACAGATTCTAACGACCTTGCTTCTAACCTAAAGTCTGAAGCATCGGCGCCCTTGGTGCAAAATATTAATGATGAGATGTGAACCTATGCTCATTGTGATTAATTTTTTTTCGATTAAAACGTTTTATTTCATGACATGATTATTCTGTCCTTCCTAGATCTTCCTTTCGGACCCCTCATAAGATCTTGTGCGAGTCAGGTGAACCAGTTGTGTTCTGTGTAGGCTTTGTAACTGTGCCACTGTTCATTTTTGACCCAACAGTGAATGGTGGTAGCTGATGAGCCCGTAATTGAACTCGGGACCACACGGTTCCTAATCCAATGCTCTACCACTGATCTAGAAGCATTAGGCAGAGTTATTATTATTAGAATGGGGTCATGATGCTTGGTCCAGCCGTTCAGAACTGCGAACAATACTTATTCAATTCAAAGGACATGGACAATGGTGTTAACATAGTTGATGACGTTCTTAGTATCCTTCGCTCTACCTCGTGGGGCTTTAGATCTGGCTCAACCATATGTGAAGTTCTTAGTCTGGCCAGCTCTGGGTATTTGAAAACTATGTGTTCGGCAGTTTACTTGTCTGATCCACAGAGCCTGCATGTTTCGCCTGCTGACTTGCCATGCGGTACAATTTGTATTTGTACCGACAGTGCCCTGATGATCCAGTGCCTGATGATCAACTCGTGTCAGATACAGGAGGTATAGGATGGTGAGAAATCCAAGAATCTTTTTGCAAGTCGTATTTCCCCAAAGAGTTGTTCTGTTATTCTGCTCCTATTGTTGGATCGCTGCCAGTAGTGGTCTTATCCAAACCCACAGAAAGGTTCATGGGCCTTCTCAGTTCGTTCAAGACCACAGTGCCCTGGCATCCTTAGAAGAGTCACCTTATTGCCTATAGCAAGTTGCTTCCAGTGTGGTCTGACTGTCCATTATAATATTACTTCTTTTTCTTAATGTGCTTGTTCTGCTTTCCCTATTCCGGTCCATTCTATAATATTTCTCAACGAAGAGGCCTGTCTTCTGCCAAGTCATCACATAATTCCTTCTTGGTATGGAAGATATTAGACTGATTGAAAATTGTGTAAACCGGCACAAAAAACTATAGATTTGTATCCAAAAGTGTTGTACTCTGAATGATCAATTAATTAAAGTCAGTTATGTAATGTGAAACACGACAACCTGGGACGAAATCAAAACAGATCATCAAATAAAACAATACGCGACGCGTAAAACATTCAATTATATGGAAGCCTAACAAGATGCACCCACCTTGAAATTATAATTCAATTAATATTTTCAAGGTGAGCTCGACATCGCACATGGTTAGTTCTAGGTGCATATAAATATTCTGTACAGGTTCAATTCGCTGATATTATTACTATTCCATACGCGAACATTCCTTCAAGTGGTACTTGTATCTTCTTGATTAGTAAATTTTGCCTATTTGTGGTTTAGTTTCTTATTGGGAATCGATGATTGTACATTTTCATTGATCAATCACGGATGAAGAATTGACGAATCGGCAAGATAACCTTGGTTTGACAAATCCAAGAAGCTTGTTTGGAATTACCCAACCAAGTATCGAAATAAACTTAGTGACTCTGGGAGTGTTACAACAATAAGAGATAATTTCTTCGAATTGATTAATTGGCAACAGAATGAGTATATACACTAGTCACAAGAAATAAAGTATATAAAACAAAACTTCAAATTTTTGGATGATTTACAAATGACTGTAGCTCGGAGGGAAGTTTCGAATTTTTAGATGGTCTTAAACGATATGGTTCGATTCACTGATCAAGAATCCGTGGTCAAAATCAATTCTGTCCGTCGGTACGGCCAGCCGGCCGTAGACAGGATAATTCTCGAAAGCATGAGCTAGACAGTTGAAAATTTCAGAGTAGGGTTGGGAGATAAATATCTCGGTTAAATTCGTTATTGGGCAAAATAAGCCAGATGGTTTCGGACCAACAAAAAAAAATTTCTAGTTCTAGTTTCATCATAGGAATCCATTGATATCATTTTTAACTCTAACAAGCTAATACTTTCGGAGATATGATTACTAGCTCCTGCATGATACTCAAAGCAGCGGTACGAATTTCCATAAGTTGCATAACGGGAGTTACATGCAGAGGTATTAGCTTGCACAATACTCAGTTCTTCCCTACGAATTTCAATCAGTGCAGAACGGGAGACGGGAGAGTTACGTACAGTGATGCCAGGTCAAAGGATTTTTCCCCAGATCTTAGGAAATTTGACGTTACCTGGGGACTGGGGAAAAACTTTTCCAAAACAAGCGAAATCTGGGGAATATCGCGTTATAATTTTGCCGAAATGTCTGTAATTTTCGAATTTTTTGGCGAAAATGGTCTCAAGACTGAAGTGATTGAGTTCGACTCTCTGATGAAGAATTCGAGGATAAATTTGATTCTCTCCGGCCGGCCGGCCGTCCGTTGCCACGATCACTTGAGAACGGAAAGATATTGACTTGAAATTTTCAGGTTTCTGAGTAATAATTTTGTTTTCAACCAATACAGATCCGATCGAATTGAAACTTGGTGAGTAGATGTTGAATACATACCTGAGGACGTTTATAAAATTTTGCTTGAATCGTATCACTAGAAATTTTTCAGAAAAATATTATTCATGTCACGATAACCTGAGAACGGAAAGAGACAGCAACTTGAAATTTTCAGGGTATGTTGTGCATCTGAATGAGACAGTTGAGTTCGTTTATAGGCATAATGGGCCAAACGGTTTTGGAAGTATACCAATCTGAAGTTTGGTTGTTATTTCCTCAACAACTCGAAAAATACAAAACTGATCCAATTCAAACATGGTATCAGTTGTAGAATGCCAACGTAAAAATTGTTGCAAAATCACGTGCGGATCATATCACTAGAAATTTTTTTAAAAATCATTGATGAAAAATTTATATATCAGAAACTATGCGTCCGACATCGCTGAAATTTTGCGAGAGCAAAGAATTATAAGAATATTATCTTATAAAAGTTGTGATATACATTGTCAACTACATCATAGTAGTGAAACAGTAAGTCTGCTTGAATTGAAGATAATATTCAATACACAGTCACTTGATAGCTCATTTTTGGGATTGTGACATGCCAAAGTACTGACGTTTTGAGAAAATATTGTGAAAATTTACAACCTTGTATCTAAAATGAATAGCTAAAATTGGGTAACCAAATAAAGGGCATTTCATTGTTTCAAAATAAAACACATCATTCCATTTCCTAGTGACATTGAGTTACCCAATTTTTGTGTAATCACCCAATGCGACCTCATTTTCACAAGAATCGAGATAATAATGCCCTTTAAGATACTTCGTTTAACAACTTACGAAAAACTCGAATACCAATGATGTCAACTACAAATTATAGATAATATAAGTCTAATCGATTAAAGCCTTTCCGATTCGATATAAACTTGAAGAACTGCATTGCCAACAGCGATGATAGTTTTATATAGAGAAACAATCTCCAAGGCCTAGTATTCCAATTTAAGAAAATCAACATACTAAACGACCAGGTGCAAGGCAATCATAATATGCAAGGTAGGCTAGAATATTATGTAATTAGCCTACGCAAAATTCAAATTTATGCAGGTATGCATAATCGGCCTGGTACGTATAATAATTATTGGAAACGTATTATTTGGAGCATGTTCGAATACTTCTAGTGTGACTAGGAAGATCGACAAGTAGAGAATAATAGTTTGATGTTTTATAAAACGTTCAGTTATAACAACATTCTATTTCCTTAGCAAATTCATACTCTGGTCCAAAACAAATTTTGTCGTCTGTCATATGTTTCGTATGGGTTAACACAGAGTTAGTTAACTCGTAGTTAAAATATTAAATTTTTAACTCAACGATTGCATTGCACCAGAGAAAATTAACTTGGAGTTAGGAAACCCGTTTCATTCTTTGATTTTTGTAGCGTCGTACGGCGTTTTTTTTGCGCGCATGTTCTGCAGCATAGCGTTATCATTTTGCCCAAATGTCTGTAATTTTAGATTTTTTCGCCGCAAATGGTCTCAAACGATTGAGTTCGACTCACTGATGAAGAATTCGAGGACAAATTTGATTATGTCCGGCCGGCCGCTGCCACGATAACTTGAGAACGGAAAGAAATAACATGGTTACTAGTATAGTAACCAGCACGAATTTTTTTGCGAAATTTCGTGAGGATCGTATAATTAGAAAATTTTTAAAACATCATTGAAAAAATTGTATATATCAGAAAGTATTCGACCGACTTTTCTGAAATTTTACGAGAGCCTTCAGAACCTAACTCTATTGTCAAGTTCTAAGTTTGAACACGATCGGATATATATTTTTGGAGATTAGAGCAGCGCCTTGTGGGTTCAGTCGCCGGATGGGTGATCGTTGCCTAAATAACATTCGAACGAAAGGAGATAGAAACTTGCAATTTCCAGGGTAGGTTTGCGCATCCGAATAGGAGACTTAAGTTCGTTTTTGGCCATAATCGGTTCAACGGTTTCCGAGTTATATCCACCTGGAATATTATTTACTCGATAACTCAAAAAATATAGACTTGATCGAATTGGAGCTTGGTAACTAGTTGTAGAATATCGATATAAAGACGTGTGTACAATTTTTTGAGAACCTTACCCCTAGAAAATTTCAAAAATATCACGAAAAAAAATTGGTTCAAGCACGGACGTGAAGTCGGGAGCTTTTGCGCGCATTTTCTATTGTCCATTATTCTGTATTGGACACTCTTGATCTTAATCGCATTTACCATGGTAAATTCGATTAAGAGTGTCCAATACAGGAGAATGGACAATAGAAAATTCGCGCAAACGCTCCTGACTTCACGTCAGTACTTGTTTAACGAACTACCCTGCTTTAAATCGATCAGATCAGTAATTTTCGAGTGATTGGGAAAACAAAATTTCAGATGGCTATATGTAATTCTGAAACTACTCAGTGGATTTTGCCCATTAGCGAACTTAGCCGGCGCATTTCGACTTCAAATCTACTCTGAGAATTTCAACTCTCTAACTCATTGCATTCCAGCGTAATCGTGCTGATGGCCGGACAGTTTGACCACGGATTTTTCATCATTGAGTCGAAACTAATCGTTTGAGAACATTCTCAAAAATTCGAAAATTAGTGTTTTATTCGATGAGGGGAATATACAGTATGGTGCAATTGAAAGGAATAAATTCGTTATTTCGTAAACCGGCGACTTTAAGGAAAAATCTCGAAACCCGTCGATTTTTATTCTTAAACCGACTATTCGCAAGGAAACCATTTTATTTTTGACGTCATATTAAATAATAATAATAAAATTTTATTAATTTTTTAAACAAATACAAAAATCAATTTTTGTACATTATTGATATGGCTGAATAGGTATTTAAAAGACCTTTCAAATAATGTATTTCAACACCCACCTTTCCATCTGAAAATTTTAGCGATGACGTCATCACGCTCACATAGATAACGTCAAAAATAAAAAGGTATCCTTACGAATATCCCGTTTAAAAATAAAAATCGACGGGTTTCAGGATTTTTCCTTAAAGTTGCCGGTTTACGAAATAACGAATTTATTCCTTTCATTTGCACCATACTGTATAGTTTCAAAATTCGAAATTTCACATTCTTCGAAGCATAAACCTTGAAAAAATCGTTTGATGAATCCAAAGGTTCAAAGAAAACACCAAACTAAAATGAGGAAAGAATGAATCCCAAATGAAACGGCCTCGGAAGAATTAAGAAATAACACAGATACAAAACGATAAATTGAGCAAGGAAAATATATTCGTACATCGAGTTTCCGATTGCGTTAGGTTCTTGTTACATTCCGAGCGTTTCCTTCAATTAAAATAATGCCGTTATCCCCGTTCTATCGGTAGATAAACTGCAAGGAACACCTACTTTCGGTGCTTGCCTCATCTGCAAATTAGCGATTCGCCGTGAATCAAAGCAATTATGAATGCTGGATTTCGTTCCGATAAAAAGTTGCAGACATATACCCTCGGTTTGAAGTGGAACATCGGCAATTCGCTTCTTGCGGAGACGATACGTACGCGATTTATCTTGGAAGTTCTTTTATCGTATCGAATGAGTTTCTCGGGATCGAAGTGAAATGAATGATACTTCGGTATTTCTCTCGGTTCCATTCACGAACGATTATATCGATTGGTGTGATGCGTGAAGAAAGTTTGATACTGGGTAGTTGAAATGAAGTGGATTTTCAGATTGAAATAATATTAATAATAATAGTTTTTTGGGACAGTATGGCGATTTGGTCGATGCCGAGGTTTAATCAGGCCTCAATCTGCCTACTCCTGATTAACCCGGAATAACAACGAAAGTAAACATGCGCTGACTAGGCCTCAATCTGCCTACTCCCAGTCAGCAAAAATAAAGTTTCCTAACTAGGCCTCAATCTGCCTACTCCTAGTTAGGTTAATAAATGAAACAGTGAAAAACATGGATTAGATATATACTGACAATAAACAACACAAGATCAAAGCACTTCAATACATTATGACTGTTCTGCCTTTTTGGTGGCGCTTCCTCGCCTATATTTAAAGTGTGAACTCGCTTTCGAGTGATATCTATTCCGGGGAGCCATCTACCCGTTGCCGTTGGTAGTTTGGCCCCCTGGTGGTGTGTCTCCGCTTAAAGGGCTTGCTTATGTATCTTGTGACGCTCTCTGTTGGGGGTAGCGTTAACATGGTTGGCAGCGCCAACAATAACCGTAACGCAGTAGTCACCCCATAGGGCGCGCCACCGTGACGGTGAAGAGGTAGTCCCCACAAGTTTATTCATTTGGGTTTAGTTAACTGGAAAGTGAATGAAATTTTCGAGCTAGACAGAACCACTCGTAAAGTGATGAACATGAATCGTAACCTACATCCCAACTGCTCGATTCAAAGGACATACCTTGCACGAACGCAGGGAGGCAGAGGTTTGCAAAGTTTGGAATACCAACACCATCAACAAACGTTGAAAATGGCAATAAGGCTATTGAGAAGCGAAGACCCGCTTCTGAAAATGGTGGCTCAGCATGAAATCAGGAATCAAGGAGCTTTCCTATTTAGGGCTGGTCAGAGAGCTTTGGAGAAGCTCTGTATAACCGGCCTATCCATCGATCATGAGCTCGCAGGAACACCTATCTCGCCAACAGACCAAAGAAGAGTTGGCAGAGATATAAGGCAGACACAACTGAAGAAACTACTCGAAGATCACATGAGTAAACACCTGCACTCCATATACTTCAGGAGTTTGAAATATCAGGACCTGTCGGAAGAATTATCCTTCGCCTTTTTGAAATTTGGAAAAATGGTAAAAGAAAAAGGTTTTTCATTTGATGAGAGGACTCTATGGTTGAAATGTATGTACAACCGAAAGACTCTCCCTGTATATAATGAATCTAAGTGAGAAATTCCAACCGCATTAATCAGGATACTTTATGCGCGTACGTTCTGGGGAACATCGCGTTATAGTTTTGCCCAAATGTCTGTAACTTTCGAATTTTTTGACGAAATTGGTCTCAAACGATTCAGTTCGACTCCCCAATGAAGAATTCGAGGTCAAATTTGATTCTGTCCGTCCAGCCGTCCGGCCATCCGGCCGTCCGTTGCCACGATAATTTGAGAGCGAAAAGAGCTAGCGAATAGAAATTTTCAGGGTGGATGGCGCATCGCAATACGACGGACAAGTTCGTTAATGGGCATAATCGGCCCAGTGGTTTCCGAGTAATAATTTTGTTTTCAACCAATATAAATCCGATCGAATTGAAACTTGGTGAGTAGTTGTAGAATATGAACCTAAGCACGTTTGTGAAATTTTGGGCGAATCGTAAGGCTAGAAAATTTTAAAAAAATTATTAAAAAATATTTTTGTTTCACGATAACCTGAGAACGGAAAGGGATAGCGGCTTGAAAATTTCAGGTTAGGTTGTGCATCTGAATGCGACATTTGAGTTTGTTTATGAGCATAATCGGCCAAACGGTTTTAGAGTTATAGCCATCTGAAATTTTCTGAAATTTGGTGGTTTTTTGTTCCTCATTAACTCGAAAAATACTGAACCGTTTGAATTCAAACTTGGTTATTAGTTGTAGAATGCCAACGCAAAAATGTTTGCGAAATTTGGTGAGGATAGCATTCGTAGAAAATTTTTAATAAATCATTGAAAATAAAAAAAAAAATTCTATATATCAGTAACTATTCGTTTGAAATTGCTGAAATTTTGCAAGAGCGTTCATAACCTAACTCTACTGCCAAGTTTCAAGTTTTAACACGATCGGTTGAATATTGTTGGAGATTAGAGCATTCTTCTGTGAGTTCAGTAGATGGGTGACCGTTGCCTCGATAACTTTCGAACGAAAGAAGATAGGGACATGCAATTTTCAGGGTAGGTTGCGTATCCGAAAGGGAGAGTTGAGTTCGTTTTTGGGCATAATCGGTCTAACGGTTTCCGAGTTATATCCACCTGGAATATTATTTCCTTGATAACTCAAAAAATAAATATTTGAAAAAAATGACGAAAAAAGAAATTTTAAGAACTGCACCCCTAGAAAATTTTAAAAAAATCACGAAAAACGTGAAGTCAGAAGCTTTTGCGCGTATGTTCTATTGTCCATTCTTCTGTATTGGACACCCTTAATAGAATTTACCATGGTTAATTATGTTGTCCATTCTCCTGTATTGGACACTCTTCATTCGAATTTACCATGGTAAATTATGTTGTCCATTCTCCTGTATTGGACACTCTTCATTCGAATTTACCATGGTAAATTCGAATTAAGTGTCCAATACAGGAGAATGGACAACATAATTAACCATGGTAAATTCGATTAAGGGTGTCCAATACAGAAGAATGGACAATAGAACATACGCGCAAAAGCTTCTGACTTCACGTCAGTGCTTGAACCAATTTTGATCTGTTATCTCATCGTTCGTAACTCAACGAATTTAGAGCGAATTATCTTACTTCGGAATTTTTTTTATCTTCAAAGTTTGCACATTGGACCCATTTCATGCAGTTTCCATAAACTGCTCTATAAGGCTGGTTCGAAAATACAATCGGAAGGCACAAGTTCAATCACTCGGATCTACCATTATTGCCAGCCAATTGAGATTCCATTTAATTTCCGTTCGTTTGCAACTTCCTGTTTTAAGGAGATCAGAGAACTCAATGGTCTATAGAAACTTTTAGCTAGATTCTTCTTTTTGCCAGAGGCCATGGTAATGCAGGTGTTTTCCATTTCATGTGTGAATTCCTCCTGGTGATACTTACCAAATGTAGGATTTTCCTCTAAATCATGGTTCTTTCCCCTTCAACCGGTATGATATCGTCGAACTGTGAAATACTTCGAATTAATTAGGAGAATTTCAATCTTGTTATTTGATTGATTTGCTACATGATAACCTTCGAAATCGAGCGGTATTTAGTGAGAGGGGATTAGTGAAATAATTTGTTCCTGTTCGTAAATTAGTTTAGTATTTTCTCAACTGATAAACCTTTGGAATATCTAAATTTTCACAGTACCTCCTGAAATTTTATCAGTTCACGTGTTTTGGTATCTATAGATACGTAGTAGTAAAAACTAAAGTTACAAAAATTCTTGAAAAGCACTTACGTGAAAAGTAATCATTAAAGGTTTCATTGGGAGCTACGAGTATGTTCATTATTAATTGGTTCCTTTCTGGGTTTTCCCTCCCGAACTCTCTGAAATATCTATAGAATAAAAAAATGTGGGAAATCCAAATGAAGTGTTATATTCATTATTAAATGGTTTCTTTCTGGGTTTTCTCTCCAAACTCTGAAAAATATCTATAAAATAAAAAAAATATTATTTTGCGATTTGCTTCTGTGTAAAAAACACAGATTTGTCAGAAGCAATCAATCGAACAATGTCGATGCTGTTTCGTTATTGTTTGATAGGCAACATTGTTCAATTGATTGCTTCTGGCAAATCTATGTTTTTTCCGCAGAAGCAAATCTCAAAATAATATTTTTTTCATTTTATAATATTTTTCAGAGTTTGGGAGAGAAATCCCGAAAACATACCATTTAATAATAAAATAATATAACAAAAAACTATAACACAATAGAAATATTGAGGTAACCAGAGGGCGAGTTCAGTACCTGGATGGGTGACCACTCGATCTATAAATTTGAACAAGCACACCGGAGCTCCTAACCTCAGCGCTATTTACCATTTAAGATATTGATCAATTCGTCAATATCAAAATTTTCATCATCGTATACCTATGCCAAAATTTTACAAAATATTTGTGTGGGTTATTGGGTTACCCTTGGAATGTTTGTTTATAATTTTTAACGTCGTGTTCAATGAAACACGATGACTCATTTCGAAGATCTTAGAAAGCTGTGTATCGGAAAAGATCTTCATTCCATCGATAAATTTCCAATCTTACTACCAAGAAATGAAGCAGGACTTCCTTGGCCTTTTTTCACAGTTGAATCACTTCGGAAAGGTATTACGTAAAATCCGTTCCAATGAGATGGCAAGAAACCATCAAACAGAGTATTTGGCGTTGTTTTAAACAATTAAAATTCAACGTGTGAAACAAATGAAAAGTGAATTCCGGTCATGACGAAATCGATCAAAATTCACAATGTGAACGGTCTCACTTTCAAGCTGTTCACTCAGGTCGGCTATTCTATTGGTGTCTGAAGATTAGATTTACTGTTCGTGCATGAAACTGACAGGAAATAGAACATTTAAGAAACAGAAAATCCTGTGATAATCTTCAAAAGAATATATTTATATACATGGTGGTCCAGATCTTAACCAAGAAATTTTAACCACGTATCCTACGTCAAAAATAAGCCCTAGTTTGTCCTATAAACATATGTCGAGAAATGCTTCCTCTCTAAGATACAGGGTGTTAAATTTATAGAAAAAAAAATGTTTTTCATTAATAACTTTTACACTTCTTAAAATATTCCTATGAAATTTTGGGACATAGATTTGAAGGATCAAGGAGCACTTTTTGAATGAAATTATTATTTTCTTATTCTACCAGTGGCGTCCGTACTGCATCGAAACTGAATATTTTTAGACAAAGAAATGATACGCCACTGTTTTTTCCAACAAAATAAATTACTCTTGAAATCCTTATTTAACTTGAAGCATATATGTCAAGAAATGCTTCCTCTTTGAGATACAGGGTGTTAAAATTATTTTAAAAAAATATTTTTTTTTCTTTTACTTCGTTAATTCTTTAAATTCGTATTTGAGTGTGGCTATTAACGCTTATTTTTTTGTAAATACACGTTTCGTTTACAAAGATAGTCTTATTATTATTATGTACCATATCAAATTTTAGCGATTTCCTATTGCACGAGAATGTGTTTAATTTTTTACTCGGAAACGGTGCCTCGTACGTCAAAAAGTCAAGAGGATGAATTTGCATCAAGTTAAATAAGGATTTCGAAAGTAATTCTTTTTGTTGGAAAAACCAGTGGCGTATCATTTTTTTGTCTAAAAATATTCAGTTTCGATGCAGTACGGACGCCAATGGTAGAATAAGAAAACAATAATTTTATTCAAAAAGTGCTCCTTGATCCTTTAAACCTATGTCCCAAATTTCATAGGAATATTTTAAGATGTGTAAGAGTTATTAATGAAAAAGGTTTTTTTTTATATAACTTTAACATCCTGTATCTCAGAGAGGAAGCATTTTTCGACATATGTTTATAGGACAAACTAGGGCTCATTTTTGACGTACATTTTTTACGTCAGAAATAAGCCCTACTTTTTCTTATGAACATAAATTGCCTCGATAACTCCCGAACTAAAGGAGATAGGGACTTGCAATTTTCAGGGTAGGTTGCGCATCTAAATGGGGGAGTTAAGTTCGCTGTTGGCCATAATCGGCCCAACGGTTTCGGAGTTATAACCATCTAGAATATTATTTCCTCGATGACTCAAAAAATATAAACCCGATTAAATTGTAGCTTTCTAACTAGTTGTAGAATATCGCCATAAAGACGTGTGTAAGATTTTGTAACAACCGTACCCCTAGAAAATTTTAAAAAAATTACAAAAAAAAATTGGTTCAAGCACTGACGTGAAGTCAGAAGCTTTTGCGCATATGTACTATTGTTCATTCTCCTGTATTGGACAACTGTTAATCGAATTTACCATAGTAAATTCGATTAAGAGTGTTCCTGACTATTTTCATTGTATCCTGAGGTGGAATACTAGGGAAAAGGTAAGTAACATCGAAAGATCCCAAATTTGCATTGGCCGGTAAGGAAATAAGTACTAGCAGATTATGTAACTAGTTTTGAATAAGTCGCAAGAAGAAGAAGGCTGAAGAAGGAAGAACAAGAACATAGGGATTCTATGTCCAGGTCATCGATGTATAGAGAGATCATTACTTGTTAAGAATTACGTATGATGAAATTTCTGTGGCGACGATACGCGTGTGAATCGTATATAATTTTTCATGAAGTTAATACGGAATTCATCCAGTAGAATCCATAAGCATTCAATTTTTGAAATTATTCCTTCTGGGTATAACACTCCCAATTTCATTTTCCTGTAAGTTTTGTACGATGGAATATCCACAACATGAACTCCATGTATTCCAATAAATTGGGTCATACGAAAGGCCTATGTAATAATGACTGAAAGTAGATAAAGAAATAAAAGGCGAGGCGATCCTTTCTTCTTCGGACAAATCCTTTTCCTCCAGTGAAAGCTTATAGATGAGATCTTGCCTCGAATATCGTCACTACGAACTCGGCATCAAGTAACAATTTAATTCATTGTACACGAAAACAAAACTTAATACTGGCAGAATTACGGTCTAACCCACATTTCGTTATTATGTAACGTGTGTATGTGAAGAGAGTATTACATGTACCACTGTATTGAATTGTAAATTTATCTCTTTACCTACTAACGAACGTTAATAACCAGGAAATGGGGATTTGTTTGTGGATCGAAAGAAGAATTAAACCTGAGGATGAGATTGAATTGGATGTGAATTGAGCTGTAGAAAATGGCCGTGCCAAATTTCTAATTCTCATGTAGATCGCATAACATTTTCGTAACATAATATACGAGTATAAATTTAAAAGTTTGCCTCTTCATTAAACATGAGGTAAGACTTGAGCCTTTCAAGAATCTGAGTACATATATGTACCACCTAGAGTTTCGGAAAGGTTGAAATAAGAAGTAAATAAGTGTTTCAGAAAGGCATTTATAAAATGGTTCCTATATTAACCACATATAAGAAATACGTAAATAAATAGTTATATAATATATATTATTTATTTGCGTATTTCTTATATGTGGTTAATATAGGCCCATAAGTGGTTTAAAATTAATTATTGGATATCTAGAAAAAATTGCCTTGACCGTGAATAAAACCTCTTTTAAAAATTGAGGATTTTGTTCAATCTTTCCAACATCCAAGTGGAGAATTGAATACGATTCGGAAATTAACGTGATAACAGATGATGAAGACGTTTAATGTGTTATGGATATAAAAACTATTCGTTCAAGATCACAAACACCGTCATATAGATAATTTGTAATTGCAAGGCATTTTTCCTAGATTTAATGCCAGGTTGCTCGACGACAAGATTCTGTACTGGTTTTTCAATTGCTGGAGTTGTAACTTACGACCTCAATCATTTTTATTCAACTTAAATATACCACTTTATCGTAGTCTTTGGTGAATTCATGTAAATAAAGTGTGATGTCGAGCTACATGTTCAGGGTAAATTTTTGCATATCTTCTGGATGCTTGTAGATTTCTACCCCTTTCAAATATAAGGAACACCCCAAAAATTTGATAACTCATTACTCGCTTATATAATGTCAATTTCATTCTTGTCAACTCTTTGGTTTTTAGGAAAAAATTAAGAATTGCTTTTCTGGCGCCATCTTCAAGGGGCCATATCTAAGCAGGGGCAGCCCAACAAAAAACAATTATTTAGAAGACCCACACTATTATTTGACAAGGAATCACCTCTTAATTTTTTTCGTAACTATTCATTTACATCCTGTATATCAATAAGCGTAAAATATATCAATACGCAGCGAAACTTACATTATAACAATCAGTTTACTTCGTGGAAAAGCATGTACATGAGGCAACTCATATTCGTTCAGAAACAATATTGTTTTGCTGTGAAATAGTGTATTTTTGAGCTGAAGTAAATCGAATAGAATGATTAGTACACAAATAAATCTCTGCCATTGTGTTTCAATTTTGATTTCAGTTCCTTTGAGACATATTATATGTCTCAAAGGAACAAGATTTTGGATCAGTTAATGTTTAACGTTCTTACAACCAACTTCCACTCAAAATCTTAAAAATTTGTTTTTAAATAATACTTGAATTTAATTTCAAGTTACTGAAAGCGTAGAGACCGAGAAGTCGACGTCCAAGATCTACCACTCCTGCACAAGATAGGTTTCTACCTGTATCTACCCATAGAGAGCCTTTGAGTACATGTCGAATCATGTTTCTGAGATCCACAGGTCCGTGTTTATTATAAATTAAAAATTCCAAATATTCAATGGTTCATAAAATACTGATACGGAGTGTGCCATTATTGCCAAGAGGGTTGTCCGAAAGAGTATTTATTGTAGATTCTGAAAAAACTTTTACTTCTTGAAGATTTGATGTACAGGGTGTTTTACAAGATGTGGAATAAAGAAAATAATTTTCTCAGTCCGGACCTGCGCTATCAATTAGTCATTATGAGGGAATATTAGGCATAGGCCTGTACTCATTCCCTGAAATTTTCATGATGATCCATGAGGGCTTTAAAGAGTTATGCCGATTGAAAGTTTTTGATAAAATGCATAAAACATCCTGTATCTCTTAAATTACTATAGTTAGGACATGCAAAGTATTACGGGTAATTCCGTTATACTTTTCAATTTAAATATACTTATCCACGTTATCCTATTTTGTATAGTTAGGATATATTTCGAACACTGATTTAGACTCGCCAAAATGTACTGCATATTCACTGAAAGCCTGTACAATCATTCGTGAAACACCCTGTATATTAAGATATACTGAAGATTTATCAATGAAGCTTATTTGAAAAGTTTTCTGCAAAACATACATTTTCCATTGTTCGAAAGTGCTTTTCAATTTGCCCAAATGTCTGTAATTTTCGAATTTTTGGCTGAAAATGGTCTCAAACGATTTGGTTCGACTCACTGATCAAGAATCCGAGGTCGAAATCGATTCTGTCCGGCCGGCCGGCCGTAGGCACGATAATTCTCGAACGAAAGGAGTTACCGGATTGAAATTTGCAAGGTGGGTTTGGAGCGTAAATATCTCGGACAAGTTCGATAATGGGCGAAATCCATCGAGCGGTTTCGGAGTTATGGCAGATTTTAGTGAAACACATTTTTTTTGAATATTTCCGAAACCGATCACTCGATCTATCTGAAATTTAACATCAAATTGTAGAATCATGACCTTTAGACCCATGTAAAGTTTTGTATTGACCAGGTTAACGCAAAGTGTCAAAAAAAAATTTTCAAAATTTAAAAAAATTATTTCTACAAACTCTCGAACGGAATGAGCTAGGCAGTTGAAATTTTCAGAGTAGGTTAGGGAGATGAATATCTCTGTTAAGTTCGTTATTGGGCAAACTAGGCCAGATGGTTTCGGAGTAACGAAAAAAAATTTTTTTTTAAGCAACAAATTTCAAATTCAATTTTTATTTAAGATGCAGTTTCACCATTAAAATCCATCGATATCATTTTCAACTCCAACAAGCTAATACTTTCGGAGATATGATTTTTCTAAATTTCAATAATGAATCGTACTTCTATGTTTTCACAGAATGCTATAATTATTCTATCTAAGCTTTATTAAATGATCTGTGTTCATACTCGTGCATTTCATCCTGTTCTATAAGAGAGAGTCAAATTCAGTTCAGCTATTTTAATTTGATTTCTTCCACGGTGCAGTTCTCATTCTCAGATTGCTCATTTAATCTTGATAAATATACTATTATTTGAATTGAATTTTCTTTATGATGCAGTTCTATCATAAGAATACACTGATATAATTCCCAACTCTGAGAAACCAATACTTTCGGAGATATAATTTGTCTGTTTGAACTAGAGCGCCAGAAAGCTCCTGTCCACAGGGCTTGAACCAATTTTTTTTCTAAATGGTGATGGATAGAAATCGATTCTTCCGGAAAAACTGCATTTAAGAAAACATTGACGATAAATTCTGAAGTAGGCTCTAAGATAAACTTTTATCATCAAGTGTTACAGTGTAACCTATTTTCACTTTGAAATCCTAGAGCTCTAATTATATTACCAATCATTATCGAATGATTGACTCTCCTGCGGATTGCTGTTATTACCTGTACATCCTGTGAATGGCCGTTCACCACAGAGATTTCGGAGAATCGAAATGAACTCTTAAGTATTTCTATGCAAAGCAACTGACATTATGGACTCGATTATGCTGATACATACGCCTCAATTCATCAGACCGTTAGCACTGCTAGGCAAAGACAACAGTACCTGCTTATTCAAGAAAGAATGTTTAGTTAGAACCAATTTTATGTTATATAATATGTAACTTGCATCATCTGCTACGTTGAATTACGACGACATCATTCCACATAAAATTTAATCAATGTTTACTAACCGATTCCAGCCATTATGAACGTATTCTTTATTGCTATCAATGAAAACTAGCTGCAAAGATTGAAGCATTGACGGCTCGTGATTATTTGCGACGCATTACCGTAGAGGGTATGATCAAAACACAGAATTTCGGTATTCGAAATGATTACCGAAGCCACTGGTCACTCGACTGCCGGAAAGTAGCAGCTTACTTCATACGGGCACTTGGCCAGCGGAACTATACCATCGAGTTATGTATCTCTTAAATCCCACCTCCATATGAAGAGAACTACATAAGAATTAGATTGCTTTATTCCAATTCGATTAAAGACAATTTCTTCACACGACAAACTGATTTCAATGTGCAGCAGTTACATGTAGGAGTTTTTTTAGATGCTTGGCTGTTACTCAATATTTTATGCAGACACGAATATTTCATTAAGTTCGCTATTTCTTCAATGAGGACATATAAGGAGCTCAACATGAATTGGTCTGTTTTTATTCCAATTCAATTGATGTCAATTTTTTCCACTAGGTATCCGTGAGAAAATATGTACAGCCAAATATCTAGAGCCAATAGGAACCTACGATTCATCTATTAGTCTATGTCTATGCTAGAAAAAATTGTTAATTAACTAATGGATAACTAATTGAATAGTCGCTATAAACATTTTTTGGACCACGGATTATTGTTCATTGATCTATCCTACAGACGCCTGAATTTTTTCAATTTTTGGCGCTCTAGTTCCTCGGAACGGAGTGCTTATCAATTTGCCCAAATGTCTGTAATTTTCAAATTTTCCGATGAAAATGGTCTTAAACGATTTGGACCGGCTCACTGATCAAGAATCCGTGGTCGAAATTCATTCTGTCTGGCCGGTCCGGCCGTAGGCACGATAACTCTCGAACGGAATGAGCTAGAGAGTTGAAATTTTCAGAATAGGTTTGGCAGATAAATATCTCCGCTAAGTTCGTTATTGGGCAAAATCGGACAGATGGTTTCGGAGTAAAGAAAAAAAAATTTTTTTTTACGAAACAAATTCCAAATTAAATTTTTTTCAATAAGCAGTTTTATCATAAGAATCCAATGATATCATTTTTAACTCTAACAAGCTAATAATTTCGGAGATATGATTTTTCAAAATTTCAATAAAAAATCGTATTTTTACGTTTTCACAGAATTATATAATTATTCTATGTATGAATTGTCATAATGTCAACTTATTTTCCTGAGATATGACATTTTCTAATTCCTTGCTAATAGTTGGTTCGAGAAACGTCAAAATCGACTTAGAGAGACAAGGGTAAAAAACCGTAAAATAAACCCCCATGTGGCGATTTTATGTCGAAAAGTGAAAATTAAGAATATATATCCCAGTTAAGTACCGACGTTTTATTCTAATACCGGAGATCGACAAGATCGTTCGAGGAGCCCGATTGCCGGTGTGTCTAAGCTGTCGGGTTTTCGGTTTCGGAACGAGAGAAGGCGGGACTTTTTGGCGCTCTAGTTCCTCGGAACTGAGTGCTTATCAATTTGCCAAAATGTCTGTAATTTTTATTTAAGATGCAGTTTCATCATTAAACTCCATCGATATCATTTTCACCTCCAACAAGGTAATATTTCCGGAAATATGATTTTTCTAAATTTCAATAATGAATCATACGTACTTCTATGTTTTCACAGAATGCTATAATTATTCTATCTAAGCTTTATTATATGATCTGTGTTCATACTCGTAAATTTCATCCTGTTCTATAAGAAGGAGTCAAATTCATTTCAGCTATTTTAATTTGATTTCTTCCATGGTGCAGTTCTCATTCTCAGATTGCTCATTTAATCTTGATAAATAAACTGTTATTTGAATTTAATTTCCTTTATGATGCAGTTCTTTCATAAGAATACATTGATTAAATTCCCAACTCTGAGAAACCAATACTTTCGGAGATATAATTTGTCTGTTTGAACTAGAGCGCCAGAAAGCTCCTGTCCACAGGGCTTGAACCAATTTTTTATTTTCATATTTAATATGTTTAAATATTATTTATTCATGAAAGTTCCGAAGGGGGTGAGGCTTACGCAAGCCGGAGTATCCGTTTTCGGGAGTATTTTCAAACCTGTCGGAAAATTATAAATATTGGTCCTAGTTCCGGGAGTTGAGACTTTTCTCAGGAAATTTCCTCCTCTTCTCGAATCTTTTTTCAAATTTGAATTATCTCAGATAGTTTTTGAGATATTGGCAAAAAACCAAAGCCCTCTTCTTTTTTTTCACTTAATTGTTAATAACTACTGCAATTTTTGCGAGCGGTTTTAGCATTTTCTCAAAAACATCAACATGCCATTCCGAATCGAGTGACACCTCAATCATAATTTTCGAAGAATACGCAAAAATTTTTAACTAAAAAGCACTTGTTGACTAGAGTATATACGACATAATTTTGTTGTTGTAAATTGCTTGAAAATCCAAATGCAAAAGGTGGAGTTCCTAGACAAATTTGTCTATTAAAAGTTAATTTTCCACTTCCCGGTGTAATTTGTTCACATTCATGAATTTTAATTATATTCTCTTTAGGGCTTCACACAAGACGAGAGCAGGTGTGAGTATAAAAAATGTCGTCTCGTTCTCGCAAATTCCCAAAAAATTTTCGTCTTGTCTAAGTATCGGTCTCTTCTCGTTATCAGATGTCTCGTCTCGTCCCGTCTCATCTCGCTTAAATATTTATGATAAGAAATACTTTACTATAAGAACAGTTAACAAGTTGAAATAAAAATGTGAATAAATCACACTCGGTTATTGAGTTTTTTTTAATTTACAATGAAATATTTCACAGATGGTCATCAGATTTGATATTTTGTAAAATATGTTGTTATCTATGTAGACCTTTTCCAATTCATCGAATGAAAACTTCATAAAAAAATTTAACGAGACTCTCAGGTTGCGCAGTATGTGGTCTCGGTATCGCCCATAATCTCGACCCGCTTTTCCGAGATGAGAACGAAACGAGACGAAAAAATTTTGCTCTACTTCTCTCAACTATAAATCTGAAGGTGTTCATCTATACAGGGTGTATATTAAACTTTAGGCAAACATTCAAAGGAGATATTGTACTACATGGTTTATGCGAGGTCAAACTTATTCTGATCGTATACATGGAAAATAAAAAAATTGGTTCAAGCACTGACGTCAAGTCAGTAGCTTTTGCGTCAGTGCTTGAAACAATTTTTTTTCGTGATTTTTTGAAATTTTTCAGGGGTACGGTTCTTAGAAAAAAATTTTTTCCGTAATTTTTTTTCAAATTTTCTAGGGGTACGGTTCTTACAGAATTTTGAACACTTCTTTATGTTGATTTTCTACTACTAGTTACCAAGCTTCAATTCGATCGAATCTTTATTTTTTGAGTTATTAAGGAAATAATATTCCAGGTGGGTATAACTCGGAACCTGTTAGACCGATTATGTCCGAAAATGAACTTAACTCTCCCATTCGGATACGCAACCTACCCTGAAAATTGCAAGTCCCTATCTCCAATCGTTCGAAAGTTTTCGAGGCAACGGTCACCCATCTACTGAACTCACACAAGGCTGCTTCGAATCTCCAACAATATTTAACCTATCGTGTTAAAACTTGAAAACTGGCAGTAGAGTTAGGTTTAAAGTCTCTTGCAAAATTTCAGCAATTTCAGACGAATAGTTACTGATATATAGAATTTTTTTTTCAAGTTTCAATGATTTTTAAAAAATTTTCTACAAATACTATCCTCACGAAATTTTGCAAGAATTTTCGCGTTGGCATTCTACAACTAATAACCATGTTTGAATTCAATCGGTTTTGTATTTTTCGAGTTAATGAGGAACAAAAAACAACCAAATTTCAGATGGCTATAACTCTAAAAACGTTTGGCCGATTATGCTTATAAACAAACTCAAATGTCGCATTCAGATGCACAACCTAACCTGAAATCTTCAAGCCGCTATCTCTTTCCGTTCTCTAATTTTTTAATAATTTTCTAGCGATACGATTCTCACAAAATTCCACAAACGTGCTTTTGTTCATATTCTACAACTATTCACCAAGTTTCAATTCGATCGGATCTATATTGGTTGAAAATAAAGGTATTACTCGGAAACCATTGGGCCGATTATGCCCATTAACGAACTTGTCCGTCGTATTGAGATGCGCCACCTACCCTGAAAATTTCAAGTCGCTAGCTCTTTCCGTTCTCAAGTTATCGTGGCAACGGCCGGACGGCCTGCCGGACAGAATCAAATTTGACCTCGAATTCTTCATTGGGGAGTCGAACCGAATCGTCTGAGACCATTTTCGTAAAAAAATTCGAAAGTTACAGACATTTGGGCAAAATGATAACGCGATGTTCCCTAGAAAATACGCGCAAAAAATGTACATGTACTTATCTCAGAAACAATCCGTGAGTATTGCTGAAATTTTGCCAGAGCCTTCAAATTCTTATTTTACAGCCGAGTTACAAATTTAAACTCGATCGCATCTAAACTGTTGGAAATATAGGGAAAATATATTTTTTCCTGGAAGTCATGAAGCCTTGGGTGAGTTCAGTACCTGGATGACAGCTCTGGCTATGCATTTGTACAAGCGCATCACTGAGGCTGGCCCCAAATCAGTATTTTTTAGTGATGGAATATTATGTTGATGCAGTCGACATATTTTTAGCGCTGTACCTTCGAAATAGCGGTCTTTCAAAAGTCATGAAGAAACAACATTTTCTTAGAATAATCCAAATGATCGCCTGCTCAATTTTCGCTGTATATTTATAAAATATCCTAATGCGGTATATTATTGTCCGAAGATGATTAATATCAAGGAATCATCGATATAAAAGGATACATCCTAATAATGTTTGATGCTTGTTTCTTATTTAATTACGGTAAAGAACATGACTTCATCATGGTTTTTGTATCAGGAAGTCTACCAATATTGATATGATGAGCATTTATGATCATGATACACGTAATGTACAGAAATATACAACATTCTTGAAGAATGATCCAATCACAACAAAATATGTAAAGAAATAATGATAACATTTATTAAAGCAGTGCCATGGGGTCATAAGTATTTACGCGCTCGTTCATTGGTATTATCATCATATTAGCTGAAATATATGATCCCACCAAAACAATTTATGGTAAAATTGGTTGCCAAGATGCACAAGAAGCTTTCGCAGTTGAAAAGTTATTCAATATCCTAAAGTCACCAACGCAAGGAAATGTAGCCTGCTAGATGAAATAAGAATTTCTCGTAGTGGATACACCTACCTATAGTTACTGGAGCAACTGAACTCAAGTGACTCAAGTTGATTACTAAAGGATTTTCCAATAAGAGGTGTTATTTTGAATAGCCCGCTATTTCAGTAGATGTTACTTTTGAAGCTGTCATGACAAGTAGAAAAACTACGCCATTAATAAAAATGGAACGATACACGCTTCAAGAATGCATTGAAATTATTAAAATTCACTATAAAACTAGTTAAAATTTGGCAGAGACGGTTCGTAAAACTAGAACATCTTTGGGTCGTCGTAAAGCACCTTGTCGGACCGTAATAAAGAAATTGGTGGAAAAATTCAAGCTGTTGGGACAAGTTAGTTATGTGGAGAATAAAACCCGTGCACGTCGCTTAAGAACAGCCGAGAATTTTGCTGCTGTAACCGAAAGTGTTGAAGAAAACCCAGGTTTGTCCATTCCTCGTCGTTTTTGTAATTAGGCATTCCACAAACGTCATTACACCGTATTTTGCATAAAGATTTGGTCTTAAGGCTTATAAAGCTCAGTTAACACAAGAACTCAAGCCGGCCGATCATCAACAACGTCGTGTCTTTGCTGATTGGGTCGTTGAAATGCATGAAAAAAATTAGGAATTCCATCGAACAATCATCTTGAGTGATGAGGCCCATTTCCACGTCGGTGGCTTCGTCAACAAGCAAAATTGTCGCATCTGGGGCTCGGAAAACCCAAGAGTTATTGTTGAAAAGCCTCTCTATCCTCAACGTGTGACTGTTTGGTGCGGTTTATGGTCCGGCGAAGTCATTGGACCTTACTTTTTCGACAATGAGGCTGGAGCAACAGTTACGGTGAATGGATCGAGATATGATTAATGATTTTTTTATGGCCGGAATTGGATGGTATTGATCTGGACAACGTTTACTTTCAACAAGACAGCGCTACGTGCCACACAAGCAACGAAACCATTGATCTTTTGCGGGAAAAGTTTCCGGACCATGTTATCTGTCGAAGAGGTGATCACAATTGGCCACCGAGATCTTGTGATTTAACACCGTGTTACTTTTTCCTTTGGGGCCACGTGAAAGAGAAGGTCTACGCCAATAGGCCAGCGTCGATTCAAGACCTCAAAGATGGAATTCGTGAGGCTATCGAGGACATAGGGTAGCCACTTTGCGATTTGGTTATGGAAAATTTCATTAAAAGGATATGGTCCTGTAAGCGTGGTCGTGGTGGTCATTTGCCTGATGTTATTTTCTACTATTAACGGCATAGCTTCTTCTTTATAATGAAATAAACATCCGATCATTTATATTGAAAATTGGCATTTTTCTTTGAATATCAAAATAACACCTCTTATTGGAAAACCCTTTAGAATCAAATTACCCTACTCTGGTCATCACAAGGTCTGTTGTAAAACCCAAAGTGTTAGGCTATGTAATTACGCTATGTACCCAAAATCACGAGTAATAAAAACTTAAATCCAAAAATTCATTTATTTAAAAATTTTACTTTCTTCAAATTTAGTGCGAACTATGTATATCAACTATTAAATCAATTTATCTTATATAATAAAAATTTTTGGTATAAATTGGGACGTGAGGAAATGTAATCTTCCAGTGACAATCATTTTGGAACTCATCATTATAAACAAGGGAGAAAGTGAGGTTATGCGTATATTATGAATTCCATAGAATTAGGGTATATTCTGTGATGAATTATGTGGCTGGAATTGCAAATGTGTTCACCATGCATATGAAGCGGTAAAATGAGAGGGTTTCAGAACCAACTACGATGTTACAATCATTTATGAAGATCCTGTATAAGATCGCATACTTGGCGTAGGTCAAGAGGTTTATTTCGCTTTGTAATGACCGGACGGACATAAATGACTGAATTTATCTACGATTTCCCTGGTACGAGCATGCAAACTGCTAGAAAACCATCTCCGTAATTACCTACGTACCTAACAAATTTGTTCTCCTATCTATGTAGATCTACACGAGGATCTATATCTATACGTACCTATAGTATCTCCATCAAATTTCATCAGATTAATCGCATCAAATATCTAGTAAATGACCGAAAATGTAATTTCTATTTCAATTAATCAAGCGAGTAGGAAGAAGTAAATATTTTTTGCGGAAAACGAAACCGAGAGCATTCATCAGTGACGAAGAAGGTGAAATTAGATCGTTTCTCAGGTGGCTTATAAATGTACCTCACATGATGAATTTAATAATTATATAACATCACACTTGTGGTCGAATTCAGCCACAACAGGTAGTTAAAGATATGTTGGTATTTTGTGCAATGCAATTTTAATTCCGAACTTTGTAATACACGAAAGTATAAATTACAACTCTTATTACTGTTAAGTATAATTGGATGATTCTATATTGGAAATCTTAGCTAAATTGATTGTCGAAACAGGTTTTCTATTATGTAATGTAAGACTGTGCCTTAAAATTCTTTACAAGAGATCGAAGTTGATTTAATTGTTTTGATTAAATTCCAGAGCGGTGCATACTTTACACGAGGGAGGGAAGAAACAAGTCTTACACTTACACAAGGGATTTCATATTTTCCTCTCGAAATAAGCCGATCCCTTTTAAAAGGTTTCCCCGTTAGAGTCCATTTTGATGTATAGGAAAAACTCGTTATTCTGTGAAAAATAATATTATATTTGTTTTCATTACACAAAGGGCATTCAATTATAAAATTTGGTTCAAGAATTCAGGAGCTTTTGAGCGCATGTTCTATTGTCTACTCACCTCTATTGGACACTCTACTACGAATATAGCGAATATACCGTTTTCTCAGCTTTTATAATATATGAAAGACTTCAGTAGAAAATCGTCTATGATCACACAATTTTTAATTCTGATATATCGATGATTTAACGCACAGATAATGTATGTCCACTTTTTGATATCTGTCTTCCTACGTTCAAAATATCAGTTTACCCTAACATAGCATAGTCTGTGCAAATATTGTATGTCTCGAATAACGAGAAGTAAAACTTGCTTCTCGTTATAATATTTGCACAGACTCTGTATCTGTCTTCCTACGTTCAACATACCACTTTACTCCTCGCTTTACTCCGAGCTTTACTCTAACATTGGCAAAAATGGACCTACAATATCTGTGCTTTAAACCATCGATATGTATTGTATTGGAATTGAAATACGAGAAACTTACGCCTCAAGTAACTCCAGTATACGATATTCACGAAATTACGCGTAAATATGCGGGTCAGCATTCTACAAGTAATCACCGAGTTTTATTTGGATCAGATTTGTATATTTTGAGTTATAGAGGAATTAAGAGCAAAATTTCAGATGAGTATAGCTCCAAAACAATTTGGCTGATTATGCCAATTAACGAACTTATATGTCGCTTTCGGACGCGCAACCTACCCTGAAGATTGCAAGTCGCTATCTCTTTTCGTTCTCAAGATATCGTGAGATATATAATATTTTTTCGTAATTTTTTGAAAATTTTCTAGTGGTACGGTCCTCAGAAAATTTCACACACGTTTTTATATCAATATTGTACAACTAGTTCCCAAGATTCAATTCGATTAGGTATGTATTTTTTGAGTTATCGAGAAAATAATATTCCAGATGGGTATAACTCCGAAACCGTTGGGGCGATTATACCCAAAACTCTCCCATTCGGATGCGTAACCTACCCTGAAAATCGTAAGTCTCTATATCTCTTTTCGCTCCAAAGTTATCGAGACAACGTTCACCCATCCAGCTACTGAACTCACACAAGGCTACTCGGATCTCCAACAATATAGATCCGATCGTGTTCAAACTTGGCAGTAGAATTAGGTTTTGAAGGCTCTTGCAAAATTTTAGCGATGTCAGACGAATAGATACCGATATATGGATTTTTTTGCTCGTATGTTGTGGGGAACATCGCGTTATCATTTTGCCCAAATGTCTGTAATTTTCGAATATTTCTCCGAAAATGGTCTAAAACGATTGGTTTCCCTGATGAAAAATTCAGGTCAAATGGAATTTGCGTATATACAGCGGCAATCGGATGGATGTAAATAAAGGGGCGATTGGATAAGAGGAGTAACGGTGTATGAAATATGCAAAATTTTGTTTGAAAGACGAGTGACTGCATAAGCAAGCCAGTAGAAACTGGAAGGCCTTATTGCCACCTCATGGCATTCTACGTGTGCGTGAGTGTGTTCTAGTGGAGATTGTGTGTTTTTTGATTGACTGCCCATATCGTGGACCTAGGGCCAAATTCAGTACGTCGCGTACCGTAGGGGTTGGAGAGTCACGGTTTCTTGGGTCGTACAGCGCTTGCAAATAATAAAAAATGTATGTTATCAGAATGAATGAGTTTTTATGCATGTTCAGGGTGCTTGGAGGGGTGAATGTACAAGGGTAGTTGATGTAGATATGAAAGGAACTTGTGGTTTTCAGTGGTTGGTTAGTGATGAATATCTTGTATCTACTGAAAATTATATTCAAATTTTCATCTCATGATTGTAATGTTATATTACATATGATTAGGCACATGGACATTATGTCCATGAACATAATACTGACTAAACATATTTGGCTTTTTTTCCGATTTTTTTGCGCGCGTGTTCCGCAAGGAACAGCGTGCTATCATTTCGTCACAATGTCTGTATTTTTCGAATTTTTTTTCGAAAATGGTCTCAAACGATTAGGTTCGACTTCCTGATGAAGAATTCGTGGTCAAATTCAATTCTGTCCGTCCGGTCCGGCCGGCCGTTAGCACGATAACTCTCGAACGGAACGACTTAGAGCGTTGAAATTTGCAGGGTAGCTTTGTAGCGTAAATATCTCGGACAAGTTCGTTAACGGGCGAAATCCACCGAGCGGTTTCGGAGTTAAGGCCGTTTTTAGTCAAAACGTTTTTAATGAATATTTCCGGAACCAATCACTCGATCTTTCTGAAATTTAGCAGCAAATTGTAGAATCATGACCTTTATATGCCAGCGAAGTTTTGTTTTGATCGGACGGCCGTAAAGTAGCAAAAAAAAATTTCAAAAATTTTAAAATTTTGTTTTCAGGATAATTCGAAAAATACTGATCTGATTAAATTGAAACTCAGTAGTTAGATGCAAAAGACCAATGCAAACACTTTTGCAAAATTTCGTGAAGATCACGTGACATGAAAAAAATAAAAAAATTACTACTATTTTGCGAAATACTTTGCTTAAAATGCCGAAACCTATTTTTTTGAGGTTCATGCTGCCCTTTCCGGACATTTTTCCTTGTGCGCATGCGCAGATGAGAAGTCATTTAACTGCTGTAGTTTTCGTCAGAGAGGATTGGGGTTTTGGGGTGGCGGATGCTATTCCTCCATAGAATCCAGATCCCTGATGAGGGTCTGCGCATGCGTAGATTAAAGATGTGATATCTTCCGAACCACTAGTGTTGGAGAATCGGAGTTTTTTGTAAGGTGTGTTATTTTGAAAGGACTTTTAGCCGCGAGTAGATTGCGCATGCGCAGAAGAGAAGTGTCTGTTTTTGGGTTGGATGGGTTATGTTGGGAGTGCTGAGTCGATATTGTGAGGTTTTAAAAGAATATTCATAGCAATTCAGTGCAAGGACAAGTCACTTTAGGGGATGTAGCGTTGTTTCCGAGTTAAAGTGTCCGTACCGTGGCCCTGGGGCTGATTTTGAAATTGATGTTACCCCTTACAGGCATTTTTCGTTATGCGCATGAGCAGACCATCAGTGATTTAACTGCTGAAGTTTTCGTCAGAGAGGATTGGGGTTTTGGGGTGGCGGATGCTATTCCTCTACAGAATCCCCTGGTGAGGGTCTGCGCATGCGTGGATTCAAGAGGCGATATCTCCTGAACCACTAGTGTTGGAGAATCGGAGTTTTCTGTATGGTGTGTGATTTTGGGAGGACTTTCAGCCGCAAGTAGATTGCGCATGCGCAGAAGAGAAGTGACTGTTTTTGGGTTGTATGGGTTATGTTGGGAGTGCTGACCCGATATTGTGAGGTTTTAAAAGAATATTCATGGCAATTCAGTGCAAGGACAAGTCAGATTGGGGGATGTAGTGTTGTTTCCGAGTTAAAGTGTCCGTATCGTGGCCCTGGGGCTAATTTCGAAATTGATGTTACCCCTTACGGGCATTTTTCGTTATGCGCATGAGCAGACCATCAGTGATTTAACTGCTGGTGCTTTCGTCAGAGAGTATTGGGATTTTGGGGTGGCGGATGCTATTCCTCTATAGAATCCCCTGGTGAGGGTCTGCGCATGCGTGGATTCGAGAAGCGATATCTCCTGAACCACCAGTGTTGGAGATTCGGAGTTTTTTGTGAGGTGTGTAATTTTGGGAGGACTTGCAGGTACGAGTATATTGCGCTTGCGCAGATGAGAAGTGAATGGTTTTGGGTTGTTTGGGTTATGTTGGAAGCAATGAGCCGATATTGTGAGGTTTTAAAAGAATATTCATGTCAATTCAGTGCACGGACACAAGTCAGTTTGGGGGAAATAGCGTTGTTTCCGAGTTGAAATGTCTGTATGGTGGCCCTGAGGCGAATTTATAAATAACTATATTCGGTAGATCTATATTAAAATACGTTCGGATTTGGAGAAGAGGCAATTGCGTTCCAAACGGAGGTCCCACAACCGCATTTTTTTTCGATCTACGGTAAAGCTAACAGCCAAACTGTATTGATAGCTATATTTGTTAAAGGAACTTGAAAAAAAAAAAAAAGCACTGACGTGTAGTCAGTACTCTTTGGCGCGCGTGTTCACGGTGGCTAATTTGAATTGAATGATGAGTACTTCAAGCTCAGTAGATAGAGCGAGCCGAAGATCTACCCAAAGGATAGTGGACACCATTCACTGTCGGTTCAAAAATTAAGAGTGCTGTATCTAAGCTGCCATCAGGATAGATTAACAAAGTTGGAAAAGAACACAAGTGACTCTCCTTAGTCGCACAAGCTCCTAGAAGATTTGGGAGGGTCAGTATAATCCTAATCATGTTAATCGCACGCGCGCAAAAGCAGATTGACTTAACAATGAAAGAAAAAGTGTAAAAAGTCAATCTGCTTTGGCGCGCGTGCGATTAACATGATTAGGATTATACTGACCCTCCCAAATCTTCTAGGAGCTTGTGCGACTAAGGAGAGTCACTTGTGTTCTTTTCCAACTTTGTTAATCTATCCTGATGGCAGCTTAGATACAGCACTCTTAATTTTTGAACCGACAGTGAATGGTGTCCACTATCCTTTGGGTAGATCTTCGGCTCGCTCTATCTACTGAGCTTGAAGTACTCATCATTCAATTCAAATTAGCCACCGTGAACACGCGCGCCAAAGAGTACTGACTACACGTCAGTGCTTTTTTTTTTTTTTTTTCGATATTTTGAACACTATTCGAATGAATACAATGGTTTTAACAGAAATGTATTCAGCATTGAATACTTGATCATATCAGGAATGCAAAACTTGAAAAAAAAATGTTTCCATCAAATTTATTTTCACTCCCTGTATAACCGGAAGTGCTTGGGCTTCGAAAATATTTTAGCTCTGTAGAGAATTTCAAGCAATATCATAATCCCAATTTTCAGATTTCAAATATGTCCAGTTCTCCAGAAACAACTAATAGGCACTCGAACTTGGGACACCCTGTATGTACAGTAACCAAGATAATGAATTTATTCCATTTGGCTTTTCCATACTGTAGGTATATTTCTTTTTAACAATAATTCGAATTGACTATCATCAAAACACGTGTCAAAACACGTTGAAAAGTCATATTTATAAATAGAAACGAAAAGCAATAGTCGATAATGAAGTTATCTAAAACTGTATTATCATTCGGGTAGATAAAATATGATCACATATCGTGAATATCGTAATTCTGTAATGCTTGTACAGTTGTCGCGAACACAAATAAAAAGATAGCAACATCACGAACATCGTGCTACCTCAATGAACCCAAAGAAATCGGTGAGGAATTCGTATCGATTCATCCGAGAGATGCAAAACATGTACAGACGGCTCATGAACAATGTTCAACCGAAGACAAAACATGAGTTTCTATTCTAACACTGTATAATATTTTATTACCCATATTGAATTGGTAGATACCTATCTTGTACTTATCTATCTAGGAAACCGGGAAAAAGTTGGCCTTTTGAAATTAATATCGGTTAGAAATTAGTTATTTTTGTATCTAGTGCGCGAAATGCTACTTTGGTGATCGAGAACTGATTTTTTTTAACGAGGCGCAGCCGAGTTAAAAAAATAGTCGAGATCACCAAAGTATTTCGCGCATGAGATGCAAACAAAATTTTTTCTACAAACTTCAAAAATATTGTTCTAAAATAAGTAACATGCATAGCTTAATATGAAAAATAGTATTGAACTTGCTTAAAATGTTTTTCCAAATCAAGTAAATACTGTAACTATGAAAATAAAATGGCATTTGTTTGTTTGATTGAGGAACATAAAGGTTAAAATATAAAAACTCCATATAGTTTACATGCAGTGTGCGACGTAAGTACTTCGCACACTACTTCACGCACGGTGTCATGGTAACGAAGGAAAATGAAAAAAAGGGTCACTTCGCATATTGTTTTCAATGCGCGAACCTTGTCATTTTTTGACGTTTGTAGAAAAATAACTATTTTCTACAAACGTCAAAAAATGACAAGATTCGCGCATTGAAAACAATATGCGAAGTGACCCTTTTTTTCATTTTCCTTCGTTACCATGACACCGTGCGCGAAGTAGTGTGCGAAGTACTTACTTCGCACACTGCATGTAAACTATATGGAATTTTTATATTTTAACCTTTATGTTCCTCAATCAAACAAACAAATGCCATTTTATTTTCATAGTTACAGTATTTACTTGATTTGGAAAAACATTTTAAGCCAGTTCAATACTATTTTTCATATTAAGCTATGCATGTTACTTATTTTAGAACAATATTTTTGGCGTTTGTAGAAAAAATTTTGTTTGCATCTCATGCGCGAAATACTTTGGTGATCTCGACTATTTTTTAAACTCGGCTGCGCCTCGTTAAAAAAATCAGTTCTCGATCACCAAAGTAGCATTTCGCGCACTAGATACAAAAATAACTATTTCCTATCAAGTGCGCAAAGTGATACTTTTCCGCACGCATTTACAGTAAGACGAACGACGCGAAGCGCAGTTCGGATAAGTTTTTGCGTTCGGAAAAGTCACTTTGCGCGCGTGTTAGGAACAATGTTTTTCCTTCGAGCATCTTATCATCACAAGAAGAAACCAAATTGAAATATAATAATTTATTCAGAAACTCAAAATTAATCCGGATTGGAACAGCTCCACTATTCAAGAATAAATTTCGAAAAATCATATCTTCGGAAGTATTAGCTTGTTAGAGTTGAAAATGATATCAGTGGATTTTTATGGTGAAACTGCATATTAAAAAAAATTGAATTTAAAATTTGTAATATAAAATAAATTCTTTTTTCGTTACTCCGATTTGCCTCGGATTTTTCCCAGTAACGAACTTAACCGAGATATTATATATCTCCCAAACAAACTCCGAAAATTTCAACTGCCTAGCTAATTCTGTTCGAGCGTTATTGTAGAAACAAAATTTAAAAATTAAAAATTTTTGTTTTCACTTTACGGCTACCCGATCAATACAAAACTTCGTATGTATATAAACGTCATTATTCTACAATTTGAAACTAAATTTCAGATAGATCAAGTGATCGGTTTCGGAAATATTCATAAAAATTGTTTTCACTAAAAACGGCCATAACTCCGAAACCGCTTGGTGGATTTCGCCTAGAACTCGTCCGAGATATTCACGCTCCAAATCTACCCTGCGAATTTCAATCCTCTAACTCTTTCAGTTCGAGAGTTATCGTGTTAACGGACGGCCGGCCGGACAAAATCGATTTCGACCACGGATTCTTGATCAGTGAGTCGAACCAAATCCTTTAAGACCATTTTCAGCCAAAAATTCTAAAGTCACAGACATTTGGGCAAATTGATAAGCACTCTGTTCCTGGGAACAAGAGCGCCAATTATTGAACAGTGTTTTAGAATATAGTAGTTGCAACCGACTTTGGGGCGGCAAAGGGGATGAATGCGCTTCATCCCGAAGGAGCGCGCAATAAAAGAGTTTGAAAATACGTAGAAATTGAATATATCCGCTACAAACTGGTCCCGCTATACAAACCAAAATCAATAAGCAATAAGACGGTGCCCATCATCGAAATCATTATTTGAAGAAAATATTAACCGATTGGCACATTAAAGAACCGGTTAAACCCCGTTACCTTCACAATATTTACAAGAATGAGGACGGCCGACCTGGTCATGAAACATTTTTATCTCGTATCAAACTGTTAAGATAAGCGTCGTACTTACATTTATCACCCTCGATCGAAGTAATCCAAATTGGGGAAAAACAGAATTATGCCGATTTTTTTTTCCACTAGCACAAACACAACGTCGGGTCTAGCGACCTAGAACGCACAGTCCGATTTCGAGTCGCGCGATATCGTGTAGCACCTGTTACCTCGCCATCTTGACAGCTTACTGATGTTGGCGAGCTGGTGCTCGCCCGCGGTCTCAATCGCGAAGTGGGGCTCCCGTTCGACCGCTCGTTGTCGCTAGATACTAGATTTGTGGCGATTTCTCGTTTTCGTCGCGAATTTTTCGAGGAGATTTATCGTCTCTAGTGATCGTAGAAAAATGCGGTAAAAGTTTTCTGGTCCATTGATACTCGTACATTTATTATGACTCCACCTTGACAATTTTTTATAAACAATTAAAATTTTACGGTATATTTTTTTTATTTCTCTACTTAAAAAAACAAAAACAACCAACTACATTTTTCTCAAAAAAAAAGTCATGAATAAAATAATTTTCAAAATACAGTAAAAAATATAAAAAAAATTTTTTCAGAAAAATATAGTTGGTTGTTTTTGTTTTTTATAAATAAAAAAAATATACCGAAAAATTCTAATTGTTTATAACAAATTGTTTATTTAATAAACAATGAAAATTAAACAAAAAACAATTTTTTTTTAAGATATTACGGAGAAAAATAAACTATGATTTGAAATAAAATGACTCCTTAATATTAATTACAAGTGGTGAAAAAAAATTGTTAATTAACAAAACCGTTTTTAAGCAACAAAAATTTTTTTTTAAGAAACGGGACTTTTTTTAAAAATCATGATTTGTATTAAAGATTACAAGTCCAAAAAAAAAATTTTTGAATTATTAATAATCAATCCATATGTTTATAAAAAATCATTTTTAGGTAGCCACGGCCACGGCCACGGCTTTGGCTATCCACTAAATCGAGGGCGTAGATTCCGAATCTGCAATTAGTTTTTCCGTATCTTGATTAATTTTGGTAATATGGCGAAAAATCCGACTGATTAGTCCATTTTCCGGAGGTAGAGCCAGAAATTGCGACTTTTTTCGTCATTGCTCCGAAACTAATCGAGATACGGAAAATCTAATTACAGATTCGTGATCTGCGTCTCCGATTTAGTGAATAACAAAAGCCGCGTCGACCTAATCGGAAAATTGTAGATTTTTGTATGTGTTGGATACTAGAGAAAACTTTTTGGCGTTTGACGGATTCGCTCATTTCCTAATATTTTCCGAATGGATAGAGATACAGAAAAAATAGATACATAAATCTAAACGTCGTCCACCGACCAATAATCGGGGAAAACTTGGTTATTGAGATGTGAAAATCATAGATTTGGGACATGAAAGAAGAATTTTCCTCCGATTCCGGGTCAAAAATATTTCTAAGTGCCGACCCAAAAAATTTTTTTTCATGGTATATCGATACAGAGCTCGTGTCTAATTAAATCAAGGTCGCTGATCACGAATATGTAATTAGTTTTTCCCTAAGTGGCGTACTTTGGGAAAATTTTCACTAAAAGTGAAAAAATTGACCAAAATAGGTCCATTTTGGAACTTTCCACCGCCCAAAAAAATCGGAGTAGATTGTTGCTGATTTTTTACGTCATATTTGGATCCTTTATCTATCGAATAATCCGAACAATAAATGTCCAGGTCATACGCTTCGGAAATTATGATTTTTTTCCCGAGGGTCTATTTTTCCGAAAATTCTTTCCGCGATATTTCCTCGGAAAATTTTTGTAATAAATATCTGATGGTAGATTCGGAATCTACGGCCCCGAATCTATAAGAATAAGTACCCGTTTCATAGTTTTGCGTCAAAAAATTTTTCTCGAAAAATGGGATTTTTTTAAGGTATTGAAAAATTGCCAAAATTTGACCGGTCTCTGATTTCGATGCAAATTACGTCATTTACTGATTCGGGGACGTAGATTACGAATATATAATCGGATTTTTCATTAGAGAATTTTCCGCGGAAATACCGCGAAATGAATTTTCCGAAAAACAGACCCTTGGGAAAAAAATCATAATTTCCGAATAGTACGGCCTGGACATTTTCTGTTTGGATTATTCAGTAGATAAAGGATCCATATATGACGGCAAAAATCAACAACACCCTACTGCGATTTTTTTGGGCGGTGTGAACTTCCAAAATTGACCTATTTTCGTCCATTTTTTCACTCTAAGTGAAAATTTTCCCAAAGTCGGCCACTTAGGGAAAAACTAATTGCATATTCGTGATCAGCGACCTCGATTTAATTAGACAAGAGCTCCGTATCAATATACCATGAAAAAAATTTTTTGGGTCGGCACTTAGGAATATTTTTGACCCGGAATCGAAAAAAAATTCTTCTTTCCCGTCCGAAATCTATGATATTCACATCTCGATATCCAAATTTTCCATCAAAATATTGGTCGGTGGACGACGTTTAGATTTATGTATCTATTTCCTCTGTATCTCTATCCGTTCGGAAAATATTAGGAAATGAGTAAATCCGTCAAACGCCAAAAAGTTTTCTCTAGTATCTAACCCATACAAAAATCTAGAATTTTCCGATTAGATCGCCACGGCTTTGGCAATTCACTAAATCGAGGGCGTAGATTCCGAATCTGTAATTAGTTTTTCCGTATCTTGATTAATTTTGGTAATATGGCGAAAAATCCGACTGATCAGTCCATTTTCCGGAGGTAGAGCCAGAAATTGCGACTTTTTTCGTCATTGCTCCGAAACTAATCGAGATACGGAAAATCTGATTACAGATTCGTGATCTGCGTCCCCGATTTAGTGAATAACCAAAGCCGCGTCGACCTAATCGGAATATTGTAGATTTTGGATGTGTTGGATACTAGAGAAAACTTTTTGGTGTTTGACGGATTCGCTCATTTACTAATATTTTCCGAACGGATAGTAAGGTGCACTCTCTAATAAGGCAGCAAAAAAGTAGTCATTGAAAAGAAATTATGACGTCAGTCTGTAAAAATGAATGACGTCATAAGTATAATGTTTATGCCATAAGGTGATTAATTAAAAACTAAAAATTACCTGTCCGAGTGTTTTGCTTGAAAACATAATAACGCAGTTATGAATTTTGTTCCTTATACTTAATCCACACACTGTAGGCACCAACAATGATGCCATACTGCTTTTGCATTGACTAATTCAAGAGGAAAAATGGTACTCCATTGCTTTCTCTTAAAATATTCTTTTTCTGTTCAATTCTCTCTCATTTATGAGTAAATTTGATCCTTTGATTTTATTTCGACCGACTTATGGATTCTTTAAAAATAATAAATTATTCATCATCGAGTCGAACCAAATCTTTTGAGACATTCTTCCACCAAAAATTCCGAAACTGCGGAAATTTGGGCAGAATGATAGCACGCTGTTCCTGGAGGAATAAGCGAGCAATAATAATATCGTTCATTCACCAAATAATGACTTTAAATCACAATAATAACAGTATAACTATGTTGAACAAACAGATTTTCCCACAGACCCTCTAGGTTTAAAAAAACCATTACTGTTTGGTGGTTAATCACATGTTTCGAGACAAGGACAATACATTTCATGGAAAATTGGTTGTCAAGACTTATAAGTAGTTTTCGCAGTGAAAGAGTGCCAGATATCATAAAAACCCAAATCCTCTTCCTTACATATTATCAAATAAAGTCGCTTCCCGCTGTCTATTTGTTCCTATGTATGCTTAGGTCTTTAAAACTAAGTGAAGGATTTTGATGCGGTTTTTTTTAATAGATAGAATGATTCAATAGGAAGGTTTGCATGTATAATATATGCATAATATATTAGAGAAACACTGATAATTTTAGAGGTTTCTAATGTGATGTCGTAAATAAACAAATTTTTTTGTGCTTACATTGCAAACGCTGTCTGAACCCTACGAGATAGATCGAAATAATGTAGTACAGTATGGTACACCTTACAATGGACTACAAAAAAGTTCACCATAGTATATGTCTATCTCTTAAGGATAACCCACAATAACCATTTTTTATCCTTTACATTCTGCGAGAAATAATGGCTTGATTACGAAGCTATTTTAAGCGATACAGCATTGATCCTTATCCAATTAAGTACCTTAAATGCATTGTGCATTTAATATTGATCAATATGGCCATTTACAGCATGCAATTTAAATGAATATTTTCGAAGATACTGCAGATTTACAATGCAGGGACATAGCGGTTGCGGTGGTACCGACCGGGGGGGCGGCACAGCCAGGATAGGGATAGAAATCGAATACAGAGAGCCAGAGAAAATCATCTGTTGAGCGTGAGGCTCCCCTCAGCCAGGATAGATGTATTGGTTCCCCGAATTCCTCTGATACCATCGGATGTACTGATCCAATTTAAACGCCTACAATTTCCGCTAATGATATATTTTGCAATGACCATTAATAAATCACAGGGTCCAACTTTCAACGCTACAGGCTTATATTTGAGCGTTGAGTGTTTTTCACATGGCCAATTATATGTCGCTCTTTCAAGAGTAAGCTCTAAAGAAAACATGTTTGTATTGTCTAACGACAAAATTGCTGTGAACGTTGTATATAAAGAAATTCTGTAGAATATATAGTATCAGCATTTCAACCGTGCGAAGCCGGGGCGGGCATAGCTAGTACAATATAAGGCCTTTATCTACAAGCCCTAATTCTACAAACCCTAACATCTTGGTCAAAAAGTTGGGCTTAGCTGTTTCATAGAGCATTCATAGCGCATTACACAACGTTGAAGAGCAGGGACTTAATTTCTCACCATAAGTGACAGCCAAGCCATACTTTTTGGCCAAGATGCAGGTTTCATAGAACGATCTGACAAATGTTTTAATGTGAAAGCTTTAATTCTTCTTATTTTCTCGGTGTCTATTTCTCGAACTCCAGCCATTTCTTTATTCCTAGCCCACTTTCTATATGTAAAATGGGCATTTCTTGCAAACCAGCAGTTCTTTTTGCCCGCATGTTCTGGGGAACGTCGCGTTATCATTTTGCCCAAATGTATGTAATTTTCGAATTTTTCGCCGAAAATTTGTGAACGGAAAGAGATGATTGAAATTTTTAGTGTGGATGGGGCTTCCTAATACAACAGTTAATGGTTATAATCGGCCCAATGGTTTCCGAGTAATCATTTTGTTTTCGACCAATACAAATCCGATGGAATTGAAACTTGGTGAGTAGTTTTAAAATAAAAATATAAAAATGCTTGTGAAATATTGTGAGAATCGTATGTCTAGTAAATTAAAAAAAAATTATTAAAAAATATTATTTATGTCACGATAACCTGAGAACGGAAAGAGATAGCAGCTTGAAATTTTTGGGTTAGGTTGTGCATCTGAATGAAACACTTAAGTTTATTTATAGGCATCATCGGCCAAACGGTTTTGAAGTTATACCCATATGAAATTTGGATGTTATTTCCTCAATATCTTGAAAAATATGACACCGATCCAATTGAAACATGTTTATTAGTTGTAGAATGCCAACTCTAAAATTCTTGCGGAGTTTCGTCAGGATCCTATCACTAGAAAATTATTGAAAATCATTGAAAAAAATCTATATATCAAAAACTATTCGTCCGACATCGCTGTAATTTTGCGAGAGACTTCAAAATCTAACTCTACAGCCAATTTCCAAGTTTGAACTGTTTGTACACGATCGGATCTATATTCTTGGAGATCCGAGCAGCCTTGTGTGAGTTCAGTAACTGGATGGGTGACCGTTGCCTCGATATCTTTCGAACGAAAACAGATACGGACTTGCAATTTTGGGGGTAGGTTCCATATCCGAATGGGAGAGTTAAGTTTAATGGTTGGGCATTATCGGCCAACGGTTTTGGAGTTAATATACCCACATGGAATATTATTTTCTCGATAACTCACAAAGTACAGATCCGATCTAATTGAAATTTGGTAACTAGTTGTAGAATATCGGTATTTTTTTTGGTTGTTTTTTTCTCCCCATTAACTCCTCATTAACATGGCTATTAGTTGTAGAATGCCAACGGAAAATTCTTGCAAAATTTCGTGAGGATAGTATTTGTAGAAAATTTTAAAAAAATCATTGAAAATTAGAAAAAGAAATTCTATATATCAGTAACTATTCGTCTGAAATTGCTGAAATTTTGCAGGAGCCTTTAGAACCCAACTCTTCTGCCAAGTTTCAAGTTTTAACACGATCGGTTAAATATTGTTGGAGATTCGAGCAGCCTTGTGTGAGTTCAGTAGATGGGTGACCGTTGCCTCGATAACTTTCGAACGAAAGGAGATAGATACTTGCAATTTTCAGGGTAGGTTGCGTATCCGAATGGGAGAGTTAAGTTCGTTTTTGGGCATATTCGGTCTAATGGTTTCCGAGTTATACCCACCTGGAATATTATTTCCTCGATAACTCAAAAAATAAAGATTCAATCGAATTGAAGCTTGGTAACTAATAGTAGAAAATCAACATAAAGACGTGTTTAAAATTTTGTAAGAACCGTACCCCTAGAAAATTTTAAAATAATGACGAAAAAATGTTTGTACCGCTATAAAATTTCAAAAAAATTACGAAAAAATAAATTGGTTCAAGCACTGACGTGAAGTCAGGAGCTTTTGCGCGTATTTTCTATTGTATTTTCATTTGTCCATATTTACCATGGTAAATTCGAATTAAGTGTCCAATACAGGAGAATGGACAACAACCATGGTGAATTCGATTAAGGGTGTCCAATACACGAGAATGGACAATAGAACATACGCGCAAAAGCTCCTGACTTCACGTCAGTGCTTGAACCAATTTTTTTTTAACCTATTTCATTTTCAGAATTTTAGCCTCTGATTTTCACAAAATTATGGAATTTAAGTTCCAATAAATCCCGAATACAAATTGGAACAAACGTTTCTTCAGGTTTGCATCAACCATAATTGAAATGTTGTACGGTATGCTTGCTTATCTGAAAGCCACAGTTATATTGGTCGAAAATAATAAAAGTAACAAACCATTTTCTCTTGCTAATGTAGAATTCTTGTGATCTCATATTATACGTTTTGGTCGAGAACGAAAGTGAACTTTTTTCCTATAAGCAAAATGGGAAACGTCTACATGGACATCTTCATTACCACACATGATGAATGATTGCAAAATAAAAGGTATAATAACAATAATCATGACATAAGAAATTGATGTGTCGTGTTGGTAATAACAATTCATTGTTACTTTTTCTGGTATGAATTTATTGCTCATTTGACGAATTTATTTCAATTATAATTCAAGGCTAGAATGGATTATCGAATGAATAAATGAATTTTTTCAGATTGTATGTGGTCTGAAAATAAAAAACTTTGTTTGAAATATCTCCCATGGAGAACTTGTCTTATTAATACTCATGAATATACAGGATGGTTCATAATCGAATGCTCAGAGTTGTTAATTATAAACAGAATTATATATGTATAAGTATACACGCTCCATAGAATGTTGGATAGAAATTAGAACAATAGTTATTTCATCCAAATTGTCTTCGAAATCAGGTTAGAATTTTTTTTCCTGGAATTGAACGAGGGATTTTATTTTTTCGGTAATAATATTATTGAGTAGTCATTGAAGGATACTTTGGGAGATGCATTCATCATTCCCCAAAACTAAGAAAAAATATCTATAATAATTTTTCTTCCGATTCTATTGAGATTTATCAAAAATAATCAAATGTAAGTCTTTTATTTATTTCAAAATATTGTAGGTCGAAATTTTCTCCTCGTGCAAAATTCGAAAAATGTACCTACTTTTATCAATGTCATTGAATACCAGTGACTCTAATCGATAAATGACGATTACTGTAATTGAATTACCACAAGATAATATCTGTCAAATTGAGGCAAACTAATTATTGTATATGAGTCACTATGTAATAATAAAAGTCTTTATTGTTATTGTTGACTTCTCAAACTTTCAAGCAACTTGCATTCTAGCAACGAATTGTATCACTCTACTTTTCCTATGATTGGAATAAATTTTTTCCAATCAATAGAAACCATAGACACTAGATTGCCGATTCATTGTCTGATATGAAAGGATATCTATTCGAAAGTGTCACATTAATGAAAATTATTACTTTGTTCGGCGTAACTTCAAATGCAAAAAATTAACAGCTCCAAGGAAATACATTGGAGAACACTCCGGACTTGTTAAAATCAGGCATTGAGGCTATTAAACGTTAAGATTGCAGATATTTCCACGTCAGCAAACAACCAGAAATAGTCTCATATTTTGTTCTTCAAAAATGTTAAATTCGAAAAGTATTATTATTATTATTATTTGAGTTATTGAGGAAATAACAAAAACATTTCAAATGGGTATAACTCCAAAACTGTTTGGCTGATTATGCCATTCATGAACTCATATGTGGCATTCGGATGGGCAATCTTCCCTGAAAATTGCAAGTCGCTATCTCTTTTCGTTCACAAGTTAATATCGTGAGATACATAATATTTATTCACAATTGGACCTTACTTTTTCGAAAATGAGGCTGGAGCAACAGTTACGGTGAATGGATTGCGCTATCGAGTGATGATTAATGATTTTTATGGGCGGAATTGGATGGTATTGATCTGGACAACGTTTACTTTCAACAAGACGGCGCTACGTGCCACACAAGCAACGAAACCATTGATCTTTTACGGGAAATGTTTCCGGAACGTGTTATCTCTCGAAGAGGTGATCACAATTCATTAAAAGGATATGGTCCTGTAAGCGTGGTCGTGGTGGTCATTTGCCTGATGTTATTTTCCACTATTAACGCCATCGCTTCTTCTTTATAATGAAATAAACATCCGATCATTTATATTGAAAAATGGAATTTTTCTTTGAATATCAAAATAAAACATCTTATTGGAAAACCCTTTATTTCTCTGTAAACGTGCTATGGGCACTCCCGGTGGGACATCCTGTATAATGTTACGTAAATGCGAACCCAAGAGGTGAATCTATCGGCCATCTTGTTTTCTAGGAACTTGGCTTTCCTCCTCGTACCATGCATCACCCAATCTCAAGCAGGAAACTGACCAACATTCCTGCTGAACTGGACTTCGCTACCCACCTCCAGACACACATAGTTGATTTACACACCATTTGTTTACATCTACGGAGCGGTTCCGAACGTCTTTGAAAGGACGTTTCTCTATAGATATAATCGATTGTAGTTCAAGGTGCACTAGAATAGTACGTACTAGTAAATAAATGAATTATCGCTCAACGATTTCTCATAATAGAAAGTTGCAAGTGTTCAAACACCATCGGTTTATTTCTCTTTCATCACCAGACGTCCGAGCCAATAGTTCATAAACTCGTATTTATGTTGTATTCGATCATTCGTTTTATCAGTTACACCTGTAATGAATTATCGTCGCGAATTTTGCAGATTGATGAGTATTTGATTGATCGTGTCTTTACATGATGGAAATTCATTTTTGTACAACTGTCTGAAAAACTTGACATTTCTTCATCACCATGGATGCGTGAATGATTACTTTTTTTCACCGTGAAAAAGAGTGGAAGTGGATGAACACATCAAAATTTGGTTTTTGTTTTCATTTAAAAACTTGAAAATTGCAGACATTTGGGCCAATTGATAAGCACTCTGTTCCGAGGAACAAGAGCGCTAAAAACCGTTTATGTAACATGATGATAATTCCATAAAACTAGAAAATTGTTAAACATTAGAAAAAATTAATACATTTTTCTTTAAAAATTTTATATTCGGAAATTATTTGTCAGATTCCACTGAAATTTCGTACAAACCATCAAGCCGAATTTAATTTCCCCAATATTTTCAAAAATACAGATCCGTTCGAATTGAAATCTGCTACTCGTTTGCAAAAAAACGGCTAGAAGAATTATGAAGAAGATGGGGTTGAAAATTAAAATTGGTTCAAGCACTCACGTGGAGTAAGAAGCTTTTGCGCGTATGTTCTATTGTCCATTCTCCTGTTTTGGACACTCTTAATCGAATTTACCGTGGAAAATGCGCTTACGAGAGATTAAGAGAACAAGCGCGCAAAATCTCCTGACTTCACGTCAGTGCTTGAACAATTTTTTTTTCGTGAAGTCAGGAGCTTTTGCGCGTGTGTTCTATTGTCCATTCTCCTGTTTTGGACACTCTTAATCGAATTTACCATGGAAAATGCGCTTAAGAGAGATTAAGAGAACAAGCGCGCAAAAGCTCCTGACTTCACGGCAGTGCTTGAACAATTGTTTTTTCGTAATTTTGTTCAAATTTTTTAGGGGTACGGTTCTCACAAAATTTTACAGACGTCATTATGTCAATATTGTACAACTAGTTACCAAGCTTCAATTCGATCGAGTCTATATTTTTTGAGTTATCGAGGAAATAATATTCCAGGTGGATATAACTCCGAAACCGTTGGGCCGATTATGCCCAAAAACGAACAAAAACGAAGTTTCTATCTTCTTTCGTTCGATAGTTATGGAGGCAACGGTCACCCATCCACCTACTGAACTCACACAAGGCTGCTCGGATCTCCAACAATATAGATTCGATGGTGTTCAAACTTGTAACTTGACAGTAGAGTTAGGTTTTGAATGCTCTCGCAAAATTTCAGTGATGTCGGACGAATAATTTCTGATATATAGATTTTTTTTCAATGATTTTTTTTTAATTTTCTGGAGATACGATCCTCACGAAATTTCGCCAGAATTTTCGCGTTGGCATTCTATAACTAGTTACCATGTTTGAATTAGATCGGTTTTGTAGTTTTCGAGTTATCGAGGAAATAAGAACCAAATTCCTGATTAGTATAACTCCAAAACCGTTTGGCCGATTATGTCTAGAAACAAACTCAAATGTCGCATTCAGATTCGCAACTTGACCTGAAAATTTCAAGTCGCTGTCTCTTTCCGTTCTCAGGATATGGTGACAGAAATAATATATTTTAATGATTTTTTTAAAATTGTCTATTGATACTTCCTAAGGTTTATATTCTAAAACTACTCACCAAGTTTCAATTCAATCGGATCTGTAATGGTTGATGACAAAATTATTACTCGGAAACCTTTGGGCCGATTATGCCCATTAACGAACTTTTCCGTCGTATTTGGATACGCCACCTATCCTCAACATTTCAAGTCGCTATCCCTTTTCGTTCTCAAGGCAACGGCCGACCGGACAGAATCAAATTTGACCTCAAATTCTTCATCAGGGGGTCGAACCCAATCGTTTGATACCATTTTTTTTTCAAAAAATTCGAAAATTACAGACGTTTGGGCAAAATGATATCACGATGTTCCCCAGAACATACGCACACAAAAATCATTAGATATGGACGCATATCGAAGATTATAAGAAAAGTTTAAACCAGAACTAAAAACCTCCTCGTTAAATATTCATAACCCATTGATTGGATAATGTATATTTCGTTGTTCCACTTTCATGAAACCTTGTTATTCTCAGGTAACACCGAAATTACAGGTTACAGAACTAAGGCGACAACGGTCACGAATTCTACGAAATAATCTGGACATACCGCAGATCGAGAGTAACAGGTAAAGTCGCTGAATTCCCCGTGTCGTTTATCGTCTCCTCGAATGCTAACGATGAAATGAAAGGCCGATAATATCGTCATCTGGTCCATCAACACGGATTTAGTATGATTGAACGGACAAAGGTGTGAATGGCTTAGATAGTGATGAAAGTTATCAATTAGTTGAAGACATTATCGCAATAGTCGGAGCAAATTCGGGGACATTTTGTGTGACTTAATGCAAGAGGTCCTCAGTATATTCGAGCAATGATGTTCATCATTGGGGTTAAGCATAAACCCAACAGAAACCAAAATAAAAGCATTCATTCGTACAAGAAAACTATATCAACTATTAAATTCCTTCACTCGAAAAGGAACTTCATGGAGTGGAAGTCAAATATTTGGGAATCACTCTAGATGGTATCCAGAAAAACTTATACTACATTGATCAGAAAGTTTCTGGACTAGCACATAGCTGCTGCCACAAATGCAAAATCTATTACGACCCTTGTTCTGACTTCAACAAAAGGAATTTAATATGTAGTAAGAGGAAAAGTTTAACCGCATGATCCATATTTCTATGTTTAATATGTAGTATTTACAGTTCTGTTCTGTTTAATTCAAATAAGAATTAAAATGTATAATCCTTACATAGTATAGAACAAAGTCGCTTCCCGCTGTCTGTCTGTTCCTATGTATGCTTAGATCTTTAAAACTACGTGAAGGATTTTGATGCGGATTATTTGAATAGATAGAGTGATTCAATAGGAAGGTTTATATGTATAACACATGCATAATGTATTAGAGAAACACTGATAATTTTAGAGGTTTCTAATGTGATGTCGTAAATAAACACATTTTTTCGCGCTTACATTGCAAACGCTGGCTGAACCCTACGAGATAGATCAAAATAATGTAGTACAGTATGGTACAACTTAAAAAGGTCTACAAAAAGTCCGCGATGGTATATGTCTATCTCTTAAGGATAACCCACAATAACCATTTTTCATCCTTTACATTTTACGAGAAATAATGGCTTGATTACGAAGCTATTTCAAGCAATACAGCATTGATCCTTTTCCAATTAAGTACCTTAAATGCATTGTGCATTAAATATTGATCAATATGGCCATTCACAGCATGTAATTTAAATGAACATTTTCGAAGATATCGCAGATTTAAAATGCAGGGACATAGTGGTTGCGGTGGTACCGACCGGGGGGCCGGCACAGCCAGGATAGGGATAGAAATCGAATACAGAGAGCCAAAGAATCATCTGTAGAGCGTTAGGCTCGCCTCGGCCAGTATAGATGTATTGATTCCCCAAATTCCTCTGATACCATCGGATTTACTGATGCAATTTAAACGTCTATAATTTTCGTTAAAGATATATTTTGCAATGGCCATTAATAAATCGCAGGGTCCAACTTTCAACGCTACAGGCTTATATTTGAGCGTTGAGTGTTTTTCACATGGCCAATTATATGTCGCTCTTTCAAGAGTAACCTCTAAAGAAAACATGTTTGTATTGTCTAACAACAAAATGCTGTGAACGTTGTATATAAAGAAATTCTGTAGTATATTTAGTATCATCATTTCAACCGTGCGAAGCCGGGGCGGGCAGCTAGTGAAGAAATAAAGAAATGTGTCGTCTCATTGATTTGTGATTCTACACAGTGGCCGAAAACATAATGTACACAACACGCGCAAAATAGTTTTTTTTGACTCACACACTTCCAGGATTCGCCTAGAATTTGGTCCTCAAACCCTCATTCATTTTAGGAAATCAATTTATTCTTCATCAGTTCTTCCAAAACGCATTATCTTCGAGATATTCAAAGTTCAATATTATAAAACCTTATGAAATTTTTGCGTTATTTTGGTTGTTCCACTCCTGACCTTGAATCGATGTTTATCTAGTTTGCCAGACAATCTTATAGTGGAAACAATTGATGGATATTGAATGAAAGTTAAGTAGAGTAAATAAGTTTTCTCAAACAATTTCACTGAATTTCAAGCATCAGATGATTAAGTTTTTTCGTTGTTCTACGATAGATTTCAGGAATGGTTTTCGCAGCTTCGTCTCAGTAGATGGAAACAACGTTCTCGAAACATAACAGACGACAAAATTTGCAGTGGACAAGAGTGTAGGTCAAAAGATTTCAATTGAAATTCACACTCGCCCTTGGCACATATTCCATTCGCGAATTCATCGTCCAATAACTCGAATACCAGTTCCGAAGAATGACCGAATACAAAACTAGGTGACTTTAATAATCGAAATCCACTCGAACGGTTCACCAACCTTAAACTTGAGGACCATGAATCTATAACACGCAATCGACAAATACAATAGCGAATCGAAACAATGGACACAATGTCTTTTCTATAGGAACATTCGAAGTGGAGCCGATTCAGACGCCACTGGGTGTGTTTCGACCTGTATCTTAAGACATTCCCAGATCATCTACCGTTACATTAATAATTCAGTGCGAATAATCGGAATAATGAGATGAAAATGCGAACACGGATTCAAGCTTTCGAGCATCATCGTGCCATGGATCATCGGATGAATCTGTACAACAATTGTGAATTAATTTCTCGATCTCGTATCGGGTACATCTGTATAACTGTTCAAGTTTTGTTACATTCTGTTGGGAGACGTGGTGTCTTCGTATTTCAAGCAGTTCGTGACGAATACTGACACAACGAACTGACCTATTTTATCTACTTGGGGGGTGATGGAAGTCCTCAAATATCTGTAATTTGCGAATTTTCAGCAGATTGAAATTAAGAATGCTCAGTCTACGATTATGTCCGCTACTCTCAGGAGTGTGAGACTCCAGTTGTTGATTGGTTACTCACTGAAAAATTGGTTCAAGCACTAACTGATTCTATTGTCCATTCTGAGTGGACAATAGAATATACGCGCAAAAGCTGCTGACCAATTTTTTTTCCTTAATTTTTTAAAATTTTCTAGGAGTATGGTTCTCACAAAATTTTAGAGACGTCTTTATGTCGATATTGTATAACGAGTTACCAAGCTTCAATTCGATCAAGTCTATATTTTTTGAGTAATCGAGGAAATAATAATCCCGGTTTGTATAACTCCGAAACCGTTGGACCGATTATGCCCAAAAACGAACTTAACTCTCCCGTTCGGATGTGCAACCTACCCTGAAAATTGCAAGCCCCTATCTCCTTTCGTTCGAAAGTTAGCGAGACAATGGTCACCGATCCAGCTAATGAACTCACACAAGGTTGCTCGGATCTCCAACAATATCCATCAGATCATCTTCGAACTTGGAACTTGGCAGTAGAGTTAGGTTCTGTAGGCGCTCGCAAAATTTCAGCGACGTCGGACGAATTATTTTTGGATATATAGAATTTATATAGAATTTAATGGTTTTCAATAATTTTTTAAAAATTTTCTAGTAATACGATCCTCACAAAATTTTCGAAAGAATTTTCGCGTTGGCATTCTACAACTAATAACCATGTTTGAAATGGATCAGTTTCGAATTTTTCGAGTTATTGAGGGTATAGCAACAAAATATCAGATGGGTATAACTCCAAAACCGTTTGGCCGATTATGCCTATACACAAACCCAGAACATACGCGCAAAAATTCAGAATATATCCATCAGAATCCGCTGAATTCGAGTACAGAATTTCAGCTCAATCGATTCTGTACGAGGCGTGAATGGACAATGGAACATGCGCGCAAAAGCTATATAGTTCCATTTCGATTAATGGCACCCTAGAAGGCTTGTTCCACATGCATACGATTCCATTCGGTTCGGTTCGTTTTCGGTTTCAATTCGGTCGCTGGCGACAAGTGTGAAACGGTGCTTCGGTTCAGATTCGGTACCGAATAGAAACCGTACAGCACCGAATACTCCCTCGAAACGAATAGGTACCTATCAGGTTTGGATTCGTGAGTAGGGACTACAGATCAACCGGGGCGTTCACACAAGCACGGTTTAGTTTCGGTTTTAACCATTAATTTATAGATATTTACATATGTTTTCTGTCTCATTCTGTGGTTTTAACTTCATATCGAGCAGATATCTTCCAAATATCCCAAATTGTTCAAATATAGAAATATAAACATAAATACTAATGTTCGGGATATTGTTGCTATCCTAGTATTCATGAAAAAATGATGGTTTACCAAATGTGGATCGACTGATTTCTGCTGTAAATCTAAACCAGTGCTGTAAAACAAAACTTCCGAAATATATAAAGGTGAATCAAAGACGCAGGAAGCAAATATGTTTGTGTTCAAATTGTGAATGACTGATGAATCTGAAGTCTCGAAAAATTGGAATTGTGATTGAGCCCGTGTTTCGGGAGAGAACATAAAACCTAATATGAACCGTATAAAGATGTGTAAAAGGGCTTCATTCGTTTTCGGTTGGAACCGAAAACGAACCGAACCGAATGGAACCGTATGCATGTGAAACAAGCCTAATCCGTTCGCCCATGGAAGTAGCGTGAGATCAAAGCAACTGCTGCACTCGCTTTTTCATCACTATATGATATTAGAATACACAGACTAGCAGAAATTTATTCCCTGATCTTATGCAGGTGATACTTGACCTCCCCAGTGACCTTTGCTCCACCTTATTTCGATATCAATAAGGCGAATTCTTGGACTGCATTTTTCCTGGAATGTATATCCAGTAGGAAGCTTTATAAAGGGACTGAATGGAATATGAATATAATTTTGCTTGTTGACGAAGCCACCGAGGTGGAAATGGGCCTCATCACTCAAGATGATTTTTCGATGGAATTCCGGATCATTTTCATGCATTCCAACGACCCAATCAGCAAAGGCACGACGTTGTTGATGATTGGCCGGCTTGAGTTCTTGTGTTAACTGAACTTTATAAGCCTTAAGACCCAAATCTTTATGGAAAATACGGTGTAATGACGTTTGTGGAATGCCTAATTCCAAAGAACGACGAGGAATGGACAAACCTGGGTTATCTTCAACACTTTCGGCTACTGCAGCAATATTCTCGGCTGTTCTTGAGCGACGTGCACGGGTTTTATTCTCCACATAACTAACTTATCCCAACAGCTCGAATTTTTCCACCAATTTCTTTATTGCGGTCCGACAAGGTGCTTCACGACGACCCAAGAATGTTCGAGTTTTACGAACCGTCTCTGCCAAATTGTCAACATTTTTACAGTGAATTTTAATCATTTCAATGCGTTCTTGTAGCGTGTATCGTTCCATTTTTATTAATGGCGTAGTTTCTACTTGTCAAAGGTCAAAAAATGACAGCTTCAAAAGTGACGTCTACCGAAATAGCGGGCTATTCAAAATAACACCTCTTATTGGAAATCCTTTTATATCAACCATTGACCAATTTCCGCCCTCAAAAGTGAAAGTGATATTCCACACGAGGGTCCGATCCAATAAACGACGTGCTGACACCTTTTTTTTCACTCAGAGTTGATCGGAACATGAAATCAACACCCGATTCGTGACAAACAGATCGATTATCCAAAATCAGTTACCTATATATCCTTGGATGAGAAGAAAACTGCTGTTCACGTTTTGTTTTGGATAATTACCTGTGGTCGGTCGTCGACTTCGCTTTGATCCAAGCATGTCATCTAGAAGAGGAAGCGGAGGTCGTGGAGGAATAGCAAAGATAAATCGCGGGCGTACTATTCTTCGCGGGCTCGGCCAAGGCCATGAACGTTCGTTAACCCGGCAATCTAAACGCAACATTTACTCTGATGATTATGACTTGAATGAATTCATTTTTTCGCCACGAGATGAAGTTTACTCTTACTCAGTGACATGGAAAACGCAACACCTAAACACTACAAAAGTAACTACACTCTTCTCTTGTCCACTACAGGTTTTGTCGTCTGACATGTGTTTCGGATTAGTATATTCTAAAACAAGTTGCAGAATGGGCTCCTATTCAAACTATTTCAGGCAAGTTTTGAAAATATTGTTGAAATTTAATGAAAAATTCGGATTTTAGATCCTAGTGACTTTTGTATTCTATCTTGGTAGTTGGTGTGACTGTTACGAAAGTTAACAGATTACGGAATTTGAATTTGAAACGTACGTAGGGCATGGAGATCAGATTTAAAACAGTTTCCTTATAGCATGAATGATTCAAAATTAGCAAGAAGGAAATCTCTAGTACCATATTTTTGAAAATAAAGCTTTTCCTCAACAATTATTTCACTATATCCAGATTATATTCTATTGTCAATTGACGTGTGTTGAAATTTGATAGGATCGAATGTCAGTGTGACTACCACGAAACGAAAAATATAACTAGAAACAGTGCGGGAATGAGTTCATTCCAGCACTGTTTTCAGTGCTGGAATGGACTCATTACGATACTGAAATAGAGAATAGTATATTCTTAAACAAGTTGCAGAATGGGCTCCTATTCAAACACGAATGCGAAACTCGTCGCTCGTTTTCGAACGCATGAGTGTTGGAATTGCCTTCTGCAACGAGTATTAGACGATATTTTCTCTATTTCAGGCAAGTTTTGTAAAATACTGTTGAAATTTGATGAAAATTCGGATTATACATAAGGTAAATGTCCCATTTATCGACAGTGTCCCAATTATCGACAACTTAGGTTTATTTTCCATAAAACAAGACGAAAAAAATTTCCTTACAAATTTTAATTCAACAATCATCTAGTTTATAGTTTCTTGAATGAATTTGTTCACACCATTAATTTCTCTTAAGCATCCTCAGTGAAAAATCAGCTGTTAATTGGCCGACTGTCGGTCTTCATCGAGTGAGCACTGTTTTCCTTGCTATTCTGATAAGTCCACACTCTTCATTTATGTCTCCCCAGATTCAACGAATGAAGGTGAAATTTAATTTTTTGAAGAATAATTAACTTGAGACGATTAACTGTATTCAGTTCTATTAAAAAAATTTTAATGTGTATCATATTTTATGAGAAATTGGTGTGTCGATAAATGGTACTTCTGAAACATATTGTGTCCCAGATATCGACATCTATGTCGATATTTGAGTCGCTGAGGATGATTTTTGATTAACTTTCAGAAACGTTAACTCCATTTTCCTGGATACGATTGTTTCGTTATCCTACCCAAAAGATCCACAATTTTCAGTGTACCAATTATCGACACACTGTTTTCTATCGAATTACATGATAAAAGTACAACAAATTTTGATGTCGATACTACGTTCAACACTATGTCGATAAAAGGTGCAATATTCTGTCGACGGCTGAGACTCATACCATAAGTAAAAATAATCAATTATATGGAGAAATCATTAAACTATTTTTGTTATCTTTTGATAATCAGCTCATAGAATATTCAAAATTGCTCTCAGTACTGATCGACATTCGATTGTGGTCCATTTATTTGATTTAATCATCCATTTTTTCATGACTGTCGATCATACGCACATTTATGTGGGGATAATTTCATATTTAATTTCCAGTTATCTCATGATTACAAAATGTCTATAGAAGACTGCAATGCACACATGAAAAATACTGTGTCCCGTCGGAAGCAACTTCTGACGCAAATAATAACTTTGAATCGAGTAGAATAGAAATCGCTAACTTTTCCCTGAATTCGTCTCTCTTGGATGTAAGGGAAGAGAATTTGGGTGTAGATTTACTACTGGATTGTTATGACCGTGATTACTCCGACACTGATATAAATGTTTGTGGGCTACATCAAGATATGAATGGTCAGAATGGGGGGATTACAGATTATCTTTTTGAAGCCCTAGTTCTTGGTGAAGCAAGCATACAAAATGCGAAAAATAGTGAATCAAATGAGAGAGCCCTTGAAAATGACAAAAAAGAAAATTGAGTTAGGACAGAGGAGAAACAAGTAGAATTACCGAGCCTAAAAAGTTGAATGAACGTGGCTTATAGGAAGTATCTGAAGTGAAAACGTTAATTTCTAAGGATTAACCAAAGATCATCAAATATTTTATCATATTAAGCAGAGAATTTATATATCTCTTGTTTTTTTAATTTTTGTGAACATTCTTAAACTGTTATTTTCACTAAATATATCAATATTTCTTTAAATACAAACATATTATTGATGCCAAAATCTGGATTTCCCAAAGTGTCGATATTTGGTGCACATGTATGTCGATGATTGGTAATTCATATTTTTCCGGTGTCGATAATGGGTACATCTGCTTCGAGACACCATTCATTTTTTTTATAATATTTACCCCTTTCAATATATTCGTTTTTTGTATTTTTATCAAAATAGAGGGTTCAGAGAAGTAGAAGCAGAATATTTCATTCTTATAAAATTATTCTTTGAAGTCGAAATGTATTAGACACTTTGAGGAACACGCTATTGTGTCGATAATTGGGACATTTACCTTACTAGTGACTTTTCTATTGTATCTTGGCAGTTGGTGTGACTGTTACGAAAGTTGACAGATTACGGAATTTGAATTTGAAACGTACGTAGGGCATGGAGATCAGATTCAAAATAGTATCCTAATAGCATGAATGATTCAAAATTAGCAAGAAGGAAATCTCTAGTACCATTATTCTTTAATGAGAATAAAACTTTCCCTCTCACAATTATTTCACTATATCCAGATTATATTATATTGACAATTGACGATGTTGAAATTTGATAGGATCGCATGTCAGTACTGACTACCACAAAACGAAAAATATAACTAGAAACAATACGGGAAGGAATGGACATTTACCATGGTAAATTCGAATTAAGAGTGTCCAATACAGGAGAATGGACAACATAATTTACACTCTTAATTCGAATTTACCATGGTAAATTGGAATTAAGTGCCCAATACAGGAGAATGGACAACATAATTTACCATGGTAAATTCGATTAAGGGTGTCCAATACAGGAGAATGAACAATAGAACGAACAAAAGCAAATTTTTTGAAATTTTCTAGGGGTACCTACGGTTCTTACAAAAAAAATTTTTTTTTCGTCATGTTTTTCAAATTTTCTAGGGGTACGGTTCTTACAAAATTTTAAACACGTCTTCATGTTGATTTTCTACTACTAGTTACCAAGCTTCAATTCGATCGAATCTTTATTTTTTGAGTTATCGAGGAAATAATATTCCAGGTGGGTATAACCCGGAAACCGTTAGACCGATTATGCCCAAAAACGAAATTAGCTCTCCCATTCGGATACGCAACCTACCCTGAAAATTGCAAGTCCCTATATCCTTTCGTTCGAAAGTTATCGAGGCAACGGTCACCCATCTACTGAACTCGCACAAGGCTGCTCGAATCTCCAACAATATCTAATCGATCGTGTTAAAACTTGAAACTTGGCAGTATAGTTAGGTTCTAAAGGCTTTTGCAAAATTTCAGCAATTACAGACGAATAGTTACTGATATATAGAATTTTTTTTTTCAATTTTTTAAAAATTTGCTACAAATACTACCCTCACGAAATTTTGCAAGAATTTTCGCGTTGGCATTCTACAACTAATATCCATGTTTGAATTCAATCGGTTTTGTATTTTTCGAGTTAATGAGAAACAAAAAACAACTAAAAACGTTTAGCCGATTATGCTTATAAACAAACTCAAATGTCGCATTCAGATACACAACCTAACCTAAAAACTTCAAGCCGCTATCTCTTTCCGTTCTCAGGTTATCGTGTCAAGAAAAATATTTTGTAATAATTTTTTTATAATTTTCTAGAGATACGATTCTCACAAAATTTCACAAACGTGCTTAGGTTTATGTTCTATAACTATTCACCAAGTTTCAATTCGATCGGATTTATATTGGTTGAAAACAAAATTATTACTCGGAAACCATTGGGCCGATGATTATACCCAATAACGAACTTGTCCGTCGTATTGGGATGCGCCACCTACCCTGAAAATTTCAAGTAGCTAGTTCTTTCCGTTCTCAAGTTATCGTGGCAACGGCCGGCCGGACATTATCAAATTTGATATCGAATTCTTCATTGGGGAGTCGTACCAAATCGTTTGAGACCATTTTCGTCAAAAAAATCGAAAGTTACAGACATTTGGGCAAAATGATAACGCGATGTTCCCAGACCATACGCGCATAGCAGAACATGTACTTATGTACAATCAATGGAGATCACATGATAGATTGGAGTAAAACATAGATTCCTAGATGACAGTATCTGATGACAATAAAAGGAAACCTAAGAAGTCGACTTGTATTTTGTTGAACAACAAATTGCTCGATTGGAATTGACCACATTTGGCTAAATTTGTTGACGAAAGAGTTAGGTACAACTTATTTTTCAAAAACTAAGTGTCTGATGGAGTAATCTAGTTTCAGTTCTGAAGCGCTACAAAAAACTCGTTTAATCGTTGCTTTTTAGATTCAGGGATACTTAGAAGAAGTGCCTTTGAGCTCCTATTATGAGCTTGTTAGCAATGAAACAAATCGTCCAAAAAAGAATCTAAAATATCAATGAAGCTTCTTCAAATATTTCATACGTATATGAACTTTCTCAAGAAAACAAAAACAGAGAAATTGAAATGATCCAAGAAAGCCTTGAATAGATCCTTTCACTTGCGCCGTATTGAATAGGAATATAAACAGAAATTATTTGTTTATGTCGGAGTTATCACATCAAGTTAATGAAGGAACACAATCATCGATTGTGTAAGGCGGATATTTGATTAACACTTGATCTGGCTTCTTGCTTTCAGCTCTTGAATTTCACTGACATGTCAACGCAAGAGAAAGCAATATCCAATATTATCAACAACAAATATTCGATGATTTATGGAGGGTGTTTTCTTAACAGGTAGAGAACATGAAATCGAAATAAAATGTAAAAATTCGATTAAGAGTGTCCAATACAGGAGAACAGACAATATAATTTACCATGGTAAATTCGATTAAGAGTATTCAATACAGGAGAATGGACAATACAACATACGCGCAAAAGCTCCTGACTTCACGTCAGTGCTTGAGCCAATTTTTTTTTCGTCAGGAGCTTTAGCGCGTATGTTCTATTGTCCATTCTCCTGTATTGGACACTCTTAATCGAATTTACCATGGTGAATTCGATTAAGGCTGTCCAATACAGGAGAATAGACAATAGAATTCACCATGGTAAATTCGATTAAAAGTGTCCAATACAGGAGAATGGACAATAGAACATACGCGCAAAAGATCCTGACTTCACGTCAGTGCTTGAACCAATTTTTTTTCGTGAAGTCAGGCTAGAAAGCAATGATGAAAAAATTAACACATTATTGTCTACCTTCAATTCTTCTTTAGAAGAAGAATACATAATTATTCTTGAAAAATATTACAAAAATGGACTAATTAGTCGTATTTTTCGCCATATTACCAAAATTAATCGTGATACGGAAAAACTAATTACAGATTCGGAATCTACGCCCTCGATTTAGTGAATAGCCAAAGCCGTGGCGATCTAATCGGAAAACTTTAGATTTTCGTATGGGTTAGATACTAGAGAAAACTTTTTGCCGTTTGACGGATTCACTCATTTCCTAATATTTTCCGAACGGATAGAGATACATAGGAAATAGATACATAAATCTAAACGTCGTCCACCGACCAATAATCGTAAAAAATTCGTTTATCGAGATGTGAAAATCATAGATTTCGGACGGGAAAGAAGAATTTTCCTTCGCCTCCGGGTCAAAAATATTTCTAAGTGCCGACCCCAAATATTTTTTTCATGGTATATCGATACGGGGCTCGTGTCTAATTAAATCAAGGTCGCTGATCACGAATATGTAATTAGTTTTTCCCTAAGTGGCGTACTTTGGGAAAATTTTCACTTAAAGTGAAAAAATTGACAAAAATAGGTCAAATTTGAAACTTCACGCGGCCCAAAAAAATCGGAGTAGGGTGTTGCTGATTTTTTGCGTTATATTTGGATCCTTTATCTACTGAATAATCCAAATAAAAAATATCCAGGTCGTACTATTCGGAAATTATGATTTTTTTCCCAAGGGTCTGGTTTTCGGAAAATTCATCTCGCGGTATTTCCGCGGAAAATTCTCTAATGAAAAATCCAATTATATATTCGTAATCTACGGCCCCGAATTAGTAAATGACGTAATTTGCATCGAAATCGGAGACCGGTAGAATTTTGGCAATTTTTGAATACATTAGCCTTAAAAAAATCCCATTTTTCGAGAAAAATTTTTTGACGCAAAACTATGAAGCGGGTACTCATTCTTATAGATTTGGGGCCGTAGATTCCGAATCTATGATCAGATATTTATTACAAAAATTTTCCGAGGAAATATCGCGGAAAGAATTTTCCGAAAAATAGACCCTCGGGATAAAAACCATAATTTCCGAAGCGTACGACCTGGACATTTATTGTTCGGATTATTCGATAGATAATGGATCCAAATATGACGTAAAAAATCAGGAACACTTTACTCCGATTTTTTTGGGCGGTGGACAGTTCCAAATTTGACCTATTTTCGTCAATTTTTTCACTTTAAGTGGAAATTTTCCCAAAGTACGCCACTTAGGGAAAAACTAAATACATGTTCGTGATCAGCGACCTCGATTTAATCAGACACGAGCCCCGTATCGATATACCATGAAAAAAATATTTTGGGTCGGAAATATTTTTGACCCGGAATCGAAGGAAAATTCTTCTTTCCCGTCCGAAATCTATGATTTTCACATCTCGATAAACGAATTTTCTACGATTATTGGTCGGTGGACGACGTTTTGATTTATGTATCTATTTCCTATGTATCTCTATCCGTTCGGTAAATATTAGGAAATGAGCGAATCCGTCAAACGCCAAAAAGTTTTCTCAAGTATCTAACCCATACGAAAATCTACAATTTTCCGATTAGATCGACGCGGCTTTGGATGCGCGCTAAAATTGATTACTTTTCTTAATTATTTGTTTTTATACAAAGAAATACAGAGTAAAGTACGAAACTAGTCGGCGTGTTAAGAATTACTTTCTTTCTACAACAAATCGAACGTATTAAGAAACATCTTTGCTAGGTAAAAAAAAGCCTCTTTACTGTTCTCAACCTTTTTCTTAATTCGATCGTCTCAGTCTTCGCTTGACTAAAACTGATCTTTATTCGAAGCGAAATAATTTCCGCACTTATACATTGAGTGATATAACAATTGCTTCATCATACCATAACTAATTCAGGTGAGAAAAACGGACATACCAGAAAAAATCTACAAGAGAATACATAGCCCAATACTAACGATAGACCTGATTACCAGCATCTTAATGGCTGTTATTTATCGAATAAACATTCTCATTGTTCCAAAAACGGAGTGTTACAGAACAATCAAGTATTTTATTTTCACTTTCTTCGATAGTTTATTACGGAAATTTCAACACGCCCATTTTTGCTGAAATCCCCATATTGAATGAATTTATGTACCGGAATCATTTCTTGTTAGAATGAACTAGTTATGTCATCATGCCACCTAAAGTGATAGTAGAGAAGTAGAGGAAGTGTCACGGACTCAAAATAAATGACTTTTTCGCTCCTGGTATTCGTGCGCTTCATTCCATTACGCTATAGACCACATTAGTTAGGTTAGGCGGGATATTTGGATTACGATCCATCTTTGGATCCGAGCACTGAATTCCCCATGCATTTCTTATGGACCTGAAACTTACGCGAATTTCTCACATGTTTTGAGATACTTGTGCAGAATTCTTAAGGTTTATTTCAGTTGAAATAGATTCAGTGAACCTTTCTCAACAATCTAGAATCAAGTTTTCAAAACAAAATTGTATATTTCCAAAATAATTAACGAATATAAACGTGTTAATCAAATTCGATTGAAGTATGTCTTAGCTCACTCGAAATCAGTAAAAAATAATAACATAACCCTAAATCGGCCATGTAATGACGAACAACAGGAGTCATCTACGACATACGGAAATCTTTCGAACTACACTGTTTTCAATTTTGATTTAAGGATAAATAGAAGTAGATTTTGATTTGGAAAGAACATGACAACATGCACTAATGATGAAGGTACCCAATATTTGATGTCCCTGTACTAACATTATCTTTTATATAGGGTGGTTTCATCGCAAAGCTGAACTTCCATAAGACTCCCATGTTAAAAAATTTGAATATGTATGTCCTGTCAAGAGGATGATTCTAACCTAACTAATGTGGTCTATTATGTTGTTCTGATTCAGGAATGAAGCGGTGAAATCATATTACTATTACATAGAAAACTTGTCATCTCAGTTGTTTAGAAGATATACTATTGAAGTATTTAGCTAAGTAGGTCACAAAATTTGGTAGATCTAATGTCACTGGCTGTGACTAGGATTGCCAACTTTTCTTGGGATAATTAGGGTATTTCTTCATTACAGTTAAACAAAGTACACAGTATTAAAAATATTCATTTTCTTCTAATTCATCTTCAATCTCAACATTTAAGAAATACATATTTTTCTTGAAGATAGCTTCTTTGCAATGAAAATTCAAATTGAAATTTATCATTAGTTCGTTTTAGTTTTTATTAACGGCCAGAGTAACGTAAATAGAGTATTTTATAGTACTTTATGGGGGTCGTAGCTTTAACAGTATCCCTACACGAAATAGAGTTTAGAAAAGAAAAGCCACAAAAAAACCATTGGATCATTCTTACTGACCCAAATCACATATTAAAATTAATTCGCATCTTGGACAGATCTTTCCTGAAGAGTAAAAATCCATTAAAAAAAAATCTCATGTTAATCTTGAGGAAACTGTTAATTTAGCTTGTTCTAAGTGCAATAATGTTGAATTATGAATGAATAACAGAGCGTGCAATGGTACAGTTATTTTGCGCTTAATACAAATCGACATGATTTGTGTACCCGGTAAAGATTCCTGATTTGACTACTATGTAATTTTCCGAATGATGGCTATTAGTTAGTGGGACATTGTAGCCACGGTTATTTTTGCATTAGCGCAATTCAGATAACATTGAAACAGAGATGGACTCTGATTTTATAGTCTGGTCAACAATTGCTTTATAGGTTAAAATTTTTGCGTATTCTCCGAAAATTATGATGGAGGTGTCATTCGATTCGGAATGACATGTAGATAGTTTTTGAGAAAATGCTAAGGCCGCTCTCTAAAATTGCAATAGTTATAAGCAATTGAGAGAAAAAAATGGAAGGAGGTTTAGGTTTTCGCCAATCTCTCAAAAACTATTTGGGATAATTCAAATTTGAAAAAAGATTCAAATAGAGGAGGAAATTTACTAAAACAATCCCAACTGCCGGAGCTGTATATAGGACCAATATTTATAATTTTCCTTGAGGGTTGAAAATACCCCCGAAAACGGGTACCTACTCCGGCTTGCGTAAGCCTCGCCCCCGTCGTACCTTTGATGAATAAATATTATTTAAACTTATTAAATACGAAAATAAAAAATTTAAAACTTTCAGGGTCATGCAGGATAGATCAATGAACAATAATCCGTGGTCCAAAAATGTTTATCGCGACTTTTCAATTAATTATCCATTAGTTAATTAACAATTTTTTGTAGCACGAATATTAACATTGCAAGATAATTGTTAAACTATTAATCTGAGATTTTTTTTCTTTCGTTGAGCTATTATTCAAAGGTAATAGATTCCTATTGGAAAATTTTGAAAATTGTTAATTTTCGTTTTGTTATGAACAATTTACTCAAGTGGAAAATTATAAAGCTTCAATTCATAATATTACTATTGATCCGTTTTCTTATGATCAGAAACTACTTAAAAATGATATTTTATAATTATTATCTCGTATTGTTTAAAAATGATCATAAACCAATGCATTGCTTATGAGATAATTTAAAATTTTCTTTTGAAAACATTATTGAAGCTTTAAAATTTTTCACTGAAGTAAAGTGTTAATAACAAAACAAAAATTATCAAATTTCCCAACGGGAATCTATCTCAAGACCTTTGAAAAATAGCTCCACGAAAGGAAACAATTCTCAGATAAATAGTTTAACAATTATCACGCTTGCAATGTTAGTGCTACAAAAAATTGTTAATTAACTAATGGATATCTAATTGAAAAGTCACGATATACATTTTTGGTCCACGGATTATTGTTTATTGATCTATCCTGCAGACGCCTGAATTTTTTCAATTTTTCATATTTAATTCAAATAATATTTTTTCATGAAAGGTCCGAAGGGGACAAGCCGGATTACCCGTTTTCGGGAGTATATTCAACACTCTGGGAAAATTATAAATATTGGTCCTAGTTCCGATAGTTCGGATTTCCACCTCTTCTTGAATCTTCTTTCAAATTTGAATTATCTAAGATAGTTTTTGAGATATTGGCAAAAAACCAAACCCCCTTCTTTTTTTTCACTTAATTGTTTATAACTATTGCAATTTTAGCGAGCGGCCTTAGCATTTTCTCAAAACTATCTACATGCCATTCCGAATCGAATGACACCTCAATAATAATTTTCGAAGAATACGCAAAAATTTTGACCTAAAAAGCACTTGTTGACGAGACTATTATGAAGGTTTCTGAGAATCCGATGTAATTTATCACTAGCTTGTTTCTCGACTTCCAGACCATGTGCTTCTCTATTCTTTTCACTTTTATGAGCTTTCATTAACCTTGGTTTATTAGTTCCATATCCGATTCACCTTGCAATAAAGAATACTTTCCAATTCTTGCTTTTTGAAATGCTACCAAATATGAAAAATTGGGATTCGAAGAGAATCCACTGTAGAGTATACAGGGTATCCCACCGATCGATTTCTCGAAAACCAAAAAACAGACGTTCTGGAAAATTTGTATGATACCAACTGTAAGAAGAGCACAGCCCTCTAAAATATTGAGTCAACTAATACTTCCGGTTATACCGGTAACATACACCCATAGACATAGAATAATATGGACTGGTTGTGAGAAAGAGACCATTGATATCAGCACTGAAAAAGGACAGAACAAGTAAAGGAAAAATTTCGACACATACTATATAGTGCAACAATATGGCTTGCAGCTATTTAATGATTTTATTTGATTCAGGGTTCAAATTTGATGTGTTTTTCTGATAAATTGCTTAAACTAATGATGCTTAGTAAAATTCATTAATGTATAACTAATCGTTTGAGACCATTTCCGGCAAAAAATTCGAGCATTACAGACATTTGTGCAAAATGATAACGCGATGTTCCCCGCAGAACATGCGCGTAAAAAGATAGAACGGCACTGGTCACCCATCCATGTACTTAACGCGCCCAAGCAATACCTACTCACTGTTCTGGAGAATATTCTTGCATATATCACATTTTTTTGAACTATCAGAGTATTGAATATAAATTGCAGAATTAACCTTATTCGATGTAACTCTTTCGTTCAACATTCTTTTTTTTATGTATTGAAGTAGTCAGTAAAGGTAATCATTGTTGGTCATTAATCACAGCTAGGAATGGGTTAATATCCCATAACGTTGCGTGTTCGCTGAAATATTGAGAAATAGGAGAACTTTCAAGAAAAAAATATTTTAGAATTTGCACTACCGTAGGGTGGACGGAAGAAATTGAATGGGTAAATTCATGACATTTCACTCTGTATTTTCCATAAGGATGCGTGTCCGTTGATGATTTTTTCACTGAAATAGCAATGACTATTATATATATTATATTATTATTATTTATTATTAATATTATATTATTTTAAAAAAATGTTATTTATTTATAACTTTTACACTTCTTAAAATATTTATATGAAATTTGGAACACAGGTTTTAAGGACCAAGAGGCACTTTTTGAATAAGATATTTTTTTTTATTCTAACAGTGGCGTCCGTACTGCATCGAGACTGAATATTTTAGACAAAAAAATTATATGCCACTGGTTTTTTCAACAATAAATATTATTCTTGAATTCTTGAATTTAATTTGAAGCAAATTCATTCTCTAGACTTTTTGACGAACGAGGCACCGTTTCCGAGTAAAAAATTAAACACTCCATTGCATGAGGAAATTTGATATGGTACATAATAATAATAAGACTATCTTTGCAAACGAAATGTGTAATGACGAAAAAATAAGCGTTAACAGACGCACTCATACACGAATTTAAGGAAGATGATCGAAGTAAAAGAAAAAAAACATTTTTACATTCAATTTTAACACCCTTGTATCTCAAAAAGGAAGCATTTCTCGACATATGTTTATATGACAAACTAGAGCTTATTTTTGACGTATAATACGTGGTAAATTTCTTGGTTGAGATCTGGAGAACAGAATATCTCAAAATTAGAATATTCTATTCGAAGCCGACTTCATAAATTTGCTTCATATTCCGGCCACTGTAAAAGTTGAACTTTATTTGTCGGAAGTATTCTTCTTTGGTCAGTGGTTTATACGGTATCGAAACGTGACTTTATCTGATCACTCGAATTGTTATATTAATATAAACCTTCTTGTGCATCCAATAACAGAATTTTGCGGTCGAAACAACCGCTAAGAAACAAGTGACAAATTTCGAGAATGATTCCGGTGTTGATCGTTGATTATACAGCGTGCCAAAAAAGTAACGTAACTGATAACTAATTCTTGTACGAAGAATAATTAAGGAAAATCCTCGCACCCGACGATTTTCAATTTCAAAAGCAATTTATACTGTGCTTTTTTGAATTTGAAATTTCTCACCCCCTACGCCCCGCACCCTACTTTATTTTTTCAAATGGGAATCTATAGAGGAATATACGGATTGTGATATATCAAATGAACGGTAATTTGACTACCTACTCATCGATGCGAATGAAAGGAAAATTGGTTGTTCCGTTTTTTTGGCGCTCTAGTTCCTCGGAACTGAGTGCTTATCAATTTGCCCAAATGTCTGTAATTTTCTAATTTTTCGATGAAAATGGTCTTAAACGATTTGGTTCGGCTCACTGATCAAGAATCCGTGGTCGAAATTCATTCTGTCCGGCCGGCCGTAGGCACGATAACTCTCGAACGGAATGAGCTAGAGAGTTGAAATTTTCAGAATAGGTTTGGCAGATGAATGTCTCAGCTAAGTTCGTTATTGGGTAAAATCAGACAGATGGTTTCGTAGTAACAAAAAAAAAATTTTTTTTTTACAGAACAAATCCAAATTAAATTTTTTTCAATAAGCAGTTTTATCATAACAATCCAATGATATTATTTTTAACTCTAACAAGCTAATACTTTCGGAGATATGATTTTTCAAAATTTCAATTAAAAATCGTATTTTTACGTTTTCACAGAATTATATAATTATTCTATGTATGAATTGTCATAATGTCAACTTATTTTCCTGAGATATGACATTGTCTAATTCCTTGCTAATAGTTGGTTCGAGAAACGTCAAAATCGACTTAGAGAGACAAGGGTAAAAATCCGTCAAATAAACCCCCATGTGGCGATTTCATGTCGAAAAGTGAAAATTAAGAATATATCGTAAATTGTGAACAGGAGCTTTCTGGCGCTCTAGTTCAAACAGACAAATTATATCTCCGAAAGTATTGGTTTCTCAGAGTTGGAGATTATATCAATGTATTCTTATGATAGAACTGCATCATAAAGGTAATTCAATTCAAATAATAGTTTATTTATCAAGATTAAATGAGCAATCTGAGAATGAGAACTGCACCATGGAAGAAATCAAATTAAAATACCTGAACTGAATTTGACTCTCTCTTAGAATAGAACAGGATGAAATGTACGAGTATGAACACAGATCATATAATAAAGCTTAGATAGAATAATTATAGCATTCTGTGAACAGAAAGGCCACGAACCTAAGGGATCACATTCAACAGATTTGGTTTTGCTCTTCTTGTTGATTATTCTATTGTACTTATTTATTTGTTATTTTATTAGATGCTCTTCTATCAGATAGAAGAGCATTCTAAATTCATGATTGATGTATTTATGAATTGACTCGGATATCCATTATCTTCAAGAAATTTTTTGATGTGATCAATTTCATTTCATATCGAATTTCAAGAGTAGACTTCACGTCTGTGCTTGAAACAATTTATTTTTCGTAATTTTCTTAAAAATTTTTAGGGGTAAGGTTCTCACAAAATTTTACACGTTTCTTTATGTCGATATTCTAAAACTAGTTACCAAGCTTCAATTCGATCGAGTCTATATTTCTTGAGTTTTCGGGAAAATAATATTCTATGTGGTTATAACTCCGAAACCATCGGACCGATTATGCCCAAAAACGAACTTAAGTCTCCCATTTAGATACGCAACCAACCCTGAAAGTTGCAAATCCCTATCTCGTTTCGTTCGAAAGTTATCGAGGCAACGGTCACCCATTCCGCTACTGAACTTACACAAGGCTGCTTGGATCTCCAACAATACAGATCCGATCATTTTGTTCTGAAGGCTTTTCGTTTTTTTTAAATTTTCTAGTGATACGATCCTCACAGAATTTTGCGAGAATTCTATAACTAATAACCATGTTTGAATTTAATCGGTTTTGTATTTTTCTAGTTATTGAAGCAATAACAACCAAATTTTAAATGGGTATGTATAACTCCAAAACCGTTTCGTCGATTATATCTACAAACAAACTCAAATGTCGTATTGATATGCACAATCTAACCTGAAAACTTCAAGTCGCTATCTCTTTTCATTCTTAGGTTATCGTGACATAAATCATATTTTTTAATATCTTTTTTTAAATTTTCTGGTGATATGATTCTCACAAAATTTCACCAAAGCCCTTAGGTTTGTATTCTACAACTACTCACCAAGTTTCAATTCGATCGGATTTGTATTGGTTGAAAACAAAATTATTACTCGGAAACCATTCGGCCCATTATGCCTATTTACGAACTTGTCCGTTGTATTGGGAATTTGAAGTCGCTAGCTCTTTCCGTTCTCAAGTTATCGTGTCGACCAGGTAGTCGAACCCAATGGCTTGAGACCATTTTCGGCAGAAAATTAGAAAGTTACAGACATTTGAGCAAAATGAACACGCGATGTTCCCCAGAACATATGCGCAAAAACGCATTTGCTTGTAAACATTCAATAACGCAGTTATTAATTTCATTCCATACTTTATCCACACACTGTAGAAATCAGTGACATATTATATTAATCATAATGAACGAGCACGGAAATGCCACGTCATTACTTCATATTTTTAGTATTTATCTGCAAGTGCTTCACTGCACTTGAGTGGTTTCACTTCATACTCGAATTCCACCCAACATTAAAAGTAAAAGGGGTATCACTCCACAAATGATACTCGAATGAAAATCGAAAGCTAAATCTCCTCTTCTGTTAACTTAACAATATGTTTCACTGGGGACGATAACGTTAATTGAATAAGGAAGCAATTAATTCTAAAACGCCTCCAAATGCTCATTTCCATATATAAATGAGGTGAAATTTTGCAATAAAGAAAGACTCATTGTTAAATACTTCAATGAAGATAATACATAATTATTAGACAATAGATGGAATACATTGGTGGTTATCTAGTGGCTCCTTTCCATGATTGAAAGTTCAATTCACTCCTGAAATTCACATGTCTTCGCTTATCAAACCCATTTACTATTGAATTGTCTTATGGTTAACTCTATTAATGCCTAATTTGATGGAATTCACACTTCTCTATCGAAGAGTGACGTAAGGTCAAGATATAGATACATTATTGAAATCAGATTTTTCCCACGAAGAATTTTTGTGCTTTCGTATGCAAGGCACTATCATTTGATGCATACGTAGGTAATTTTGAATTTTCTAGGCGCAAGTTCTAGGAAACATCGCGTCATCATTTGCCCAAATGTCTGTAATGTTCGATTAATGGACGTAATCGGACCAACGGTTTCCGAGTGATAATTTTGTCATCAACCAAAACAGATCCGATCGAATTGAAACTTGGTAGCTAATTGTAGAATACCAATACAAAGATAATTGTGAAATTTTGTGAGAATCGTAATACTAGAAAATTAAAAAAAAAATTATTCAATAATATAATTTATAAGAAAATAGGATAACGCGGATAAGTTTATTAAAATGGAGATGTATAACGGGAAATTCCGCAAAAGGAGCAGAGAAAATCATTCTGCTGGTACCTGCCGACACGTGTTTCTGCTAGTTGGCTTCTAGAGCTGAAGGCACAAATTGGTTGCTCGCTCCTGTTGTGGTGTCACCTGTTTTCAGTTATGTTTCCACCTTTTTCTTGGTTTCTTGGTTGCCCTGTCCTGAAGAAGCCAACTAGCAGAAACACGTGTCGGCAGGTACCAGCAGAATGATTTTCTCTGCTCCTTTTGCGGAATTTCCCGTTATGCATCTCCATTTTAATATAATTTATGTCACGATACCTGAGAACGAAAAGAGATTGCGACTTGAAATTTTTAGGGTAGGTTGAACATCTGAACGCAACATTTGAGTTTGTTAATAGGCATAATCGGCAAAACGGTTTTGGAGTTATACCCATCTGAAATTTGGTTGTTATTACTTCAATAACTCGAGAAAACCGAATTCGATCCAATTCGTTTGAATTGGATGGAATTCGTATGGTAATTAGCTGTAGAATGCTGGCGCCGAAATTCTCGCAAAATTTCGTTAGGATAGTATTACTAGAAAATTATAAAGAAAATCATTGCAAATCGTTGAAAACAATTCTTCCTGAATTGCAGGTACAAAGGAAGAGGGGAGATTCCATAAGTAATTTCAAGAAAAAGAAGTCCCATAAATATGCGACCGCGAATGTTTCGTTTTCGAGATACAGGGTGTTTTTCTTGTCATACATTTTTTGTAATGATTATACGAGTTTATCGAATCTTTATGAATCATTGCTACAGATCGAGAGAATAACAATAAAAACTAATAATGAATTTAATCACCACAGCTTACTAACTGGGCTTATTATGACACATTGAATTTTTCTGAGGATTTGGAGAGAATCGTTCAAAATTTTTTTCTCGAAATCGGTAGCAGATACGACAAAACTACAGGAGACCATAAAGTTTAGTATAACAACAAAGCTTCTTATTTTTAAAATTTTCAAATTAACAGTGGCTCACCAAAAAAAACTTCTGGAGGAAAACAAGGGACAGTGTTCCAGAAAAAATATCACCCTGTAGATTTGCTATCAAAATTGGCATGTTACATGGAGTGAACTATCAATTATAATATTTATGCCAAATTTCAGTTGAATATGTTGTGAACTGTAGATGTATAAGAGAAAAACTTGAAAAAAATTTAAACTTTAAACACCCTGTATCTCGGAAGCGATACGTTTACGGTCCCATGTTAATGAGACTTCTTTTCTTAAAATTACTCAAAGAATATCCTCTTTTGGTTTGTACCACCAATTTATGAACATCCTGTATATCAGTAACTATTCGTCCAACATCGCTGAAATTTTGCGCGAATCTTCAAAATCTAACTCTACTGCCAAGTTCCAAGTTTGTACACGATCGGATCTGTATTGTTGGAGATCCGAACAGCCTTGGGTGAGTTCTGTAGCTGGATGGGTGACCATTGCCTCGATAACTTTCGAACGAAAATAGATAGAGACTTGAAATTTTCAGGGTAGGTTGCGCATCCGAATGGGAGAGATAAGTTGGATTTTGGGCATAATCGGCCAAACGATTTCTGCGTTACACCCATCTGGAATATTATTTTCTCGATCACTCAAAAAATACAGACCCGATCGAATTGAAACATATTATCTAGTTGTAGAATATCGACATAAAAACGTGTCTCAAATTTCGTGAGGACCGTACCACCAAAAAATTTTTAAAAAATTACGATAAAATATTATGTATCTCATGATAACCTGAGAACGGAAAGAGATAGCGACTTGAAATTTTCATGGTAGGTTACGCATCCGAATGCGACATTCAAGTTCGTTAATTGGCATAATCGGCCAAACGGTTTTGGCCGATTTGGTTTCAGTTGAAATGTTGTTGTTATTTCCTCTATAACTCAAAATATACTAATCTGATCTAATTAAAACTCAGTGATTACTTGTAAAATAACAACCCAGTAATTTTCACGGAATTTCTTGAATACCGTATGCTGGAGTTACTTGAGCCTCAAGTAACTCCAGCAAAAAAACTTACGCCTCAAGTCTTGAGGCGTAAGTTTTTCATATTTTAATTCCAATAGAATACATTATGTCAGCATTAAGAGTTCTGTGATCAAAGACGATTCACTCGTCATTTAAATGGCATGAAATGTATTCATATATTGTAAACGCTGAGAAGACTGTATATATCGATGCTACATTCTGTTAAAAGTGTCCAATAGAGGTGAGTAGGCAATAAAACATGCGCGCAAACGCTCCAGACTTCACGTCAGTGCTTGAACGAATTTTTTTAATCAACATTTATAAATTAGTCGATATTTCGACCAATCACAATAATTTGTTTTTTAATTTTTCATACGCATTAAATAATCTCTATATATTTTGACTATTCCTTTCGTCCTCTTATCTGTCGGTTCCATCTATAGCCTTGACCTTACTCTTTCAGTCGGTTTTGCAGCCCTCATGTTGTTTCAACAATTGATGTTTTGTTGAACTCTCCCCTTTCTTCTATCATGCGCTGAACAACCGGTTGTTTTGTTCCTTCGAATCTCTTGTATGCTTTATCATTTCGTTCAACCGCCTGTACCCACGATACCTTTCGATAAAAATGATCTTTAGATTGGAAATTTTCATGGTAGATTTTAATCAAAAACTAAAATGTAGCAGAAAAATTATGAATGTTAATGGAGTAGATGTTCAAAATGTTCACCGCAAACCCCTTAGCAACACCCTAACCTCATATAAAAATTTCTTCCAACATTATTCAACATCTCAAGAGTGATCATTTTTTTTTCTATCACATTTTGAAGGCAAATAAGTATATCATTTTTGTAATGAGATTTAGCAATATTCGAGAGAATATTATAATGAATTTCGGTAATCACGTGATTTAATTTTATTTAATTTGATTTTTGCAATAAACATGAAAGTGATAACATTTCTGAATAGAGAATGGCGAGACCTTTCAAACGATGTATCACAAGCCCATACTTCCTATTTAAAAAAATGGGGTTTGGCATTTTTACGAAGGAGAATGACAACTTAAAATTTGAATTTGACGTGTTCCGGGATTTTCCATAAATATGTACAGTAGCCAACATAATGAATTGATTCCATTTGGTTTTTCCACACTGTATAAACGAGTACCTATAGTGGTTCCTTCTGAGTTTTTAGATTATTCGAATAATGAATATCGAATCTTACATACTTCTAAAGCGGCAATGTATTATCTATGAATACCTCCAAGACTTATTTGAATAACACATTAAATGTGAATAACAATTTGATAATCTAGTTCAATTAATTGCTAAATTACTGTTCAATGTCTTTCAACGACATAAAAACAGGAGCATAACCATGTTAATTTCCGTTCTTTCGAAATCATTTTGTGGTTTAGATATATCTAGTGCAATATTTCAACCTTAGGAAACAATTGGAACAAGAGCTTGACCATAGAAATGGATATAACTCGAAGCAGATAATGTTAAATTGACAAATCTTTAAAAACAGATTGTTTACAATGTTGAGCCATTCAAATAACTATGAACCCATCTAAATGACCCATTCCTTGTATAAAAATTGTGAAATATAGAAATTATATCCAACCTATTATTGAAAGGTTTTTTTCTGGGTTTTCTCTCCCAAACTCTGAAAAATATCTATAAAATAAAAATTAATTATTTTGTGATTTGCTTCTGCGTAAGAGACACAAGATATTTGTCAGAAGCAATCAATTGAACAATGTTGCCTAACAAACAACAACGAAACAACATCAACGAAGAAACAACTATATCGTAACGTTTCGGAGTCCATATCAGACTCCTTCGTCAGACGCTTAATGAAAATCTTTAGAATTATTTTGTTGATAGTTATTTTGTGAAATTCAAGAATTGTCACATTAAGCGTCTGACGAAGGAGTCTGATATATGGCGTATTCCATTGGCAGCACCAGTGCTGCACTGAGCACGCACTGAGTGCAAAAAATGTTGCACTGGACGTCAAAATATGTCAAAATGCTTGACGAAATTCCCCAATGGAATACGATTCATGCACTCAGTGCCATCTCAGTGCGCACGAGTTCTACCAATGGAATACGCCAATAGACTCCGAAACGTTACGATATAGGCCAAGTTCCACTAGGCGATCGCAACGTTCGGAGAGTCGTCTGCGCAGTTCTGCGAACGTGCGCGTGATCGTTGTTAGACCTTAGTGGAACGCGCCCATAGTTGTTGCTTCGCATCATTTTTTTGACCAAACATGGATGATATAAAAATATTTACTTTCTTTGAGTTTCTTTCGTGCGAATATGAATTTGATTCAGAAGTCGCAGACAAAGTTAAAGGGGATGATATTGTAATCCTAACGCAACCTCCCATAATAGAATGGATGAAATTGTTTCCTTATCTCGGCTGATTCGTGTAACTTTCGAATTTTTTGACGAAAATGGTCTCAAACGATTTAGGTCGACTCCCCAATGAAGAATTCGAGGTCAAATTTGATTCTGTCCGTCCGGCCGTTGCCACGATAACTTGAGAACGAAAAGAGCTAGCGACTTGAAATTTTCAGGGTGGGTGGCGCATCCCAATACGACGGACAAGTTCATTAATGGGCATAATCGGCCCAGTGGTTTCCGAGTAATAATTTTGATTTCAACCAATATAAATCCGATCGAATTGAAACTTGGTGAGTAGTTGTAGAATATGAACCTTAACACGTTTGTGAAATTTTGTGCAAATCGTATGGCTAGAAAATTTTAAAAAAATTATTAAAAAATATTTTTGTTGTCACGATAACTTGAGAACGGAAAGAGATAGCGGCTAGTAGTTTTCAGGTTAGGATGTGCACCAGAACGCGACATTTCAGTTCGTTTATGAGCATAATCGGCCAAACGGTTTTAGAGTTATAGCCATCTGAAATTTGGTTGGTTTTTGTTATATTTCTTAATTCGAATTTACATTGGTAAATTCGAATTAAGAATGTATAATACAGGAGAATGGACAACATAATTTACCATGGTAAATTCGATTAAGGGTGTCCAATACAGAAGAATGGACAATAGAACATACGCGCAAAAGCTTCTGACTTCACGTCAGTGCTTGAACCAATTTTTCCGCATATTCTGCATATTTTAGTTCATAACTCTCGACAACCAACCACTGATCATAGAACATTGCGGTAAAAATTTGGGATTGAGCATAACCGAAAGTGTGATACATAATCATCCTTTTATATAAACGATAAATAATTGTTGAGAAAAAATTCCTTTTCAATTTTAATCCTTGGAGTATGTCAGGAAATTGTTATTGGACAGTACTCGATTATCGATCTGTTTATTCTAATTGTTCATCCAGTACAAAGATATTTTAAAGAAATACTGAGAATATTTCGACAAGTAAAAATAAATATAGTTGTTCATTATGTTTGTTATTGAAGTAATCCCACAGCACTTCCACACGGTTTGATTTAATTATATGTATGAAGATAGTCTATAAGTAAGTACCAGAGTATCAGATATTCAGATACCGTTTAATTGGAGTAAACAGAGGTTGATTCTTAGACTGCCCAGTAATATACTTTCGGAATGCATTCAATTGAAAAGAGTGAAAAGACTGACATTCGGTTCAAATAATAATTACAACATCAATTAAACTGACCTCTAAAATATGTATTTTAACTTCGAATAATCATGTTAAACTTTTTTATATCACTCGTATAACCATACACAAAAATAGTCACAAACTTTCAAACATTGTTCCCGCGTGTTATTCGAAATACGAACGTTTTTCAGTGAACAAAATCGTTTAAAAGGTTCTGGAGTCTTCATTATTTCATCCTTTTAACGCTCTTCCTACGCTTCCAATTCATGGTACTTCTCGTCAGGATTCCGATCCGACATGACTAAACCATCATAAAATACGATACACCCAGCGGCAGTCGACTAACCGTCAGTTCTTTCCGGTCTAACGGTAGCTCAATATCCCTGAATTCATGAAAATCGACAACATCTACCAGCATTACGAATGAGTGTATGTTGGGTTGCCGGTGATGAATAGACTCAGCTACCGTAATATAGATGTCTCTGTCCGTTTTACGACTTACGAGCACTGTCACCTGACATCACAACATGGCTGCCAAAGAAGTTAGGGGGGGTAAAATAAACCCATCTGCATCTATTTTGGCACTGTTTGGTGTATGGTGTATGGATAAAGTGAATTATAGCTTTTTAAGACCCTGTTTTTTGCACCATTGTCATTATGGTTCATTGCGAATACTATCAGCTCAGTGAATAATCTGGAGAGTTTTTGTGAATTGAAAATTTCCGGTTTAAATAAAACATCTCAAATGACGTACAAAGCTCAATGTTTCTTTTGTCAGATTTGGTGAGGTGAATTGTATAGTTTTTCAGCTGTTGTGGAACTTTAGAAGTAACTAAACATATTTTTATGTAATATTTTCTGTTTTTCGAAGAAACACCGCTACTACTTATATTGCTAATAATACCTAGCCTTTTCAGGTGTAGATTTGAAGAAGGATTTTGGGTACATTCTGTTCAAGAAGTAATGCAGCTTCATCATAATTTTTATTTGGAAGTGAAATGGTAAATGAAAATATTACTGTTTGATCGTTTCAACTTACTAAGTCTACCCTGAACTCTCTTATACTAAACAAATGAATATTTTAGGCAGGTACCTAACGATTATCTAGAAAAGTTTGAATTATTTGGTACTTTTAGTAATAGTAATAATAATAGTTATTTATTTACCTAACAGTAACCCACACAGCACACAATATTCAGGAAATATTGCCACAATATTGCAATATTTCAATTGCAGTTTCAATATTCCAGAAATATTGCTGGAATATTTTGTTTCAATATTACAGTTGCAATATTAAGAAATATTGCTGGAATATTGTATTTCAATATTACAGTTGCAATATTCAGAAATATTACAGAAATGTTACAAACTATAACAGTTTTCTACAAAGTTAAAATTTAGTTTTGCGTATATTCCTATGAATATATGCATAGACATATTTATTACAAATCGCGACAGAAATAATTCAACATTACATGCAATATATAATATGTTTGTGTGCTTTCTTTCTCTAATTCGAGGCTTTATGCATCCTCTCTTTTCTTTTAGTCAGGCCGCCATTTCTTATGTTTACCAGTATTGTTGTATCGTGTCGTGAAGCAGTCTGTTGTTACTTTACTTTGTTAGTTCAGTTAGTTGTGAGTTTAATGTTTATTAAAGACTAATTGGCTCTAAATAATATAAATGCAAGGATAAGCTGATTTGATTATCTAAGGTATAATAGCTACAAGTTTATAGATCTCATTGATACAAAATTTTATATTTTTAGGTTATACCAACATCTTATCACAGCCCTATAAAGAGTAGGTTGTGATCTCATACGTCTGATTTTCGAGACGTTATATTGACGTGCTTTTATATACGTTCAAAGGTAGAGTTGAACAGATCTATTGATTTGATTATCTATGTTTGATTATTGAACCCATATCGAAATGGTTAGCTCAAGCCAAATTGCGAGCCTCCAGGGAAGTGGAAAATGTTAAAAAAAAAAGAAATGTTGAATGTCCAGTAGAGAGCGAATAAAGATATTAATTGTGCCTACTATTTTTTTATGTTAGTTGAACCTATACCACATCTCATGAAATAACAGAAATATTTCTGCAAGAACCCTGAAATATTGCATATATATTTTGCAATATAACAAAAATATTACAAAATAATTCTACAGTATTGCAGGAATATTTCAAAAAATAAGTCTGTAATATTGTGACGTTATAGGATAGAGAGCATATATTTGAATATTTCTGCAACAATCCTGAAATATTTCATATATATTTTCCAATATAATAAAAAATTGCACAAACATTACAGAATAATTCTACAATATTGCAGAAATATATCGAAAAATATTTCTGCAATATTGCTATGTTAGGTTATGGGGCGGACATTCGAATGTTTCTGCAATATTCCTGAAATATTTCATATATCTTTCGCAATATAACCGAAATATCTCAAATATTTCCGAAACATATTCCTGCAATATTTCAGAAATGTGTCTCTGCTGTGTGGGAAGGTTCCCAATCACAGGGTAACAATCAATATTACAACAAATATATCAAACATTTTTAAGCCAAAAATCAAATAATCAGTGAGAAAAAAACAAAAAATATTCATCAACCAAAAATAAAAAAAATAACTTGAGATCATCAGCACTCTTGCATATGGGGTAAACTGAAGCGCGCTGAAGAGCATTCATTCGAGGTGTTGGAAGGTGAAATGATGTGACAGTCCTCGCCTCCAGCCTTGGTGTACGTGTGTGACCCTCAGACAGCAAATAAGGTGAATCGAACCTTCCCGCGACGAGTTTCTGAGCGAACTTAGCGCACAGCCACCTCTGCCTTTCGAGCAGCGAAAAGATTCGCATCTCTCGCATGATCCCCGACAAATCCGCACCACGTTCGGGAGAACTATCAGTTTTCCTGTATTCAACAAACTTTTCTGTGAATTCGCTCAATCGGCATAAGATGTGAACCATAGATCGGAAACCAGATTATATTCGCATACTCCAATTTGCTCATCACCAGCGAAAAATAGAGGGTTCTGAGAACGGACACATCCGGAAACTCTCTGGAGCAACGGAAAACAAACCCCAAGGATCGACAAGCCGAAGTACACAGCTCTTCAACATGTGGAATGAAACTGAAGACTACCCCCAAATCACGAAACCTATCTCCACTAGTAATTAGACGATCACCAACAGAATAGTCGGACAAAAGAGGCTGTGACTTCTTAGTGAAGGTGATCTTGAAACACTCATCTATATTCAATATGAGTCCATTACGCAAGCACCATCCATGAGCAAGCTCCAAATTAGACTGAATCAACTCCAAATCGGACACATCACGTATTCTCAAGTCAAGCTTGAAGTCGTCTGCATAAGCCAAGGCCAAGCATTCGAGAGAAGTAAGAAGATCATTAATGCACACTATATATAACAATGGCCCAAGATTTGATCCCTGCGGTACACCGGATGAAAGTGCATACTCAGATGATCTAAAGCCATTATAAAAAATTGGTTCAAGCCCTGTGGATAGGAGCTTTTTGGCGCTCTTGTTCAAACAGACAAATTATATCTCCGAAAGTATTGGTTTCTCAGAGTTGGGAATTTAATCAATGGATTCCTATGAAATTGTCGTTTAAAAAAAATGCTTCAAAAATTATCTTATAAAAAAATTGGTTCAAGCCCTGTGGACAGGAGCTTTCTGGCGCTCTAGTTCAAACAGACAAATTATATCTCCGAAAGTATTGGTTTCTCAGAGTTGAGAATTATATCAATTTATTCTTATGATAGAACTGCATCATAAAGGAAATTCAATTCAAATAATAGTTCATTTATCTAGATTAAATGAGCAATCTGAGAATGAGAACTGCACCATGGAAGAAACCAAATTAAAATAGCTGAAATGAATTTGACTCTCTCATATAAAACAGGATGAAATGTACGAGTACACATATCATATAATAAAGCTTAGATAGAATAATTATAGCATTCAGTGAAAACATAGAAGTACGATTCATTATTGAAATTTAGAACTTCATGTTAGCAGAAATTGAATTCAAACATCATAGAAGAATTTGAATTCAACAAGAGTGCCAAAAATTATCAATCCAAAACCAATAGACGAATTCTACCCAACAACGAACGCATCCGAGATATTCATTCCTCAATTATATGATGAACGATAATATATATCTTTCCTCAAATCTACAATATTCCAGTTTTGTTTTTAGTGGAGATATTCTGAACTCAATATTATTAACTTACCATTACCATTCCCATCATCATATGGATTGACCATCGGCATGAAAATATCAACCAAAGAAAAGTATGATATTATATTATCATTCTCATATTTATACGATTGCTCGAATGAAACAACGTCATGTCTCAAGAGAATAAGTTGACATTATAACAATTCATAGAATACCCACATAATAATTCTATCATTCTGTGAAAACGTAGAAATACGATTTACATTGAAATTTTGAAAAATCATATCTCCGAAAGTATTAGCTTGTTAGAGTTAAAAATGATATGAATGGATTCTTATGATAAAACTGCTTATTAAAAAAAATTTAATTTGGAATTCGTTTTGTAAAAAAAAAATTTGTTTTTGTTACTCCGAAACCATTTGTCCGATTTTGTCCAATAACGAACTTAGCCGAGATATTTATCCCCCAAACCCACTCTGAAAATTTCAACTCTCTAGCTCATTCCGTTCGAGAGTTATCGTGCCTACGGCCGGACAGAATGAATATCGACCACGGATCAGTGAGTCGAACCAAATCGTTTAAGACCATTTTCATCGAAATATTCGAAAATTACAGACATTTGGGCAAATTGATAAGCACTCAGTTCCGAGGAACTAGAGCGCCAAAAAACAAAAAACGAGCCGCGAAATATTCAACAGGCCTGCTTCACTACAGTTAAATACGTCAACTGAGGTTGCGATTCATATTTATCCTTATCTGAGGACCTCAGTTAGGACTTAACGAAGAATGCTTTGTGAATATGGCCGAATATCTATCAAATTTGGTGATAATAAGAATTATCCACTTCAATTGTTGAGCGCTGTTAATTAATATAATATCGATCGACAAGTTGACGTTTGATTATAGAAAGTTTGCACTATATAAATTCAAACTGCATTATATTGAATAATTTCCGTAATGATCCAATGTATGATTAGGTTGATGATTTTTTTATTATTATTATTCTTCCAATGACAGTTAAGGGTTCTGTGCGAGCTATCTGGAGTGGAGAGTTTAAGTGCTCGGAATTATTTTTTTTATCTTCTTATGCGGTAGTATTGGATTGGCTGTTTTTTACTTTCGATAATGTTTGTTCTATTTTCATAATTAAATTAATTCTAGAGGGTTAGATGGAAGAATAGACACATGTTTTTGGTATCGATCTCACAGTATTCACCATGTTCATATTAGCCAAGATTGTGTGAGCTAAATCTCGCCCTATGATATATAATCATTCATTGTAGTGATTTGTATCAATGAAGACCATCATTATTATTATCTTCTCATCAAAACATATCGTATATTAAGACCTGCTTCCAATATACAGCATTCAGATAAGCATGAGCCAATACTTGTTACGTATGAAGAAAACACGTAACATAAACTGATGTAAAAATTCACGTACAACTTTTCAGTATTCATTCACTTTCCGATTTTGTATTCCATGAAGGAGTGTCACTTTTAATAACAAGGAAATGGAATGCACCAAGGTCAAGACGAAATGACTGTTAGTTGCGTTCTTCATTACTACTACTAGGTTCCGTTGAATTACAGCTGAATTCTAAGCAAGTTCAGAGATTTATCCAAGAGTACTTCGGATGAAGATTCGTCACCAGAGAAGAAGAACGGTACTTATCTCCCTTCTCTATACCGATCACCGGTACATACCTGGAAACATCGAATAATTTCAGGTCTGTTATTATTTAATACCGTGCAAGAACATAGATTTGAAAACTAGGCCAAGACCCCAACGAAGTAGTTGCGCATTTTGAGATCGAGGTTTTATCACGACTTGGGTATAACGGCCTGTTAATACAGGGTGTTCTATGACGAAAGAGTCTAACTATTTATTTAGTGTTTTTCATTTATGTTTATTTCTATACTTTGGCATAAAAACCCAAACAGTATCCTCTAATTAATATCGACACATAAATCATAATGATTATCTTGAATAAGAAATAGTACTTTTTAGACACTATATAGATAAACAGTAGTAAAATAAAAAAACAAACCCTAAACAGCCATATGAGAAAAAAAAACAAAATTAAGTATTCAATAATAATAACCTTGACCTGGCCTTGAATTGCCGAAAGCTTAAAGCAAAAATATCAACCCCATAGCAACACGGATCATGGAAATTCAAACTTCTAGAGAATTTGTATCAAAACTTCTACCCTTAAAAAAATCCGTTAAAATGATCAAATTAAAAAAATTGCCAAAAACCAATAAATCTCAATTTGTCGAAAACACTTAACTTACTTATCGAAGGAGAAATTCATTAAATACACTGAGAGATATGTAGGTAAAGGAAAATTAATGATTCTTTATTTGGGAGAGTTATATTTACATAAATAAATTTTATTGATTATCGAAAAATATTATTAATAATAAGAACATCTTGATTTTCACCTTATGTTAGAAATATTTTATTAATTCGGGAAATATATATTAATAATAAAAATTGGTTATTACCAGGAAAAAATTTATACAGAAAATTCATTTTTCTTCTTTCATTTTTAGATATTTGTGTATAAAAATCAGACAATAAATGTCCTATAACTAAATAATCAAGTAACTTTACCGTCAACATTTAAATCAAATGAGGAATTATTACTTACTCTTATAATGTTTTTGGCGCTCTTGTTCCTCGGAACAGAGTGCTTATCAATTTGCCCAAATGTCTGTAATTTTCGAATTTTTGGTTGAAAATGGTCTTCAACGATTTGGTTCGACTCACTGATCAAGAATACGTGGTCGAAATCGATTCTGTCCGACCGGCCGTTCACACGATAACTCTCGAACGGAATGAGCTAGACAGTTGAAATTTTCAGAGTAGGTTTGAGAGATAAATATCTCGGTTAATTTCGTTATTGGGCAAAATCCGTCAAATAGTTTCGGAGTAACAAAAAAAAATATTTTTTTTTACATTACAACTTTTGAATTCAAATTTTTTTAAGGTACAGTTTCATCATAAGAATCCATTGTTATCATTTTCAACTCTAACAAGCTAAAACTTTCGGAGATATGATGTTTCAAAGTTTCAATAATACATCGTAAGTTCTATGTATTCACAGAATATTTCTGTGATCACTATTCATAAATGTCATCTTTTCTAGCTATTAGACATATACTTAGTTATCTGTGCTATTAGAGATTGTCTATTCGTAGTTGTTATTTTCTCTTGGAGAGCAAGTATTCGATTCTTGAATTTGTGAATATATATACAAGACTGTTTTGATGTAGTTTATGGTGGCAATAGGAAAGAAGAACATAATGGAATCATCAAAAGAATTTACTGCTCGTTGACCACTGAGGTTAATATTACCTTTTACTTCCTAAAGTAGTGAGACATGTTCCTATGTACAGTATTTTCATAATGTTGCTAGCAAAAAAATACTGAAATATGGATCTACATTTGTGTATCAATCATTTTTTCTTGTGTTAAGGTTCATGATACAGAAAAGCATGTGTTAGTGGTATAAACTATTAAATTTAAAATTATGAAAAGAGGATAGTATTTGATTAATATATTTTGAAATAATTTGTTCGTAATCCACTACCTACTCAAATATCAGGAATAAATGGACAACCAGCTATGATTGTCTCCAGCCTTTCTCTAGACATTTCGTTGATACTTTCCTTAGGTATTTCGAGTTGTGAAAACTATGCACCGAGTATAAGTTGCAACAACCCATTCCACGAGGTTGAATCATTGCAGATTGCTCATTTAATCTTGATAAATAAATTTAATGACAATTTTTTAATCATTAAGGCATTGAAGCATTGTAGATTGCTCTTTTCATTAAAAGATAATTTTTGAAGCGTTTTTTTTAAACGACACTTTTTTAAATTCCATTTCTTTCATGAAGCATTTCTATCATAGGAATCCATTGATATAATTCCCAACTCTGAGAAACCAATACTTTCGGAAATATAATAAGTCTGCTTGAACCAGAGCGCCAAAAAGCTCCTGTCCACAGGGCTTGAACCAATTATTCACTCCATCAAATAAATAACCTTACTTTTGTAACACCCTGCATAGGTAATCCTAATTCTCGAACATGGTTTCTCGAAAATAAAATACCAATTTCGACTTGGATGATGAGATAAGGAATAACTGAAAAAATCACTTACCCTTTGCCATCGTTGATTATTATAGTATCTGGAAGATTCGATATATAATCCCCCTTCTTCTTCTTCTTTTTCCTCTTGAGGCACAACACATTGGCAGTCAACATCTTCTGGAGGAAGTTACGACATTTCCATTCAGTCACGGTTTTATTTATCCCATTAATTATTCTTTGCGTCGTCAGACAGCGACTTGCAATTTAATTGGAGAACAATCGAACGAAGTCTGAGTCCTGCAAATGAAAATGAGATTCAGATTTGGTATAATCTTAGCGAGTGAATAAAACATCGTTGAATTCCTGAAAATATTAATGATTTTTGGGCGCTCTTGTTCTTCCGAACGGAGTGCTTATTAATTTACCCAAATGTCTGTAATTTTCGAATCTTTGGCTGAAAATGTCTCAAACGTTTTGGTTCGACTCACTGATCAAGAATCCGTGGTCAAAATTCATTCAGCCCGGCCGGCTGTCCGTCCGTTAACACGATATCTCTCGATCTACACAGTTGAAATTTTCAGGGTTGGTTTGGGAGATAAATATTTCGGTTAAGTTCGTTATTGAGTTTTAGAGTAAAGATAATAAGTAATATAAGTAAGTAATATAAGAAATGGAGGAATGAAATTGTGTGTGTGTGTTCGAGTGATTCTCAGGCCGGTATAGATTCCAAACTGGATCGGGTACGTGGCCCTGCAATCAGTTTATGGAAATTCATAAACATCTTGACCGATCTTGATGGAATTTTGTGTATGTGTTTGAGTGAGCCTTAGTGTGATTCAGATTCACAACTGGACCCGTCAGGTATTCTGGTGGCCCTGAAATCAGTTTATAGGAAATCAAAACAGCTTAACAATATTGTTGAAATTTTATGTGTGTGTTGGGGGGCTCTAAGGGTGGTTCGATAAATAGAAAACTTACATCAAATCAATTTACTTATTTGTCAGTACATATTTCCAGTAAAATTGTAATCATGAATAAAATTGAAAAGAAGAGATGTTTAAAAAAGGGTAAAGAGGACCTGATATGGTTAATCCCCTGTTGATGCCCTGCAAACGCAAACCTGTAGAATTAATATTTTCCAAAAGTTGAGTGTAAAATATAATAACTTCAAGCATACCGTCAACATTAAATGTTTCATCTATTCTTTTCAAGGTATATAATGTGTCATTTTCACAAACGTACCTATAAACAACGATGTCTTGAATTACACATTTTACCGATATAGCTTCGAAACTACTCATTGTTATTTGGACATTAGCAGATTTCTCGAGATAACATTGTTTGTAGAATTCTTTTAATGTGATGTATCATGCGCTGTTACGATTCCGAAGGAACGGAAAGAAGATATATTATATTCTTCTTGATCGGCAATAACAGTAATGGTTGTTGTGAGAAATAGAAACATTGAATAGAATTTCTTAATTGTATTAATGATGTCATTATTCGTTTGTCACGACGATTTGAGAAGTAGAATACGCGTGTCAGTAAGAATACTACTTGTTGCTCTATTGGAAAGTTTATACTTCATGCAATTCATCAATAAAGAGGGTCTGAAAATGACCTGACATTTTGAATGGCTCGTCTGTTTTTTGTGGCGACCATAGAGTTTTGATAAATGTCATCAGGAACAGGAAGTAGTGAGTTTTAGTCATAGAGATTTAAACTATCCAGGAACGCATAGAAATATAACTCTGCTATTCGGATGCGCAACCTACCCAGAAAGTCCCTGGCCACCAGACAGAAGAGAACATCAGGTCTCACATCTCCTCTACATGGACGACTGAAAAATGTACGCTTCTTCCAAGGCCGCACTACAACAACTGTTTTCAGGGTAGGTTTGGGAGATACATATGTAGGTTAAGTTCGTTATTGGGCAAAATGGTTTCGGAGTAACGAAAAAAAAAATTTTTTTTTCACTTACAAATTTCAAATTTCAAGGGCTGTCGGGCGCTCTGGGCGAGAGCAGGTAGCTAGCAGCTATCATTCTAACGACAACACTCCAGAAGGTAGAATGGTACGTAGATAACATCAAATAGATATTTTGGAGGCTGTTACAACGGCTGAAGAACTATTATATGGCCCAGGAATAGATAACTCTGTAAGTAATTGAATAATACGTAAATTGAGTGTAAAACTTCAAATGAGTTTTTCTCAAAACTACGTTCTTTGAACTGGTGACCACTGTAGCTCGAAAACAGCTTTGGTAGATTCTAATGAAATTTATACAGCTTTTCGAAAGCATGAAAAACTTGTGCCTGATCGAAGGATTTTCTTTTTTTTTTAATTCGTTTTAATAAACAATTAACTGTTGGTTTTTTCCGAAAATATGAAAAAATATTTCCTGAGGCTGCCATTTTGTTAATTCAAAAGCTTCGATCAGGCACTAGATTATCTATTAATTAAACTAATTTTTTTTTGTCCGATTAATTTTTGATGAATCTCCAAGGATTAGTGATGGTCACCGCAAGGAGCTTAGGTTGGAACTGGATCAACACAAACAGCCATTACTTTTGAAATTATGATTTTTTTTTTTCTGAAATTTCTGTCAAATCAAGTCGAAACCTTGTTTTATGATGCTATATTTTTACTTTTATAAAATAAAATATTTTACTGGCAAAAAAAAAAAATTTCAAATTGTCATGTTTTCACGTCTCTGACTACACCTAACCCCTAAAAATTCAATTAACAAGAGCCCTGAAGCTCCTGACGCCGTGCCAGTAATATAATTTCCCTTCATAGACGATGAACTTCCAGCGCCTCAAATAAATCTCTATTCGATTTAATTTCACGTCGATTACACTTTTCTGTGAGTTTGTTGCTTTCATCTAATCCACCATAGAAAATATTTTACGCAAGACTTCTCGATTATCATTTCGTTTCCGTTAATAGCTGAAATACGACGGTCTCTATTGTTAACGTACTGTTGTTATTGGAGAAAGAAGTCCAAGAATTATATCCATATTACCAGTTGGAGTAATTGTTATTATCATCACGCTCACCTAAGCAGATAGCCAGTGAAGGTCAATTAGTTTTAGATTTGCGTTAATAATGACAGCCAAACAATATGATATCGAGGATCTCCCATTGAAACAAATTGAGAATCTTAACGAAGAAATATACTACGTGCCGCAAAATTAACTCATAAATTATGTACATGCTGTTTTTACAATTTAGTCGGTTAGTTTTTCTTTGGTCTTCTTGAAGAACGAATTGATGCATGGCATTTTTGTTTATTATTTTCTCATATAGGAAAAACCTTTGGAATCTTGCAAAATATATTACAATTTGAAGTGCAGCATTGGAATGTGGAATGACATCAGGTCGTCTTTTCTAATGAATCTCCATTCTCCTTGGGTGCACATGATGGCCGAAGAAGGGTTAGACGACGTCGGAGAGAAAGACGTGAACCTCAGTTTGATATTGAGCGTCATGTACACCGGATAGTAGGCGTTATGGTATGGGGTGCTATTGCACATGCAAGTAGGTCACCTTTAGTCTTTATTCGAGGTAACATGACAGCGCTGCGTTACCCTCAAGAAATAGTGGAGCCATATGTTCTCCCTTACCTTAACCGGCTCGAGAATCCAATATTTCAACAAGATAATTTTCGACCTCATGTTGCCAGAGTTAGTTTAAACTTTTTTGAAGCGACCCATGTGAATCTTTTGCCATGGCCGCCCAGATCCCCCGATCTTGCGCCCATAGAGCATGTTTGGCACATCATGGGTAGAAGGCTGGGGATGGTAGAAGGCTTGGGATGGTATACCTCAAGAATAAATAGACCATCTTATTGCATCAATGCCAAGACGTGTTGGGGAGGGTATAGATAATCGCGGTGGACGAACACATTATTAACAAATTTATTAAAAAATATTGTAAACCCTTCGGTTTTTTTTTTAATTTCAATCATTTACTCCTTTCTATACTATCTATGTTTTACAAAAAAAAATTAAAATTTAAACAGCTCCTTATGGGTGTTGCAGTTCCTTTGTCAGTCAGTATATTTGCACTCACTGGCGAAGTGGAGAGTCTGCCCATTTAGGACTGGAGCTCCGAGATTCAGATTCAGATTTTTGAGGAGTACCTTCCAGTCTTGACACCGCTTTGCAATCGAATCGAGGTAACTTCGATTGTTATTGGCACTAGGCTTATCAAAAATGTGTCGTCGACAAATTGCGAGCAGAGTGAATGAGCATGAGATGGCAAGTCATAGATGAAGAGGAGAAATAATACATGTCCTAAGACGGATCCCTGGGGCACTCACAACTGGTGTAGGTTATGACAGAGAATCCCCAGCGCGAACGTGAAAAGTGCAACCTGAAGGAAATGCCTTGCTCCAGGAAATGAGGTGACCACGATTGCCAAGATGCTCCAGTAGGAGGCGCTTATTCTCCAGAGTCTTATCCTGAAAGATTTAGGGTTTACGGACTGGCAACATCGAATTTGCCCAAGATTCTTCATCAGTAAGTCGAATGGAATCTTTTAAGAACATTTCTTGCACAAAAGTCGAAAATTACAGATATTTGTGCAATTTCGCTTCAGCGGCTTGTTAGCATGTCATAAGTTTCAGTAATAATAAGAAACTACATAGTTCTTATAACTGATTGTATATAATGCACGATCTAACTTCTTCATGCGAAAGAACAGAAATCGAAATTTCTCGTGAAGAATTCCTGCTTTACATAGATATCGATTATTGAGTTCTGATTCATATTTCCACTGAACCAAGTATGATTAGCACCCCAGGAAACCTAGAATTGAAAATAATCGTCCAACTTTCTTGCAAATCTGCATTTGAATTGATTGCAAAATATATATCTTACCAAGGAATACTTCATCGACAGATATCTGGAAGATTGCCATGATTAAAATCATTCTTATAGAAATTTACAGAGCGTAATAATAAGGAGATATCGGATCGTACAATTATTGTAGAGAAAAATTGTCTATAAACATTACAGCAAGCCCGATTTGGATTCTATCTAAAACAGTGCAAGTGTACATTTAACTATGGAATGAGATCAGAGATGTGACATTTTTTAAATATTAGTATTCGAAATGTAAAATACAAAATACCTATTTCCATATTGTATTTGGATACTTTTCTAGGAAAGCATTCTGGATTTTATTTGAAATACCTTTACGATATACCTTGTATTTGCAAAATGCAAAATAGTTATTCGATAAGCTTCATCAACATCAATAAATTATGATGATCTCTGCCTGCAATAGTGAAGATGGTCTTCTTAAAATACAGGACCTTTATAAATTATTGTAAGATCGCAGCTGGCTTTGGATTTTTATTTGCCAGTTCTCACTTCTTCACTTCTATTTATGTCATAGAATTTCTAAACTGACAGCTAATATTGAATAATTGTCAATTCTTAAGATTCTTCTTGAAATTCGTGAAAGTTCAGTTTCAAAATTATTTAAATATGCAATGAACTATGATTTAGAACAAAACACATTTATTGTGGTGTGCTATTACCGCAGTGGTACATTTATCAATAGTGAATGGATTTACTCTGTAGAGGTCTGTAAAAACGTATATCTGGTGAAAAGACAGACGATAATATTGAGGATCTCCTATCATAAATAACAATCTGCTGCCCCCAAATGTTGAAAAATATATTTGAAAACAAATTTAAAATAATTTATAAATGCACATGTGATAATAATGTTAATTAAATGTTAATTAAATTCTTCGATTTCACATCTGAAGAAGAATGATCCAATCCTCTGAAATCCCTTGAATGTATTAACTCAAATACCACTTAAAACGCAATACAGACCTCATCTAAAACAAAGTTTCCAGTGAAAATGATATCCAGTTGACATGCGCATTAAATAAATAAATAATTTGTGAGTGTATTATTCTGTGCGCCTGTCAAATCCATTTCACTTTATTATTTTCAGAGGTATCTTTGTTTTAGATAAGGGCTGTATTGCGTTTTTAGTGGTTGAGTTAATATATTCAGAAACCATTTTAGAGGGATGGAAAATTATTCTTCAGTTGTGATGTCGAAGAATTTAATTTCTTATGGTGTTCCAAGAATAATTAGCGAGATATTAGCTCTTTGTCCATTTAATTTCTCAAGTATATTTCGGTTTGCAACAAGATTGTGTGGTTTTCACTATAGAACTCATAATTTATGAGGAAAATTAAATTAATATAAACTTCATTTGAATTGTGATAATTCCTCTTTCATTGGAATTACATTCCGAATAATTTTTCAAATTTCCGCAAAGCCCAAAGCTCAACAAAATATTAATATAAAAATATTTCGGAATTTCACTATGAAATTTGGCAGTTTGGTATAAAATCAAATTCTGAGCAACAATTCTCAGAAACTTTTCGATATTTTTCTGTTTTCCACGTCTTTTAGTCATTTTTCTAAAAAAATTTCAATTTTGACATGTTTTCAGAATAACACGATCAATGACATAAATGTCAAAAATCATCGTTTCTTGAGCACCAACTTTCCCGAAAACTCAAATTTCAAAAAACTATACAGGTGAGAAAATTTCCTCTTGGTCTTAACAACAAAATTTCAGATAGATATAATTCTGAAAACATCTGGATCTGGCCGATTGCAACGAACGGCCGGCCGGGCAGAATCGAATTCTTCATCAGTGACTGCTTGATCGAATTCCGCCCCAAGTAATATGCTGATATAGCAACGACTGAATTCTTCCCGTTCTCGAAGATAAATTTGCACTTCGATGAGGACATTTCGAATCAATTGAAACCGTAAAAGGAATATTTGCTGAAGGAGGTGAAGGCAATACCAATCGGCTCAAGAAAAATCTATATATGACAGGCCCAAGCGCTGCCATATAGATGAATTACGACTCGCTGTCTATATGGTATCAGTTTCGGCAGATATATGTCATTATTGATACTGATTTCATAATTATTATCATAAGAATAAGGATTTTATATTTTAATGATTATGAAATTGTTATTTCCTTCTTGCGTAACCAGCTCCATAGCTTAGATTCTCTTTATGCAACTGGGCTATACTATTGTTATCTTCAGCAAGTCCATTTGCAGGACAAATAAGGAAAATGGCTAGCTAATCCATTTTTACTCACAATAAGAAAATAGATATCCATATTTGCAACTTATTAGCCCCGATAAAGTATTTTCCCATCTACCATTTTATGCCATTATTATGTGTCATAGAGTATCATATTGAGAAAATGTCCAAATCTTCTAGTATTCAATCATACAAGTCAAATATGCGATTTGTCGAATTTTATCTTTACAACATAGAGGCCCCATTCTGTAAAGAAAAAGCCCTGTGATAGGAGCTATGGTGCTCTTGGTCAATTTTTGACAAATCATATCTCAGAAAGTATTGATTTCTTAGAGTTGATAAAATTAAATTCAAATAATAGTTTACTTATCAAGATTAAATGGGCAATCTGCAATGATTCAACCTCGTGGAATGGGTTGTTGCAACTTACACTCGGTGCATGTTATGACCATTAACTCAAGAAAGAATATTTGATACACGAATGTAGATCAATATTTCAGCATTTTTTGCTAGCAACATCATGGAAATACTGTACATAGGAAAATGTCTCACCACTTAAGGAAGTAGAAGGTAATCTTAACCTCCGTGGTCAACGAACAGTAATTTCTTTTTATTATGTTGTTCTTTCCTCGTGCCTTCATAAACTACATCATTTAAATGATCCAAACCTAAATCTTCTGAAACATCATCCCCAATATTTGCACATATATTATTCAATATGCAAAAAGTCAATATTATTTTGGTATCAAAACAGTCTCGTATATATTCACAAATTCAAGATGCAGAACCTTGTTTTCCAACACAAAATATTTTCAAAGTACGAATTAAATAAACAAATAAGATGACTAGAATGAACAGTAAACATAGATAGAACGCAGACAGATAGAATTTGCATTCTGTGAAAACATAAAAGTACAATGTATCACTGTCTAGCTCATTCCGTTCGAGAGTTATCGTATTAACGGTCAGCCGGCCGGCCGGACAGAATCGATTTCGACCACGGATTCTTGATCAGTGAGTCGAACCAAATCGTTCAAGACCATTTTCAGCCAAATATTAAAAAATTACAGACATTTGGACAAATTGATAAGCACTCTGTTCCGTGGATAAAGAGCGCTTAAAATGTTATAATCTTCAATGATACGATCAAGTATTTTAAAAACAGTCTATAGACAAGTCCTTCGAGGACTTTTATGGACAGAGATTCAGTAATTGCATATCCAACTTTACCAAGAAGTGAGGCAGAATAGTATATTCTAAAATAAGTTGCAGAATGGGCTCCTATTAAAACACGAATGCGAAATTCGAAAACGAGCGACGAAGGAGCGAGTTTTCGAACGCATCAGTGTTGGAATTGCCTTCTGCAACGAGTATTAGACGATATTTTCTCTATTTCAGGCAAGTTTTGTAAAATACTGTTGAAATTCAATGAAAAATTCGGATTATACATCCTAGTGACTTTTGTATTGTATCTTGGTAGTTGGTGTGACTGTTACGAAAGTTGACAGATTACGGAATTTGAATTTGAAACGTACGTAGGGCATGGAGATCAGATTTAAAACAGTTTCCTAATAGCATGAATGATTCAAAATTAGCAAGAAGGAAATCTCTAGTAGCATATTCTTGAAAATAAAGCTTTTCCTCAACAATAATTTCAGTATATCCAGATTATTTTGTATTGTCAATTGACGTGTGTTGAAATTTGATAGGTTTGAATGTCAGTGCTGACTACCAAAAAACGAAAAATATAACTAGAAACAGTGCAGGAATGAGTTCATTCCAGCACTGTTTTCAGTGCTGGAATGGACTCATTACGATACTGAAATAGAGAAATAAGACTTCCATCATAGATCTACAGCCGGAAATTTCGAAATTTAAGATCTTTCAGTGTAATCGACTTTTGCAACTTCTCGTTGTAGGCTCCCAATTACGAATTACAAACAATAAATTTCAATAATTGCACGATAATGAATGAACTACTTGCAGAACACTGTGAGAATAGTCGATTGTTCCTAGAGTAAATGATACAGCTATAAAGTTCTGGTAAAATGTTAATCGTTGATCTGCTTCAATTGGTGGATGGAGAGACACCGCCCATTGTTGATGAACAAATGATCAAAGAACACACCGAGTTTTCGATAATTATGGAATTCTCAACTGTGCCTGACTATTTCGAACGGGAACGTAATTAAGAAGTCTCATTCCGAGATCTGACCTTCATCGCTCTTATAATTGGCGTCGAAAATTGCTGGAAAAACACATCTGGCTGAATGATTATGCACATAATAGACTAATTGTAATTCTGATCAAGTTTTTCGTTTCTTTTATTTAACTCATTTTCGGTTTATAATCTCCGTATAATTAACCATAAATTTTCGTACTTTTTTTTCGTATTTAGCCCACTTGTTCACTTAATACTCAATATATTTCACTGATTCCTAGCACCATGCATTACTGGATTTTATTGTCATAAAGGATGCTTTATATCAAGAAATCAAAACATATTTCAAATAGATTCTTGAACATTCAACCTAACCTGGAGACTGGAGATCGCTGATTGAATATCCTAGCTTCGCAGAATAAGAAAATTTTAAACTGGGTTCCTCATAAAATGTTTAATGTATGTGTAGATCCTGTTGCTGTAATGTCTGAGCTTATATTGTGACTATTGGCCATGAGCATATATATTTTTCTTTTTTGTTCTTTACATCCTATGACAGTGTTTTTTTGTAGACCCTGATGATGATAATCTGTGTCGAAATATAAAGGTTTTGCTAAAAAGTTCTGAGTTTTTTTGCCTTCGCCGCAAGCCCTCATCCTTTACTTGTTATATCGGCTATCGGAAGTTTAACATGGTTTAACGTCAATTACAACTTGCTGTTTTCCTGCCATAATCGTACAATTTTAGTCATGTGTGTTAAAAAATAAACTTTAGATGGATACATCATTGAAAATAAGTCATTACTATACAGTGTATATATTAATATACAGGATGAGTCTTTGACCACTGCATTAATTTTAACCAAAGATTCCTCTCATCAAATGAAACACTTTTTTCATTTACCATTTTTCCAGATTCGGCTCAGGTAAAAAGTTACAAGCGTTTAAAGATCTCACAATGTGCTAATACACTTCCGCATATAAATTATCTATGACATTGTTGGCGGACGAGAATAAGGCATGGTAACGTGGTTTACAGCTTGATTCGGGATTCCAACGCTCAGGGACGGATCCATAAAAGTAGTGAAATTTCTGGAGTTTTCCATTTTAAAACATTCAATGAAGAATATCTCGAAAACGGTGCGTTTAAGGAGGAATGATGAAGAAAAATATACTGTTCTAAAACGATGGAATATTCTTGAAATGACTCAAGAAAAACTTCATATGCTTTCTTTATGCTAATTTCGTTTAGTTTTATGAATCCACGAGTCCATAACTAGAAAACCAGTAGAAGTAGAAAATAACTAATATTTGGAAAATATGTATCATAGTTATAAGAAACTTTACGCCAACATTCATTTTATTCGAAAAAAGGATGTCAAATCTACAAAATAAAAACTGATTTTTTTTCGAAATTTCAGCAGCCTGTATCTTTTTACCTGAGCTGAATTTGGAAAAATGTTAAATGAAAAAAGTTTCATTTGATGAGAGGAATCTTTGGTTAAAATTAATGCAGTGGTCAAAGACTCACCCTGTATATATATAAAAAAATTAATCCCTATATCCCTTGGTCCGATTTGGCTAATTTTGGTCTTGAATTATTTGTGGAAGTCCAGGAAAGGTTTAAAAGGTGAATACATACAAAAATGTCTACAGGGTGTTTTTCTTTTAACGTCAATAGCAACTTGCTCTTTTTCACGCCATAGTCGCTCAATTTCATTCAATTGTGTTAAAAAATATACTGTCGAGGCATACATCATTGAAAATAAACCATTACTATACAGAGTGTTCGTTTTCTCCCGGCACAATTGTACGCGATTGAATGAATTTGTGACACTAACAAAGCATTAACTAAATAGGTACCTTGGATGGATTCTCATAATGTATTTATCTGAAATTTTCCTACAGGGTGTTTTTCTTTTAACGTCGTTTTTGTCCGAAATTTTCATACAGGATGTTTTTCTTTTAACGTCAATTGCAACTTGCTATTTTTCACGCCAATCGTACAATTTCTTTCAATTGTGTTAAACAATATACTTTCGAGGCATACATCATTGAAAATAAACCATTACTATACAGGGTGTTCCTTATATCACTGCACAATTGTACGCAATTGAATTTATTTATGCCACAAACAAAGCATTAACTAATAAATAGGTAAAATTGGATGAATTCTCATAATGTATTTGTCCGAAATTTTCCCAAAGGGTGTTATTCTTTTAACGTCAATTCCAACTTGCTGTTTTTGATGCCAATCGTACAATTTCATTCAATTCTGTAAAAAATATACTTTCGAGGCATACATCATTGAAAATAAACCATTACTATAAAGGATGTTCTTTATATCAGGGCACAATTGTACACAATTGAAGTGATTTGTGCCACAAATAAAGCATTAACTGAATAGATACCTTGGATGGATTCTCATAATGCAACAATTTTGTTTTTCCTTTGCTGTGTGGACATGGCGCATGGACAATTATACGTCGCGTGTTCACGCATCGGAAAACCGTCATCTTTGTTTGTTTACCAAAACAAGACAAAAAATATAGTTTATCAGAAAGCTTTAAATTGATTAAGATACTGTATCACAACTGTGTGTGTCGTCAATATCAAATTGAAACCTTATAAATAGCCAGTATTTCAGGAAAAGTCTGTATTTTAAGTAAACAACATCATGTGCAATTAGTCGAAAATAATAATAAAACCTCATTCATACCGAGGCGGTACGAAGTTCGCCGGGCCAGCTAGTACCTACATATTTTTCGTTAATAATGGGAATTTTTTAAAATAAGACTATATAATAAAACAGAATGTTTTCAATGAATCAAGCAGGATTTGAAAGTGATTATTTTCATTGACCATATTATCCACAGATACATACTGTACAAATATAATATAAGTCGGGAATTAGTAAACAATAGCAACTTGATACGCGCGAACAATTGCTTTACGACTGTGAGCTGTCAGAATCATTTGAAACTATCATGTTTATTCATTATTTATTTCAATTACGTGTGAAATCTTCCTTTGTTTTGTCTCGAAGATACCAAATAAACGCGCCGCGTTAAATGAATAGTGAGAAGATACCCATTAAAATATTTTGTTACTCATTTATATAAATTATCGGTTGCTCCAGTTGGAAAGAACGTTGGATGAAATAGTAAGGTTCAATCCTGGGCTAGGAAAAACAAATTCTAGTCAGACGGTTTCAGCAACCACTGTATGTTGGATCTAAAATTAACCGTGTTGTCGCTACGGTAGCGTATGGACACAGTTTCAAAGACTACACAGAGCACAACTGATTCTCCTAATTGGCACAAAATTCCACAGGCATGGACTGTATATTTCCAGCTATAGTTCAAAACTTTGCTGAATATATTGTACCTCTACTTACTGAGCTGCATGAGGATATATTCCTAAACAACGATGTACGTGTTTTTACCATGACCATACCTGCTGTGGCAAATAATCTTTCAACAGGTTCGGATGTAGCCATTAATAAATCATCGAAAGTGTAGGAAGAACTTTTTCATCACTCTCCACCATTGTCAAATATTTTGATTACTATTTGCTCTTTCTAACAGCAAATATTCTTCGAACTCAGCCTTCCAATATTTCGAAAGTTTTGTTGATGTTTTAAATAGGCTTTCGATGTCGATACATTTTTTAATAGAATTGAACAAGTTGGTATAGTTTTCAAAGAATACCTTCCCAGTGGGTAGATCATTGAGGGTGTTCTTGGCGTATTCCTCATAACACTTTTCGAAACATTCAATAGCTTCATTTCTTTACCAGTTTTATTATACGTAGTTCCACAGATGTATACAATAATTGTTCACATCTTCACTACAAGGAGCACAAGAGAATAAATTTCTCCAGATGTTCAGATAGAGACGAAATTTTCAAAGCATTGGGATTTAGGGGCAATAAAAGTTGTCCGTTAAGTATTGAATTCATAATGGCATCGCTTTTTATGGTTGTGAATTCTATTTTTCTTGAAAAATAATCTCAATTATCGCGAGGTCATAACGAATTAATAATCTTCTAAAAAATCGTGTATTTCTAGAACGATCGATGCATAATATAGACAAAACATATTGGTGATTATAGTGGAAACTCTTCACATTGAATTGTTTTCTGTGACTGTTGAGAAAAGTCGAGTCGTATAAAAACTTCATACAAAAAATTGTACGAGATCAAAAATGAGACTCTCGTGTTACGCTGTATCATCAGTGAACCTTCCTAGTGATGCAATGGTCAAAAAAGTAAGCATTGAGAAGAACTTCACCACGATGCTAAGTAAAAAGGAAGAATGGGAAAGGGAGTTCACCACCCAGACTTTCAAAGAAAATACCATAAAATGGTACACAGATGGCTCAAAAACCACGAAGGGAGCTGGCGCTGGGGTATATGGGACAGGCACCAAGTGCGCACTGTCGGTAGGCTCCCGTTTGAGTATCTTTCAGGCAGAATTACTCGCAATCGAAAGATGTGCAGATATTAACCTAGAAAGAAAATATCAGAAATGCGACATAGCAATCCATTCGGATAGTCAATCTGCTATCAAAGCACTGAGCTCCCATGCCATCGATTCAAAGTTGATATGGGAGTGCCGAAGAAAACTAAATGAAATTGGAAAGAATAATAAGGTCTTTTTAGTCTGGGTCCCCGGTCACTCGGGAATCAAGGGGAACGAAGAGGCCGATACACTTGCCAGAAAGGCAGCACGAACTCCTTTTATTGGCCCAGAACCCTTCTGCGGTATAGGAAAATGCACCTACAAGAAAGAGTTTCTGGAGAAGGAGGAAACCAAAAGAGAAACACTCTGGCGGAATCTTCCAGGTTTGGTTCATTCCAAAAAGTTCCTTAGGAACTTTAAAGAAGTGAGATCCAAAAGGTATCTGGATCTCTGTAAGAATAAGTTACACCTGGTCACTGGCTTCCTCACAGGACACTGTCGCCTCAGGAAGCATTTGATGAGAATAGGTTTATCAGATACTGACGAGTGCAGATTCTGTGGGGAGGAGGAAGAAACTCCTCTTCACCTTGTTACAGAATGCCTCGCCATTGCAAGTCAGCGAAAGGAATGCTTTGGACAGGAAACTTGTAGGAGTGAAGACGCAATATCCTTGAAGCCTTCCCAGATATTGAGGTTCATTTATACTCTGGAACTGGAGGGCGAGCTGTAGATGGCGTAATGGTGAGAACAGCTCTGATGGGGGGCACAATAGATCTCAAGGTCGCGGTGCAACGTAACCCCTTATCAATAATAATAATAATAATAATACGCTGTATGTGGTCTCGGTATCACCTATAATATTTTTTTAAACGTCTCGTCTCGTTTCAACTCGCTTTTACGAGACGAGACGAGGAAAATCTCGCTCTCGCGTGAAGCCATAGTTAAAGGTTGAACAAGAAGGCCAAAGCTCCTGTCCACAGGGCTTGAACCAATTTTTTCATAAGAACAGAGTATTTTTATCACGAAAGTGATAGAAAAATATATATAACATGTTATACCGTCGAAAAAAAAAATTACAAATTAGGGTTTCTCGCACTCCACCTGACGTAAGTTGTTATACGGATTTCACCTGTCGTATGCCGGGTTAATAACATAGTATTATATTGAGAAATTTAAGCCAAGTGTTTTCTTCACTGTAATAGTAATTGTGTTCGCCTCCCATGCGGCGGCCTTCCGTGTTGTCATCCGCAGAGCACCGAAGTGTTACGCCCTTAGACTATAGAACATGCCACAGTCAGCAGTCACTGTCTGCTTGCAGAGTCCATGCTCCATCAGGATATACAGAAAGACACAATTCGGCACTTAGAATTCTCTACTTCCATCTGAGAGAATTTTATGGTATACACAAGGAGCCAGTGCTACCATATGTGCCTCTGGAAATTGGATCAGTCATCGAAAATGATAGAGCTCGAATCTACTGTAACTATGCTTTTCCAACAACTCGGCAGATCCATGCCATAAAGCCAGATATACTTCTGCTGGACAAAGATCTTAAACCGAAACTTAGAACCAGGGTGCCTATAAAAGGTTTTCCCCTCTTCAAAAAAAAAACGGAACTAATCAGAATATTTAGCTAAAAATTCGCATAATGGGGGTTGAGATATTGATCTTCCTCCCTAAAATAATTTCAAACCTCTCCCACTTCCAGTTATACCGAAAACAGACTACTACTTTCTATAGTCTAAGGTTACGCCTGCATTTATTGCGTTGTCCTTGTCTCATTCATAACCGAACCTTCGAATTCCGCAGGGCCCTAACAAAACGTAGAAATTCAAGATCAACACTGTGACCGTCCTCCGCAGGAATGCAACCAGTTTTGAAAGCACCACGCGATGGAATAACGGCGGTAATAGCTTGTCGATTTGCTTCTTCGACAGAGGAAGTGTTCGCTTCCTGGATATTGTCAAGAAATGAATACCAATGTCTTATGCCTATTACGATCGTAGCTTGAGGCATCAGCAGTCGGTGAAAGATTGCAGGGAAGTTTACCTACAAATACATAACGCAAATAGCTCTGTAGTTGGCGATGATATTACGTAATTCGACATTATACATAATTTTTGTTTTGCATTTCCTTGTAGGTGAGCTGCCGTGGCGGTGATGTGAATAAGCAGGTATAGGCAACGTTTAGGGATCCAACACGTGTAGTCATTATTTTATCATCTTATAATCAGACCTATTCTGTTTGCAAATAGCAATGCAGGGTGATTTAAAACTCGAGGCGAAAAATAAAGGAACGTATATAGGTTGATATTCTTGATAAATTACCATGGTAAATTCGATTAAGAGTGTCCAATAAAGAAGAATGGACAATAGAACATACGCGCAAAAGCTTCTGACTTCACGTCAGTGCTTGAACCAATTTTTTTTTTTCGTGATTTTTATAAAATTTTCTAGAGGTACTGTTCTTAAAATTTTTTTTTCGTCATTTTTTTCCAATTTTCTAGGGTTACGGTTCTTACAAAATTTTAAACACGTCTTTATGTTGATTTTCTACTACTAGTTACCAAGCACCAATTCGATCGAATATTTAATTTTTGAGTTATTAAGAAAATAATATTCCAGGTGGGTATAACTCGGAAACCGTTAGACCGATTATGCCCAAAAACGAACTCAACTCTCCCTTTCGGATACGCAACCTACCCTGAAAATTGCAAGTCCCTTTCTCCTTTCGTTCGAAAGTTATCGAGGCAACGGCCACCCATCTACTGAACTCGCACAAGAATGCTCGAATCTCCAACAATATTTAACCGATCGTATTAAAACTTGAAACTTGGCAGTTAATTAGGTTATGACGGCTCTTGCAAAATTTCAGCAATTTCAAACGAATAGTTACTGATATATAGAATTTTTTTTTTTAATTTTCAATGATATATTAAAAATTTTCTACAAATGCTTTCCTCACCAAATTTTGCGAACATCTTTGCGTTGGCATTCTACAACTAATAACCATGTTTGAATTCAATCGGTTCAGTATTTTTCGAGTTAATGAGGAACAAAAAACCACCAAATTTCAGATAATTTCAGATGGCTATAACTCTAAAACCGTTTGGCCGATTATGCTCATAAACAAACTGGAATGTCGCGTTCTGGTGCACATCCTAACCTGAAAATTTCAAGCCCCTATCTCATTCCGTTCTCAAGTTATCGTGACAACAAAAATATCTTTAATAATTTTTTTTTAATTTTCTAGCCATACTATTCGCACAAAATTTCACAAACGTGCTTAGGTTCATATTCTACAACTACTCACCGAGTTTCAATTCGATCGGATGTATATTGGTTGAAAACAAAATTATTACTCGGAAACCACTGGGCCGATTATGCCCATTAACGAACTTGTCCGTCGTATTCGGATGCGCAACCTACCCTGAAAATTTCAAGTCGCTAGCTCTTTTCGTTCTCAAGTTATCGTGGCAACGGCCGGACGGCCGGACGGACAGAATCAAATTTGACGTCGAATTCTTCATTGGGGAGTCGAACTTAATCGTTTGAGACCATTTTCGTCAAAAAATTCGAAAGTTACAGACATTTGGGCAAAACTATAACGCGATGTTCCCCAGAACATACGCGCAAAAATTGGTTTGAGCCCTGTGAACTTTGGTCTTTTCATTTTTCAGGAGTTTCGTGTGCCTTGGAGAAACCTCTCCGTTTTTTTGACGGAGGAATCCATATTGAAGAAATAAATGCCTATCAATATTTTTAAATGTCAGCAAATTTTGTAAACAATAGTTACAAATCACAACACTCACAAGAAGACAGGGTTTTTTGCTGAGGTTTTTCCTTAAGCTCTTGTATCATATGTCGAATTGTATGGTACCCCGTTACACCAACCTCTGCTATCACATATAAAGCTCTTTTCCCCATTGATGTTGATGATGAACTGTTATAATATATCGGTAGGTAGTTCTATAGTTCTAGACAAATGTATTGAGTAATTCAAAATTTCACATGAACAACTTAGTATAGAGTTTTCAATTAGAGGTTTCATGATGAAAAGCCCGCTATTTTTTGACAGATGACAACTATAAACTAAGCCACTTATTACTCATTAATCATTATACGCATATAATGAAAGTTTTGCTGAAACAGTTCATAAGCTTAAAAGTGTGGGTCAGCTTCTCGATTAGCTATTGGTGCAAAAAATCGAGCTATATATACAAGTTAGTGATGTGAAGCTGAACCAGTCGTTTAAGAACACAAGAGAATATTGCTTCTGTAGCTCATAGTGTAGATGAAAATTCAGGTTTGCCCGTTCAACGCCGTTCTTTCGAATAAAGGGTTTCGCAAACAACTCCACACATGATTTGGCATGAAGACTTGGGTCTAAAGGCTTATAAATTTCAGTTAACGTAAGAACTCAATCTGTCCGATCATCAACAACGTCGTGTCTTTGCCAATTGTAAGTTGTAAGGAGTACATGAAAATTAATCAGAATATCACCGGAAAATCATTATGATCGATGAGGCATATTTTGACCTTGGTTACATTTTGCGCGCATGTTCTGGGGAACAGCATGCTATCATTTTGCCCAAATGACTGCCATTTTCGATTTTTTTGCCGAAAATGGTCTCATACGATTAGCTACTTGAAATTTTCTGGGTAGGTGGCGCGTCCAAATGCGATGGACAAGTTCGTTGATGGGCATAATCAGCCTACGGTTTTCGAGTGCTAATTTTGTTTTCAAACAATGCAGATTCGATCGAATTTAAATTAGGTAACTAGTTGTAGAATACCGACACAAAGACGTACGTGAAATTTCGTGAGAATCGTATCACTAAAAAATTTTTTTTAAATTATTAAAAAATATTGTGTATCTCACGATATCTTGAAAAAAGAAAAAGACAGCGGCTTGATATTTTCAGGGTAGGTTGCGGTTGCGCATCCGAATGCTGAATATAAGTTCCTTAATAGGCATGATCTGCCAAACGGTATCATATCCTGAAATTACTTGAGACGTTTTCATATATTATTAGATATTGAACTAATTTGAATTCCAAATACATAATATGTCTGTGATCTGTCTGTGATTTGACAGTTCTATCATTACTCAAGTCTGTCATTAAAATGGTACGAAATATATTCATATTTTATGAAATTTGAGAGAACGGTAAATTCGATTAAGAGTGTTCAATAGAGGCGAATAAGACATTACTAATAGTAATTTTGTCGGATCAAGGTCTAATTTTCATTTTTTTCAGCTGTCTTGAAAAATATTATATTTCAGAAACTATGCGTCAGAATACGCTGAAAAGCCGTACATAACTTCGAGCCACCATTTTACAATCGAGTACCGAATTTCAGCTCGATATACTTCATATGAGGCGTGAATAGACAATGGAACACGCAAAAGCTCCTGACTTCACGTTAGTGTTTTTCTCAAATTTTTAATAGGAAGGATGGTCGCTTTTGGGGTTCGGAATGCCCAGACATGATACTGAAAAGCCTCTCTATTCACAACGTGTAACTGTTTGGTGTGGTTTTTGGACAGGAGGGATCACTGAGCTGGATCAACTGTTATACGGTATATGGATTGTCCTATCGAACCATGATTGATTATTTATGTATTTATTAGAACGGGTTCGTGAGGCTTGGTCCAGCCCTTCAGATCTGCGACCCATAGGACCTTTCGCTCTATTATCCTACTTATCGACGTCCTTAGGAGCCTTGGCTATTACGTCGTGAGGTTTTAGAAGTGGCACACCCATATGTGGGCTGGCAAGCTCTGAGCATTTGTAAACTATGTGTTCGGCCATGGTGGAAGAATATTGTTACACCCTGATATTTGGCTCAGGCACTTCTTATTTGTAAAAGAAAAACTTATCAAGAGTTGGTTGATTTGCGGGCCGGCTAAGGGGTAGTTCTCCCTTGTCGATTTCAAGAAATTTCCCAATATGAACCCCTCAAAAATATTTAGTCGGGCTGATATTTGGCACAAGCACATCCTATAGGTGAGAGAAAAACCTGTCAAGAGCTGGTTGATTTGCCGTATCTATGATTTCATTATATGTGTTCATATATCGTATATATATATCGTATATATCTCTTGGATTATTATTATTATTATTATTATTATTAATAATCCATATGATGATGGAAATATATAGGGTGAGTCTTTGACCACTGCATTCATTTTAACCAAAGATTCCTCTCATCAAATGAAACACTTTTTTCATTTACCATTCATATGATGATGGAAATATATAGGGTGAGTCTTTGACCATTGCATTAATTTTAACCAAAGATTCCTCTCATCAAATGAAACACTTTTTTCATTTACCATCCATATGATGATGGAAATATATAGGGTGAGTCTTTGACCACTGCATTAATTTTAACCAAAGATTCCTCTCATCAAATGAAACACTTTTTTCATTTACCATTTTTCCAGATTCGGCTCAGGTAGAAAGTTACAAGCGTTTAAAGATTTCACAATGTGCTAATATACTCCCGCATATAAGTTATCTATGACATTGTTGGCGGACGAGAATAAGGCATGGTAACGTGGTTTACATCTTGATTCGGGATTCCAACGCTCAGGAACGGATCCATAAAAGTAGTGACATTTCTGGAGTTTTTCATTTTAAAACATTCAATGAAGAATATCTCGAAAACGGTGCGTTTAAGGAGAAATGATGAAGAATAATATAATGTTCTAAAACGATGGAATATTCTTGGAATGACTCAAGAAAAACTGTATATGCTTTCTTTATACTAATTTCGTTTAGTTTTATGAATCCACGAGTCCATAACTAGAAAACCAGTAGAAGTATAGAACATAACTAATATTTGGAAAATATGTATAATTTTTATAGGAAACTTTACGCCAACATTCATTTTATTCGAAAAAAGGATGTCAAAGCTACATAATAAAAACTGATTTTTTTTTCAAAATTCCAACAGCCTGTATCTTTTTACCTGAGCTGAATTTGGAAAAATGTTAAATGAAAAAAGTGTTTCATTTGATGAGAGGAATCTTTGGTCAAAATTAATTCAGTGGTCAAAGACTCACCCTGTATACTTTGGTAAGTTAATCAAATTGGGTTCAGAATATCTCCAGTCAAAACAAAACTGGAATATTTACAAAATTTCAATATATATTTATAATATAATTACTTTCATAGTAGATTGAAGGAATGAATATCTCGGATAAGTTCGTTATTGGGTAGAATCGGTCTGGTGGTTCCGGATTAATAATTTTTGGTACTCTTGTTGCATTTAAATTCTTTTATGATGTATTTCTATCAAAAAGCCTCATTAATATCATTCCTAATTCTGAGGAATCAATACTTTCGGAGATATGATTTGTCAAAGTTTGAACAAGGGCGCCAAAGCTCCTGTCCAAAAGGCTTTTTTATTATAAATGACAAACCCCCCTCTATTCAATTAAACAAAAATTGAATTACTGTTCACATCATTAAACTGATTATTGCCCAAACCAGAACCACTCTCCTCAAAAAAAAAATCCAAAACAAGTTTTAGGAATATACCAGCTCATTTATCTGCATCGGTGCGATACTATATCAATTTTTCCGGCCTAAAAGAACCAGGTCAAGTGGAAAAATTGTGCCAGATCTAATGCGAACAAAAAATTACCAGAAAAGCAGGTATATCCCACAGGGTAATTCCCATAAGAACACAAAAAACGGCAACACAGACCGAATTACTAGAAGCGACGTAACACAGTACCGCTAGCGAAAAAACCGGACGCAAAGGACACAGTTCTTAACGCGGAGGTGAGTGAGACTGACCCCGCTCTAGTAGCAAAGCAAGCCAGGCGTTGTGTGTGTTTGGTCTCGTGATATAAGAACGCAAGTACCTCCCATTGCAAGGTAGCTGGATTAGACACAGATAGAAAAATTGGTTCAAGCACTGACGTGAAGTCAGGAGCTTTTGCGCGTATGTTCTATTGTCCATTCTCCTGCATTGGACACCCTTAATCGAATTTACTATGGCAAATTATGTTGTCCATTCTCCTGTATTGGTAAATTCGAATTAAGAGTGTCCAATACAGGAGAATGGACAACATATTTTGTCATGGTAAATTCTATTAAGGGTGTTCAATACAGGAGAATGGACAATAGAACATACGCGCAAAAGCAGTGATTATTTCTTGAAACATAATTTTAATCCTGATTACCTAGGAGTGGAACAATATCCCCCTTTATATTTCAAAGCCCATTTGGTAGACTCGCGTCTGAAGTTGAAAAAAAGGAATAATATCCTGAAGAAATTAGAAGTACCACTTCATGAGGTGCTCATGTAGGTATCATGACTTTTTCTCCTAAAATTATTAGTTTAATTACAAAAAAATTAAATATTACTCAGACTCTTTTCACATCATTGAAAGGTTTTTTTTTGGGGTTTTCTCTCCCAAACTCTGAAAAATATCTATAATTTCACAAAATAACTATCAACAAAATAATTCTAAAGATTTTCATTAAGCGTCTGACGAAGGAGTCTGATATAGACTCCGAAACGTTACGATATAGTTGTTTCTTCGTTGATGTTGTATCGTTGTTGTTTGTTAGGCAACATTGTTCAATTGATTGCTTCTGACAAATATCTTGTGTTTCTTACGCAGAAGCAAATCACAAAATAATTAATTTTTATTTTATAGATATTTTTCAGAGTTTGGGAGAGAAAACCCAGAAAAAAACCTTTCAATAATGAGTATACCTCCCACAGTATCCTTTAATGATTTCTTTTCACATTCATTCAAATATAATTTGTTGAAAAAATTAAGTAGGCTGCTGCCAAAAGTAGTCGTATTTACTAATATCAAGTAAGTTGGTGTCAAATATTGTCTTAATAACGGATATTTTAATTTCTTATATTCAATAAGACAAAACTTTCCCCAATTTCAAAGAGCAGTGACTTTTGCTATGTATAATCTCCTCTTAAAATTTTTCGCATCAAATTAGAAACATTATTATAAACTGTCCTTCTTAAACTCATCTGCAAACGGTGCATATTTTGAGATACCGGAAATGGCCATTGGAGGCCAAGCCCACCTGATACGATTCAATAATTCAATTCGCCAATTTTCATTGTAGCCATAGATAATCTTCTATTCATTCTGGACCGAAATTAGCGATAAAAGAAAGTTTTTATCGTCCATTGTGTGTACGAATGATTGGATGTTCCCAAGGAGTCAATAGATAGGTATACGATTTAAATAGAACTATTTTCACCTTCATCTACCAGCTAATCATGAGATTAAATTAATATTCAACTCTTTATTTTGAATAATTAGGGATCAGAAAATCCTGTGATAACCTTCACAATAAAATCTTTGTCAAATAATGTCTTGATGACGGATATTTTAATTCCTTATATTCAATAAAAACAAAACTTTCCCTAATTTCAAAGGGCAGTGACTTTTGTTATGTATGATCTCCTCTTAAAATTTTTCGCATCAATTTAGAACCATTATTATAAACTGTCTTTCTTAAACTCGTATGAAAACGTTGCATATTTTGAGATACCGTTTGTTAGTGAATAAGTTCGACAAAGTTCCGGGTGTGATTCTGCATGAAAAATAATTACAGTTTGCTATATAGCCCCGGAAAGTTAATGCTAAAAAGGGGTCTAGCCCCTAAAAATTGCTCCAGAGCCATTTCACTTTTTGCCTTTTTTCAAGCTAAAGTGAAAGTAGTCAGCTGAATTTAAGTAATCATTGAAGGATACTGTGGGAGGTAAGACTATGTTAGCTATGATTTTTAAATACTGTCAATGTGACAATTCTTGAATTTCACAAAATAACTATCAACAAAATAATTCTAAAGATTTTCATTAAGCGTCTGACGAAGGAGTCTGGTATAGACTCCGAAACGTTACGATATAGTTGTTTCTTCGTTGATGTTGTTTCGTTGTTGTTTGTTAGGCAACATTGTTCAATTGATTGCTTCTGACAAATATCTTGTATTTCTTACGCAGAAGCAAATCACAATATAATTGATTTTTATTTTATAGATATTTTAAGAGTTTGGGAGAGAAAACCCAGAAAAAAAAAACCTTTCAATAGCTGAATTTAAACTCAAGTCATTTTTGCGCGTATGTTCTGGGGAACATCGCGTTATCATTTTGCCCAAATGTCTGTAATTTTCGAATTTTTCGCCGAAAATGGTCTCAAACGATTGGAATCGACTCCCTGATCAAGAATTCGAGGTCAAATTTGATTCTGTCACGTTAACTCAAGAACAGAAAGAGATAGCGACTTGAAATTTTCAGGGTAGGTGGCGCATCCCAATACGACGGACAAGTTCGTTAATGGGCATAATCGACCCAATGGTTTTCGAGTAATAATTTTGTCTACAACCAATACTAATCGGATCGAATTGAATCTTGGTGAGTGGTTGTAGAATATAAACCTTAGAGGACGTTTGTGAAATATTGTGAGAATCGTATCACTAGAAAATTTTAAGAAAATTGTTGAAAAATATTATTTACGTCACGATAACCTAAGACAGGAAAGAGATAGGGACTTGAAATTGTCAGATTTGGTTGATAATCTGACCATTGAGTCATTGAGTTTGTCTATTGCCATAATCGGCAAAACGGTTTTGGAGTTATACACATCTGAAATTTGGTTCTTAATTCCTCAATAACTAGAAAAATACAGAACCGATCCAATTCAAACATGATTATTTGTTGTGAAATGGCAGCGCAAATATTCTTGCAAAATTTCGTGAGGATCGTATCACTAGAAATTTTTTAAAAAATCATAAAAAATTATTGAAAAAAATTCTATATATTATCAAAAACTTTTGGCCTGACATCGCTGAAATTTTAAGAGAGCCTTCTGAACCTAACTCTACTACCAAGTTCCAAGTTTGAACATGATCGGATCTACACTGTTGGAGATCCGAGCAGCCTTTTGTGACCTCAGTAGCTGGATGGGTGATCGTTGCCTCTACAACTCTTGAACGAAAGGAGATAGGGACTTGCAATTTTGAGGATAGGTTGCACGTCTGAATGGGAGAGTTAAGTTCGCTGTTGGCCATAATCGGCCCAACGGTTTCCGAGTTATACCCATCAGGAATATTATTTCCTCGATAACTTAAAAAATATAGACTCGATCGAATTGAAACTTGGTAACTAGTTGTAGAATATCGACATGAAGACGTGTGTAAAATTTTGTGAGGACCGTACTACTAGAAAATTTTTAAAAAATTACGAAAAATTATTATGTATCTCATGATTCTTTCAGAACGGAAAGAAATAGCGACTTACTGTTTTAAGGGTAAATTGCGCATCTGAATACGACATTTAAGTGCGTTAACTAGCATAATCGGCCGAATGGTTTTGGAGTTATATCAATCTGAAATTTGGTTGTTATTTCCTCAATAACTGAAAAAATTACAAATCTGATCCAATTCAAATATGGTTTTTAGTTTTAGAATGCCAACGCGAAAATTCTTGCAAAATTTCGTGAGGATCGTAGCACCAGAAAATTTTTAAAAAATAATCGAAAAAAAAAATTAGTTCAAGCACTAACGTGAAGTTTGCACGTATGTTTCTCTTGTCCATTCTCCTGTATTGGACACTCTTAATCGAATTTACCATGGTGAATTCTATTGTCCGTTCTCCTGTATTGGACACTTTTAATCGAATTTACCATTGTAAATTCGATTGAGAGTGTCCAATACTGGAGAACGGACACTAGAATTCACCATAAATATGTACAGGAACCAAGATAATGAATTTATTCCATTTTGCTTTTCCACACTATATAATAATCAATGTGTATCCGTTATATCAGGAAGTACTACTTCACTCCCCATATTTTAGGAGGTTGTGTCCAATCGACAGTTGCCTCACACAAAATTTCAGGAACGTTTTATTCCTGCTTTTGCAGTGGGACACCCTATATACCTACATTTCCTCTTGAGCCGACATTTTCTTCTTGGTTACAACGATACTGAACGTATTGAGTTGTACCATTCATTAAAGTTGAATATACTCTTGTCAAGATCATATCAATATAAATCATCCTCAAGGTTCCTAGTTTAATGGAATTGGATATTATTTTTTTGTCGACGAAGATGGAAAACAACTTATTATAAATCTATAAGCGACCTTGTAGAATGTTTTCAACAACCGTTTCCAGCAATTAAATGTATAATGATAATATGAACCTATATGATCATTATCCGAAAGATTTTGGTTTGATACTCTTTGATCTTTGTCAACGTACTCACTACTCAGTGACATTAGAAGTACTTGTTGCATCCAGAAGGAATAATTCCTTCGAAATGATTTTATCGGTGAGCTATTTGGGAACTTCCCAATGTGATATCTCTGATGAGGTATGAAATACTTGCTATTGATAAGGCGTAAATAAACAAATATGACGGTTTTCCGACGCGCGAACACGCGACGCAAGGGCGTAGCAGGGAATTAATTTCGGGGGGGGGGTTTTGAAATAGGAATTTATTTCGGGGGGGGGGGGGGGGGGTTTTGGGGGTGTAAGGGTCACTTTCTGAAGCAAAAATTTTTCTTTTAAGAGAAAAAATAACATTTCGGGGGGGGGTTGAACCCCCAAACCCCCCCCACCCCTGGCTACGCCCTTGACGCGACGTATAATTGTCTATACGCTATGTCCATACATCAAAGGACGAACAAAATTGATACATTATAAGAATCCATCCAAGGTATACCTATTTAGTTAATGCTTTGTTTGTGGCACAAATCACTTCAATTGTGTACAATGGTGCCGTGATATGAAGAACACCCTGTATAGTAATGGTTTATTTTCAATGATGTATGACTCGAAAGTATATTTTTTAACTCAATTGAATGAAATTGTACGATTGGCGTGAAATACAGCAAAGTTGCAATTGACGTTAAAAGAAAAACACCCTGTATGAAAATTTCGGACAAATACATTATGAGAATCCATCCAAGGTATCTATTTAGTTAATGCTTTGTTTGTGGCACAAATCACTTCAATCGCGTACAATTTTGTACATGTACCTTGAGATTAGATTTCTGGGTTGATACATGATCACATAAGTGACACTGATATTCCTTCGACTTCAAATGAATAGTATCCATAATATGTATTCTAAGGTTACCAACATGATTTGTTGATTTGATTGGATAATTCACACTTTTGGTGCTTCAAATCCACATGCAAAGAATTTAGAATTTATATGATTTTCAATATAACTTTTGAGATTTTTATTATAATCCCAAATATAACGCAGAAGCAATTCACAAAATAATAAATTTAGATATTTTTCAGAGTTTGGAGAGAAAACCCAGAAAGGAACCATTTAGTAATGAATATACCTCCCCTAGTAGCCTTTAATGATTACTTTTGACGATTGTACTGTTTCTTCAAATTCAAATGGACATATTCCATATACTTTCTAAGATCGATTTCTTTATTTGTACCATAATCACATAAACAACACAAATATGTTTCTTCACATCGACACATTGGTCTATCTTCATATGGACATTGTCTATATGACTCTTCAGATGACCTTCCTGAGCTGAAACATAATCACAGAAGTAACATCTATGTATCTTCAAATTTAAATGTACAGTCCTTTAGATGGAGTCTGGGAAAATTCCTACGATTCGTAGTTCACTCACAAAAGTGACACTTTTGATGCTTCAAGTTCAAATAAAGAGAATTCTTGTTTCCTAATTTCAGCTTCACGGTTTGTAGCTAAGGGAACAATCCATTTGATGAAACAAGTTTATGGCAATGAGTTTACATCCTGTTGCAGGTTCCCTGGATGTTACACGTGCTACAGGGATGATCACGAAAACTTAAATGATGATCAAGATGTTGAAAATGGTTTTGAATATCTTGAAAACTCCAATTTGTAGCAGTTCATATGCCAGTATAATTAGCCAGTTGATATTATTCTCCTATTGAATGAAATGAATCAATATGTTTTTTGAAAACATTTTCTTGATTTGTACCATATATACATAAACTACACAAATATTTCTTTGAATGGACGTTGTCTAATGTACCTTGAGATTGGATTTCTGAGTTGCAACATGATAGCATAGGTAATGCTGATATTTCTTCGACTTCAAATGAATATATCCATATGTATTCAAAGATTACCAATATGAATAATGTATAATGTATATTCACAAAAGTGACACTTCTGTTGTTTCAAATTCACATGCATAGAATCTATACGATTTTCAATATAACTTTTGAGATTTTTATTATAATCACAAATCGCAGAAGCAATTCACAAAATAAGAATTGTTTTTATTTTATAGATATTTTTCAGAGTTTGGCAGAGAAAACTCAGAAAGGAACCATTTAGTAATAAATATCCCCTAGTATCATTTAATGATTACTAATGATAATTGTACTGTTTCTTCAAATTCAAATGGACATATTCCATATTCTTTTTGAGATAGATTTCTCAATTTGTACCATTATCACATAAACACTTGTTTCTTCACATGGACATATGGTCCATTCTAACATCTGTTTCTTCAAATTTAAATGTACAGTCCTTTAGATGGAGTCTGGGAAAATTCCTACGATTCATAGTTCACTCACAAAAGTGACAGTTTTGATGCTCAAATTCAAATAAAGAGAATTCTTGTTTCCTAATTTCAGCTTCACGGTTTGTAGCTAAGGGAACACTACATTTGATGACACAGTTTTATGGCAATCAGTTTAAATCCTGTAGCAGGTCCCTGAATGTTACATGTGCTACAGGGATGATCACAAAAACTTAAATGATGATCAAGATGTTGGAAATGGTTTTGAATATATCGAAAACTCCAATTTGTAGCAGTTCATATCATATGCCAGTTGATATTATTCTCCTATTGAATGAAATGAATCCATATGTTTTTTGAAAACATTCTCTTGATTTGTACCATATTTACATAAACTACACAAATATTTCTTCAAATGGACATTGTCTATATGTACCTTCAGATTAGATTTCTGAGTTGCAACATGATCACACAAGTGACACTGATATTTCTTCGACTTCAAATGAATAGTGTCTATATGTATTCTAAGGTTACCAATATGATTTGTTGTATATTCACAGAAGTCACACTTTTGATGCTTCACATTCACATGCATAGTATTTATATGGCTTTCAATGTAACTTTTAAGATCTGTATTATAATCACAAATGTGACACTTATACTGTTTCAAATTCAAATGTGCATATTCCGTATGCTTTTTAAGACTGCTTTCACTTTTTGTACTGTAATCGCATAAACCACACTTATGTTTCTTCGCATGGACGTTGTCTATATGACTCTTCAGGTGACCTTTCTGAGCCGAAACATAATCGCATAAGTGACATCTATGTTTCCTCAAATTCAAATGTACAGCATTTACATGGATTCTCAGAGAACTCTTACGATTCGTGGTGTAATCGCAAAAGTCGCATTTTTGATGCTTCAGATTCAAATGAACAGAATTCTTATGTCTTCTAAGATCCGCTTCACGGTTTGTAGCATATTCACATTTGTTACACTTGAGACGTTTCAAATTGGAATGCGTCGATTCCATATGGCATGAGAGATTTTTTTTTCGATTTGCTGTGAATTCGCATAAGTAGCATTTATATGTCCTGGACTTCGAGTGGGCGGACTCGACATGATTTTCGAGGAGGATTTTTTGATTTGTAGCATATATGCATAAGTCGCACTTGTATCTTCTGAAATTTGAATGAACACCGACCAAATGAGCTTTCAGAGTACTCTTCCTATTTGTAGAAAAGTCGCACTTTTGGCACTTATGCAGCCTCAAATTCAAATGTATAGCGTCAATGTGGATTTTAAGGTGATATTTATGTTTTGTAGTATGGTCGCAAAACTGACATGTATATTGTTCCGAATTCCCTTTTTTATTTAATTTCAAATGCACAGCATCTACGTGTCTGCTCACAGCGCTGCTCCGACTCGCAGCATACTCACAAAGATGACACTGATATGTCTTCAATTTCAAATGAACAGAATCCACGTGGACTTTTAGATGACTTGTCTTTTTTGTACTGTACTCACAAAGGTCACATTTATGCATCTTCAAATTTGAATCTACACGATCTGTAAGTCTTCCAGCATCAGTATTTCGATCTATTACATTACTTTTTTGTTTCTCAATCTCTGCCTCCATCTTGGCAGACGCAAGTTCCTTCGTTTCAATTTCTTCAGTTGATCCACTATAGTCAGTGTTTTTACATTTGACCACATTCCCTTTTTTATTTAATTTCAAATGGACTGAATTTATATGTCTCCTCACAGCGATCTTCCGGCTTGCAGCATAATCACAAAGATGGCACCGATGATTCTTCAACTTCAAATGGACTGTGTCTACATGGACTTTCAGATGATTTGTCTTTTTTGTACTATACCCACAAAGGTCACACTTATGGGTCTTCAAATTTGAATCTACACAATCTGTAATTCTTCCAGGATCAGTATTTGGATCGGATGTATCTACTACATTCGTTTTTTGCTTCTCAATCTCTGCCTGCATCATAGCAGAAGAAAATTCCTTCGTTTCAACTTCTTCAGTTGAATTACTCCAGTCAGTGTTTTCACATTTGACTGCAATTGTGTCATGGTCGAGAACTTCATTTTTCACGTTAAATTGTTCAGTAATGTCTACTTCCTCAACCTTCCCTTCTCGAATTTCATAGCTACTTACATCATTCGGTTTGTGATCACTGAAATATTTTAAACAGTCAATGCAAGCTATTATTTCGGTTGAATTTTGTTTTTGTCTGCTCATAACAATTATATCCAAATGTTGGGCAACATTAGGAAGAATCACCGAGTGAATGAGATATTTGGGGCAGAATATGCCTGCCTATTTAGACCTTAAGGGTCGAATCACTGCGACTGAAATGAAACAGTCATGAAACATAATTGGACCGCATATTATGAATTAAATTCTGGCTGAAATACTATGGTGGATAATAGCCATTCAATTTATTCAATCAATTGAGTTAATTTCTATCTCTCAAATTAGATAAATAATAATAATTACAAAAAATTCACATCTTTCATCTATATTCCTCATTTTATTGTTTTAATACAGTATTCAAGAATGGAGATGAATCAGCAGCTTCATAATATAATCAAATCGGGTAATTTTGCAGTTTAAGTCCTCCTCGTAAAAATCGACTTTTCCAAGTTTTTCGAAGAAAATAAGCATCGTACAGTGATTTTTGATGATTTTCAATAGTGGCAAACTAGTTTTTTTGGAGATATCTAACGGAATGGGGAGTGAATAGGGGTGCTGGGTGGGGTAATAAATTTTTTTTTCGTAATTTTTTTTTTATTTCCAGGGGTACTGTACTAACCTAACCTAACCTAACCTAACCTAACCTAACCTAACCTAACCAAACCTAATAGGGGTGCTGGAAATTAAAAAAAAAAATTTTTATCGTAATTTTTTTTTTTTAATTTCCAGGGGTACTGTACTAACCTAACCTAACCTAACCTAATAGGGGTCCTGGATATTTAAAAAAAAAATTACGAAAAAAAATTTTTTTTCGTTATTTTTTTTTTAATTTCCAGGGGCACTGTACTAACATAACCTAACCTAACCTAACCTAATAGGGGTCCTGGAAATTAAAAAAAAAATTACGAAAAAAATTTTTTACCCCACCCAGCACCCCTATTCACTCCCCATTCCGTTAGATATCTCCAAAAAAACTAGTTTGCCACTATTGGAAATCATCAAAAATCACTGTACGATGCTTATTTTCTTCGAAAAACTTGAAAAAGTCGATTTTTACGAGGAGGACTTAAACTGCAAATTAACCTCAAATCGAATTGACTTCTTAGTAAACATTCGATACAGAGGCTTTTACCAAAAAAAAAGAGAACTCACTTATTATTTTGTGGTGGTTCTGATTTCTCATGCATGTATTTTGGTTCCACGTCCATTTCTTTACTTTTAATGTCTTCCTTTCAGATTTTCTCATAGGAATATTATAGGTCCTCCTGATCATAATATACCGAAGAAAGAAGAAATCATAGATAACATAGGAAGAAATTCCGTACATAATACATTTCAAATTATTCCAAAACAAATTGCTGATCAGACATTGACAATGACAAGACAACTGACAGTTGAAGTTGACTGAGTTGTCAGAAACACAGACCATTATTTTTATTAATTATTTCTCTTTAATGGGCTTGGTGCTAAGCAATGTACCCAAGTGAAATTCTTTAATCAATAATACCATTCATAATTACATACTATTTATCAAATTTTCCAGTTGACCTTTTTCAATAGCTAAAATACAGAACATTAATATAAAAGCTACCTGTTAACCTGAGCTAAAAGTTACCCATACCAAAAGATAGATGTGAGCCAAAATATCGTCTAAAACCGCAGAAAAGAGTTTGCTGTCATTTAATTTATTTATTTAATGTTCTCTGTGCTAAACCTCTGTACTTACTGAATCGTATCTTCGTCACCTCTTCGTCAGATGGTACCATTGTATAATCGTTTGAGTAAATTCTATTTGCAAAAAGGAGTTTCTGGAAATTTTGAGGCGAGAAATAATAATTACATTTTATTTATAAAAAAAAGTAGGTTCAAGTCCTGAGGACAGGAGCTTTGGCGCTCTTGTTCAAACTTTGACACATCATATCTCCGAAAGTATTGGTTTCTCAGAGTTGGGAATGAAATCAATGTATTCTTATGATAGAACTGCATCATAAGGGAAATTCAATGAGCAATCTGAGAATGAGAACTGCACCATGGAAGAAATCAAATTAAAATTGCTCAAATGAATTTGACTCTAGCTCTCTTATAGAACAGGATGACATTTACGAGTATGAATACAGATCATATAATAAATCATAGATAGAATAATTATAGGATTCTGTGAAAACATAGAAGTACGATTCATTATTGAAATTTCGAAAAATCATATCTCCGAAAGTATCAACTTGTTGGAGTTGAAAATGATATCAATGGATTTTTATGTTGAAACATGCATCTTTAAAAAAATTGAATTTGAAATTTGTAATTTTAGAAAAAAAATTTTTTTCGTTACTCCGAAACCATCTGGCCTATTTTTCCCAATAACGAACTTAACCGATATATTTATCTGCTACACCTACTCTGAAAATTTCAACTGCCTAGCTCATTCCGTTCGAGAGTTCTGTAGAAACACAATTTAAAAATTCTCAAAATTTTTTTTTACACTTTGAAGCAACCCGATCAATACAAAAATTCACATGCCTATAAAGGTCAAGATTTGCGTATTCAATCTAGTGCAATCAAATCTCTGAAAACGGCCGAATGGGAAAACTTCACAGAAGACTAGACAAACACAAACAAAATGTGGCAAATAGCGCGCTCACTTAAAGCAAACAAAACTTTCGTCATACACAATCTACATGGACTTCAAGGTTACATTCTGGAAAACGAAGACAAAGCTCAACATCTAGCTGACACATACGCAAACATACACAACTCAAACCATGACATGTGTCCGACAACGAGACCAAAACATTAGTTGAAAGAGCTATCCAAACCTTAAAAACCCAAATCCACGAAATACCTCCCGAGTACCTCATAACTCCTAGGGAAATTAAACATGTCATCAAATCCGTCAAAAACAAAAAAGCCCCAGGCATAGATAAAATCAGAAACCGCACCCTAAAATCACCCCCGCAGAAAGCTATTGTCGAACTCACTTACATCTTCAACAGTTGCCTGAAATTATCATACTTTCCATCCACATGGAAAAATTCTATCGTCCTATCCTTTCCAAAGCCCAAAAAAGATCATAAATATGCCACAAATAACCGCCCCATCAGCCTTTTACCGACAATGTCAAAGCTACTCGAAACTATAGTCTCAAACAGAATTAAAGATCACGAAAACATTCACAATGAAATCATTGATGAACAATTCGTATTCAGATCGTCCCACAACACAACCCTCCAACTGGCCACAATCACCGATCAAATCACGAAAAATTTCAATTTCCGAAGAGTCACAGCAATGCTCAATTTAGATATCGAGAAAGCCTTTGACACCGTGTGGCATGAGGGCCTCATATTCAAACTCTTCCAAACCAAACTCCCAGTACACATAATCAAAATCATACCATCCTACATCTCGGGCCGAACATTCCAAACCAGGGTTGAAAAATCCCTTTCCAACAAATTCCCCATCCCTGCTGTGTTGCCACAAGGAGGTGTCCTCTCCCCAACCCTCTTCAACTACTACATAAACGACATTCCAAAAACAGACAGAACAAAACTGAAAATTTTCGCCGACGAACCGCGGTAATAGCAGAATCCCTCCATCCAGCTTAAGCAAACAAATACATACAAGAGCTCATTCAGAAACTCGAAAAGTACTACGACAGATGGAAAATTAAAATTAACGCTAATAAAACTACACTTTACACACAGGATGAAACGAAAATCTACACAAAACGTAACACTCAACGGCCAGACCATAAAACAGCAAAACACAGTCAAATATCACGGTATAACCCTTGACGAAAAACTAAAGTATAACTCACACATTGACGACTTATCGCGAAAGGCGTACATAATCCAACGTAACATTTTCCCCTTACAGAACAAGCATAGTAAGCTGAGACAGAATTCAAAACTTAGAATTTATAATCAAGGAATCAGACCAGTGTTTTTATATGCGAGCCCAATATGGAGCAATACATCAAACACAAATTTCAAACAAAAAGTTACAGATTATTCAAAATAAATTCCTCCGAATAATTTTAAATAAACCAAGATTCACTAAAATTGAAGACCTACATAAATCCGGAAACGCGGACACAATACAAGACATAATTAAAAGTCAGACAATAAAATTTTACAAACACACGACGAAGAAACTGGAAAAAACATAACATCTCGGGACAACCACGGCGGAAAACACAAACATCAAAATTAAACATAAATAATTATCCCATCACCTCATCCTGCAGGAAGATTGTTATCGTTAAAACGATAACAAGAACTCCTGAAATCCTTCATCCCATCTGAGAAGTATTATGTCTTTTATTTGATTCAACATACCTCTTGAAAAATTGTCACATTCTTCCACACATCTCATGACAGATATATAATGTTATATTTTTAGATAAGTTCCCAGAGATCAGGCACTAAATGTGAATCCTTAATGTAAGCGATTATTTCTTGTATATTTCCCCTTGTAAATAGACCTGTATAGATAGTTTAAGAAATGTCAAATTAAAAAATTGGTTCAAGCACTAACGTGAAGTCAGAAGCTTTTGCGCGTATGTTCTATTGTCCATTCTTCTGTATCGGACACCCTTAATCGAATTTACCATGGTAAATTATGTTGTCCATTCTCCTGTATTGGACACTCTTAATTCGAATTTACCATGGTGTCCAATACAGAAGAATGGACAATAGAACATACGCGTAAAAGCTTCTGACTTAACGTCAGTGCTTGAACCAATTTTTTTTTTCGTGATTTTTTTGAAATTTTCTAGGGGTACGGTTCTTACAAAATTTGAAACACGTTGCTATGTTGATTTTCTACTACTAGTTACCAAGCTTCAATTCGATCGAATAGTTACTGTATATGATATACATATTATGTTATATGAGTTATGATATGTTATATGAGTTATGATATATAGAATTTTTTTTTCAATTTTCAATGATTTTTTATAAATTTATTATTAATTAAATATTACTATTAAATAATTTAATAAATTATTAAATAAAACTTTTACACGCAACAATTATTTCACTATATCCAGATTATATTATATTGACAATTGACGTGTGTTGACATTTGCTAGGATCGAATGTCAGTGCTGACTACCACAAAACGAAAAATATAACTAGAAACAATGCGGGAATGAGTTCATTACAGCACTGTTTTTAGTGCTGTAATGAACTCATTACTGAAACAGAGAAAATAATTTTCATTCATAGTTATGTTAATTTATAATTCATTCTTTATTAAGAATGTGATTTATCAATATCATACACCATATCCATATTTTTGTGTTTTCGATTTTAGTATATTTTTTCAAATTAGGGGAGCCAAAAGCCGCCCCCTCGGAAAAGCTCTTAGCTACGGCCCTGGCCGTGAAACACTAACAGCGGACATATCGAGCCTAGTGGAATCTATGTATAGACCTCCTATTCACATCTAAAATTACCAAAGAAAAAGTTTTACTTTTATAATGGATAATGTTTCATGAAAAAATCGAGAGTTGTGTATTTTCAGGTCACGTGATACCCTGACCGGTTTCGGTTCGCATGAATGGGGCTGGTTTCATAAAACATTCAGAAAGGCTAGCGTGTCAATAGCTCCGCGCATGCGTCGTTTTTCCATCGAAAACAGGAAATACGATTACTTATGAAGGAACCCTTTCGACAGGATGAAAATGCAAATTTCTCGTTCGGCAGGCTAAGGAATAATGACACAGCTACGAAGATTTCTAAGAACATCCCTTTCATCTGTTGAAATACCGATGTTGCGAAGATTATACCGGGATATATCTATATACTCCACTTTTATGAAGTCTCCCTGTTGGCCATGATTTAGGTCTATCACGTTTTTGTAACTAAAACTAAGGCAGGTTGGCACTTCTGAAATATCGTCAATGTCAAAATAATTCTCTGAGACGTTACCAATTTCTATTTCTACTCTCAACAACCAATATAATGTTCCATCTTAGACAAGATATTATCACAGATCATGATCTTCGAATATTAAAGAAATCTTCGCTTTGAAATTGAAATAGCTGATAGCAGTTTTGAAGAAGCAAAGACAAAGTATCAGGAAGTGCTATACAGAACTGAAATCTGTAATAGGAAAACTTCATTCTCTCTGAGGACTCTCGAATGAAATTACATAGTTTCCTATCCTATCACTATACAGGGTGAGTCTTTGACCACTGCATTAATTTTAACCAAAGATTCCTCTCATCAAATGAAACACTTATTTCATTTAACATTTTTTCAAATTCAGCTCAGGTAAAAAGATACAGGCTGTTGAAATTTTGAAAAAAAATCAGTTTTTATTTTGTAGCTTTGACATCCTTTTTTCGAATAAAATGAATGTTGGCGTAAACTTTCCTATAACTATGATACATATTTTCCAAATATTAGTTATTTTCTACTTCTACTGGTTTTCTAGTTATGCACTCGTGGATTGATAAAACTAAACGAAATTAGCATAAAGAAAGCATATAAAGTTTTTCTTGAGTCATTTCAAGAATATTCCATCGTTTTAGAACATTATATTATTCTTCATCATTTCTCCATAAACGCACCGTTTTCGAGATATTCTTCATTGAATGTTTTAAAATGGAAAACTCCAGAAATTTCACTACTTTTATGGATCCGTCCCTGAGCGTTGGAATCCCGAATCAAGCTGTAAACCACGTTACCATGCCTTATTCTCGTCCGCCAACAATGTCATAGATAATTTATATGCGGGAGTGTATTAGCACATTGTGAAATCTTTAAACGCTTGTAACTTTTTACCTGAGCCGAATCTGGAAAAATGGTAAATGAAAAAAGTGTTTCATTTGATGAGAGGAATCTTTGGTTAAAATTAATGCAGTGGTCAAAGACTCACCCTGTATAACGGTCGACGGATACGATACTTATTATTATTAATCATATTCCGATGATTCATATATCCGAAGAAAAATACCATCTGAGTGAAAATGCTAATATATTTCCTGTCCATTCTAAGGAGCAAATTCGATATTTTCTACGGTTTCCGCTCTGAATCTTGACTCTTTATCCCAACGATGGTCGGATTATATCCCCGACTGAGCAGTTCAGACCAATCAGTGGAAAATTTTGAAGTTCGAAGAACTTTTACCTCGAATATGAACTTGAGATATCTCCTTCGAATATTTCGACAGTGCTCTTGAAGTGGAAAGAAGTCACGCTTTCATAGTCCAACTAAAAGGATTCTGTGGCAGAAAATGGTTCTGAAGGCTCGGAGCCGACGCCGATTAAATTCAGAGTGGCGAACGAATACTTTCGGCTCAGTTTTCCCGAAGAAAATGACTTTGGATTCAAACAGAGAATGAATTCTAACCCTCGTAAAATTGTTCAGGTTATATTCCGGAGGACGTAGAATTCAAGAATACTGCAAATGTCGGTCAAAGTCTATTACCTCCTATTTGAAAAGTATCGGTAATGTCTGTTTTTGTATCTTAGGTAGATGGATGACGTATTTACGACGTCGAATATTGGGGATTCTTCGTCATCGACGTCTTCTGGTCGCAATATGACGTCAATATAACGTAGTTTTTATCACTTGAACACTACAAAAGTAACTACATTCTTGCCCACTACAGTTTCTGTCGTCTGACATGTGTTTAGGAAACAAAGTTTCTCTATTTCAGTATCGTAATGAGTTCATTCCAGCAATAAAAACAGTGCTGGAATGAACTAATTCCCGCATTGTTTCTAGTTATATTTTTCGTTTTGTGGTAGTCAGCACTGACATTCGATCCTATCAAATTTCAACACACGTCAATTATTATTGTCAATATAAGATAATCTGGATAAGGTGAAATAATTGTTGAGAGGAAAGGTTTTATTTTCATCAAAAAATAAGGTACTAGAGATTTCATTCTTGCTAATTTTGAATCATTCATGATATTAGGAAACTGTTAAATCTGATCTCCATGCTCTACGTACAATTAAAATTCCGTGATCTGTCAACTTTCGTAACAGAAGCACCAACTGCCAAGATACAATAAAAAAGTCACTAGGATGTATAATCCTAATTTTTCATTAAATTTCAACAGTATTTTACAAAACTTGACTGAAATAGAGAAAATATCGTCTAATACTCGTTGCAGAAGGCAATTCCAACACTCATGCGTACGAAAACTCGCTCCTTCGTCGCTCGTTTTCGAATTTCGCATTCGTGTTTGAATATCAGCGCATTCTGCAACTTGTTTTAGAATATACTATTCCATCTTAAAAGACGAAGCGTTACTAGTAACGCTTCGTGAAGATGAAAACTTTGTTTCCGAAACATATGTCAGACGACAAAAACTGTAGTGGACAAGAGTGTAGTTACTTTTATAGTGTTCATAATAAGTCCACAGTGAACTCAAACTAGAATATTTTATGACTTGTACTTACGTCATTATTTTACGCCATATGACATAGTTTTTATGACTTGTGAATTACGTCATTATTCTACGCAATGAATACGTTGATTTTTATACATTTTTTCCATCAGATCCTTCGAAGGTTGATGTGCAGTTTACGTCAAAATTTTTAATGAAAATTCTTTAAAAGCACTTACGTGAAGTCAGTAATAATAATCACAGCAATCGTACTTTTCGTATGTTTTCATGGAAGTAGGTACGAATTATTATAGAAAATTTGAAAAATCATATCTCCGAAAGTATTAGCTTGTTAGAGTTTAAAATGATATCAGTGAATTCTTATGGTGAAACTGAATGAAAAAAATTGAATTTGGAATTTGTAATGTGAAAAATATATTTTTTTGCTACTCCGAAACCATCTGTCCGATTTTGCCCAATAACGAACTTAACCGAGATATTCATCTCCCAAACCTACTATGAAAATTTCAACTGTCTAGTTCGTCTGGTTTGACTACGGCCGGCCGGACAGAATCGATTTTGACCACGGATTATTGATCAGTGAGTTGAACCAAATCGTTTAAGACCATTTTCATCGAAAAATTCGAACATTACAGACATTTGGGCAAATTGATAAGCACTCAGTTCCGAGGAACTAGAACGCCAAAAAAAGGGTACATGAAAAATCCTTCACGATTTTTTTCTCCAAATTTTAATCATTTACTCCTTGCTATACTATCTATGTTTTACCGAAAAAAAATTAAAATTTGAACATCTCCTTCTGTATGTGTTCTCTCGGTGTATTAAAGAATTGAGGGTCATACACCTTGGCAACCCAACACCTACGATTCCTACGGTGAGAGGGACTTCTCCTTTTAAGCGCGCGGCATTCCTGTCAGCGTTTTTCTTGGACTGAGTCGCACGAGTTTGGCAAGCGGGAGAACAATGGGCCTGAAGGCCTCAGTTCAGCCTGAGACGGCACCGCGGTAGAAGAAGAAGATTTTCATAAAAAAATTCGAAAATACAGACATTTGGGCAAATTGATAAGTACTCTGTTCCGATTAATAAGAGCACCAAAAAGGGATTTATTGGATGAGAAGAATCTATGGTAAAAATTAATGAACAAAGAGAGAGAGAGAGATAAACTTTATTGGATGGTTCCAAATGGCTATAGACCTAAGTCTTCCTACCTTTAATGAACAACCCACCCTGTATAAACAGATTTCATCTTGGCTTTCCGTTTCGTTTCACTTTAAGTTCAGTGTCTATGGAAAGGATAGCGTCGAAGAGAGATTTTGTTGTTGTTTTTGATAATAACGTGAGCTTCAATCAACATATCGAATACGTGACAGGAAAGGCTTAACGCATGCTTGGTTTGATTTTTAGACTCTCTAGGATTTCAATGATGAAGAGACCGTAAAGTATTCGTATAGGTATATCACTCTTGTTAGACCAATTCTTGAATTTGCTTCTTGTGTGTGGAGTCCGTACAGGATGGGTACATTTCCATATTTGTATGGGTTATCTCGGTAACTATAGGAGTTACAAAAAATTGGTTCAAGCCCTGTGGACAGGAGCTTTGGCGCTCTTGTTCAAACTTTGACAAATCATATCTCCGAAATCATTGGTTTCTGGGAATGATGTAAATGGATTCTTAAGATAGAACTGCATGATGAAAGAAATTAAATTCAAACAGACCGATTATCCCCAATTACGAACTTATCCAAGATATTCATTCCTCAAATCTACTCTGAAAATTATATTATATCAATTAAATCTTAGACAATATTGCAGTTTTGTTTTTACTGGAGATATTCTGAACACTATTTGATTATGTCCCTTACCAAAGAATATATTTCCATCATCATATGGATTATCCACGGGCATTATATGATCACCTTAAAGGTATAATATCATATCATCCTCATAATTCTACGATAGCTGAGGTTATTTCATTGGTCATTTTGCATTCAATCATACTTTGTTTTATAGAACAGGAGGTTTATTTTATATGAAGATTAAGGAACTAGAAATAATTTTGACAATGATCTCTCAGGAAGATAAGATGACACGTGAGAACACAGATCATATAATAATTCATAGATACAAAATTAAGTACAACATTCTGTGAAAACGTAGAAGTACCTACCTACGATTCATTATGGAAAATTCGAAAAATCATATCTCCAAAAGTATTAGCTTGTTAGAGTTGAAAATTGATATCAATGGATTTTTATGGTGAAACTGCATCTTAAAAAAATTTTATTTGAAATTTGTAATGTAAAAAAAAATTTTTTTTTTCGTTACTCTGAAACCATTAGGCCGATTTTGCCCAGTAACGAACTTAGCTAAGATATTTATCTCCCAAATCTACTCTGAAAATTTCAACTGCCTAGCTCATTTTGTTTTAGAGTTACTGTAGAAACAAGATTTAATTTTTTTTTATTTTTTTTGACACTTCACGGCAACTTGACCGATACAAAACTTCGCATGCATATAAGGGTCATTATTCTACAATTTGATGCTAAATTTCAGATAGATGGGGTTATCGGTTTCGGATATATTCATAAAAAATGTTTTTAAAAAAAACGGCCATAACTCTGAAACCGCTTGGTGGATTTCGCCCGTTAACGAACTCGTCCGAGATATTTACGCTCCAAACCTACCCTGAAAATATTTCAATCCTCTAACTCCTTTCGTTCGAGAGTTATCGTGTTAACGGCCGGACAGAATCGATTATATAACAAATCGTAATGCTCGAGGTTCAAACAAATATACAGGGTGAGTCTTTGACCACTGCATTAATTTTAACCAAAGATTCCTCTCATCAAATGAAACACTTTTTTCATTCACCATTTTTCCAGATTCGGCTCAGGTATAAAGTTACAAGCGTTTAAAGATTTCACAATGGGCTAATACACTCCCGCATATAAATTATCTATGACATTGTTGGCGGACGAGAATAAGGCATGGTACGTGGTTTACAGCTTGATTCAGGATTCCAACGCTCAGGGACGGATCCATAAAAGTTGTGAAATTTCTGGATTTTTCCATTTTAAAACATTCAATGAAGAATATCTCGAAAACGGTGCGTTTAAGGAGATATGATGAAGAATAACATAATGTTCTAAAACGATTGGATATTCTCGAAATGACTCAAGAAAAACTTTATATGCTTTCTTTATGCTAATTTCGTTTAGTTTTATGAATCCACGAGTCCATAACTAGAAAACCAGTAGAAGTAGAAAATAACTAATATTTGGAAAATATGTATCATAGTTATAGGAAACTTTACGCCAACATTCATTTTATTCGAAAAAAGGATGTCAAAGGTACAAAATAAAAACTGATTTTTTTTCAAAATTTCAACAGCCTGTATCTTTTTACCTGAGCTGAATTTGGGAAAATGGTAAATGAAAAAAGTGTTTCATTTGATGAGAGGAATCTTTAGTTAAAATTAATGCAGTGATCAAAGACTCACCCTGTATACTGTATAAAATATATACTAAGTAGGTATATATTCTCGGTATTTCCCACGGAAATTACTCAAAATTAATACAAGTATGCAGGTGGTAGAAAGCATCTTAATAGCTAGTGGGCTGCTGCAACGACATTCCAGACTATGAAATTCAAACAGCGCCATCCAGCCTTTGTAATTTGCTTCATAGCACACGAAATATTCATCAGAAACGTCATGAACTCAGAGATAGTTCATGTATAAATTGCATAGAATATTTACTCGGAAAATGTTTGTAGAAGCTGCTACTAATTCGGAGGCAACCTGGAACAATTTGAATTTTCCAGAACCGGCTTTGTGTAAATGAAAACTGGAGCTGAATTATGGAAATTCCAGCGCGCATTTAACATTGGAATTACACGTACGTTTCAAATTCTACCCAAAGGTTTAGGGCTTCACCCGAGACGAGATTAGGCGAGAGTATGAAAAATCTCGTCTCGCTCTCGCCAATTCCCAAAAAATTTGGTCTCGTTCAAGTCTCGTTCTCGACTCGTTATCAGTTGTCTCGTCTCGTCTCGCTTAATTCTGGTTTACAATATAAAGAATAATTTTGTAAAGCTATATTTATTACGCTGTTATACAAAAATATTTGTACATGTACATTTTATTTTCAATTTTAAGCACTGATAATTTCAACTTTTAAATTACTCTATGACCAGAAATTCAATCATAATCACGCTTGCATCACATCAATTTTCAATGATATACGTGTTTTTGCCATGATCAAACCTGCTGTGGAAAATAATCTTTCAACAGGTACAGATGTAGCCATTAATTAATCATCGGCCATCTTGGAAAGTGTATGAAGAACTTTTTTATCACTCTCCACCACTGTAAAATATTTTGATTCCTATTTACTCTTTCTAACAGCAAATATTCTTCAAACTCAGCTTTCAAATATTTCGAAAGTTTCGTTGATGTTTTAAATAGGCTATCGATGTCGATACATATTTTCATAGAATTGAACAATTCGGTATACCTAGTTTTCAAATAATCCCTTTCCAGTGGGTAAATCATTGAGAGTGTTCTTGGCGTATTCCTCATAACACTTTTCGAAACATTGAATAGCTTCATTTCTGTACCAGATTTATTATACGTAGTTCCACAGATGTATACAATAATTGTTCACATCTTCACCATACAAGAAGCACAAGAGAATACATTTCTCCAGTTGTTCAGATAGAGACGAAATTTTCAAAGCATTGGGATTTGGGGACAATAAAATTTGTCCATTAAGTATTGAATTCATAATGGCATCGGTTTTTATGTTTGTGAATTCTATTTTTTCTTGAAAAATAATCTCAATTATCACAAGGTCATGACGAATTAATAATCTCCTAAAAAATCGTGTATTTCTAGAACGATAGATGTATAATTTGGACAAATTATATTGGTAATTATAGTGGAAACTCTTCATATTCAATTGTTTGCTGTGGGTGTTGAAAAAAGTCGAGTCGTATATAAATCTTCATAAAAAAAATTTAACGAGACTAAAAACGAGACTCTCGTGTTGCGCTGTATGTGGTCTCGGTATCGCCTATAATATTTTTGAAAACGTCTCGTCTCGTCTCGTCTCGCTTTTACGAGACGAGACGAAAAAAATCTCGCTCTCGCGTGAAGCCCTACAAAGGTTCGAAGGTCGTTTCCAAATTAGGAGTTCCATAGAATATATCAGTTTGAACAAATGTTCTGTATTTCGTCTGAGCAACGAGAGAAAGGAAGAAGCAGGAGAAGACATCGAAGATGAAGAAACATACAAATTTCTTGGAATGGAACAGGTGCACTGGAGAAAACCCAACTCAAGGAAGCCTTAACATCCAGCTACTTAGTGTGAAAACAAGGAGGTGCACTGGAGACAACCCAAATCAAGGATGCCTTAACATCCATCAACTTAGTATGAAATAAGGTGTTATTCAAACACTTTTCGATAGAGCTAACCTAATTTGTTTCTACTCTTGAAATTCGAAATAATCAAATTGATCACATCAGAAAATGTCTTGAAGAAAATGGATATCCGGGGCAATTCATTAATACCTCAACTGTGAATTTAGATAAACGAGCAATAATATAGAAGAACAGCAACCCAATCTGTTGAATGTAATCCCTTATATTCGTGGCCTTTCTAAAAAATTTAGAAGAATCGGTCTTCAAAGCACAAAACGATCTTAGGTCTTTATTAACAAAGACTAAACCCATTAATGAAAAACAAAAATAAAACAAGTACTGACGTGAAGTCAGAAGCTTTTGCGCGTATTTTCTATTGTCCATTCTTCTGTATTGGACACCCTTAATCGAATTTACCATGGTAAATTATGTTGTCCATTCTCCTGTATTGGACACACTTAATTCGAATTTACCATGGTAAATTATTACACTCTTAATTCGAATTTACCATGGTAAATTCGAATTAAGTGTTCAATACAGGAGAATGGACAACATAATTTACCATGGTAAATTCGATTAAGGGTGTCCAATACAGAAGAATGGACAATAGAACATTCGCGCAAAAGCTTCTGACTTCACGTCAGTGCTTGAAGTGTTAGACCGATTATGCCCAAAAACGAACTCAACTCTTCCTTTCGGATACGCAACCTACCCTGAAAATTGCAAGTCCCTATCTCCTTTCGTTCGAAAGTTATCGAGGCAACGGTCACCCATCTACTGAACTCACACAAGAATGCTCGAATCTCCAACAATACTCAACCGATCGTATTAAAACTTGAAACTTGGCAGTAGAGTTAGGTGATGAAGGCTCTTGCAAAATTTCAGCAATTTCAAACGAATAGTTACTGATATATAGATTTTTTTTTCAATTTTCAATGATTTTTTAAAAATTTTTTACGAATAATATCCTCCCGAAATTTTGCAATAATTTTCGCGTTGGCATTCTACAACTAATTACCATGTTTGAATTCAATCGGTTTAGTATTTTTCGAGTTAATGAGGAACAAAAAACAACCAAATTTCAGATGGCTATAACTCTAAAACCGTTTGGCCGATTATGCTCATAAACAAACTGAAATGTCGCATTCTGGTGTACATCCTGACCTGAAAACTTCAGCCGCTATCTCTTTCCGTTCTCAAGATATCCTGACAACAAAAATATTTTTTAATAATTTTTGTGAATTGTGAATAGATTTGGGACGGGAAAGAAGAATTTTCCTCCGATTCCGGGTCAAAAATATGGTGCCGACCCAAAAAGATTTTTGACCCGGAATCGAAGGAAAATTCTTCTTTCCCGTCCGAAATCTATGATTTTCACATCTCGATATCCATGATGATTGGTCGGTGGACGACGTTCAGATTTATGTATCTATTTCCTCTGTATCTCTATCCGTTCGGAAAATATTAGGAAATGAGTAAATCCGTCAAACGCCAAAAAGTTTTCTCTAGTATCTAACCCATACAAAAATCTAGAATTTTCCGATCAGATCGCCACGGCTTTGGCTATTCACTAAATCGAGGGCGCAGATTCCGAATCTGTAATTAGTTTTTCCGTATCTCGATTAATTTTGGTAATATGGCGAAAAATCCGACTGATTAGTCCATTTTCCGGAGGTAGAGCCAGAAATTGCGACTTTTTTCGTCATTGCTCCGAAACTAATATAGATACGGAAAATCTAATTACAGATTCGTGATCTGCGTCCCCGATTTAGTGAATAACCAAAGCCGCGTCGACCTAATCGGAAAATTGTAGATTTTTGTATGTGTTGGATACTAGAGAAAACTTTTTGGCGTTTGACGGATTCACTCATTTCCTAATATTTTCCGAACGGATAGAGATACAGAAAAAATAAATACATAAATCTAAACGTCGTCCACCGACCAATAATAGGGGAGAATTTGGTTATTGAGATGTGAAAATCATAGATTTGGGACGGGAAAGAAGAATTTTCCCTCGATTCCGGGTCAAAAAAAAGTGCCGACCCAAAAAATTTTTTTCATGGTATATCGATACGGAGCTCATGTCTAATTAAATCGAGCTGATCACGAATATGTAATTAGTTTTTCCCTAAGTGGCGTACTTTGGGATAATTTTCACTTAATGTGAAAAAATTGACGAAAATAGGTCAATTTTGGAACTTTCCACCGCCCAAAAAAATCGGAGTAGGGTGTTGCTGATTTTTTACGTCATATTTGGATCCATTATCTATCGAATAATCTGAACAATAAATGTCCAGGTTGTACGCTTCGGAAATTATGAATTTTTTCCCGAGGATCTATTTTTCGGAAAATTCTTTCCGCGATATTTCCTCGGAAAATTTTTGTAATAAATATCTGATGGTAGATTCAGAATCTACGGCCCCGAATCTATAAGAATAAGTACCCGTTTCATTGTTTTGCGTCAAAAAATTTTTCTCGAAAAATGGGATTTTTTTAAGGCTAATGTATTAAAAAATTGCCAAAATTTGACCGGTCTCCGATTTCGATGCAAATTACGTCATTTACTAATTCGGGGCCGTAGATTACGAATATATGATCGGATTTTTCATTAGAGAATTTTCCGCGGAAATACCGCGAAATGAATTTTCCGAAAAACAGACACTTGGGAAAAAAATCATAATTTCCGAATAGTACGGCCTGGACATTTTCTGTTTGGATTATTCAGTAGATAAAGGATCCATATATGACGGCAAAAATCAACAACACCCTACTCCGATTTTTTTGGGCGGTGTGAACTTCCAAAATTGACCTATTTTCGTCCATTTTTTCACTCTAAGTGAAAATTTTCCCAAATTACGCCACTTAGGGAAAAACTAATTGCATATTCGTGATCAGCGACCTCGATTTAATTAGACACGAGCTCCGTATCGATATACCATGAAAAAAATTTTTTGGGTCGTCACTTAGAAATATTTTTGTCCCGGAATCGAAGGAAAATTCTTCTTTCCCGTCCGAAATCTATGATTTTCACATCTCGGTATCCAAATTTTCCCCGATGATTGGTCGGTGGACGACGTTTAGATTTATGTATCTATTTCCTCTGTATCTCTATCCGTTCGGAAAATATTAGGAAATGAGTAAAACCGTCAAACGCCAAAAAGTTTTCTCTAGTATCTAACCCATACAAAAATCTAGAATTTTCCGATTAGATCGCCACTTATTGATTTATTACAAAAGCTTAGAAAACGGTATATCGATGCTAAATTCGAAGTAGAGTGACCAATAGAGGTGAGTAGAGAATAGAACATGCGCCCAAAAGCTTCTGACAGTGTTTGGCCCAATTTTTGGCGCTCTTGTTCCTTGGAACAAAGTGCTTATCAATTTGAACAAATGTCTGTAATTTTCGAATTTTTCGATGAAAATGTTCTTAAACGATTTGGTTCGACTCACTGATCAAGAATCCGTGGTCGAAATTTATTCTGTCCTGCCGGCCGTAGGCACGATAACTCTCGAACGGAATGAGCTAGACAGTTGAAATTATCAGAGTAGGTTTGGGAGATAAATATCTCGGCTAAGTTCGTTATTGGGCGAAAGCAGACAGATGGTTTCGGAGTAACAAAAAAAAATTTTTTTTTACATAACAAATTCCAAATAATTTGTTTTTCAATAAGCAGTTTTACCATAAGAATCCAATGATATCATTTTTAACGCTAACAAGCTAATACTTTCCGAGATATGATTTTTCAAAATTTTAAAAATAAATCGTATTTCTATATTTTCACAGAATGATATAATTATTCTATCTATGGATTGTTATGATGTCAACGTATTTTCCTGAGACATAACATTGTCTAATTCATTTCAGTAATCGAAGAATTATGAGAATAAAGTGTATTCCGAAATTTGAGTGAAGTGAGAAAAATTGTTTGTTCCGAAAGTAGTTTTTCTCAGAAAAGTATTACATTTCTTAACGGAACATGAAGTAAGAGATCTGAGAGAAGTGAGACTGCTTTTCGTCATGCTCAGTTCTCTCACTTAATGACGGGACTGAAGGAAGGGAATATTATAACTTCAAAAATATTATGTTGGTGTTGAAATACTCGTATTTTGGCGATGCAACGGGGACTTCACCCAAAAATGTTTGAAAATATTACGTAAATATTGAAAGCATAATTCTGTAGTTCGAGAGAGGAGAAAATTTGGTGAACGTAGATCAGGAAATTTTTGATCGATTACACGGTAATTTTTCATTATTACTTCTCTTCTTTCATACATGTTTTATGGAATATCTACTATTTGTAGGTACTTTAAACCTGTTTTGGGCAATTGTCATATGAAACTTGTTTTTTGTTGTAATTAGAATCTGTTTCAATATTCTAGAATTTATTTTTCAATTTTTTTTTTCTTACTTGTATTTTTAAAAGAAAAATTTCAAATTTTTTAAACGACACTTTTTATAAATTTAATTTCTTTCATGATGGATTTCTATCATAGGACTACGTTGATATAATTCCCAACTCTGAGAAACCAATACTTTCGGAGATATAATTTGTCTGTTTGAACAAGAACGCCAAAAAGCTCCTGTCCACAGGGCTTGAACCAATTTTTGTATTGAAGTATTGTAATATTTACAGTATAAACAAAGTTGAAGAAGAATTATTATTATTATTAGTATTATTAACTAATTTTTTTCAAATAATTTTTTGAATTTGATTCACTCCCAACTCTGAGAAACCAATACTTTCGGAGATATGATTTGTCAAAGTTTGAACAAGAGCGCCAAAACATCTGTCGACAGGACTTTCCCACTTACCCGATATAAGATTACCACATCTCAAAAAATCAAGCTGAAGAAATCATTCCTTCTGGCTGTAACACTTCTAATATCGCTGACTACTTCCTGACGTACGAATCAACCCCCAATTCGACGAATTCGCCCAGACACAATCCTTTAACCCCCTATTTGGGACCACTGGGCGTACGTGGCGCCCTGGTCGATAGCGGAGGGTGGCGAAATCGTTCGGAAATTTCAGCAGTTCCGATCCGAAAGCTCAGGCCGAAGCTCGGCCCCCCCGTGTACGTCTTGTGCCGTGCAGTCCCATATGTGCCAGTCTTCCTCCTTTCGGCCCAGCCTGGGAACCTTTGATCGCACTATGTGAGGATCCCCGCAAGAATTCGAAACTCCAGCAGAGAGTGAGTATCCGGAAGGTTTTTTCACGGAATGCATGCGACCATTCTCTTTGTTCAACAGTGTGCCGTTGTCGTGACGGCCCGTCTGCGTCAATGCTGATCCAGCATCGCGATCATTTCGAAATTAGACCGTCAAAATTTCGCGAATGGCTGTATTTCGGGGGGTGGAATTTACCGCCTAAGTTCTTCCAGGATTTTTCGACAAATATATCGATTGCCGTATATTGAATTTTCGGACGAGCATCGTGTCATTGATTAGCGCCCAAACACCAAAACATATGAGCTGTGTACGTAGGAAAGACACTTCGTGGTGTGCTACGCGCAGTGTCATAGTTTTGGTACATTATTTGCGAAAATAATGCTTTGTTTGAGCGAGCGAAATCAGAATTCATGTAGAAATCAGGAATCGAATTCAAAAATATTGGTTGAAGCACTGACGAATTGACCATGGTAAATTATATTGTCCATTCTGCTGTATTGGACTCTCTTAATCGAATTTACCATGGTAAATTCGATTAAGAGTGTCCAATACAGGAGAATGGACAATAGAACATACGCGCAAAAGCTCATGACTTCGCGTCAGTGCTTGAACTAATTATTTTTTCTCGTAATTTCTTAAAAATTTTCTAGGGGTATGGTTTGACAACATTTTACAAACGCCTTTATATCGATATTCTACAAATAGTTACCAAGTTTAAATTGGATCTATTCAATTTTTTTTGGGTTATCGAGGAAATAATGTTCCAGGTGGGTATAACTCCGAAAATACAAGAGGAGAAAAACGAACAATTTAAAAATAATACATAACCATTCAAAAATCCCCTCTCACAAATATACTCCTCTGTAGCAGCATGGATATCTTGAAGAAGAATCGCCTCCGGTAGTTTTCGAAGATATTCACTCTTGTTCTTAGAAATCCCTTCAATATTTGATTTCAAAAAGGAAAATGTCGTAACTCATAAGGCCAGGAGAGTCTCTTTCAAAACCAGGTCTGGCCAATCCAAACGGTGATTATTCAGAACTTCAGATGTTCGAAGACCGCTACAGGACCCTAATGTAGGGCTATCATCTCCCACAGATAAATGCTTCACTCTCTATTGAGTTATGAAAAAATCGACCCAAAAATTTATTATATAATTTAGTATGTCACAATGACATTCATGGTATTGAAGGTTCTCGCAAAATTTCAGCGATGTCGGACAAATGCTTTCTGATATATACATTTTTTTTTCGATGATTTTTTAAAAATTTTCTAGTAATACAATCTTCACGAAATTAGTAAAAATTTTTGTGTTGCCATTCTAGAACTAATTACCATGTTTGAATTGAATCGGCATCGTATATTTTAGGCTTTTGAAGAAATAATAACCAAATTTCAGATTGATTTAACTCCAACACCATTTGGACGATTATGCTAATTAACGAACTTAAATATATATATATATATATATATATATATATATATATTCTTTTGAACTTGAGCATTACAATTTGTTTTTATCTAACAATAAAGCATGTGTATGAAAAAAGTGTTAGCAGAGGTTAGTGTAACGGGGTACCATATAATTTGATATATGATACTAGAGCTTAGGGAAAAAACCTCAGCAAAAAAACCCTATCTCCCCGTTAGATTTGTGATTTATGAAAATTAAAATTGTTAAATGTTACATTCAGATGCGCAATCTACCCTGAAAACTGCAAGTCGTTATCTATTTCGATCAAACCCCGGAACTCTATTTGAAGGATCAGGAATTGAATCTTTGTTGAATAAATCGCAAGAAATCCATTCAGACCGCCAAACTTCCTTGTCGCTTTTATTCGAATTGAGAAAACAGTTGGACCATAAAGGATTACGTGACTTCAATATGGGAATCTTATTGCCTGGAACATATAGAAGAGAATCGGAAAAGAATGAAATTTATTCCAAGAATTTAAAACAGCAGTCTCCGAGGTGGGACAATGTTTGAAAGAACTGGTATCCAATGAATAGGTGTAGATGTTATAGTTCCAGTGATGATCCTCATAGATTAATTCAGCTGTGCATAAATTTTTTACGCATTCACACTGTTAAACCAGACGGGGCAACAATATTCAGCGGCACAAAAACCAAGGCTAAGGCTGCCGTACGGAAAGTAGCTGCATCAGCACCCCAGGAAGTACCAGCTAATTTCTGCAGAATATTATTCCTTGTTTTCAACTTCAGACACAAGTCATCCGAATGAGCTTTATTCAAAGAGGAATGGATGAACAAATTGGCGAAGGCGCTGGTTCTCATATCCTTTGAACATTATCATTCTCTGAAAGGATTAATTAGCTTATGAATCAGGCTGACATATTGGTTAAACAAAATACGATATAAGCGGGTGGGCATCTTTGTCCAGATATGATTGATTCAGAGTTCAGTAGCAGCGACTTTGCACAGCACGATCCCTGGGTATTGGCTCGCTTCTCAAGAGAGAGTTAATTAAAAAAGGGGTAAATGCGATATGCAATGAATTTCCGAATCGATTTCCTTTTCTACAGCTCATAGAATTGATTATCATATCGTGAAGCGATATTCCTTCGGCTCGCAGCGGAACGAATCCATTATTACGTCTATTTTTCAATTGATGGAGATGTCATCACCATTAATTTTTATATTCTCGAGAAAAATTCAATCGCGATGGGGAGGCAGGCTGATTTTAGGACATGAGTTTTTTTATGGATCCAATAATGGTAGGAAGATGTTATCGATATGGAGTAATGAAGTTTGAGCATCGTTAATCTTAGTTTACAAACAGTTACTAATCTATTAACAGATTCAAAAAGGGAAAGAAAAAGAAAAGAAAAAGGACACAGTGACGAACCAACAAAACATGAATATAAAAGCAAGGTTATGTATACTAATAAAATGGAGAAAGTACTGGCGTGAGTGGCTTTGGATCACTTGTTCAAATTCATAAGCAGAGCGGTAATAGAATGAAATGAATGTCTGAATTTATTATTTGATGAAGGATTGCGATTTTTATTAAGAACAATATTAAAAAATTGGTTCGATCACTGACATGAAATCCGGAGCTTTTACGTGCATGTTCTATTGTTTGCTCACCTCTATTGGACACTCTTCATCGAATGTTGCATCGATATATAAGGTGTAGTAAAAAGAAATTCATTATTTTTGCATAAAATTGAAGTCCTTAATTACCATAGTTAGAATTATCCGAGTTAGATCAAATATGCGCCGTTTTGTTCTATAACTTGTTGCCATTTTGGACGTAATATCATTGTGCCTCTCTCATAGAAGCCCTCATACCTATTGGCAAAAAATTGAGACAGCCGATTTTCACAATCCTCTATTAAAGCGAATTTTTGACCAGCAAAATTGTTCACCATGGACAGGAACATATCGTAATCACTTGTTGCCAGGTCTGGACTATGAGGTGGATGAATAAGAACCTCCCAACCAACACAAGATATTTGTCAGAAGCCATCAATCGAACAATGTTGCCTAACAAACAACAACGAAACAACATCAACGAAGAAACAATTATCAACAAAATAATTCTGAAGATTCTCGTGTGTCTCGAAGTGTCTTACGAAGGAGTCTGATATACACTCCGAAACGTTACGATATAGTTGATTCTTCGTTGATGTTATTATTCAGGAAGTTTCTGATGAATTTGGTCCTATGACATGTTCTCCGAAATTTCACCGTTATTGAGATATTAAATTTTGAAGATTTTTTTAAAATCCCAAATTTTTTGGCTTTTGTATCGATTTTTTTCTAGGACTAGAGCTCCTAGGGACCGTTTTTTCGATGTATCTAGTAAGATAATTAATAAAAATTGGTTCAAGCCCTGTGGACAGGAGCTTTTGGGCGCATGTTCATCTTCCTTGTGGCCCGTACTGACCAGTAAAGAAAAAAAGCAGTATCATGTTGAATACCTTAATATTATTCTGGAACACAAATTTTCCATTACAATAATCTTCATCTAGCTTCTATTTAGTATCAATTCCTGTAGAACGTGATCATAATAAGTGTTTTCCATATAATCAAATGTGTTTGAACTTGGTATGTAGGAAATCTGACATCAATTATTGGAATTAATTGATTTGACAAACAGCCGTCAAATGAGGTACTTTTCAAGTCGATCAACATCGTCCTCCTTTCGACGTCTAAACTATGACTTGATTCTTTATGTTTATGTCTTTGAATTTGTTTTCGGTGGAATTCAAAGAGTTCATAGAATAATCGATGAAAATACTGAGAGAGACCCAGGAAATTTGACACATTTTGTCTTATATCTCCAGAAATTGAAATCGTATAGAGCCAAAATTTTGCACAATGTTGCAAAATACTACAATTGACGTTAGTACAAGTTTTTGTTGCAATCTGATGAATAGTTCACGAAAAAAAAATTTTTTTTTCGAAAAAATTAAAAGAAATATTTTTTTAAAAATTACCAACATTTCGATCATAACAGAATTTCGCCAAAAGTTGCGCCTTTATATCCTCGAACTGACTACCAAGTTTCGATTCAACATCTTCTTTAGTTCCTGAAATATCAGGGAAATAACCTCAAAATTTTAAATGTCTATAACTCCTAAACCGTCCGGCCGATTTTGCCCGTTAACGAACTTAACCGTTGTATTTTGATCAGAAGTCTACCCTGAAAGTTTGAAGTCGATAGGACCTTCGGTGCTCCTGTTATCGTGCCTACGACCGGAAGTACGGCCGGCCGGCCGGCCGTACGGCACCCAAAAATCTGACACCGGATTCGTGATCAGGGAGTCCGAATTAGTCTATTAGCCAATTTTCAGCTCGAAATTCGAAAATTACAGACATTTGGACGAAATGATAGGACGATGTTCCCCTAGAACATGCGCCCAAAAATGATGAACAAAAACTGATCCTACTACTAACAGCTCAAAAAGACTGCTTGACAAAGGTTAGAATTGAAGAATTTTCACTGAATGTTTCTTACTTTGAAGCGATTTTCTAAAAAAAAATTATTGTGCAGATGCTTTTAAAAACTTCTTCGTCTTTTAAGCTGTTCAAAAAGGTATAACACTTGCTATTAAATATGCGAAACATTTACCAAATTACAGTTAAGGTAGTAGAGGGTACATTTTTAGTTTGAGGTGGAAGAAGCTAATAATACATAAATTTAAACAAAAAGAAACAGAACAATATTTTTATAACTCTTGTTCGACATGGCCATCGTCATTTCTCACACAATCCTAGATATTCATTCCTAAAATCTACTCTGACAATTATATTATATCAATTAAAAATGTATAATGTCATATCATCCTCATAATTCTTTGATAGCTGAGGTTATTTCATTGGCCATTTTGCATTCAATCATACTTTGTTTTCTAGAACAGAGGGTGTATTTTATATCAAGAATAACGAACCAGAAATAATTTTGACATTTATCTCTCATGGGAAAATAAGATGACATGTAAGAACACATCATATAATAATTCATAGATAGAATAATTAAGTACAGAATTATGTGAAAACATAGAGGTACGATTCATTATTGAAATTTCGAAAAATCATATCTCCGAAAGTATAAGCTTGTTAGAGTTGAAAAGGATATTAATGGATTTTTATGGTGAAACTGCATCTTAAAAAAATTGAATTTGAAATTTGTAATGTAAAAAAAAAATTTATTTTTCGTTACTCCAAAACCATCAACTTAACCAAGATATTTATCTCCTAAACCTACTCTGAGAATTACATCTGCCCAGCTCATTCTGATCGAGAGTTATTGTAGAAACAAAATTTAAATTTTTTTTTTACACTTTACGGCTACCCGATCAATACAAAGCTTTGCATGCATATGAAGATCATTATTCTACAATTTGATGCTAAATTTCAGATACTCCGAAACCGGCTGGTGGATTTCGCCCGTTAACGAACTCGTCGAGATATTTATAGGTACTCCAAACGTACCCTACAAATTTCCTTCCTTTCTTTCGAGAGTTATCGTGTTAACAGCCGGCCGGACGGCCGGACATATTCGATTTCGACTACGAATTCTTGATCAGTGAGTCGAACCAAATCGTTTTCAGCCAAAAATTTGAAAATTACAGACATTTGGGTTTTTACCTTACCAAAAATATTTTTCGACAGGGGTCCATGAATCCGTTTAATTTGTGAAAGGGATCCGTGACTGCTTTAAGTTTAAGAAACCCTGCATTAGACGGATTTCCCCAATTCGCGTAATCGACCAGCGTATCCAAGCCCCAAACCTACCCAACAAAATTTAAGTCTCTAAGTATTGAAACATATCATATTTTAGGAGGAATGGAAAATTTGATAGTTGGACACCATTTTCGACCCAACATTCTAAACTTACTCACATTTCAACAGCTTTGGAACAAGCGCGGAAAAAGAACAAAATTCATTTTCACTAGGTCTATTTCGTATTCTTCCATTTCGTTTCCCAATACACAAACTTCTCCAATATAATCCCGATCCTGCGGGAACTATCAAAATGAATTTGGAGAAGAATTCTGTTGATCCGTCGACCCAATACACCATATGTCTTCTTCCTATTACGGTGTGAGCCGGTTCAAACTTGAAACTTCATAATAAGGAAACTTTCTGTACGCAGAACTTCGCGAAAACAGAACACGATCGGAATTGTTCAACATATTTTGGATAAACTCCTCCTTTGTAGATTGTGGATCGGAAATATACTGACTGACGAAGAAACTGCAACACCCAGAGGGAACTGTTTAAATTTTAATTTTTTTTTTTTTTTGTAAACATAGATAGTATAGCAAGGAGTAAATGATTGAAATTTGAAGAAAAAATCGAATGGTTTACAATTTTTTTTTAATAAATTTGTTAATAATGTGTTTTTCCACCGCGATTATCTATACACTCCCCAACACGTCTTGGCATTGATGCAATAAGATGGTCTATTTCTTCTTGAGGGATACTATCCCAAGCTAACTGTAGTTCATGTATCAGAGCCGCCAAAGTCTGTGGGGGCTGAGGTAAATTTCCAAGTCTTCTACCCATGATGTCCCAAACATGCTCTATGGGCGAAAGATCGGGGGATCTGGGCGACCGTGGCAAACGATTCACATGGGTCGCTTCAAAAAAGTTTAAACTAACTCTGGCAACATGAGGTCGAGCATTATCTTGGATTCTCGAGTAGGGTTGTGTCGTTCGTTCAATTTCGAAGAACCGGATCGATACAGATCCATTGCCTCGAAGACCCGGGTCGAAAGACCCGTTCAATTGATCGATTGGTTCTTTTGTGATTTGCGCATGGTTCAAATAGGGATCCGTACTCAGTAGTTCGTTCAGTTCGTTCAGTTCGTCGCTGTGTCGACGAAACGCGTCACAATATTGAATAAATAAGTGTAAATCGTATATAATTTTTCATTGAGTTAAATATCTTCTGTTTCTTACGCAGAAGTAAATCACAAAATAATGAATTTTTTATTTTATAGATATTTTTCAGAGTTTGCGAGAGAAAACCTAGAAAGAAACATAATGAATATACCTCCCACAGTATCCTTTAATGATTACTCGAAACGAAAATTCGAAAATTAAGGAGATTGAGGAGAACAAGCGAGCCAAAAAGGAGTCCAGACTGAGAAAGCTTTCACAAAACAAACAATGCGATGCTTTACGAATAGTTTGGGGACTTCGCAATTTGCAATTTCGCTAATGTCAACCGGACAGTAGAAAAGTAATCCTCGGAATTTCCGTTCGTAGTTTTCCATTTTCTTGCCATTCGGGATTTGTACACATGTGAAATATTGAGCGGAGGACCTGCAGGACCTCACGTCCCGTTCACAAGAGGAATTAACAACGAGACTTTGATTTATTTTCCTGTCCCGACTATCTGAAAAAGCGACTCGAATCAATGTCTATTCTCGTCTACCGCTCTGTTGTTATTACAAATGGAGCGGAATATAAAATATTGGGTCGGATTTCCCAACAGAATACTTTGTTTCGCCTCTGTTGGGTAGCAGGTAAAGTTGTCATTCCCGTTGTTTGGTGGTTTTGAGGGTGCTTTTGATCCGTCTATCGCAGTTCGCAGGGGAATGATATATTGATCACATTAAATTTTAGCGGGTGCACAAATCCGTGGAAGGAAGCGTTAAAATAAAAGGCACAATGGAGAAGGACAGACTCTGGATTTATTTTTGTCAATGAGGTGGTTATACAGGGTGTATATGAATAGTTGCGATTGTTGCGAAAACATTTAGGGGGTGGTTCCTTGTCAAAATATAGGGTGGGTATTTTATATAAACTTTTGTTTTTTGAGCTCCCGCTGCTTAGTTACAGACCCGTAAAGATGGAGCCCGAAAAGCAGTTGATGGCGCTCTTGTTCCTCGGAACAGAGTGCTTATCAATTTGCCCAAATGTCTGTAATTTTCGAATTTTTGGCTGAAAATGGTATCAAACGATTTGGTTCGACTCACTGATCAAGAATCCGTGGTTGAAATCGATTCTGTCCGGCCGTTAACATGATAACTCTCGAACGAAAGGAGTTAGAGGATTGAAATTTGCAGGGTAGGTTTGTAGCGTAATCCGTTTATAGTGAAAATATTTTTTATGAATACTTCCGGAACTGATCACTCGATCTATCTGAAATTTAGCATCAAATTGTAAAATCATGACCCTTAGACGCATGTGAAGTTTTGTATCGATCGGGTTACCGTAAAGTGTCAAAAAAATTTTTTTAAAATTTTTAAATTTTATTTCTTCAATAACTCTCGAACGGAATGAGCTACGCAGTTGAAATTTTCAGAGTAGGTTAGGGAAATAAATATCTCGGTTAAGTTCGCTATTGGGCAAAATAGGTCAGATGATTTCGGAGTAACGAAAAAAATTTTTTTTTTTAACTTACAAATTTCAAAATATTTTTTTTTAAGATGCAGTTTCACCATAAAAATCCATTGATATCATTTTCGACTCCAAGGAGCTAATACTTTCGGAGATATGATTTTTCGAAATTTCAATAATGAATCGTACTTCTATGTTTTCACAGAATGCTATAATTATTCTATCTATGATTTTGTTTGATATCATTTTCAGCCAAAAATTCTAAAATTACAGACATTTGGGCAAATTGATAAGAACTCTGTTCCGAGAAACAAGCGCGCCAAAAATGACATGAACACAGACAGACATAGCATTTTCAATTATATCATACTTAATGAAACAATGTTTCAGATGGCTGTAATTCCGAAACTACACGACGAATATATTGCCCATTAACGAACTTAGCAGGCTAAACTTACCCTAAAACCTTCAACTTTTTAACTCATTGCGGTCGAGAATAATCGTGCCGATATTTTGGGCAAATTGTAGGCACTCTGTTCACGCGAACTAGCGCGCCAAAAATAGAATATTGGTATTTCTTGAATAGGGCTTCACGCGAGAGCGAGATTTTTCTCGTCTCGTCTCGGAAAAGCGAGACACGACGAGACGAGACGTTTTCAAAAATATTATAGGCGATACCGAGACCACTTACAGCGCAACACGAGAATCTCGTTAAATTTTTTGAATGAAGTTTTATATACGACTCGACTTTTCTCAATACCCCACAGAAAACAATTGAATATGAACAGATTTCACTATAATTAAACCAATATAATTTGTCTGTATTATACATCCATCTTTCTAGAAATACACGATTTTTTAAAAGATTATTAATTCGTTATGACCTTGCGATAATTGAGATTATTTTTCAAGAAAAAATAGAATTCACAACCATAAAAACGGATGCCATTATGAATTAAATTCTTAACGGACAACTTTTATTGCCCTAAATCCCAATGCTTTGAAAATTTCGTCCATATCTAAGCATCTGGAGAAATTTATTCACTTGTGCCCCTTGTAGTGAAGATGTGAACAATATTGTATACACCTGTGGAACTACGAATAATAAAACTGGTAAAGAAATGAAGCTATTCAATGTTTCGAAAAGTGTTATGAGCAATACGCCAAGAACACCCTCAATCATCTACCCACTGGGAAGGTATTCTTTGAAAACTATACCAAATTGTTCAATTCTATTAAAAAATGTATCGACATCGATAGCCTATTTAAAACATCAACAAAACTTTCGAAATATTTGAAAGTTGAGTTCGAAGAATATTTGCTGTTAGAAAGAGCAAATAGGAATTTCACAGTGGTGGAGAGTGATGAAAAAGTTCTTCCAACACAGTCCAAGATGGCCGATGATTTATTAATGGCTACATCCGTACCTGTTGAAAGATTATTTTCCACAGCAGGTATGATCACGGCAAAAACACGTACATCATTGAAATATGATGTGATGCAAGCGTGATTATGTTTGAATTCTTGGTCATCGAGTAATTTAAAAGTAATTATCAGTGTTAAAAATTAAAATAATATGTACAAGTACATGTACAAATATTATTGCATAAGAGCGTAATAAATATGGCTCTACAAAATTATTCATTATTGTAAACCATTTCGTTTATATATTATAATATTTATTATCGTTATTCAGAATTAAGCGAGACGAGACGAGACAACTGATAACGAGACGAGAACGAGACTTAATTATTTGGGAATTGGCGAGACCGAGACGAGATTTTTTATACTCTCGTCTCATGTGAAGCCCTAATCTTGAAAAATAAACTATTTTCCATTATCTGAAATTTCCAGTTTTTGGTTCATTTTTATCACAAGAAATGAACTTTTGGATTTGGATTAGCAATCAGTAATTCGCAACATTCTGTCTTCCTCAAAAAAATTACGGCGGCTCCAAGGTCCTGAAAAGTAAGGAGAAAGAAGGGAAAAATCCCCAGAGTACCATCCCTTCAGGAAACAGGACACTAAAAACAATTCGATAAAAATATCTTGTGTACTTTCCTCATTACTTGCTCCAATTCCTTCCAGAAAATTTCCCATTCGACGGTGTTGTTCAATGTGGGGTTTCCGAGAAGGTCTGCAAACGAAACTGTTTTCCGATGTGGAAAAACGCTCACAATGATAACATATCTGAGAGTATCTTTTTATTTCCTCCTCAGTGCTCTTAGCGATCCCACGTTCGCTATTCGTTTTATGTTCCAAGCAAGCCATTTGCATCAATATGTTCATTCTGGAATTTACCGCCGCCAGGTTTGTATCGCTTTGTTGGTAAGACAACAACGCTTCCAGCGAAGCGTTGTTGGGGTGGGTTGTGCAGCTTGGATGGTTGGTTATATATCAAGGGATATAATCAGAACACTGAGGTAACTAGAAGCTGAAGGGTTTTCCAACCAGAGATTCCATTTTCATTAATAAAAAAAAATATGAAAATTGGTTCAAGCACTGACGTGAAGTCAGAAGCTTCTGCTCGTATGTTCTATTGCCCATTCTCCTGTATTGGACACTCTTGATCGAATTTACCATGTTGAATTCGATTGAGAATGTCCAATACAGGATAATAGACAATATAATTCACCATGGTAACTTTGATTAAGAGTGTCCAATACAGGAGAACGGACAATAGAACATACGCACAAATGCTCCTGACTTCACGTCAGTACAATTTTTTTTCGTGAAGTCAGGATAGAAAGCAATTATGAAAAAATTAACACATTGTCTACCTTCAATTCTTCTTTGGAAGAAGAATAAAATTACTGGCATTAATGTCATATTTAAATAATCAAAGTAAAGAAAATTATAAGTTTAGTTACTAACATATTGAATGAAATTCAATTGAATTCCAGTAATATTCAATTACGTATTCTTAACCAAAGATATATTCTCATTAGTGATAGAAAAACTGGCGTAAAATATCTCTCTACCCATCACGAGATTTAATATCGACAAATGAGCCTCTCACCTCACAAGATCAGAAAGTGTGGTTAATTTAAAGTTAAGTTTTGAAGACTTCAGCAAAATTTCACCAATATCATATTAAAAATAATACATAACCTTTCAAAAGTCCCCTCTCACAAATATACTCCTCTGCAGGCGCATGGATCTCTTGAAGAGGAATCGCCTTATATATTTCTCAAAGATATTCACTCTTGTTTATAGAAATCCCTTCAATATTTAGTTGCCTCCTCATAAGGAGGATCTCTTTCAAAACCAGGTCTGACCGCTACAGGACCCTAAGGTAGAGCTATAATCTCCAATAGATTTGTGATGAAATAACGCGATTTTCCCCAGAACATACGCGCAAAAATATGTCATCATGACATTAATGGTTTTGAAGGTTCTCGCAAAAATACGACGATTCGAATCCAGCTTCTACCGAACTCACAAAAGGCTGCTCGGTTCTCCATCAATATGGATCCGATCGTGTTCAAACTTGGAACTCTGCAGTAGAGTTAGGTTCTGAAGGCTCTTCCAAAATTTCAGCCATGCCGGACGAATAGTTTAGATATATAGAATTTTTTTCAATTATTTTCAAGAATTTTTTTGAAATTTTCTAGTTATACCATCCTCACAAAATTCCGCAGGAATTTTGCGTTGGCATTCTATAACTAATAACCATGTTTGAATTATATCGGTTATGTATTTTTCGAGTTGTTGAGGAAATAACAACCAAATTTCAGATGGGTATAACTCCAAAACCGTTTGGCCGAATATACCTATAGACAAATTCAAATGTCGCATTCAGATGCACAACCTAATCTGAAAATTTCAAGCCACTATCTCTTTCCGTTCTCAGGTTATCGTGTCATGAATAATATTTTTTAATAATTTGTTCTAGAATGTACTAGAAAACTGGAAATGGTAATTGACCAATCAGAGGGTCGCATGACCCCTCTTCCACCTAAGATTTCCCGAAAACTCTGACGTGTGACCTGTAGGATCCCAGAGTCTATAAATTCGCTGTCCATAATAAAATTCGGATTTCTCCATATTGTTTTCGTGCTGTCAACACCTGTTTTTCCTTAATTGTAAAATTCCAGCTTCCCGCCGTCGACTAGGGGTTACTCGACTCTGGGTCTGTCGATTCTGACTTTTTGAACTGTTTAAATATTGTATATAAAGCTGTATATACAGGGTGAGTCTTTGACCACTGCATTAATTTTAACCAAAGATTCCTCTCATCAAATAAAACACTTTTTACATTCACCATTTTTCCAGATTCGGCTCAGGTAAAAAGTTACAAGCGTTTAAAAATCTCACAATGTGCTAATACAAACCTGCATATAAATTATATATGACATTGTTGGCGGACGAGAAAAAGGCATGGTAACGTGGTTTAAAGCTTGATTCGGGATTCCAACGCTCAGGGACGGATCCATAAAAGTAGTGAAATTTCTGGAGTTTTTCATTTTAAAACATTCAATGAAGAATATCTCGAAAACGGTGCGTTTAATGAGAAATGATGAAGAATAATATAATGTTCTAAAACGATGTAATATTCTTGAAATTACCCAAGAAAAACTTCATCTGCTTTCTTTATGCTAATTTCGTTTAGTTTTATGAAACCACGAGTCCATAATTAGAAAACCAGTAGAAGTAGAAAATAACTAATATTTGGAAAATATGTCTCATAGTTATAGGAAACTTTACACCAATATTCATTTTATTCGAAAAAAGGATGTTAAAGCTACAAAATAAAAACTGATTTTTTTTCGAAATTTCAACAGCCTGTATCTTTTTACCTGAGCCGAATTTGGAAAAATCTTAAATGAAAAAAGTGTTTCTTTTGACGATAAGAATCTTTGGTTAAAATTAATGCAGTGGTCAAAGACTCACCCTGTAGATAGGGTGAGTTTTCTTGTTATACCAGTGCAGCGTCAGATTCTGTCCTCTGGAAGAGACACATTCTCATTAATCGCTTACAGCCTAGGTTATACTGAACTCTTCTCTAACTGTATAAAAGTTACCCAGGTATTAATATTATAGGTTATCGAGACCATCAAGTAGTTGCAACCTTGCAAAACCTATTGTAACTTGTGCCCGAGAAAGTTGTAGGAAAGCAGGTTATATCCAGCCCCAGAAAAGATCTTCACAACCTATGGAAATCCTTACGAACTCCGTACTAGGATCCTATGCGATGAAGAAACCTTGAGCGATGTCAGCGACGTTCATTCTTTTGCCGTAAGAGGGTCAGGGACGGCAAAGCCGTCTACCTATATAAGACCTTTACGGATTGAAAACGCTCGGTTTATTGTGGTTAGATAAACCACCAACCAGTGAACATTCAATGAGGTGAACTGTGCTAATTGCCAATAACTAAATGAAACCACACCTTGATGGTTAAAATCAATAAATATTTTACCGTTTGTCTTTATTTAATAGAACAGATTATCAGTAATGAAACCTTTTTCAAAGTTTTGTAGATTCAATTAATATTTTGAAACGGGAGCATACATTTCAACACCACTAAAAGATTTAGAGCAGACCACAAATCTATAATCATCATATCATCATCGATAAGAATTAGGAAATATATCTTCCGAAGACAAGTAAACTCCAAGAAAGGCTTGATAAATTGATTGACGGAGAACTATAATAAATCATCGCCCTTTACGAAACTCCACCTGGCGCCTGAAAGAACGTTAACCTGTTTCATTTGATGAACAAATCAATACTTTCCGTTTTCAATCAGAGAAAAACAGCAATCAATGGATTCTAAAAATAAGCACGATCCCACTCGGCTACTAATGAGAAGTTAATAGCCTATAACAAATATTGAATGTCATTGAATAGGGTGATATTAATTGAACAACGTTGGTTGCAGTTTTCTTTGATTGGAAATTGACTGAGGAAATGAGAGACAGATTAATCGACCAAGCTGGAAAAGTACTGTGGTCAGGAGCTTCGGCTCGCTGTTAAAATTTAAAGCTAGAGCGGCCACCCATCCAGGTACTGAACTCGCCCAAAGCTGTTTAGTTCCAGGAAAACAAATAATTCTTCCAAGAACTTAAATCCGACTAAAAACAAGCGTCCAAAAAAAACTGGTTCACTTTTTGTCCGACAATGGTTTCAAACCATTCGTTTCGACTCAAATACATAAATCTACTGTTGGGTCGAAAATAAACAGTGCTGTGTCTGTGATGGTGAAAGGACCCATTCATTCACTGTTGGTTCAAATATAAACAGTGCTGTGTCTGCGGTGGCGTAATGTCCCCTTTCAAATACATATACATATTCATGTTTGGTTCTAAAATGAACAGTGCTGTGTTTGTGGTGGCGTAAGGTCCCATTCAAATACATTCTTTCAATGTTGGATCGAATACAAACAGTACTTTGTTTGTGGTGGCCTAAGGACACAAATCAGTTCAATCATACAATTGTGCCATAAGGTAAAAAAAATACCCTGTATAGCATTGGTTTATTTTCAAGAGTGTATTCCGAGGGTAATTTCTATGAAACAAATCAGTCCAATAGTAAGGTTGTGCGAAGAGAAGCTATGAGTTGACAATTTACAAAAAACATTCATAGTTTATGCTGACAAATCAAACTTTCTAAATACCTTGTAGAAAAATATCGAGTGAGCCATTGAGGAAATCAGGCTACTGTTATTGGAAAGAGTGGTCATAAATTGTACCGATTGGAAGCCCCCTGTACCGATTAGTCGCTGTGGTCATATGCTAGTAATGCTTTTCATGTCATAAATGAAAAAAAAGCATTAAATTCACTCCTACATTCCATCAATTTTTGGTGATATATTTCAAATCGAAATTCTTAAACTCTTAAATAATCACCCTTTATATCCATATCAATGTGAAAATTTTCAGCATCGATCAATGCGGTGAAAATGAAATCCTTAATACTAAAAACGAGTTTTCAAGTTCAAATATTGGATATTGCAGTGGAAGCGTAAATCCCCATTTTATGCGATAATGTCACAGTGATTTATATCATTTGTCCTTAACTAACAAGTAAAAGCTGTCAGACCTATCCACAAACGGGAAAACTTTTGAATTCCCGGAAAAAGTTTCACTCAACTTTACTTTGTTCAGTAATTTAGACGCCGAGAATGCCTCTAGAAATTATTGCTGCACTGGGAAAACTGGGTATTGTTTCTGATAAGTCTAGGATACTCATATTCCACCTTGTTAGAGATAGAAAGGAGGAATCTGAAAAGAGCGGTTTCTCATCAACAGTTTAATTGCACTGAGAGAAATGTTAGGGTTAATAATTAATAATTCATTATTTGGGACAGTTTTATTTGTCATAAATAAATTTTATTCATCATTAATAAATATTATTAATGGTTAGAACAACTTGATATAAACCTTATTTCCTCAAATTTCTTTTTTTATTTGAAAGTACAGTCCTTCCGGTTAATAATAGAAAATAATTTCATTCAAATGGCTGCCTCGGCTGGCCATGCAGTAGCCTACACGATCGGTCCAATTTTTAAGCACATTATCGATTGTGTGCAGCTGTATTTCACCAATGGCTTCACGAATATTGTCCTTTAAAGCGTCAATTGTCTCTGGCTTGTTGGCGTAACACTTATCTTTGACGGCACCCCCCAAATAATAGTCCAACGGTGTCAAATTGCTACACCGTGGTGGCCAAACGACATCAGCTCTGCGGCTGATAATGCGATCTTCAAAAACAGGGCGCAAAACATCGAGTGTAGCTTCGGCTGTGTGGTACGTTGCGCCGTCCTGTTGAAAACAAATGTTAATGCTAATATCCTCCTCTTCAATTTTTGTGAACAAAAATTCATTCAACATGGTCCGATAACGATCGCCATTGACTGTAACGGCCACTCCTTGCTCATTTTCGAAAAAAAATGGCCCAATTATGCCTCTGGACCAAAATCCGCACCAAACAGTGACTCGTTTTGGGTGTATCGGCTTTTCAATGTATGCGTGCGGGTTTTCTGTGCCCCAAATGCGACAATTCTGCTTGTTTACATACCCGCCAAGATCAAAATGACCTTCATCTGAATAGATGATTTTTTTGGCAAAATCGGCATCTTCTGTAAGTCGATCGCAGGCCCACTTAGCGAAGCGAAAACGCATATGATGGTCAGTTGGCTTCAACTCCTGAACCAATTGGACTTTGTATGGCGTCATACCAAGGTTTTTATGCAAAATTCGTCTCAATAATGATGTCTCCGAAATGTTCATTTCTTGAGAACGAAGGTGAATTGATGTTGATGGCGCTTCACGCACACTTTCTGGCACAGCAGCAATATTCTCGGGTGTGTACGCACTGTTTTTGGCTTTTCACGCTTTGGTTTATCGATGAGGATGCCAGTTTCTTTCACTTGTTTCTCAAGATAACGAACATACGGAGCTGACGGTGCTTCTCTTCTTTCAAAATCCGTACGCAATTTTCGAACACATTCTGCAACATTACCATGATTTTCAAAGTAATGTCGCAATATTTCCCAGCGTTGTTCAAGCGTATACACAACCATATACGTTCAGAGGAAGGATAAAACTAATTATCTGTCAAATCAGACATGAGCTAAGTGTTACCATTCACGAAATAAGCACTAATTGAAAAAAAAAAACGTTAGATGGCGGACCCGTTACATAGCACCGCATAAGAGTACGCATTCGTGTATGTCCAGAAAAAGTTGAATAAATTTTATTTATATGCTATTTGGACGTGTGATGCTATTTAAATATGTTCTTTAATATTCAAGTAAGACCAAATGACATGAAAGAGGACTTTGGGGTAAATAATCTCAAAGATATTGAACTTTATCCACTAAGTGCGTACTCTTATACACATTGACCCTATGTAGGGCTATCATCTCCCATAGATACATGTTTCACTTTGTATTGTGTAAAATATTGGAAAAACCTAGCCGTAGTGAGCGTCTACCTTAAATATTCCTTTAAAATAATTACAGACCGGTCCCAACTTTGTGCCGGCAACAACGTAATCCAACCCCAAATGATACAAAGGAATTCCAGGTTATTCCATGACGTCCGCTCCGTATCCACCCATCCTTCGACGCAAAGACCATCCAGAAATGTGGAAAATTTCCGACGGAGAATTTCTTTTGGGTACGCGAAATACGAATCCTGCGGGGTCGGGACGACGCCGCTCAAAGCCGACGTCGTTGGTGTAATTGAATGTGTGGAAGTGGCAAAACGGAAACGACGGAATTGCAGACCTTCCTCGAATGACGTCACGACATCGTCGCGATTTTCAGCGAACCAGTTGCTCATCTGGCGTGCCGAGCCGGCGGGGCGAATCGATGTCGAGATCGCTCTCTCGAATGTTGCGGAAATGCATTTTACCTAAAAATACCCGAAACTTTTACCGTATACGGTGATTGGCTTTGAATTATCCCATCTAACTTTTGTGTTCCACTGTGTAGAAAACAAATTGGTTCAAGCCCTGTGGACAGGAGCTTTTTGGCGCTCTTGTTCAAACAGACAAATTATATCTCCGAAAGTATGGGTTTCTCAGAGTTGGAAATTATATCAATGGATTCTTATGATAGAACTGCATCATGAAAGGAATCAAATTTAAAAAAAGTGTCGTTTACAAAGAAAGCTTCAAAAATTATTATTTAAAAAAAGAGCAATCTGCAATGCTTCAATGCTTTAATGTTTCAAAAATTGTCATTAAATTTATTCATCAAGATTAAATGAGCAATCTGCAATGATTCAACCTCGTGGAATGGGTTGTTGCAACTTACACTCGGTGCATAGTTTTCACAACTCGAAATACCTAAGGAAAGTATCATCGAAATGTCTAGAGCAAGGCTGGAGACAATCATAGAAGATTGTCCATTTATTCCTGATATTTGAGTAGGTAGAGGCTGATGAACAAATTATGTTAATAGTTCAAAATATAATGATAAAATACTATCCTCTCTTCATAATTTAAAATTTAATATTTCTTACTTACTTCTTCTGTATTATGGACCTTAACTCAAGAACAAATGTTAGATACACAAATGTAGATCCATATTTCAGCATTTTTTTGCTAGCGACATTATGAAAATACTGTATATAGGAACATGTCTCACAACTTAAGGAAGTAAAAGGTAATATTAACCTCAGTGGTCAACGAACAGTAATATCTCTTGATGATTCAATTATGATCTTCTTTCCTATTGCCTCCATAAACTAAATCATTAAAATGATCCAATTCTAAATCTTATAAAACATCATCCCAATATTTATACATAAATGATTGAATATATAATCAGTCAATATTATTTTCTTTTTCAAAACAATCCTGTATATATTAACAAATTCAAGAATCGGATACTTGTTTTCCAACAGAAAATATTTTCAAACTACGAATTGACAAGTCTCTAATAGCTAGATAAGATGACATTTATGAACAGTGAACACAGGCAGATTCTGTGTTCACATTCTGTGAATACATAGAACTACGATGTATTATTGAAATTTTGAAAAATCATATCTCCGAAAGTATTAGCTCGTTGCAGTTGAAAATGATAACAATGGATTATTATGATGAATCTGCATCTTAAAAAAAAAAATTTGAAATTTGTTCTGTAAAAAAAATTGTTTTCGTTACTCCGAAACCATCATGCCGATTTTACCCAATAACGAACTTAACCTAGATATTCACCACCCAAACCTACTCTGAAAATATCAACTGCCTAACTCTATCTGTTCGAGAGTTATTGAGAAACAAAATTTTCAAATGAATATAGAGGTCATTATTCTACAATTGATTGCTAAATATTAGATAGATCGAGTGATCGGTTTCGGAAAAATTCATAAAAAACCGTTTTTACTAGAAACGGCCTTAACTCTGAAACCGCTTGGTGGATTTCGCCCGTTAACAAACTCGTCCGAGATATTTACGCTCCAAACCTACCCTGCAAATTTCAATGCTCTAAGTCGTTCCGTTCGTTAATTCGAATTCACCATGGTAAATTCGAATTATGAGTGTCCAATACAGGAGAATGGACAACATAATTTACCATGGTAAATTCGATAAAGGGTGTCCGATGCAGGCGAATGGACAATAGAACATACGCGCAAAAGCTGCTGACTTCACGTCAGTGCTTGAACCAATTTTTAGCTACATGTTTCTCTGATTGACGTTTATGAAACGCACGTAATTTTAAATCTATGTTGATTCCATTATTTATGTTGGGTTGTGTTCGAATATTAACTCCGTAGAGTAATATTTACTCCATTGCGTTCTAAAACTGAAAGGTTGTGTAAATTTTACTCTGTGACTGTCGTTCGAAAAGTCGGAGTATTCGACTCGGAGTTCATCTTACTCCTGTCAAAATTGACATAACTCATGGGACGGAGAATCTAGTATCATTGTCTCACTGTTTTATGAATGTTTTGTGAGGTAATTTAATAGTTTTAATAATGCTCACAATATATATTTATGATTAGAGTTACATATATGTGAAAAAAACCATAATAATAGGATCTTTCTTAAACCGACATAACCTATTTTCCGATATTGCACCTTCTGTCACTGTCAGTGTCAGAGTTAACTCCAGAGTAAATCTGACAAACCTTCAAAAACTCTACTCCGTGGAGTTAATTTTCGAACACAACCTTGAGTGTGCTTCTTAGCATGGAGTAGAGACTCCATAGAGTCGATGCTTTATATTTAGTGCTAAGTTCACTAAAATTTGGCAAAGGAACATTATCCTTAAATGATGACTCAATGTTTTTAATGCCACACCAATCTGGAAATATTTGTATACAACTGTATACTTGTTTTGGGATTTTTCGGGCAACAAATTCTGTATGGCTACATTGGCTTCTTCTCTTATTTCTGGAGGTGTACATAATAATTCATCTTCACTGTCTGAATTCATGTTTTTCAGCAGAGTTTCGATTCGCGGTAAGATGTGGAGAGACAAAAAATAAAATGGCAAAAAAATCGTGTGATTCAATTGATTTAATTTAATTATTTAAATTGTCATGATTGTCGAGTTGTTTAAACTAGTATCACGTATCACTGAAAAAGTTGACGAGTATATCCAAAACAACACCATTGGTCCATCCAAAACCAAATTGAACTTTGTACTCGCCCCCTCCCCCTGACTGTCCTACCGACGAAACGTCATATTTTTCTGCCATATGATGCGTTCTGAGGAAAGCTTGATGATTTGCGGTCAGCCATTTTTTCGCCAATTCTGCAGCAATTTTTTGAGCTTTTGGGTGGTTCGTCTTCTTCAATCCGAATATTAGGATGTGTTGTGAGGGAGGCCAAGCATTAGGAAAATCCCACTGCTCACCGGTGGGGTCTAAACTCTGGGGTACTCCACCTAGAAAAAAAAATTCAATTCAAATAATAGTTTATTTATGAAGATTAAATGAGCAATCATGAGAATGAGAACTGCACCACATTTTCAAATTTCTTTTTTTGACACTTTGCGGTAATCTGGTCAATACAAAACTTCACATGCGTATAAAGGTCATGATTCTACTGTCTCCTACAGTCTGGTGCTAAATTTAAGATAGATCGAGTGATCGGTTTCGGAAATATTCATAAAAAATATTTTTACTAAAATCGGCCATAACTCCGAAACCCCTTGATGGTTAACGCCCATTAACGAACTTGTCCGAGATATTTACGCTCCAAAACCACCTTGCAATTTTCAATCCGCTAACTCCTTTCGTTCGAGAGTTATCGTGCCTACGGCCGGTCATCCGGCCGGACAGAATCGATTTCGCACTCGGATTCTTGATCAGTGAGTCGAACCAAATCATTTGAGACCATTTTCAGCCAAAAATTCCAAAATTACAGACACTTGGGCAAATTGATAAGCAATCTGTTCCGAGGAACTAGAGCGTCAAAAAAACAAGTTTCGTATGACAATTGCCCAAAACAGGTTTAAAGTACCTACAAATAGTAGGTATTCCATAAAACATGTATAAAATAATAAATTACCTTGTAATCGATCAAAAATTTCCTGATCTACGTTCACAAAATTTTCTCCTCTCTCGAACTTTGGAATTATGCTTTCAAATTTACGTAATATTTTCAAACATTTTCGGGTGAGGTCCCCGTTGCATCGCTAAAATACGAGTATTTCAACCCCAATATTCTTGAAGTTACAATATTCCCTTCTGTCAAGTTGACTTTATGGCAATTCATACATAGAATATACATAGAATAATTATATCAACCTGTGAAATACGATTTACATTGAAATTTTGAAAAATCATATCTCCGAAAGTATTAGCTTGTTAGAGTTAGAAATGATATGAATGGATTTTTATGATAAAACTGCTTATTAAAAAAAATTTAATTTGGAATTTGTTTTGTAAAAAAAAATTTTTTTTTTTTATTACTCCGAAACGGACAGAATGAATTTCGACCACGGATTCTTGATCAGTGAGTCGAACCAAATCGTTTAAGACCATTTTCATCGAAATATTCGAAAATTACAGACATTTGGGCAAATTGATAAGCACTCAGTTCCGAGGAACTAGAGCGCCAAAAAAGTATTGTAATAAACTTGATAGAACCAAAAATTAAAATAAATCAACATAATTTGGTTTATGCACTGAGGTCAAGTCAGGAGTTTTTTCGGGCATGTTCTATTGTCTATTCACCTCTATGGGATACTCTTAATCGAATTTACCATCGATATAGTCCGTTTTCTAATCTTTTAAAAGATATGGATACATTCCGTACCACTTTAATGTTTGAGTTGAGTAATGATATAATCGTCTAAGATCACCGAATTTATAATTCCTACATATGTATTCCATCGGAATTGAAATTCATGAAATTTCCAATAATATACGGAAAAATATTAACGAACTTGTTCGTCGCATTTGGACGCGCCACATACCCTGAAAATTTCAATTCGCTATCTCTTTTCCGTTCTCAAATTATCGTGGCAACGGCCAGCCGGCCGGACAGAATTAAATTTGATCTCGAATTCTTCAGGGCTTTCCCGCTTTTTTTTATTTCAACTACCAATAAAATTTCACCTGAACGGAATGGTAAATGAAATAGAACAACTTGTATATCAATCTAGGAATATATTTTGGAAATTTTAATCCCCAATTTCTAGCATGAGGAAAGCTCAGAGGATCGCCCTTGGATAATTCTCGATTTTGAACCAATCTTGAATACAATGGAGGGTAACCTTATATCGAAAAAAATCTCTGGACTGCGTGTAAATGTATTTTATATCATGATCAAATTATGGCCTTAGGTGATCGAACAAGAAAAAATTCAGAAGACCCCTCGCAGCTCCCTCTAACTCCATTTGAATCTATCTACTCAATGGGTTGAAATTTTAGGGTGGAAATTAGATAAAATTTTTTCAGCATAATTGTATAAAAATTTGGAATGTGATTAAATAATATCAAGTTTGATATGCTGAATCGAAATTATTTCACAGTAATAATTTACGATCAGTAGTTCGCCACTTTGAAAAAGTGTCCAACTATGAATTTTATTCACTTTTAATATTAACTTGCTTGTAATTTTCCAAACAACCCCCCTCCCTTCAGTATGATCATCATTGAATAATTTGGTTAAATTTTCCTAATTATATTCAAGCTATCGTGAACATACGCGCAAAAGCTCCTGACTTCACGTCCGCGCTTGGACTTTTTTTTTCGTAATTTTTTTGAAATTTTCTAGGGGTATGGTTCTTAAAAAAATTTAAACACGTGTTTATGTTGATTTTCTACTGATAGTTACCAAGCTTCAATTCTATCGAATCTTTATTTTTTGAGTTATCGCGGAAATAATATTCCAGGTGGGTATAACTCGGAAACCGTTAAACCGATTATGCCCAAAAACGAACTTAACTCTCCCATTCGGATACGCAACCTGCCCTAAATTTTTTTGGATGATTTTCAATGATTTCTTAAAAATTTTCTACAAACACTATCCTCACGAAATTTTGCAAGAATTTTCGCGTTGGCATTCCACAACTAATAAACATGTTTCAATTCAATCGGTCTAGTATTTTTCGAGTTAATGAGGAACAAAAAACAACAAAATTTCAGATGGCTATATCACTCTAAAACCGTTAGGCCGATTAGGCTTATAAACAAACTCAAATGTCGTGTTCAGATGCACATCCTAAACTGTAAACTTCAAGCCGCTATCTCTTTCCGTTCTCAAGTTACCGTGACAACAAAAATATTTTTTAATAATTTTCTAGACATACGATTCGCACAAGATTTCACAAACGTGCTCAGGTTCATATTCTACAACTACTCACCAAGTTTCAATTCGACCGGATTTATATTGGTTGAAAACAAAATTATTACTCGGAAACCATTGGGCCGATTATGCCCATTAACGAACTTGTCCGTCGTATTGGGATGTGCCTCCTACCCTGAAAATTTCAAGTCGCTAGCTCTTTCCGTTCTCAAGTTATCGTGGCAATGGCCGGCCGGACAGAATCAAATTTGACCTCGAATTCTTCATTGGGGAGTCGAACCAAATCGTTTGAGACCATTTTCGTCAAAAAATTCGAAAGTTAAAGACATTTGGGCAAAATGATAACGCGATGTTCCCCGGAACATACGCGCAAAAACGTTATTAGTATTAGTTTCCTGTAGGTAGTGGGTGAAACGTGCTGTTACAAACATTCATTATTTTACCGTGACATTCTCGGATTATATGATGTTAATACTCCGTAATTGTATAGTTTTAATCACGATATTCGTAATGTAAATATCTGAAATACATTTTGTCACATAATGCTGATTGCTTCCATAATGACCTAAGTTTTTTATTCAGGGAAAGCTCAAGAGAGTATTCCTGTCCTCCATGAACAGGAATTATTTCATATCATGCATCCGCAATTCCTAAAATTCTATCACCATTTTAATTAATGAGACGCCTCACTAGGAAAATAAAGTTAGCGTTGGTAATTGTCCTGTTTTTTCAACAGTTGTGTCCAGGTATCCTAGCCAAGCATTCATTATCCCTGTTCTCTGATGAAGAGGTCCTGTCTTTTATATAACCTCTAATTGGGTCTCTTGAACCAACTCTACGCCCAGTAAAAAAAAATACAATTAACGAAAAACGGTGCGAATTTAAAATAAAGGATTATCATTTACTATTCGAAGTGTTTCAATTTAATTTATTATTTGACTTCATCCTTTACATTACACCCTTCGTTTCATAACAACTAAGCTTAAAATAATCGATATAAATTCATTGATTCTTCGCTAAGAGCTCGGAGTTTCTAGTAATCATATCTTTTAGATACGTAAATCTATAGAATTTCACTTCTAATCTATCGAACTTACGTCATTTCACAGTACCAATTACTATAAATATTTCATTAAACTTTTATTCGAATCTATAGAATTTCATTTGGATTCGCCGATATCTATGGACATTCTTCAGAGAAAAAAAAGCACCATAAACGTAATTTTTGGCGCTCTTGTTCCTCGGAGTGCTTATCAATTCGTCCAAATGTTTGTAGTTTTCGAATTTTAGGTTGAAAATAAACTAAAACGTTTTGGTTCGACTCACTGATCAAGAATCAGTTTTCAGAGTAGGTTTTTAGAGATAAATATCTCGGTTAAGTTCGGTATTGGGCTAAATCAGCCTGGATGTTTCAGAGTACCTAACGAAAAAAATTTTTTTTACATTACAAATTTCAAATTCAATTTTTTTTAGGATGTCGTTTCATCATAAGAATTCATCAGTATTATTTTGAACTTTAACAAACTAATACTTTCGGAGATATGATTTTTCAAAATTTCTATAATTAATCGTAATTTCATGGATTTTTTAATTTAATTTCTATTATGATGCTGTTCTATCATAAGAATCCATCGATATCATTCTTAACTCAGAGAAAACAATACTTTCGGAGATATATTTTGTCAAAGTTTGAACAAGAGCGCCAAAGCTCCTGTCCACAGGACTTTCCACATTTTGGTGCTCTTGTTCCTCGGAACAGAGTGCTTATCAATTTGCCCAAATGTCTGTAATTTTCGAATTTTTGGCTGAAAATGATCTTGAACGATTTTGTTTGACTCACTGATCAAGAATCCGTGGTCGAAATCGATTCTGTCCGGAGGTCCAACCGTCAATTAACTCTCGAACGGAAAGGGTTAGAGGATTGAAAATTGCAGGGTAGGTTTGGAGCGTAAATATCTCGGACAAGTTCGTTCACGGGCGAAATCCACCAAGCGGTTTCGGAGTTATGGTTGTTTTTAGTAGAAACATTTTTTATGAATATTTCCGAAACCGATCACTCGATCTATCTGAAATTTAGCATCAGTGATTTGTGTTGATCGGGCTACTGTAAAGTATCAACATTTTTTTTTTATTTTTATATTTTGTTTCTAAAATAACTCTCGAACAGAATGAGCTAGGCAGTTGAAATTTTCAGAGTAGGTATGTTTTCACAGAATGCTGTACTTAATTATTCTATCTATGAATTATTATATGATCTGTGTTCTTACATATCTTATTTTCCTATGAGAGATAAATTCCAAAAATTTTTTCTGGTTCGTTATTCTTGATATAAAATATCAACCTCCTTTTCTAGAAACAAAGTATGATTGAATACAAAATGACCAATTAAATAACCTCAGCTATCGTAGAATTATGAGGATGATATGACATTATACTTTTGAGGTGATAATATAATGCCTGTGGATAATCCATATGACAATGGTAAGATACATAATCAAATAGGGTTCAGAATATCACCAGTAACAACAAAACTGCAATATTGTCTAAGTTTTAATTGATATAATAAAATTTTCAGAGTAGATTTGAGGATTGAATATCTCGGATAAGTTCATTATTGGGGAGAATCGGTCTGTTTGAATTTAATTTCTTTCATGATGCAGTTCTATCGTAAGAATCCATTCATATAAGTCCCAGAGACCAATAATTTCGGAGATATGATTTGTCAAAGTTTGAACAAGAGCATCAAAGCTCCTGTCCACTGGACTTGTTAGTAAAATTTCATATGATATATTGATGCAAGTCTATTTTCACTGGATCTGTCAAAGTAACATAATCTATGGATATTTTCAGAGGACCAATATCTAAAAACTTTCCAATATACCTCAGTTTTTGATGCATATCGATAGAACTTCACTTCAAATTCAAAAATATCGTAATACATGGATATTCTTCAGAGAACAAAGCACTATAATAAACTTCGCATTTCCTTAACGTAATTTTTTCATGCGAAACTATAGACTTTGACATCAATTTTGCCTATCTTTTATCTATGGATATTCTCGAAGAACTAATCACTATAAACTTTGCAATAAACGTCACTTTTTGATAAAATCTATAGAATTTAACTTTGTGAATCTGTTCGAGTACGGTTAATGTTAGACCCTTCAAGAGCTTTCCTAATTTCTAAATGGTTGATCCCTAGAAGTGTGAAGCGGCTTCGAAACTACCCCAAGACTTTTGATTACAGAAGCTTGCATTACTATCGAAATCTCAAGCTTATGGTCTTTACCATAATGCACTACGATCAGTATTTCGCTCTTTATGAAGAGAATTGTGAAATTTCCAATTAATTTATATTATTCACTCAATTTCCTGATCCGAATATCGAACCTTATTCGAAGCATCTTGTCTCATGTGCTGTTGATGACTCAACAATAAATTTCTATTTCAAGGCAAGCACTTGGAGGCGAACAATCTGTTATTCTTATCACGATTTCTCGTTTTATGTTTGGATCCTCATAAAAACCTGAAAGGCTATTGTAAGGGTAAATAAAGGGGGACAATGGCATAGTAAAGGTGTTAAATCTGATAGTAGAAAGCCAATATGATGACTGGGGAAATGTCTAGATATAATACTGAAAAACCGACGGAGAATAAGGAAGTTTCTCACCAAACCTCCATAAATCTGGATATTCAAATAGTCAATTTCCATTTGAGATTGTCAGTGGTTGAACTATACCACTTTGAGATAGGATATAGTTATATATTTTTCGATGATATTACATATTTGGGTGGACTTTTAAGAGTGAACTGAAGCTAATTGCTAATAACTTAAAGACCACCGTCTGTCTTTTAGTTATTAGCAACTTCCCTGAAGAGGAAACTAGCATTGAGGGCAGATACGTACCGATTTCAGGGTTATCACCAATCATCAGCGTAACTTAGCCACTGAATGACAAACGACAGTGCCACCTAGGAAATCCTCACGAACTCCATCCCTCTGTAATGCGGAAACCTTGAGCGATGTTCAGTGAGGTTCATTCTTTCGTCGCAAGAGGCAGTCAGGGACTGCAATGCAGGCTACCTATATGACCCCATTGCGCCTAGTGTGGTTAGAAAAAATGGGTTCAAGCCCTGTGGACAGGAGCTTTCTGGCGCTCTAGTTCAAACAGACAAATTATATCTCCGAAAGTATTGGTTTCTCAGAGTTGGGAATGATATCAATGTATTCTTATGATAGAACTGGAAATCATAAAGGAAATTCAATTCAAATAATAGTTTATTTATCAAGATTAAATGAGCAATCTGAGAATGAGAACTGCACCATGGAAGAAATCAAAATAAAATAGCTGAAATGAATTTGACTCTTTCTTATAGAACAGGATGAAATGTGAAACTGTGAAAACATAGAAGTACCAGGAAATATAACTTACCAGGATATTTTAATGCGTCGTTCCTATCAAGATATTGCAATAACATATCGACTACTTCACTCTCTTCGTGCTTATTATAACACCCAGTCCACAGAGGTGTTAAATTCGAGATATAAAAATTATCCCTCCTGACCCCATGCGTCAAATCATAATCCAACCATACTCCAACATCCTCCTGCCATAAAACAGCCGTCACAGCCTCCAACCACCTATCAGCAATCCCCCTGTAATGGTCCGCCCTCTCGAAATTCTGCAACTGCTTATTGAACTCGCAGAGAGTTACAGCGTTCCTGTAAAGGATGGCGTTCAGATCCACTGGAATTATAGAAGTCGTCTTAATGTGCTGCAGTGATCCTTTGGTAGCCCCGTTGGTGACAAACCATCTGCTGGTGAAGTCCATGCCTGATTCGCAGGCCGCTTTGATCTCGGTATAGAAGGATGTTTTAGCTTTATTCCCTTCTAGGGTTGATGCAGATTCAACGTCTTCGGCATAGGATTCAGGTCGAGGACCCTCCGAGCAGTTGCCGTAAGTGGCCATGAGGTACTCTTTATCGCCTAGTCGGACGAGTTTTGTACGCTTTGTCATCCAAAAATCAAATTCTTTCTCTAAAAACTTTATACTTCGTTTTAGGTATCCCAAATCTTTGACAGCATCCATGTATGCTTTGAAAGAAAGGATCAAGGTAGGCGGCTGTGATCTACCGAGATAATAGATCCTTCCACCATTCGGTATGTAGCCATATTGCTCCACTATGTGTAGAAAGTTGTCGAGCATTCCCTTGGTCGTTTGGTACATCTCTGAGATGAGGAGCCCTCTTATTATCCAGTAGGTGTCCCAATAGTAAAATTCTCTGAATCTTCCACCTGGTACTATGATGGGATTGGGTACCCAGATCAAGCTGGAATGATCGATTTCTGCTTCCGCCTTGCTGGAGATCTTTCTTCCTAAATCCTTCCATAATTTGTGTAGCGCGTATGCGAATTCCCTGTATTCGTTGCTGTGGATATTGTCCAAGAAATCTGGAGCTTCTCTCCAGTCCTCTGGGTGCCAGTTGGTGAATTCCACGTTGCTTTTCTCGAAGTTTTCCGTTACGAATTGTTCGATTTGTTCATTGGTAGGATTTTCGCTGGCTTCGATCATGAAGGTGTCATATTTCTGTAGGATTTTTTGAGGTGGGTGTCTCATCTTCATATCCACGAATGTTTTGGAGTCGTCAAAGATTTTCGACATTTGCACCGTGTGTAGCAGGGGGCCTTTGCAGAACACATCTCCACGTTTGCAGGCGTTAAAAACTTTATCCAAGTTTGGCATGATTTTTACGAATGTATGTAAATATAGAAGTCGATACAATTGTTTAACTGTTATCACCTTTCACTTCGTTCATTCTTTGCGAATTATTTGGCATGTGTATGTAAATCAGTTCAAAAGTGGACACAATTTATTCACTGTTATCACCTTTCACTCCGTTCATTCTGAGCTAACAGGAATTGTCTTCGAGAGTACTCAATATCGTGTTAATTCCATGAGATGGCATACCGGTTCTGCCATTCCACGGGAGATCGTTTAAACTGGCCAACGAACCAGTTCAGTCGCACCTATGGATTCGCAGTCTCCATCTGAACCATTCATTATATCTACCATTTCCTTCGTCGATATGCCCCCCTTTGTTTTGACATCCGAAGACTCCCAGCCGGATATTTCGGAATGCGAACTATACTTTTTCAAACGTTCGATGTACGAGGGTTATATGGAAAGTGTTGACCTCCATAAGAGAAATGATTCCTTTGAATTTTAGTATTTTCAACACTACGACAATATTGAGGCCCTGCAATCATCCATAACAATGTGCTGCCAAAATATTGGCCCACAAATGTTGAAAAATATATTTGACAACAAACGAGAAAGAATTTATAAATGCTTTGAGAATAATGGAGCACATTTTGAACATTTGATGTGAATTCATTCTTAGAATTGACAAACTCCAAAACTTGGAGTTATCTTACAGTTATTCAATGTATTCTGTCCATTTGTATTGATTTATTACCTGCATTCGAATATTAAAATGAGTTCAACAGTATGCATTCAGTCATCAGTACTTACATCTCAAAAATTCTAATTAAGATTTCAAAAATTCTTCCACTCAAACACAAGGGATCAGATTATTCATATATGTTCAATAGCTAATATGATATCTCTTGATAACTTTGGAGAATAGAATCCCAACTATTGAATGATTCTCTCTCGATTCCCTCCGCTTGATATTTAACTCCTTAAAACGGAGTAAAATTCCAGTATCATTTATCATTCATCATTCTTTCAATCAAATTACCCTATTCTGGTCATCACAAACTCTGTTGTAAACCGAGAGAAGAAGTTAGGCTCAGCAATGAAGCTATGTACCCATTTCACTTGTAATAAAAACTTGAATCCAAATATTCAATTGTTTGAACATGTCACTTTCTACAAACTCAATGGGAACTATATCAACTATTAATTCAATTTATTTTCATTGGGTTTCACAAAGCTTTGACAGCGCTTAGTTGCCAAATTAGTGTGATTCTATGTCGATTCCCAGTTCATTTTTGACGCAACCATCGAATTAAATCCACAATTAAGCTAATCGGAGCTTCCTGAAACCAACCATTTAAATACCTAATAAAAATGTTTGGACTGGAGAAAGAGTATTCTCCCTATGACAATCATTTTGGAACTCATAATTTATCATTGCTAATGTAAACAAAGGAGAAAGTGGCTGGAATTGCAAATGTGAACAGCATGCATATGAAGCGGCAAAATGAGAGGGTTTCAGAACACCAACTACGGTTTTAAAATCTTTTATAAAGATCCTGTCTATTATTATTATTAATATTCGTAAAAATATCATTTGTTCAATACTAGTAGACCCGTTGGCCAGATTGCTCAAGATACAACCCTCGTATTTTCATCTCTGTAATTGACACTAATCTGATCGTGGGAACTGCATAAGAAATTAGTGGTGAGTATAATTTTTTCGAGAACAATTATCTCCGGTTAAAGCTTTAATGCTTATTGATAAATATCATTGTAGTCCTTGACTGAAATCGGAAGAACAGATAAGCGACCTCGCAGTTACTTAAATAATTCATTTTTCATCAACTCGTGATTGTTGGTTACTTAACCATGACGGAGACAATGCTAGGTCGATTCCATGATGAAGATACATCGGCTTTCAATGTCAAAAATGAAAGGGAGTTCGAACTCTCCTTCGACTATTCGAAAATTCGACTTACAAATTATAGGTAGGTAATCTATTATTGAAATATCCGACTATTTGAAAAAAGTACCAAACGAATAGTCGAATAATTATATTTCAAAAATTCCCAGCCTCACTTTGGAGTAGAGATTCGCAATTCGAATATTTTTTTTGTAAATGGTTGGATATTTAAATGGTCGAATATTCTATCCTTACTTTTCACTGCGGATCTGTGTAAGTTTTAATGTCAATTATACTAATGGACAGATTTAATCTGTTAATTATACTAATTATACTAATTGACAGATTAAATCTGTCAATTATGCTAATTGACAGATTAAATCTGTCAATTACACTAATTCACAGATTTAATCTCTCAATTGACAGATTTAATCTGTCAATTGACACATTTAATCTGTCAAGTTACAAATTTAATCTGCCAATTACAACATTTAATCTGTCAATGGACAGATTTAATCTGTCAATTAGTGTAATTGACAGATTGACCCTAATACGATGTCGTATAATAGCGTTTATTCTTGTCGTACATGTTAGTGAACCATTGGTTCTAATTAGACTGCCTCATCGATATTGTACAATCGGTCCAAGTATAACAATTGATGTTTAGGTTTATTGCACTTGTTATTCAATTTGACACAGCAGTATCAAATACCTACTAATAGTTTATAAATAATGATGAAATAACACAATTGAATGTATGCCATCATGAGTTCAGCAACCTCGACATACCTACTTGACGTCACAAGATGCATGTTCATTGTACACGTCAAAGGGATCAAGTTCATACCGATTTCCATCGAATCAATAGAATTAAGTGTGGGATAACATATTATGGACCAAAGCTTGTCAATAAGCTGCCAACCACGATGAGAATGGTCGCATTCAACGGACGAAGCGCTCAGCCACTTTATGCTACCGCTACCTAGAACAAATCAAATGTGCTCCATAAAATAGCCTCCGCTCCACAACGTGTTGAGTTCGTAGGGCATATGCCACCGAACGTTTTGGTAACGGTTGCGCAACTGTTTCGTCCGCTGAATGCGACCAATGATTACCTTGAAACGCTTCAAAATCTCTGTGAAAAACTATTTATCACGGATATGTTTTTACTCCTTGGAGGAATTCTTCTCTAATGATTCTTATGATTTTCAGGGATGATATGTTCATATCTTCTTTTATTTTTTTGGTTTGTGATTTGACGTATGTAAGCATGTAAGCATTAATAAATTATTATTATGATTATGGGATTTAACCCCGGATTATTGATCGGTGAGTCGAACCCAATCGTTTAAGACCATTTGCGTTCAACTATTTGTAAAATACAGACGTTTGGACAGAACGATAGCAAGCTATTCCTGGTGGAACAAGCGCGCAAAAATGCAATTTCAGAATGGTAATAAAGCTTTACAACATCTAAACAGACAAAGAGATTTTGGTGTAATATATGATTCCTTTTATATAATTAATTTCCTCTCGTTGATATAAGTATACCTACAATTCAGTGAATAATTTATGACATTTGATTCATATCTTCATTATTATGATAATTGCTTCCAGAAAGTACCGTTTACCGAGCTATTATAAGCAAAGCACAGGTAATATCAAGAAGTTTTTATTGCCTTTGAGGTAGAGGCAGTAAAATAGATATTTTATTCTTTTGATACCGATAATAAAAAATAATATGATCGCAATTCTGAATATACCGCATGTTCTAGCGAAAAGCGTGCCATAATTTCGAACGCAAATATCGATATTTTTGTTCGATATATCAAACACCGATGTTGATATATGTAATAATATCGATATGTCGAACATACGATATTTTAAAAAATATCAACAGTCCTACTCTAAAACGGCTATACCTCCAGAGGGGTAGCCAGTAGCCACCCTGTCTAAATTCATTATAAGGCAGTCAAGTTGCACCTCGCATCAATGAGGATTGAAATCTCTTTAGACTGAGACGACAGTAACTGTCAAATTTCAAAATAATTCGATGAACGGTTCGAGAGTTATAAAGGGTTTTCCAATAAGAGGTGTTATTTTGAATAGCCCGCTATTTCGGTAGATGTCACTTTTGAAGCTGTCATTTTTTGACATTTGACAAGTATAAACTACGCCATTAATAAAAATGGAATAATACACGCTTGAAGAACGCATTGAAATTCTAAAAATTCACTATAACTGTTGCTCCAGCCTCATTTTCGAAAAAGTGAGCTCTAATGTCTCCGCCGGACCATAAACCGCACCAAACAGTCACACGTTGAGGATAGAGAGGCTTTTCAACAATAACTCTTGGGTTTTCCGAGCCCCAGATGCGACAATTTTGCTTGTTGACAAAGCCACCGAGGTGGAAATGGGCCTCATCACTCAAGATGATTTTTCGGTGGAATTCCGGATCATTTTCATGCATTTCAACGACCCATTCAGCAAAGACACGACGTTGTTGATGATCGGCCGGCTTGAGTTCTTATGTTAACTGAACTTTATAAGCCTTAAGACCCAAATCTTTATGCAAAATACGGTGTAATGACGTTTGTGGAATGCCTAATTCCAAAGAACGACAAGGAATGGACAAACCTGGGTTTTCTTCAATACTTTCGGCTACAGCAGCAATATTCTCGGCTGTTCTTGAGCGACGTATACGGGTTTTATTCTTCACATAACTAACTTGTCCCAACAGCTCGAATTTTTCCACCAATTTCTTTATTGCGGTCCGGCAAGGTGCTTCACGACCGCCCAAAAATGTTCGAGTTTTACGAACCGTCTCTGCCAAATTTTCACCATTTTTATAGTGAATTTTAATAATTTCAATGCGTTCTTGAAGCGTGTATCGTTCCATTTTTATTAATGGCGTAGTTTCTGCTTGTCAAATGTCAAAAAATGACAGCTTCAAAAGTGACATCTACCAAATTAGCGGGCTATTCAAAATAACACCTCTTATTGGAAAACCCTTTATATCAATGGTAAATTCGACTGAGAGCATCCAATAGAGTTGAATGGATAATAGAACATGCGCGCAAAACCTCAGTGCTTGAACCAATTTTTTTAATATCTACCTGCACGTGATATGATGCCATATTCGCAATATCAAACCCAGGTTTGTGGTATTCATTACTTGATGAAGGTATTATTTATCAAAACACGTCAAGCTTCATATAAATTGGTATAAATCTCCAATTTCTAATTAATTCACTTATCGCTCATTGGCCGAGCCGATAAATTTGTTTCAGACTAATTAACACCGTCGGATAAACAACTTCTGAGTAGTTAGGAATTGTTCGCAAGCACTCAACTTATTAAGTTGTCCCGAGTTCCAATTAAATCAAATAATATTGCATTACACACATCCGCTTTCATTAGTCACCGCCTCTGGTAAAATTAAAGGATGTCATCTCGGAGGCCTGAAAACGAATTCCTTATAAACCAGCTTTGGCGAGCTTGTTCAAATGTATTGGCAGAGCGGTCACCAGGGGCGGCTGGTGAGGGAGGTCTGCGGGGCGCCACCCCCCCTTTAAAAATGACGTACATACATAAAAAATTAATTTGTATATTTCATATTCGTGCTTTCGTCTTCAAGCTGGATTCAATTAAAATTACAACATTTTCACCTAGCGACCATCTATATTTCACAATAATTACATTTGCGTTAAGATTTCGTATAGACAAGGTATACTATCAGCGTCCACACTATGCCGGGCTGAATCTCGAACGCCCAAGTGAAATCGCCGGTTACCATGGAAACGGCAAACGTTCTCACTCAGAGACCAGCTAGTTCCACGCGATTCTCAGTGATGATTTGGGCGCCTAGAGTAGTAGCCCAGAGAGGAATAAAAGTTACGTTCAGTAGTAGTATACCTTGTTTATGATTACACTAAATAGATAGGTATTGTAGGTGCCAATTGTTTCGTATTATGAATTTTCGTTGAGAATTTAAGGACTGACACATGAGGGTGTGTGATCTGGCAAAATTAAACTTTAGTTCTTTCAGTTTGGCGGACGAGGTAAATATTAAAAAATGGGTTCAAGCCCTGTGGACAGGAGCTTTCTAGCGCTCTAGTTCAAACAGACAAATTATATCTCCGAAAGTATTGGTTTCTCTGAGTTGGGAATTATATCAATGTATACATATGATAGAGCTGCATTATAAAGGAAATTCAATTCAAATAATAGTTTATTTATCAAGATTAAATGAGCAATCATGAGAATGAGAACTGCACCATGGAAGAAATCGAATTAAATCTGGCCAATTTTGCTCAATAACGAACTTAACCGAGATATTCATCTCCCTAACCTACTCTGAAAATTTCAACTACCTAGCTCATTCCGTTCGAGAGTTATTGTGGAAAAACTTTTTTCCAATTTTCAAAATTTTTTTTTACACGGTAATCTGGTCAATACAAAACTTCACATGCGTATAAAGGTCATGATTCTACAATTTGATGCTAAATTTCAGATAGATCGAACGAACTTGTCCGAGATATTTACGCTCCAAAACCACCTTGCAATTTTCAATCCGCTAACTCCTTTCGTTCGAGAGTTATCGTGCCTACGGCCGGCCGGACAGAATCGATTTCGTACTCGGATTCTTGATCAGTGAGTCGAACCAAATAGTTTGAGACCATTTTCAGCCAAAAATTCCAAAATTACAGACACTTGGGCAAATTGATAAGCACTCTGTTCCGAGGAACTAGAGCGCCTAAAAAACAAGTTTCGTATGACAATTGCCCAAAACAGGTTTAAAGTACCTACAAATAGTAGGTATTCCATAAAACATGTATGAAAGAAGATGAGTAATAATAAAAAATTACCTTGTAATCGATCAAAAATTTCCTGATCTACGTTCACCAAATTTTCTACTCTCTCGAACTACAGAATTATGCTTTCAATATTTACGTAATATTTTCAAATATTTTCGGGTGAGGTCCCCGTTGCATCGCTAAAATACGAGTATTTCAACCCCAATATTTTTGAAGTTACAATATTCCCTTCTGTCAAGTTGACATCATGAGAATTCATACATAGAATAATTATATCAATCTGTGAAATACGATTTACATTGAAATTTTGAAAAATCATATCTCCGAAAGTATTAGCTTGTTAGAGTTAAAAATGATATGAATGGATTTTTATGATGAACTGCTTATTAAAAAAAATTTTATTTGCAATTTGTTTTGTAAAAAAAAAAATTTTTTTTTATTACTCCGAAACCTTCTGTCCGATTTTGCCCAATAACGAACTTAGCCGAGATATTCATCCCCCAAACCTACTCTGAAAATTTCAACTCTCTAGCTCATTCCGTTCGAGAGTTATCGTGCCTACGGCCGGACAGAATGAATTTCGACCACGGATTCTTGATCAGTGAGTCGAACCAAATCGTTTAAGACCATTTTCATCGAAATATTCGAAAAATTACAGACATTTGGGCAAATTGATAAGCACTCAGTTCCGAGGAACTAGAGCGCCAAAAAGTGGGAAAGCCCTGTGGACAGGAGCTTTGGCGCTCTTGTTCAAACTTTGACATATCATATCTCCGAAAGTATTGGTTTCACAGAGTTGGGAATGATATCAATGTATTCTTATGATAGAACTGCACCATAAAATTTAAAAAAAGGATAATATCATATTATAATTCTCATAATTCTATGATAGGTGAAATGTATTTGACTCTCTCTGATAGAACAAAATGACTTGTACGAGTATGAACACAGATCATATTAAAAATGTTTTTAATAAAAACGGCCATAACTCAGAAACCGATCAGTGGATTTTGCCTGTTAACAATCTCGTCCGAGAGATTAACGCTCCAAACCTACCCTGTTAATTTCAATCCTCTAACTCCTTTCGTACGAGAGTTATCGTGTTAACGGACGGATTCTTGATCAGTGGGTCGAACCAAATCGTTTGAGACCATTTTCAGCCAAAAATTCGAAAATTACAGACATTTGGGCAAATCGATAAGTACTCCGTTCCGAGGAACAAGAGCACCAAAAAAATACATGCAAGAGACCTATTAGAATATTACTGACTTCATCTATATCATCATGGTAAAACTTTACTTCAGTACGTGAAAGTGCCATATACACCAGATTATTAGCCACGTTGATCTTCTGTGGGCTACTATGGTTGCTATAGTAGTTGATTATCCTATTATTATTATTATTATTATTATTATACTGATCCTCCTGCGTCTTCCACAAGGAGACCCCTCATAAGCTCTAAGAGCTTGCCCTGAGTTAGGAGAACCAGTTGTGTTGGAAGTAATATCTTTGGTATACCAATTCGTTGTCAGTTTGTCTCCGTCCTTAATTACTAAAATGTCCAAAAAGGCAATACAATTATTATTATTAGTTACACTATGCCTTTTTCAAGTCTATATTTGCGCCTATTTTCATGGCTAATAGTTGGTTGAATTTCCCCTCAAATTAGTGGCACTATTACACCGTTCTTTTCTCGCGCTCATTTCAGGCAGTAATTTCAGAGCTGCAAACATTGAAGAAATTGACATTTTTACCTACCTCAAGTTCTTGTTTTGTTTGTATGTTTTCAAAGCAATACCATAGTGTTTTAGGAATGTCTGAAGAAATGTTTAATATGCTACTACATACAGTGCAAATTTACATACAGAAAAAAGACACTGTAATTCCAGAAAGCATTTCTCCAAAAACGAAATTAATGAATACTTTGCGATACTAGGCTACTGGTGAAAACTTCATATCACTCGGGGATAGCCATCACAGATTATCTGGCCCTCGTAAGTTTTGTTAGTTCACGTCCTCAGAGTAATAAACATACATTTATTATTGAATTTACGAAAGCTGCTATTCAAAGGATAGAATAAACTAGGTTATGCTAAGACGTCAAGTCAGACAGCTAAATATTGTGTTATGTGTTGGTAGACATGACATTTCGACAAAAAGGCTTGAAATCCCCACGTTCCCAGGGGGAGCAAAAAGAACCAGTTCTATTTATTTTCAAGCCCGAAACAGTCTACAAAATAGTCCCGGGCGCTTGCGTATTTCTTCGTAATTTCAGGCGCAGTCAGTCATGCTGACAAATAGGCACGAAAAAGGCATAGTGTAATAGGGGTTTTAGGATGGTATGAATTGAATAAATCTACAACCTCTTGATTCCTGTTAGACGGGATCAACACTAAAGTAACATCAGCAGTACCTCGAACACTAAACCATATCTGACAAAATCAAATAAATCATTCATAACTTGATCCGCGAAACTATTGAATATTTGTATGTAACGAATCTGAAGAATTAAATTTAGTCCACTTGCCTGATAACATTTTGTTTAACCCTGTATCAATTTTAATTTGAAATTCTTATCTTATAGAACGAATTTCTTGTTGCAGGATGAAGTTGGGATCGTGGTCCCTGGATAGAGAATGGTTTCGCAGGGATGGCTTAGTGCTGTTCAGCAAGCTGATCCGGACGAAGAATGTGGACAACTTACAGGAACAAACAAAAATACCCGTGCAAGACAACACCAAACAAAAACTTACGGTAATTATACAATTTGATATATTATAGTTTGAGTTAGGGCTTCACGCGAGAGCGAGATTTTTCTCGTCTCGTCTCGTTCTCGTAAAAGCGAGACGAGACGAGACGTTTTCAAAAATATTATAGGCGATACCGAAACAACATACACCGCAACACGAGAGTATCGTTAAATGTTTTGTATGAAGTTTTATATACGACTTGACTTTTTCCAACACCCACAGAAAACAATTGAATAGGAAGAGTTTCTACAATAATTAACAATATATTTTGTCTATATTATGCATCGATCGTTCTAGAAATACACGCTGTTTTAGAAGATTATTAATTCGTTATGACCATGCGATAATTGAGATTATTTTTCAAGAAAAAATAGAATTCACAACCATAAAAACGGATGCCATATTGCCATTATGAATTCAATACTTAACGGACTACTTTTATTAACCCTAAATCCCAATGCTTTGAAAATGTTGTCTCTATCTGAACATCTGGAGAAATTTATTGTCTTGCGCTCCTTGTAGTGAAGATTTGAACAATTATTGTATACATCTGTGGAACTACGTATAATAAAACTGGTAAAGAAATGAAGCTATTCAATGTTTCGAGAAGTGTTATGAGGAATACGCCAAGAACACCCTCAATGATCTACCCTTTGGGAAGGTATTCTTTGGAAACTATACGAAATTGTTCAATTATATTAAAAAATGTATCGACATCGATAGCCTATTTAAAACATCAACAAAACTTTCGAAATATTGGAAGAATATTGGCTGTTAGAAAGAGCAAATAGGAATCAAAATGTTTTACAGTGGTGGAGAGTGATGAAAAAGTTCTTTCTACACTTTCCAAGATGGCCGATGATTTAATGGCTACATCCGTACCTATTGAAAGATTATTTTCCACAGCAGGTATGATCATGGCAAAAACACGTACATCATTGAAAAATGATGTGATGCAAGCGTGATTATGTTTGAATTCTTGGTCATCGAGTAATTTAAAAGTTGAAATTATCAGTGTTTAGAATTATAAATAATATGTACATGGACAAATATTTTTGTATAAGAGCGTAATAAATATAGCTTCACAAAATTATTCATTATTGTATGCCATTTCGTTCAAATATTATAATATTTATTATCGTTATTCAGAATTAAGCGAAACGAGATGAGACAACTGATAACGAGACGAGAACGAGACTTGATTGTTTGGGAATTGGCGAGAGCGTGACGAGATTTTTTATACTCTCGCTGGACTTATTATGAACACTACAAAAGTAACCACACTCTTGCCCACAACAGTTTTGGACACTTTAGTGGACAAGAGTGTAGTTACTTTTGTAGTCTTCTAGAGGTCCGGTACGTGCTTCGCTACGTATAAAGTGAAATAATAAAAAAAATTAATTCAAACATCAAATTCATTTATTCAACAAGTCAAGAGCGAGAATGCAAGAGCAAAAGCAAGAGGGTACTGATGAAGTCCAAGAAGAAACGCGTCTGCTCTTGCTTTCTCGGCAGATCAATGAACCCCCTGGGGTCTATTTGATTTGTGAAATATATGCATAAGTATATTTATTATACGAAGCCATTCAGGAAGGACCCGATTAGCAGGAACGCTCTTGACTTGTTGATTTTTTAACAACGGTATCGCCATTTTTCATTATCATTTATTCAAACAAAAAATATTTTATTAATTGCTAGCTATTTTAAAACTTAATCCAAAACATTTTGATAAACAATATTTTTTGTTTTACCATTTCGAGCATGAAGAAAAGAACGGCTTCTTCACGTTCGATCGAACGGATATTCATTATAGATTTCGTAACTTAACGAAAAGATCCATATCACAGATACGTTTATTGGAGTAACGCTCCTTTAAGTTTTTCATTGGGTAAAAATGAAAAAAATTCAAGAGAATGCTATTTCGGACGCTCCGAGATTCGATCCCGTCGCTCCGCGAGGCTCGGGAGCTATAAATTCCCAATCCAACGTCTCAGCTCACTCGCCTACTTGAATCAACTCCGATTATGTACCAAATAATGATTTTTAGTACTTGGATGATTTCCGTCTTTCGATTTTCAGAATATCTTCAATCCTGTCAAGCTAGGGTTGTACCTGTCTTTCGAAGGGGATTGAAGGTAGGGATCGCATTTTTACGAAGATGAATGGCAACTTAATATTAAAGTTTGACGTGTTTTTGGATTTTCCATAAATATGTACAGTATCTTTTCCATACTATATGCTAGACAGCTAGAATATTTCCGATATTTTCAATTTGAGTGAAATACGAAACAATCTTCGACACAACATCAATGCTACGGAAATATTAACCTTGAGGCGGGTTATCTGTTGCGCCTCGAAACCTGGCAATAGAATTGGATATCAATCCCACTATCGGAGGATCTTTCTTGATCGACTGATGCGAGGCCAATAAAATTCCCAGCTACGCCGCAATAAAATAACTTCCAGGAAGAATGTTATAGGGTTGTGTAGTGAACCCTTCAGATCCTTATTTCGGAGTGAATAAATATAGGCGACAGCCACATTCATCAATCTTTGTTACTGTTATACGACAGACATCGAGACATCGTTGGAAAGGAATATTTCGTCTGATCCTTGTTACACTCAGTCATGTAAGGAGATTTCCGGATTTTATATTAAATTACTTTTAATATACTCGGTGACTTAAGTGTTATATACACCCAAATAGAATGATTTTTGGCACCGTAGTAGTCTCTTATTTTTTATTTGCGCGTTATCATCGCGTTATCATTTTGCCCAAATGTGAAATTTAATTATGTGGTGCCGTCCGGCCGTTGCCACGATACCTTGAGAACGGAAAGAGCTAGCGACTTGAAATTTTCAGGGTAGGTGGCGCATCCCAATACGACGGACAAGTTCGTTAATGGGTATAATCGGCCCAATGGTTTCCGAGTAATAATTTTGTTTTCAACCAAAATAAATCCGATCGAATTTAAACTTGGTGAATAGTTGTAGAATATAAACCTAAGCACGTTTGTGAAATTTTGTGAGAATCATGTCACTAGAAAATTCTAAAAAAATTATTAAAAAATATTATTTATGACACGATAACCTGAGAACGGAAGGAGATAGCGGCTTGAAATTTTCAGGTAAGGTTGTGCATCTGAATGCGACATTTGAATTTGTCTATAGGTATAATCGGCCAAACGTTTTTGGAATTATACCCATCTGAAATTTGGTTGTTATTTCCTCAATAACTCGAAAATCACGAAACCGATATAATTCAAACATGGTTATTAGTTGTAGAATGCCAACGCGAAAATTCTTGCAGAATTTCGTGAGGATGGTATAACTAGAAAATTCCAAAAAAAATATTGAAAGTAATTGAAAAAAATTCTATTTCTCATAACTATTCGTCCGGCATGGCTGAAATTTCGGAAGAGCCTTCAGAACCTAACTCTACTGCAGAGTTCCAAGTTTGAACACGATCGGATCCATATTGTTGGAGAACCGAGCAGCCTTTTGTGAGTTCGGTAGCTGGATGCAAATCGTCGTATTTTTGTGAGAACCTTCAAAAACATGTCATATTTTTGCGCGTATGTTCTTGGGAAAATCGTGTTATTTCATCACAAATCTATGGGAGATGATAGCCCTACATTAGCGGTCAGGCCTGGTTTCGAAAGAGATCCTCCTTAGGAGGAGGCAACTAAATATTGAAGGGATTTCTATGAACAAGGGTGAATATCTTGTAGAAATAGAGAAGGTGATTCTTCTTCAAGAGATCCATGTGCCTTCAGAGGAGTATATTTGTGAGAGGGGACTTTTGAAAGGTTATGTATTATTTTTAATATGATATCGCTGAAATTTTGCTGAAGGCTTCAAAACTTAACTTTAAGTTAACCACACTTTCTGATCTTGCAAGGTGAGAGGCTCATTTGTCGATATGAAATCTCGTGATGGGTGGAGAGGAATTTTAGGCCAGTTTTTCTATCACTAATGAGAATATATCTTTATGTTTCACCTCAACACCTTTAGATCTATCATTGGCCATTTATTGGATAAGAATAAGTAATTGAATATTACTGGAATTCAATTGAATTTCATTCAATATGTTAGTAACTAAACTTATAATTTTCTTTACTTGGATTATTTGAATATGACATTAATTCCAGTAATATTTTTCAAGAATAATTATGTATTCTTCTCCTAAAGAAGAATTGAAGGTAGACAATAATGTGTTAATTTTTTCATCATTGCTTTCTATCCTGACTTCACGAAAAAAAAATTGATTCAAGCACTGACGTGAAGTCAGGAGCTTTTGCGCGTATGTTCTATTGTCCATTCTCCTGTATTGGACACTTTTAATCGAATTTACCATGGTGAATTCTATTGTCTATTCTCCTGTATTGGACATTCTTAATCGAATTCACCATGGTAAATTCGATTAAGAATGTCCAATACAGGAGAACAGACAATAGAATTCACCATGGTAAATTCGATTAAGAGTGTTCAATACAGGAGAATGGACAATAGAATTAACGCGCAAAAGCTCCTGACTTTACGTCAGTGCTTGAACCAATTTTTATTTATTGTTCTCATTACCAATATCAAATGGTAATTACAAGTTACTTTAAGAGGAAAGGAAGAGAAGAAAAAGACTATACAGATACAATAAAACTCATACCTATTATAGATCTCCGTGTTCCTCTACCTTCTACTGTCTACACATGACACACACGCATATGGGACAAACTAAAATCAGGATAGGCGAAAGGTCTTCCCATTGCGAAGTCGGTAGTATGGTGATAATTTCGACTAAACTATAACGAGAATTATAGTAATTCTATTGAAGGTGACTGTAGCTACTCGCTAATAACCAAGGGAAACAATATTCGAGGATTTTAACCATAATTAAATATTCCTTCGTGATCTGGACTAGCCACCTCATCGATCAGTGTCTGCCCAAAGAGGAAATATCATTCAGAGCAGATACGTACCGGTTTCACGGCTGTAACCAATCATCAGCTTAACTTTGCCACTGAATGACAAGCGAAGGAACTCAGAGAACTCAACCCCTATGGTGGCGAATTACTGAAAAGAAAATCTTACCAGCACCAACTAGAAAGATCCTTACCAACCCTCTGTGGTGCAGAAATCTGGAGCGATGTTCAGTGACGTTCATTCTTTTGATAGGTACTCTGTATTGCAGTACCTGACACCATCTTGCGACAAAAGAATGAACGTCACTGAACATCGCTCAAGGTTTCCGCATCGAAGAGGGTTGGAGATCGTTTGTGTCATACTGATGTCAAAGAATAATATTGAAGAAATGATTCCTTCTGAATGGAACACTTATAATAATATTAGACCCCAGGGGGTTCATTGATTTGCCGAGAAAGCAAGAGCAGACGCGTTTCTGGCTTCTTGGCCGTCATCAGTACTCTGTAGCTTCTCAACAAATTCAACTAAACTGACCCGGGTTAAGCCTCTCAGAGCCGGCTTGGTCGATCATACCTAATCGCCCACGCCACCTATGAGACAAAACACGGAAATCAGGCTTTCCCCACCAGTGAATATTTGAAGCCTGAAATCATATGCCACCATTCACTCGATATTAATCGAGAAACGAGTCCCGCAGAGCTCAGACAGTATCTTCCTAATGGCCATGAACGCTGTTTAGCGTTTTCAAAAATAATAATGAAAAATGGCGATACCGTTGTTAATAAATCAACAAGTCAGAGCGTTCCTGCTATTTGACTTGTGAAATATATGCATATGTATATTAATTATACGAAGCCATTTATGAAGGACCCTATTGGCAGGAACGCTGTGGACTTGTTGATTTAAACTGAGTTGTATTTTATTCGAAGGAATTCAAACCATCCGGCATACTATAAATATCCATTTTAATTCTAGAAATGCCTGACCACATTGGACCTCACTTCATTAGGCGTAGGAAGCTGCGTAGGTACTGGCATGTACCTGGTAGCTGGCATGGTAGCCAAGAACGTCGCCGGACCTGGAGTTGTTTTTAGTTTTATCATCGCAGCTGTAGCCAGCATATTTTCAGGTTAGTATATCTACAATGCTTGAGGCATATTTCGTGTGCTGCAGCCCCACCATTAACCGAAGCTCAGCTCGTGGCAGCTGCAGGAGCTTTCTATATGCCTTTCTGCTTATGCAAGTACTGGAGTATTTTTCCATACAGCTGTTCTGTTATTTAGCTGACAATGTTGGACCGCTGTCCTCTAGTGTTCTTTTCCAAGTCCACAGAAGGTTTTGGTCCAGCAAGTGTTACTCTGGAGGCCTTTTTTCTAGTTCATGGGTCATCTCAGTTCCTTCAATACCACAGTGCGCTGCCACCCATATATGAGTCACCTTACTGCCTCTAGCCAGTTGCTTTAGGGTATTCCGACATTCCCAGGACAGTAGGGAATCCTGGATAGGTGATTGCAGGTCTCCCGTTGTGGCCTGACAGTCCGTTATAATGTGGATGTCCTCACACCAATTACCTCTAAGTCATCAGCGGTTACCTGGGCATTGAAATCGTCTGCCGAAAGCCATTGTATACCTTCTCAAGCTTTGTTCACGGATGGGTCCAAAACTTCCGAAAGAATACTGCTGGTATTTATGGTAGAAGGTCAACATAACACTGATCTTGGGTCTACAGAATTCCAGGCAGACTTCCTTGTCAATGAGTCAAGGCATCAGAATATTAAGAAATTCAAGCGCTTGAGCCCATCTGCTGTATATCAGTCTGGAACTGCCAAATTGCTCTTGGTGAGCTGGGTGTGGTCAATAGTCTCACCCTACTCTAGATACGGATAGATATACTGAGATAACGAAGAGGCGACTCGGCTGGCACCAATTGGCACAACCAGAGGAACTATTTCTCACACTACTATTTTTCACTCGATATCGCAAAGGGGGTTATAATGAACAGGTTGCTGGTTGAAATAAACTCATTTTCTGCTAAGCCACCCTGGCTATAATGAAAAGTACTCCAACTGCGGCTATGGAGGTTCTCGTGGGACTCCCTACCCTTCACCTTCTGGTGAGGGTCGAAGCGAGGCTGGGGACCTACAGGCCGCAGCTAAACGGTGTCTGGAGACAACGGTCATACGGACATGCTGGGATTGGGGGACTTATGAACATGGTGAGCGACTGGAGTCCAGTAACTCACAAATTTGATCCTTCCTTCAAGCTGAAGCTAAAGCCGCTCGCGGAGGGAAATAAAAGAACGCACAGTGAACTAACATGGTTCAGGGACGGTTCAATGATGGGCGGACGCTCTATAGCTGCACTGTATAGGGCTGCACCGAATGTGAGCAATTCGATGTCGCCTCGGCAATGCACCACTATATTCCAGGTGGAAGTGGTAGCGATCACGACATTTGTCGTGGAGAATATTCCTATGGTCTATTCCAATAGGAACATAAGAATTCTCTTGGACAGTCAGGCAGCACTTAAGGCACTAGCCAGCTGGAGACTTGACTCCAGGCTTGTGCTGGAATGCCGACACCACCTGGTAACCTTGGCTGTCAGAAACCGAGTTAAGCTCGGGTGGGTGCCGGAACACACAGGGAATGAGCTAGAGAGAGCTCGGCTATTCCCCTCTTCGGGCCAGAGCCGGGAGTAGGGGTGAAAAAATCTACTGTGAAGGGCGTCATTGAAAATTGGGTCCTTGCACAGCACACTCGGCATTGGAACAAAACTTTGGGACATCGGCATAGTAAGTTAATGATGGGGCAGCCCCGCCGCTCGCTAACTAAAGAAGTCTTATTACTGAGTAGGAGTAAGCTCGAGGCAGTAACTGGCCTACTAACTGGACACTTTACCCTGAGAAAGCACCTGAACAACATGTGGATTCTCCGAGAAAACCCTGTTTGTAGATAATGTTGGAGGGCAGACGAATATGCCTCACATGTCATATTTGACTATTCAGCCCACACACAATGGAGACTTCACAAAGGAGGCACGACCCTGAGTGCCAGTAACCCAGCGATGTACCTAGTCAAGGGCCTAATCCTACTCGCTTGGAAAATGGACCTTATGTAGGTCAAGACAGTGGGGATGTTACACGAGACCCATATAATTTCGGCGGTAAAGAACTTAGCTCGGTTGACTTACCTATGAATAAAAACTACTGACTAATCGAAGCCTCCAACAATAGACTGCGGGCCACTAGTCCCAATACTAAAGTGAAGATGCAATTCATAGAATGGGATAAAAAAATTTTTTTTTTTAATGTTACTATAAACGTGACGATTTTTCGGACGTTAGGAGGGGGGAGGGGGGTAATTTCCGAGGGGTTTCGCGAGGAAAAAGACAGAAGTTTCGTAGAGTTTCGCATTTTCGGGGCGAAATGACGGAGGTGTATTTTAAAAAAAACGCCGATTTTGGTAAAAGGTGCAAAATGAAGGAAACGAGATCGGAGGACGGGTGGCGTTCGGCGCGACGGTATTCGCGGGAACGCGAAGACGAGATTCGAAATTAGTCCTTAGCTGAGCCCTGTTTTCGATCCTCTCTTTCGTTTTCCTGGAAGAACGATAGGAAAATGTGACTTTTCGCGAAAATCTAAAACATTCTGACGTTTCACGTATTTCTGTGACTGACCGAGGTGGAATAAGCATCTCTAGGCTGCAGCACGGGCTACTCTAAAGCGTTTATTGCCAGTTTATTCAAAATGAAATGCTAATTCTACTGAAGTGTATTTCGGATGTCTTGAAAACTGCTCTGCAGCATTGTAATTTCTCAATATCATTGGCTTTATTTAAGAACTGTCTATACTCAATTTGAATGAACATGATGCAACCAACTTCCACGTTATGCATTAAATGATTTATTTTCACAGGTGCATGTTATGCAGAATTCGGCGTACGAGTACCTCATACGACAGGCTCAGCTTATATGTACTCTTACGTCACCGTGGGGGAATTTATAGCCTTTGTTATCGGATGGAACATGATCCTAGAGTATTTAATTGGCACAAGCGCCTGCGCGTGCGCCCTAAGTGCATGTTTCGATGCTCTTTCCAATGGTGCCATTAGCCATACAATTGAAGATAGCATAGGAACTTTTTTTGGTAGGTATTGTTTCAGTAAATAATCTATATTATTACCTATGTTTGAAGAATAATATTTTGTATGATTTCTTATATTATTTGATAGGTATCATATGAAATGGCGATTCTTCAAAGATCGTTTTGTGGATCGATTAAATTTTCGAAAAATGTTATAATTCAATCACATTGACTCTAAAGACTAAAAATATGTTTTCAAGAATTCATTTGAAAAATTATTGAATTGTTTCAGCCCTGAGCATGATTGAAACATTAGTAGGTATGTGGTATTACTAGCAAAATTTAAAGATCATAGTAGGTACATTTCAATCGACTTTTGGACTATCTTAAATGGTTATTATGGGTGTTCAGAGCAGGTATCAATTGGATTAATACGCATACCACCGTATTCACAAAGCATTCAATCTACGTTAAGTCCCAACTAAAGTCCTCAGTTAAGGATATATTTGAATCGCAACCTCAGTTATCGTGAAAATTAATGTGAAATAGACTTGTTTCACCACCGTTAAATACGTTAACTGATGTTGCGATTTAAATTTATCCTTAACTGAATACCTCAGATAGGACTTAACGGAGATTTAATGCTTTGTGTTGGCAGCGGATAGATTTGGAAAATTATATCAGCAAGTATCATGGAATGGTAACAGATGATACAATAATGAAATGAAGGCTTTCATTTAACCTACGTTATAATATTTAAGTTCTATAAAATACTAACAACAGCAATTTTTTCAAGGAAGAGCCCCAGACTTCCTAGCATTTGTGATAACGCTGTTAATGATGTTATTGTTAGTCGCTGGTGTGAAAAAATCTCTGATCTTCAACAACGTGCTGAACGCTATCAACCTTTCTGTTTGGGTGTTCATTATGACTGCAGGACTTTTTTACGTTTCAACTGACAACTGGACTAAACACGGTGGATTTCTGCCTGAGGGCTGGTCGGGGGTAAGTTTTTCTAGTTGTTTCTCTTTTTTGAAAAGAATGACATTTTTAAACAGGATGTAGAACGTATTAAAATCAACCATTTCTACTGAATAAGTTGCAAAACGACTCAGATTATCAAAAGTGAAGCTTTGATCTATTTCTAGATTATTTTCGTTTACGTCGAGTTTATGTACATTTTTTGGACAATGCCACATGATAAATTTGAAAGTTTCTACATACTATGGTGAGTCTAGGCAAAATTAATCTGCATTGATAATACGCGCAAAAGATTTGTTGGGTTTGGAAATGGCCACGTGGAGAGGTCTGTAACATCCTGAATGGCTATATGTAAATAGGGAATGGTTGAGCAAAAATCAACGATTAAATCCTGTAAAAAAAACCTCAAATTCAGTAATCCTTCATCCTGTTCTATGTGAGAAAAATCAGTATACAGACTCAATATATTAGTTTAGTATTAAGAAGCGTACAAAATCTTCACTTCAGTGCTTCACTCGATATTATTCCGTACAAACGTTGGTCTGTTTATTTTCTGAATATACTCCATTGGCGATATAATCCACAAGGTCCTAGCCTCCCTTAAGTACAACTGAAAACACGGTCCTTATCAGCCTCCCTAGGACCGAATCTCATATTTACCTTCCCGATCATGAACTAACATTAAACAGTAACCCAACTAACCATAAAGGGTCTACCACGACCAAACGTGCTAATAATCCGAGGCCCTTATCGATAATTCATATTGGTTTAACTACAGAATTTGAGAACGAACAATCGTATCACTTTCAGGTATTCACTGGGGCAGCAACCTGTTTCTACGCCTTTATTGGATTCGATATCATCGCAACAACTGGAGAGGAAGCCACAAACCCTAAAAAATCCATACCTCTAGCCATCGTCTCGAGTTTGATAATTATCTTGATAGCATACGTTAGCAGTTCTATGATGTTAACATTGATAGGTGAGTTAATAATGGCATTTACCGCAGGTTTCAGATTTTCGACGTAGATTATTCCTTCCACGGATCTACAGGGTGCACAGAACCAATTGAGCAGTTTTAAAGAATTATAAAAAAGAAGCCGGGCTATATATCAAACAAATGTTTTTTATTTGAAATCAGTATGACTCACCATGTTATACCCATTAATCTTTTAGTATATTATGTCTTTAAGATGTCTATAGTATGTCTTTAAGATGGCGGCCGTTGGCTGCAATACATAGTTGGAGTCGATTTCTGAAGTTTTGAACAGCTACTTGACACATTTCGCAGGGTATCGCGTTTACTTAAGCAATCCGCTCTTTTAGCTCTAACAGGTTTTGGGGGCGAAAATTTTCCTTATTCACAATCCCGTTTAGGCCTCGTCACTTCACAAGAATACTGCCTCAGGAAGGATCGCTGCAAGGATTTGGCGGTTGGCATTGTCTACTGGGTTCAATTCTTCAACAATTATTATTTTGAAGATTTCATCCAGTGCATTGTATCTTAGACCTTAAATGCACTTTGGTATGACAGAGTGGACCAGCATGTGGGGAATTCATGGACTTAGAAAACCCATATTTCCTTCCCAGGCCTTGAATCAGCCAAGACAGATAAGGGCCCGTTCTGACATATTGACACCACATTTGAATCGTCACAACCTCCCTTCAATAATTATTCCAACCAAGTTTATAAAGTCCACCCTCAGAATCTATTAATCCAATTATACGAGACAGTACCCCACTTGAACCCAAAGATTTTATATGGCACATCCATTTTTGTCCTAAACGAGGGCATTTGTAGCACTCAGAAAAATTATTATTCATGTAATAGTCAACTGGAGATCTCTTGTGAGCTAGTCGAGCTAACAAGAAAATATATCACTGTTTTCGTTAAATATTGTTTCAAGTATAAACCTATTTCCGCATCGGTTGTTTATCCGAATACAGATAAACAACAAAATCCTACAAAACCACAAGTGGTACGAAACATTGTCTAGTGGCGTTATTCCTACCGAACAACATGGATTCTTGTCAGGTCAATCTACAATATCCAACCTCATATTATGCTTTAGCCTGATTTCTCCAGGGCCTTTGATAAGGTTCCCCCAGTGGCTGCTTGCTGAGCTATCTCATTTGGGAATCAGGGGAAGTATTCTTGCTTGGATGAATGCCTTTGTATCAAATTGTCCGTTTCGAGTAAGAGTTAATCATTCCTTCTCCAGTCCATATCACATCTGGTGTCCCCCAAGGTTCCGTTCTGGGCCCTATATTATTTTTGTTATGCACCTCCGATCTGGCCCTGGATCTTTTCGATGCAAGATCTAATGATTTGTAAACTGTTTCTGTTATTTCTATTTTGAGCTTTTATGAATTTCCTCAACTCTTATTGTATTTTCAATAATATTATTTGTAATAATAATAACACTTCCAAAATGTTTCAGTGCCGTACACGGAAGTAGACCCGGATTCGGCCCTGGTGGAAATGTTTGGTCAAGTCGGAGCATTTCGCAGTAAATACATAGTTGCAGCTGGTGCCCTTGCAGGACTTACGGTCAGCATGTTCGGGTCGATGTTTCCGATGCCCCGAATCGTTTATGCAATGGCCACAGACGGACTTATATTTAGGCAAGTTATCCCTCTATCCAGTTATCGATTCCTCCCCAAACCATATTTGAATAGTCTCAGAGAGGGTTAAGTGGTCTGTTTTTTGTTTTCAGGACGTTCTCGCAGGTCTGGCCGAGCACGGGGACACCTGCTTTCGCCACCTTCATTTGCGGTTTAGCGGCGGCGGTGGCGGCACTCTTCATAAGGCTGGAGATCCTTGTGGAGATGATGTCGATAGGTAAATTGTTATTTTGATATAACAAGAAAACATGAGAATTCTGCCGATAGGATCTCGTCAATTGGGTTCGTAAATCTACACGATAAGTGAGAAGTGTTACAAATTCAAAGTGCTACAATTTTTTAAATTCTTGATGAAATTTATTGAACGAAAGGAAACATTTTTTTGGATTATATTCTTCTTTCGTCTTTATCAGTGCTATTCGATTTGTACGACTGTGGCCTGGATTGTAGCTGTGACACTGCCAGTAAAACCATCACACGCTATACGAGAGTAACTGATAAAAAAAAACAATTTCTTGTTGGTGATCTAATTTGACCAAAGAAGTTCGTGTTTCCTTCTTTAGAACAGGAACTTATCAGAAGATACTTTTGATGATCGACCAAGTCCAACCAAATAATATGATTCTTAAGAAATATAAATTCTGATGGATTTCTTGTTTCAGGTACCTTATTAGCTTATACTTTAGTATCAACTTGTGTCCTTATCCTGCGATATCAGCCTCACTCTACGAACTTGGTGGAGCTTTTACCACAAAGTTTACGCACGCCCATTCGAGGATCTCCCACGAAGGACCACATGGAACCATCCTTATACGGAAACCAGCTGCAAACCGATGTATTGAAGAGTGCTTTGGGTGGTAACAATGCTCCTATTCCAGCTCCCTCTCCTTTACCATCTCAAACGACTCATAGGGTTATGGTCAGGAGAATAACGAGAAGGTATGTTGGAATTTTATCCAGAAAAATATTTTGATTAAGCTTGTTTTTCCTAGTTCCCCAGACAGTGATGACACCCTGGGTGGAGATGAACCAGAAGAAGATTTTTCAGGGAGAGATGATCAGTTTTTAGTTTCTGATCGTACTGAAAATAAGTTCTACGGTGAGTAGCTATAACAATAAGGTTTTATTTTTAACAAGTGGTAACATCTCTGGACTCGAGTTTCATCAGAAGCAACTAACTTCTAGGTTTTCAACCTCGAAAATTATGCACCTTATACCACTCCGAGTACGTGGGCTGCAATTAGTCCATAAATATTTATTCCTGGAGATTAGTCGTTCTTAAATCACTTAACAAACGAGTCAAAATCATTAGAAAGAAGATATTGATCAGGAACATATCGACAATGAATCTGATGGACACAAAAGTGTACTGAGTAAATCTGAATATTTTGTCCGAAATTGTATTTACTTTTTCTCTATTTCAGTATCGTAATTCCAGCACTGAAAACAGTGCTGGAATGAACTCATTCCCGCATTGTTTCTAGTTATATTTTTCGTTTTCTGGTAGTCAGCACTGACATTCGATCCTATCAAATTTCAACACACGTCAATTGACAATACAATATAATCTGGATATAGTGAAATGATTGTTGAGGAAAAGCTTTATTTTCATTAAAAAATATGGTACTAGAGATTTCCTTCTTGCTAATTTTGAATCATTCATGCTATTAGGAAACTAAGTAATCATTAAAGGATACTGTGGGAGGTATACTCATTATTGAAAGGTTTTTTTCTGGGTTTTCTCTCCCAATTTTTCTTCTGAGAAAATGAATTTGTTCCATAATTTTGACGCACACTGTATAGTTTGAGCTAATTGTTACTCTTGAACATCGTCCAATCAGTATGAAATATAACATAACTGAAAGAACGAATGAATATATTTAAATCTAACCTGTTTTGACAGGAACTTTACATGGAGCCGGTAGCGCCACGAGTACCGGTGGTGTAATGGGATCAACGGTAGGACCTAACCTAGGTAATTTAGGACGTAGATTACAGGTAAGTTCCATACTTTTTACATCAATAATTCTCCTAACGCTCTGAAGCTCTTAAGAGCTTATGAGGGGTCTCCTCGGGCAAGACCTAGGAGCGTCAACACAATAATATTTTCGCCTACCTTAACTTGTAAGCCTAACTTGTAAGTAGGAAGGCTAACTCAGCTACGCGAAAAAAAACTTATCTAGGTACAGATGAATCTATTAAAGAAGAAGGAGATGGCATAAGCATTTAGTCTCTAATTATAGGGAATCACTGCCTTTAGGAAGATCAATGATAATGGTCCATACGCAGGGAGGCAGAGATTTGCAAAGTTTTGAATACCAAAACCATCGACAAACCGGACAAACGTTGGAAATGGCAATGAGGATATTGAGAACTACTGCAAATGGTGGCTCATCAAAAAATTAGGAACCATGGAGCTTTCCTATTTAGGGCTGGCCAGGAGAAGCTCAGTACAACTGGTATACCCATTGGATCATGAGCAGGCAGGTACACCTATCACGCCAACAGACCAAAGAACAGTTAGCAGAAAGATAAGACCTGCACAACTGAAGAAACTACTCGAAGATCACATGAGTGAACACCTACACTCCATATATTTCAGGATTTTGAATGATCAGGGCCTGTGGGAAGAATGATCCTTTTTGAAGTCAGCTGGGCTCAAGTTGGAAACGGAGGGATTTATTTTGGCTTGTCAAGATGGGGTGATAAATACAAGATGGTAAAAAAAATATTATGAGAGTAAACACACAGTCAGCAGGGAACTGTTATACACATCCTGTCTGCTTGCAGAGTCCATGCTCCATCAGAATATGTGGAAAGACACAATGCCGCACTCCAAATTCTCTACTTCGAACTGAGACAGGTTTATGGTATAGACAACGAACCAGTGCTACCATGTGTACCTTTGGAGATTGAAGCAGTTGTTGAGAATGACAGAGCTCGCATCTTCTGGAACTATGCGATTCCAACAACTCGACAAATCCACGTCATAAAACCAGATATAGTCCTGCTGGACAAAGAGCTCAAGGAATTGTTTGTTGTCGAATTTTCTCCCCCCGCCGAAAATAATACAGTGATGAAAGAAGAACATAAGAGGGGAAAATACAAGGATTGAATGTTCGAACTGGGGATCGTGTATCCAAGGCATAAAGTTAGGATGGTCGTACTAATCATAGGATGCCTTGGTGGAATGAGAGCGAACTACGTGATCAAATTCAAGATTATTCCGGCCTGTAAATCCCTGGCCGAGGATTTGGCGCACAGAATGCAGAAAGCGGTGTTGCTCGTATCACTTCGTGTCATCAGGTCCCATCAACAGTGAAGACAGCTTGCAGCTCATCTCTTTTATTAAGGGAATTTATAAAGGCAGGACGAAGAAGTACTCCAAGGAAAGTGCGAGAGGTTTTTTAGTGAGTATCCAATCAACAACTGAAGTCTCACACACCTGAGAGAAGCGAACCCTCTCAGGGTAAGCCTATAAGAGGTTTTTCCGCTCTTGCGAAAAAAAAAGGTACATACATACATTATGGCGATTGAAAGGTGTTCTTAGGAGTAAAATCAGTTCGTACCATAAACTCTGACTCATCCAACTGCCATAGAGCAATAACCTAGTCTGGTTTGGGTTCCTGCTCACCTGTGTATTGAGGTAAATGTAAATAAGACGAGAGGTGCCCTCTCAAAAACACTGCAAGGATGTAAATTTCTACTAGAATAGCTTCAAATTTATATTGACACGTCGGTAAATTTTCTAGTGCCGACATCTATCGGCGGAAACAATATCCTTGTATTTTGACGTTATTTGGACCACTTCGGCCGAAAACATGTCAAAGAGTGTCCGCACCATGTAGTACATGCATATATCTTTTGGGAGTTACTGAGTATATAAACTAAATGGATAATGCATAAAGGCAATCTGACTAATTCAATTGTTTTTTTTTCAGGCAGCTACGTATTTGTGCCCTGCAATATTTCCATGGGTTGACACGGGGCCAGCAACAGAAGAATCAGGAATGTTCGTTATGAAAATGGTCGGTTACTTGTATATCCTCATCATTGTCTTCGATTTGATTATAGTTAATGCCATGCACAATATGAATGGAACCACAACATTCTTCTTTTTCCTCTTCTTCTTCGCAATAATTGCAGTATTATTAGTCATATCCAGGAAACCACAGAATAGGTAAGAACAGGGAAAAGTTTTATGCAACCACACGATTCTTCGTTCAATTCTTCTTCTTCGCAATAAATGCAGTATGTATTAGTAGTCATATCCAGGGAACCACAAAAAACGACGGTTTAGTTCATTAATGGACATAATCATAAACGGTTTCGGAGTTAAACCCATCTGAAATATTATTTCCTCAATAACTCAAAAAATACAATCCGATGGTAATGAAACTTGGTAATTAGTTGTAAAATGCCGACGCACAAATTTATCGTGATGAATGAGTATCATCCTTTATATTTCAGAAACTATTGGCGATTTCCATTGACCCGCTCGGAGCACTCGAAATCGATCTCATCTGTCATGCATCTGTCCAATTGAACCGAAAATATGTGTCAAATATGACACGAGTGACAGCTCCGAGTGATCCGAGCGTGTCAATGGAAATCGCCATATTTGTCAGATATATAATATATAACCTTTCAAAGCCGCCATCATACAATCGCGTACCGGATTGCAGCTCGGTCAACTTCCTGAATAACTCGAAAAATACAGATGCGATCGAATTGCAACTTAGTAATTAGTCATAAAATGTCGATCCATAAAAACTTACAGAATTTCGTGAGAATTGTTTCTCTGGAAAAAAATGTTCTTCCAAAATTTCATGATTCAGAAACTATCTGTCAGATTCAGCTGTAACTCTGCGCAAAAATTCGAGCCGCCATTTTACAATTGAGTACCGGATTTCAGCTCAATCGGCTTCATATTTAAGGAATTATTTTGAAGATAAAATTTCGAACTCATATCATGTAAATCTCAGAATTGTAACAAAAACTCGATGGTTGAGATGGTCGCCTGCCCGCCTAGATGGTAGCGTGCTCGCCTGTCGTGTAGGAGATTCGGGTTCGAATCCGAGCTGAGTAAGTTCAGTATTTTAAAATGTTTTTTTCACGTGTTATCACTATAAAGACGGTTTGAAGGTTCATGTACTATTTCGTTAGGGTACCTGAGGTGCGAATGGACAAAATAACAAGCGCGAAAAAGCCCCCAAATTCACGTGAGTGCTTTTTCTAACTTTTCAAGACTATTATAATGTACGAGATTAACAACAAAGTGCATGGATCTGGTATGGTCAGTAATTTGTTGTTGCATCATAATAAATATTGCATCACTACGAGGTTGCCAAAACGATTTTATGGATGTTTCTTATATTTTCCGATATAATCAGCCCGTTCGGTAGAGCAGAGCGTTGTATATTGTTGTAGGGGGTTACGTTTCACTGCGACCTTAAAGTCTATTGTGCGTTGCGTTTAAACCATACCAGCATACCAGTCAATAATGGTAGATTTTCCTGAAGCAAAATCCACCTATCAAGTTAAGCTTTTGGTGATTTTCCCATCAAAAATCGATACTTTCTTTATGCTTGAAATTCTTTTTCACAATTGTTTTGAAAATAAAGTTGCTTCACTAAACCACTATAACTTCTGAACCTAACGTTAGATCGTCATACAATTTTGACAGTTATCACTTTTAGGTTAGTACCTACCTACTAAAGAAAACATTAATTCTGTATTTGTGGCACGCAGTCTGTATTTCAGACCGGGGACATATCCGATATAATATTATTCAGATCTAGATACGTCATACGAATGTCCAGAGCCTACCCCGAGTTGAACGATGATGCTGTAGACTGTAGAACCTGGTAAAATAAAATTCCGATAATATGATTTTCTCCAACAGAAACACGCTCATGTTCATGACTCCTTACTTACCATTCGTGCCAGCCATAGCCATCACTGTTAACATTTATTTGATCTTCAAATTATCAGTGTTGACTCTGGTCCGCTTCACCATATGGATGACGCTGGGTTTCGCCATGTATTTTTATTATGGGATTCATCATAGTACTCTTGAAGAAACAGATCAGAATATCGAACTGACAGTCACGGATAATGAAAAAACGAAGCCGAAAAACGATGACGTCAACATATTCAGGTGAGATTATCAATTGATAAATTCCAATGAATCCTATATGATGAAAGCTTTCAACTATAATGCTCAGAAAGGTATTTTGCCCATTTCTAGTATAACATCGTGAATGTATTGTCATCTGGTTCGAATTTGAAATCAATATCTCCAACATTTCGCGTATTAGGAAGCCATATACATTGAGGGTGGACGAGACAATGACTGTACTGAAAACAGCATATACAGGGTGAGTCTTTGACCACTGCATTAATTTTAACCAAAGATTCTTATCGTCAAAAGAAACACTTTTTTCATTTAACATTTTTCCAAATTCGGCTCAGGTAAAAAGATACAGGCTGTTGAAATTTCGAAAAAAATCGGTTTTTATTTTGAAGCTTTGACATCCTTTTTTCGAATAAAATAAATATTGGTGTAAAGTTTCCTATACTATGAGACATATTTTCCAGATATTAGTTATTTTCTACTTCTACTGGTTTTCTAATTATGGACTCGTGGATTCATAAAACTAAACGAAATTAGCATAAAGAAAGCAGATAAAGTTTTTCTTGGGTAATTTCAAGAATATTCCATCGTTTTAGAAAATTATATTATTCTCCATCATTTCTACCTAAACGCACCGTTTTCGAGATATTCTTCATTGAATGTTTTAAAATGGAAAACTCCAGAAATTTCACTACTTTTATGGATCCGTCCCTGAGCGTTGGAATTCCGAATCAAGCTGTAAACCACGTTACCATGCCTTTTTCTCGTCCGCCAACAATGTCATAGATAATTTATATGCAGGAGAGTATTAGCACATTGTGAAATCTTTAAACGCTTGTAACTTTTTATCTGAGCCGAATCTGGAAAAATGGTGAATAAAAAAACTGTTTTATTTGATGAGAGGAATCTTTGGATAAAATTAATGCAGTGGTCAAAGACTCACCATGTATACTGATGGACATGGCGCCTCTGGAGGAGCCTCAAAGCCAATTAAGTCGTCAGTCTCCGAATACTCTTCACTGAAGTGGAATTCCCTAATACCATATTTATATTAGATGTTTCGTAAATTTTGAAAGTGCCTTCGTGGACGAGCAAGTTCTCGGAAGTCAGTAGGTTCCACTCCCGGGGTCGTCCTCGTGAAAACCCATTGGACCCAGCGAAGTAACCGCGGGCAGGGGATTTACCAATCAGCAGTAACTACCCTGGCAGTAAAACTCTACCTTAGGGAGAGGGGTAAGAAGATACTAAGGGTTGAGCGGAGGTAAATTCGAGAAGAAGGTCGAAGGGGACAGCCGAGCGTGATTGACGGTAGAGTCATTAAGGAAGTTAATTCGTTCTTAAAGGTGCGAGTGTCGTAAAACCTTATTACACGTTTGAAGAAATACTGTTATAGGGTAGAGACGTGCATCGTACAAGTGTACAGGGTGGAGCTAAGCAGCTTTGGGCGAGTTCAGTGCCTGGATGGGTGACCACTCTGGCATAATTTGAATCCGCTGTTGGAATACAAATTGAGATTTTCGATATTATTTTCAGCCAAGACCAGCCCACCTACGACTGGAATCCGACAATTGCATGGCAACAACCGTCTTGGTCGCAACCTCAACAGCAGAATCAAGAACCAGCTCGTTTTCAGCTGGAACAACGTTACGACATTCACACCAATGACACCAGATCGGTACTCAACCGCCAAGACCCCCCAGCTCCAACGTCCACGAATAATAGCGGTCTGTTTGTCGGCGAAGACTTATTTCCAAAGTGGGACGACTAGGCTGACACAGGAACTATAACATTGGTTGTTGAAAATGAAGCCCCCTAGAAAATATATGCTTGTAGATCTCTTCGCGAAACACTCAGTATGATAGAAACCAAATTTGTGATTGCCGAATATCTAGGTATTTATCATCTGGTTAGTCTCTACCACTCATCATACAGTGTCGTTCATAAAAGCTTTCTCTCTTCTTCTTAACTTTCGAACTGATCCATTTAAAAATTTGATATTTGTTTTACTCAAATGGTCAAGTTAGTTCTACGATCTTCTAAAATCATCGTCGTAATCATCAAAATGGATGGCTCTATGTCCTATAGTCTATAGACCACATTAGTTAGGTTAGGCGGGAAATTTGAATTACGATCCATCCGTGGACCCGAGCACTGAATTCCCCATTGATTTCTTATGAACCTAAAATTTACGCGAATTTCTCGCCTGTTTTTAGATACTTTGGCTAATTTCTTAATGTTTATTCCGGTTGAAATAGATTCAATGAACCTTTCTCAACCATCTAGAATCAAGCTTTCATAACAAAATTGTATATTTCCAAAATAATTAATAAATATAAAAGTGTTCACCAAATTCGATTGACGTATGTCTTAGCTCACTCGAAATCAGTCAAAAATAATAACATAACCCTAAATCGTCCTTGTAATGACGCACAACAGAAGTCATCTACGACATACGGTAATCTTTCGAACTACACTGGTTTCAATTTTGATCTAAGAATAAATTGAAGTAGATTTTAATGTGGAAATAACATGAAAACATGCACTAATGATGAAGGTACCCAATACTTGATGTCTCTGTGATAACATTCTCTTTTAAAAAGGGTGGTTTGATCTCAAAGTTGAAATTCCTTGTTAAAGTTTTGAATATGGATCTCCCGCCAAGAGAATGATTCTAACCTAACTAATGTGGTCTATAGTCTAGTCAACAAGGGCTTTTTAGGTCAAAATTTTTGCGTATTCTCCGGAAATTATGATTGAGGTGTCATTTGATTCGGAATGGCATGTAAATAGTTTTTGATAAAATTCCAAGGCCGCTCGCAAAAATTGCAATAGTTATTAACAATTAAGTGAAAAAAAAAGAAGGAGGTTTAGGTTTTCGTCAATATCTGAAAAACTGTTCGAGGTAATTGAAGTTTGAAAAAAGATTCAAATAGAGGAAGAAATTTCCTAAAAAAAGTCCCAACTACCGGAATTGTAGGAACAATATTTATAATTTTCCTAGAGGGTTGAAAACCTTTGATGAATAAATATTATTTAAACTTATTAAATATGGAAATAAAAAATTGAAAAAATTCAGGCACCTACAGGATAGATAAATGAACTATAATCCGTGGTATAAAAATGATTATCGCGATTTTTCAATTAGTTATCCATTAGTTAATTAACCATTCTTTGTAGCACGAATATTAACATTGCAAGTACGATAATTGTTAAACTATTAATCTGAAAATTTTTTCCGTTCGTGGAGCTATTCTTCAAAGGTCTTTGAATAGATTCCTGTTGGAAAATTTTGAAAATTATTAATTTTTGCTTTGTTATGAACACTTTAGTTAAGTGAAAAATTTTAAAGCTTCAAACTATAATATTACTATTGATCCGTTTTTTTATGATCAGAAACTACTTAAAATTGATTTTTCATAATTATTATCTCCTATTGTTTGAAAAATTGTTATAAACATATGCATTGTTTATGAGATAATTAAAATTTTTTTTTTGAAAACATAATTGAAGCTTACAATTTTCACTTAAGTAAATTGTTAATAACAAAACGAAAATTAACAATTTTTCAAATTTTCCAACGAAAATCTATTCCAAGACCTCTGCTAAATAGCTCTTCGAAAGTAAAAAATTCTCGAATTAATGGTTTAACAATTATCACACTTGCAATGTTAATGTTCGTGCTACCAAAAATTGTTAATTGACTAATGGAAAAATCGCGATTAACATTTTCGTACAACGGATTATTGTTCATTGATCTTACAGGTGCCTGAATTTTTTATTTTCATATTTTATTAGTTTAAATAATATTTATTCATGAAAGGTCCGAAGGTGGCGAGGCGAGGCTTACGCAAGCCGGAGTAACCATTTTCGGAAGTATTTTCAAACCTCTGGGAAAATTATAAATATTGATCATAGTTCTATGAGTTGTGACTTTTTTAGCAAATTTCTTCCTCTTCTCGAATCTTTTTTCAAATTTGAATTATCTCAAATAATTTCTGAGATATTGGCGAAAAACCAAACCCCCTTCTTTTTTTCACTTAATTGTTTATAACTATTGCAATTTCTTCGAGCGGCCTTAGCATTTTCTCAAAAACTATCTACATGCCATTCCGAAACAAATGAAACCTCAATCATAATTTTCGGAGAATACACAAAAATTTTTAACTAAAAAGCACTTGTTGACTAGACTACTAGTGATGACCGGTGATACTGACTATATTATCATCCTAGAATATTTCGTCATTATTATCACTCCGCTAAAAATGGCGGCACATGTCTTACTGCAAATAAATTACATTACATTCAATCATTAAAGTAAATGAAGTAAGCAGAAAAAAACTTATATAGAAAAACCTAGAACTAATGATGAAATAATTCGGAAAGATAAAGTAATAAAGGAAGACTTTAATAACAACGTAGGTAGGTACTTATCAACTTATCTTAAGACTCAAGACTCACCATTCCAGAAATCAAAAAGAGGGATATAGCCACCATCTTTATTATTAGAAATGATATTTAATCATCAAAACGAAGTATTTTTGATTGTATTTTAGTAGGTATTCTAAAATTAATATTTTCAAATCGGGCGCTCCAGAAAATAGGAAGGGAGGTTTATGAACCGCGCTGTATGTTGAATTATATAAGCAAACGCTCTAAGAAGTGACTGAAAAGTAACTCTCATTTATTATATATCTTCGATACGTAGGTACACACCTGGAAAGTATTTGGAATATCAAAAAAATGTACTAAAGTGAGAAAATACACAATAGACTCTTATATGGTATTCATTACGGAACATTTTGGACATATTACTTATTTGCAGTTAATTCTTTATTCGTAACTTAATTTTTTATTTGGTCTTTCACATGGTCATTTATGTATTCCTAGAGAATTCCAGAGAAGAAAAAAATTATATGTTTTTGTCACAAACTAATTGAGAGGTAACCATGATGATAATGATAGAGTAGGTACCTAGATAGTTTCCTCTATTCTGATCTTAATTCAGTAGACAAATCCAAAACTTTGCAGATGAAGTAAAACATATTTTTCTACTGTAGAAAACTGTGACAATTGTCAAAAATAGTTTTTCTTACAGGCATGTCGATAGATTTTTTTCATGGTCTTTATCCTTCATTGGTTTTGCATTGTGTAGAGCTACAAAAAATCGAAAGAAACATCTCTATATCAATAATTCTTGCTTATCTCTGTTTGTTGCCTCTCCTTAGCCAGCTTTTAGGAAAAACTCAAATTCATCTAAAAATTCTAATATTAGGAAGATTAAAAGACTGATGGCTAAAATACTTGTGAGAAGAGATGGAAATTCTAAACAGGTTGTTATGAGATATGAGTGGAGTCAAAATACATATCATAATAATCGCTAAACGCTCGAAATTATGTTACACATCACTGCAATTGGCGAAGAAATTAAAATTTTTTAAATATAAAGGGGACACGCATTACGTGAAAATCTATTAACTAAAAACAAGTGCTTTATTTTCTGGGTAGCTTCGGGTTAAGAGGTTGTTGAATTAGAATTAAAATATTTACTCTAGAATATCCCATTATGAAGTATTTAATCGATATTTTAATTCGAAACTCGTTTTTCTCATGAAAACATAATTTATTTTCAACTCTTTCCCAACTTAAAGTGTGAGTGAAATTTCAATATGAATATAACATAATATTAAGGTAACCTTCTAATGCTTATCATTATGTGAAAATGTATATATTATAAGAATTATTTTATAGAACAATACAATTCTTTCATGTAAAAATATGTAAAAATAGCTTGTTGTTTGTTGTATTACTTACTATTCGAGGTTATGAATTCAGTAACTTGTATCGACTGTCATTCTACAAGGTTAAGTGACTATTTTTTTAATATTTGGGATGCCTTAAATACTGATAATTGTTTTTTAGTTTCTTGTTGATATATTATTGTGTACCTGTTATTTGATAATTTTGAGTAAGGTATTTGCAAATAATTGCCGCTCAAAATTCGCATTAGATCCTAAGAATCTATTTCATTTCGTGATAATTCTCACATGTGATGGCTGTTGTCAAAAAAGAAATAAATCTCATTATTCATATAAGAGCACATCTATCATTACAGGCAATAATTATTTTATAAGAGTAGGTGTACAGCGTGTACCCTATGAGAATGGTATGGATAATATCCTGCCTTGTACCTACTTGTTCTTGTCCTCTGCTCGACTAGTTCCGAAATATATTTCTCAATTTCAGCCATTCCGCTTGTTTTCTTCCTATTTCTTCAAACTTTCTCGATGGGTACTATGTTACAACAAATCCACAACAATTTGATGCATTTTTCAAAAAATTAACATAAAACGCAACAAATAAACGAGAATAGGTACAGTTCGAACATCTCAGTTTCAAGTAATTGTAAGAATTATTCACTGAAAGAGGCGAAATAAGCTGTAAACATGAATTAAAGTACGTTTCGGAATTTTGCTGGCGGGGGACAAACATCGTACGATCGCTCTCGTGTTTTATACCTAGTCGAATATTATAATTATAGCATGTAATATCTAAAATGATGAATTAATTCTGTACTCTGATGCACAGCTTTTAAACTGAGAAAGATCTACCGAACAATTGCAATAATATTACGGAAAAAAAGAAAAATGAACATGAACAAGCATTAAAATATAGTGTGTAGATAATAAAATAAAAATTTCGAAAAATCAGTTAATCATCAATTATGATATTATAATTGTTTCTTCCATCGATTGTATTTGATATTTTCATTAGGTATCTATATTAGTAGTTTTTCAAAGATATTGCATGTATGTAGGCATGTTGGATTGAGCTTTGTTATTAACTTATTTATTGATTAAGTCGGACCGTTCACGCCTTTGTAAATACACTTAACTGAAACATTGATAAATATATTTCATATTCGACAGTGCCTGGATTTTGAACTGAGTTGAAACATTCGTAGCACAGACTAAAAAAATGGATAGTATAAAATATATTTCCCACAAAATGGTATGAAAGTAGAGAACCAGACCTCATGTTGAATTTCAACAATCTAAACTCAACACAAAATGTTCACGGTATAATGAGGTACGTGTATAGTTAACTGAGAATGTAAATCCACCACGTTTTTTATTATGTTGTTTGAAACCTCTCTACAATTTTTTTTTCTGGTATACACAAAAATGCAACTCATAATAAAACATACTAACTTTTGTTAATTGTAAATAGTATTCTTTAATTATCGACTAAGAATAGTTGACTTCATTGCTCATTATAAATTAAGCCTTCCCATTAAAAAGGACCACGGGCACCACTGTCGTTCTGTGCCACCAACTTGAATCAGCAGCACAAATATTCGGCGAAGGCCCTGGATTCAAAAAATTTCGCACAAATTTATCTGCTGCTACGATAAAAATCGGAAACCATTGGCTTTGCCAAATAAACTGGGGTCTGGTGAACTTAATTTTTGTAGATGTTGAGAATTAAATACTATAATTTTGATATTCGTTTTAAATACGCTGCTGTATCATTTGTTTCGTGTTTTGAATTTGAATGATTGAACCTTTCGACAAATATTGCACAAGTTAGTCTTATACTTACTGTAAAATGTTCCTATTAAGGATATAATCTTTTACGAACTTTTCTTCAGAGTTTGTAAAACATTATTAGCTGAAGTAACATACTTGAATTTATTTTTACAATAAGATGTACCTCCAGGAAAATGTACTTGTTAAGTAATTTGGATGTTATAATTCATTGATTGAATGCAAGTTTGATTTTTTTGTCTTAAGTCATTGCCTACATGTATAAATTAATATTAAAGATTGATGTTTATTCTTCCGATATTGAATGAAAATGTAGTATTTATAGTTAGGTACAGTGTTTAGATATTCTAAATATTTACGAGAATACATAATGTTATTTCAAAATGACTACTGGAAATAAATGATTTAATTGCATAAATACATTTTTTTACCACATATTTTCCAAACCGTAAAGTCCGAAAGCTACCTCTAGCATGCCCTCATGATGTGAAGTGTAATTGCGCGTATGTTCTATTGTCCATTCTCCTGTATTGGACACTGTATTAGAATCTACCATGGTGAATTATATTGTCGGTTCTCCTGTATTGGACACTCTTAATCGAATTTATCATGGTAAATTCGATTAAGTTATGTTCCTCCTTATTCTTAATTTTCTGGATTAAAATGTTGCATGTAACCATTGCTGGAAGCTATTTGTTTAAGAATGCTCAATTCGTTATAATAATTGGCCTCTGAAAGTGGTATATTCAAAAGCCTATGAATGTAACAATTAAATGCAGTCATTTTGTGCAGGTCCGAGGGATTGGAAAAACTAGGTATCACAAGATCAGTTTGTCTGGGTTTTCTATAGATGCTAAAATTTAAGTGGTAATTATTTTTATGAATTGTGAGGTCTAAAAACTTAAGAGTATTATTTGTTTCTTATTGCGGACCGTCGCGAATGTGGCGATTAATTGCGCGAGGAGAGAGAGAGAGCAGTGTGTGGCCAGGTAGGGAAATATCGCGGCAACACGAGGAGCAGGATGATGAGCAGGACGAGGAGCATAGTGTAGCCGAGGCATATATCAAGTCAAGGTTGGTTTAAGCTGGCTGGTAACTTTAACTTAATCCTATATATATATTATTATTATTATGTCCTTATTTCCACATCTCAAATTAACATTACATCTATATATAATATATATAGACATAGATTTTTAGTGTTACGGCTTATAATCAGACTAAAGAATCCTTTAACTTATTAATTATTACTATTATTAATAAAATCCATGTTTCAAATTTTAAGTTAAGGGTTAAGTTAAAGTTACCAGCCAGCATAAACCAGACTTTAGTGGTATTGTTAATCAAAACACTAAAAAAATGACATCGTAAAGTGTGAAATGCCTGGAGCATCGGTGATTTGTCCGTACTTCGTGGCCATCGTGGCCCTCCGATGGTAACAGCAACAGCGGCAACGTCTAATTTTCCGGTGGATAGATTATGAAGTCTACTGGCTCTGTCCCTTTTTGTAAGAATTTTGTTATAGCAATGCAGTAAGGGACGGATTTCTATAACTTATAAGATTTCTATAACATATAAGATTTATATAACATCAACATTAGGAACACGCCTTACGGTTCCAGTTCCAGCCATAGAATTGAAAATAAGTAGTTCATTTATTTAGTAGTCGTAACGGACAACATCGCAAAATGTTTTTTATGTAGAAAAAATAGGTTACGAGGTTGTCAAAATTGACAACTAAAGTGGGATGTTTCTACAAAACAAAAACAAATAAATCAAAGTAATCAATCAAAACTGAAATGGATTCTCTGAGAGAACCCGACATAGGTTTATTGAGTACCACGGATTTTTCACCGGAAAAATGTTAGTTCAATATTTGCCAATAAAAGAATATAAACTAAAAAGAATACTTTTCAGATGTTAGAGATCTATCTCAGCATTGCGTTGGAGGTCCAGAATTACGTAGATTAAGAAAGAAAATTCAGAGTCTTTCAGAAGAAACCAACAGTACATTGAAGAGAAATGTTTATCAAAATTACATGCAATTTATTGAATCTGCTAAAGAAATATCTCGTATCCTTCACGACAATACATACTTCTATTCAAAGGATTGAAAAGTTTCGTATTATATGAAATGTATTTCCTTAACATTGATTTCCCACAGATCTGGAAAGCGAAATGTATCAGCTATCCCATTTATTGTCTGAACAAAAATCACTTCTTACTTCCTTGTGCAGTACATCAATACTAGGAGATGACTCAATGTTGATCAGGAGAACTGAAAATAATGATGAGGATAAAAAGCAACAGGAATTTAATCGTGAAAAGATCTTGGAGAAAGTAGAGGGCTCTAAAGTAAGACTATTTATTAGTTGAACAATTGAACTAAATATTCGTACTTATCTCTGCTGAAACGTTCATTGAATTATTTTCAGGAGGTCCTTGAAGCACCAGATAGAACCTACCTCTATGAAGGACCATTGGTTGAGTTGGATCCATTAGAAAATAATCCTGTAAAGAATGTACAAGCATATTTATTTTCAGATGGACTCATGATTGCTACAAAAAACAGGTATGCATTTCACAAGATCTAGGTGGAAATAGACTTTTGGTTCATCTCCCTTTTCTCCTTCATTTTTCCATCCATAATTCTGGAAATTTTCAAAATTGAGGAGGAAACTGAAAGGCAGAGAAATACAAATTAAATATATCTATAAATTTTGTATAGAGACATAAGGCAAATGGACCTCCTTTTGAATATGTTTGCCACGATTTTTGACTTCCGATTATACTGGAAATGGATATCTCGCTTATTTCACCCTGTATATTTTTACATTGCTGAATGGAAATTCTATGTTTATTGTATGCAGCATTCCATGTAGCTATATTGAATAGTTTTCGAGATATCCACCGTTTAAAAAAAAAAAATAATTACAGATGAGGGATTGTTTGAACTTTTTGAGAGCGCATTGCACAACTTCAGATCTATTTTATGAAATTGGTTAAGGAAAAGTATTATATGTTATTTTGTAGGTAACATTATGTTCTGATATAGAGGATGTTCAAATGACCTTGTCAAAGTTGTATTTCAGAAAGAGGCAATAAGACGATTTTTTCAAACGCGAGCAGTAATAATAAAAAATAGATGAATTCTTCAACTTATTCTTATAGGTATCAATAATTTTATCTATGTTTGCCCCAAGATGCATAGAATAATAGAATATTCTATGCATCCCTGTTCACCCCTACATATGAAACTATGGCCAAAAATATCCATAGAATTTGAAAATAAGTACATTCGAAAATGTAATACATTTTTTGTACAGAATTTCACACGGATCAAATATATCTTCCTCCGTAAACTTATAATGGACACTCCCGGTAGGACACCTGCTATATCTTTTATCTGATTGTTTCAGCCAAGGATTGATGAAATATGTTTTTGAAGTGATGTATGAAATTGGAAGCTTGGCAGTTGTTAACGTGAAAGATTTGGGAAATGTCAAATATGCATTCAAGCTATTAATCTTTCCAGATACTAGAGTATTCAAGTGTAATTCAGGTGCAGTCAAGGTTAGTAAGAGGGAATAGACACTGTTTCCTTCATATACGGCCTCCTGCACCAGTGGAAACTGATAGGAATCTGTTTTTCTAAAAATGGCAAGTACAGTAGAGATTCGATTATCCAGCCCTCAGTAATACAGATTCGTGATTATCCGGATTAGCAACCAAACATTTTTTTTAATGACCACCGAGCATTATGTAGTAATATGTAGAATAACCGCTCTAACACCTTCTAAATACAGACGACCGGACGTACAGAATTGGACTTGACCCCGGATTATTCACAAGTGAGTCAAATCAAAACATTTTCGGCCGAAAATCCCAAAATTACAGATTCATATCTGATTTCTAACTAGAGATATAGACCACAACGCCACTAATGCAGGACCATGTATAACTATGAACTAGACAGTTACGTTCTCTATTCCCATAATATAGAGGGATACCCTTTTAATATCCAAATCGAATTATAAATATAATGCATATAACTAATGAAGAATTTAATTTATGACAGAACGAATGGCTCGATAAAATCGATCAAGCTAAAAAAACAAAATTGAATCATGATCAGCAAAGAAGGGAATCAACTACTGAAAAATCACCATCTCGATCAGCATCTATAGATTCGCCAAGTCTCAATCGTAAGTAAAAATAGAGTACAAACCAATATTATAACCTCGATTATTCCTTATTGTACAAGAGAAGTTTATTTTAAGTTCTAATCTACCTTCGAAAGGAATGTGGCTGAGATTCCAGCCACAAAAACCGTTCGAAATGATTATATTGTAATTTAATTGCTTATTCCACAAACTAAACAGGTGTTCAACTAGGTACATAGAAAGCTGTAATTTCTGACATGCTCATCAGCGCGAATGTTCAATGGTTTGAAGTATATCCGGCCCTGAAGGACCAATGTTTTAGAGTAGTGGACTGTATTTAAGTAATAAGTGATTCAGGTTTTCAAAACTTTAATATGCACCTCAGCTACAAAGGGTCTCTCAAGACGTATGTTCGTCGATAGCGGGTTTTTGATATAGCAAATAAAAATCTTTCTTTTCATACAGTTTAACTTTTTTTCAACCCAATTAGTAAGCATTTCTTGGAGAAACAACTTATTAATTTGCTTGAGTTATTTTATCTTTTGTAGTCCGTATGTTTTTTTTTTACAAATATTCTTATATTCTCGACAGCTTTTGAGGAATCAGAAGAAGATGGGGGAATAACCCATCCTGAATGGTTTCTTGAAGCTCCAGAAGAGTTAGATGTATGTGTTGCTCAAAGACATTTTGAAGATGCACTATCCCTTTTACAAAGGGCAATAGAGTATGCAGCTCATGCACCGCAGGATCATCTCTTGACGGAAGTTCAGAAGAAGGTAATAACATTGTTGAATGATTTTATTGTGTTGAGGGAACTTTGGAGTAATGCTTGGAATGCTTTTAAAAGCATTCTGTAAATATTATTTTTAAGAAAAGTTCAATATCTCGTCGACTTATGACCAGAATAAGCTCAGAATTTCTCTGTACCTGAAGGGCAACGATAAAATCGATTATCTGCTATATAGCATTTTTTATCATAACAGAAAATATTATTTTTCTGGAAATGAAATATCTCACATATGGTATCCAAGTAAACGATTTATTTGTTGCGATGAATTTGATTTACTATTAATATTATTTTGGGACATTGCAACATATCATTGAACGAAGTTACTTGACACATCCATAATACGGAACATAATGATTGAAATCTTTAGATCAATCTGCATCGAAAAATGATGTTTGAACAATTTCCGAGATATTCCCATTTCAAATATTGTTTTCTTGATATATCGGCTCTCTAATATCCATAAATTTCATTAGTGGTTTTATTTTCTCCATCATAAATTTCAGATTTTGATTAATTCAGATTCTATATTTCTAGGTAGATCAGAGACACACTCATCTAACAGAAGTGTTGATGAAGGAGCTAGAAATTAAACCAGGTAAATCGATGCAAGGTGGTTTGGGAGCATCAAGACGAGCAGTTCGGCTTTTGATTACGCTGGGTCAGCCGAATCAGGTGAATTTTATGCTTAACAACAACTTCAGTCGTTCAATACCTTATCTAATTTGCAACATTTAAATACTTTCAAAAAGTTGATAAATGATATTCGATTCGCCAGCATTCAGGTTTTGTTAACTTAGTGCTATAGAGAAAGATGTGGCCAAAACATAAGTTCCCAAAAATGTGACATTAAAAGATTAAATAAAAAAAATTCTGGCAATTTTGTCGAAATTTGCTGTGCATGATTTTCGTCCATCCGATGGCGATAAAACGATGTCAACTTATTGCTTGCACAATTGACTTACTTGTAGTTTCCTGTTAAACCCAGTCAATATTGGATTAGAAATTTGTTACAAATCTATATATTTGGTATACAAGTATATTATCATTATTGTTATGTTCGATTATGCTTTCAAATATTAGCATGGCTGGAACTATGATTATAGACCATGCAGAAATATGTCTTCCAAACATTCGTCACTGTATAGATCAATTCATTTGGGACATCAACACGCCGGGGGCCAGCTAGTCTTAATATACATCATTCTTCTGTCAGTGTGTATGTAACTGAACTCCTCCTAAACGACTTGACCGATTTTGATGAAATTTTGTGTACGGTGTTGAGTGGGTCCCTGAATGGTTTAGATTCGCAATCCATCTCTGTAGGAGGCGCCGCAATCAGGTTCTAGAAGATTTGTTTCGTATTTTGGTACGTAATGCGCTGTCTTAGATATTAGAACATCTACTGTTCTCAGATCTCAGATACTTGGAGGTGGCATTCGTTATTAATTTTAAGTTCACTCAGTTCTACGCCGTTTGTAAAAATAAAAATAAAAACATATTATATTAAAGTGTAATTAATGTGTGAAGGGTTTTGAAATGTAATTAAAATCTATACATGTGAGATTAGCTGTTAGCTGCAGTATTGAAGTGAGTATTTCATCTAGTTATTTACTTAAAGAAGTTACTTATATTTCTGCCAAATGAGCCAATTTCAAGCAACAGATATCCTCCGGACATGACACTAGAATTGATCAGCTTAGGATATCAAGAAATGGGAGTTTTTCATTTTGATTTAGGCAACGGCAAATCGCACAATGGTAATGTCGAAACGAATTTACTGTAAGCTCACTCTTATGTCACTCAACTAGAGCGCCAAAAATTTTGATTTAAAAAAAAAATTGCCGATCCAGCTGATATCAGGCAACGAACGTTCGAGCAGGACAACGTCTGCTAGGTCTGCTAGTATAATATAAAATAAGAGTGAAAACAAAAATGTTGATTTGAAATGTTGTTACTTAGGCCTGTGACTTATTCCTCAACATATGTACCTGTATGCTGAAAATACAATGCAAAAGGGTGAAACGAGAAGGTTCCACCTCGATGTATATCAAACATCTATCCAGTGTCATCTTCACGAATATTTGTCACATGACTGAAGAATTTTTGAGAAACTTTCTGCAGTCTCCAACCTGTTATTCCGGTATGTCCGAACATTTTGAATACAATTCTTCCTTTTTTACTAACGGAATTACTGATGTTATTGCAGCTTATGTAGTATGGGTGAGTGCGCAGCTGTCGCAGTTCATCGCCCATTTCATGAAGCAGGTGTTCGGTCCACAGGCTGCACTATCAGTTGTTACGGAATGTGTTGATCTAGTGAGATGTCAGTGTGAAAGGGTAAGATATATTAGAGATCACTGCAAATTTTCCGCAACACTGTAGAACGTCCACAATAAAGTTATATTGGACGCTGATTGCTCTAGGCCTAGGCCAATCAATGAAACCTATTGTGCGTCGGCTATGCAGAGGTTGCCATGGTCTCAGTTTAGTTTAATTTGTCAGAGCTGCAGAGCACTGATGAAGACCAAGAAGTCTAAAATACGAGTCTGTTCTTGCTCTGGGCAAATCAATGAAGCCTCATGTGTTAATTCGAGTTCTGAACTCTGTGCATGAGTGTACATAGATTCACGAGAACCTACTGGCATAACCCTCAGATCTTGTTGATTAATCACAAAACAAGTGTCCAAAATTCCCCTATTAATGATTTAGATTAGACGAGTAGCCATTAATCCGCCTAGCCATTAATATACCTTTTTCCAGTAGATCAATTGAACTGTTGCATGGATTGAATCGTTATGTCAACATAATACAGGAAATCAATGCTATGTCTGTGGGGGTATAGAAACCCATTCAAATGCACACATTCACTTTTGTGCCATGAGATAAAAATACCCTGTATAGCAGTGGTTTATTTTCAATGATGTAGGTTCCGAGTGTTATTTCTACACAAATCGTACGGTTGTGCCGTGGAAAACTATGAGTTGGAATTGACGTTAAAAAACACCCTGTATAAAGACTTCTCAGTCGTCTCACACACTGTTACAATAGACAAATACTTTGTTTGTGGCAGCTTAAGGACACAAATAAGTTCGATCGTACAATTGTGCCATGAGATAAAAAACACCTTGCATAGCACTGGTTTATTTTCAATGATGTAGGTTCCGAGTGTAATTTCCGTACCACAAAGTACTCAAATCGTACGGTTGTGCCGTGAAAAACTATGAGTTGGAACTGACGTTAAAAAAAACACCCGGTATAAAGATATCTGATAAAAACAGTCGTCTCAGACACAGTTACAATAGAAAAATACTTTGTTTGTGATGGTGTAAGGATACAAATCCGTTCAAACGTACAATTGTTCCATGAGATAATATAGCAGTATTTTCAGGATTATTCCTATGACCCAAATCAATCCAATCGTACGGTTGTGTCATGAGGAACTGTGAGGTAACATTTTATAAAAAACGCCTTGTATAGCAGTAATTTTAATATCTAATAATTAATAAATAAAGTTTATTCGATAACCCTTTGCCCAAAGATGTTATTTCGAATCGAACCCTCTACACGTCGACGCTTCATCGTTCGAGCTGCCCGATCAGTACACAAATAATGTGAAAACCCTGGACTTGTAGGATTGTCAGTGCTTAGTGCCATGTTTCCCGTTCAAAAACCGTCAGAATCGGCAAATTTTGCGTAAAAAAATTCGGTCCATTTCGTTCCTATCTGACAGTTGGCGGATTTTTTTATTGGTCTAAAATACTGAGAAATACCGTAAAATTAACGTTTTTCTTTAATTTTTTAAAAATACTCACGATCTGAAGTGGGAAACGAAATTTATGTACTTTGACAATATCAACCTTCTTCTACGTTGCTACGCGAATCTCGACCGTCTAAATTCCTGTCACCGGGAGGAGATTCTTTTCCCAATTTCCTCTAAAAACGTCAAAATCCGAAAATTCAATTAGTATATTATGTAATGTAACTAATGGCCAGCAGTCAATAGCCTTACTTTCGTTCAACTAACTGGTTATTAGTGTTAGGTGTCGTTTGGTGCAATTTTATATGTCATCCTTCTGTTTGATGTCAAATGTGAGAACAGGCGATTATGAAATTGTGTATTATCTTATAATGGATATTAAATGCAAATCAAGTTAAAGTTCAGTGTTTTAATATTCAAGAATACTGGATGTGAGTAAATAAGTTTTCTCAAACAATTTAATGGAATTGCGAGGATCAGATGATGAAGCTTTCATATAATTATACAATAATTAATCCACTAAGGATTTCTGTGTTCAAAATGTAAAGAATCTGCAGGGGTGTATTAGCACATTGCAAAATCGGTCACTAGCCACGTGCAATGATAGACCTACGATGTTATTCACATATATTTATTTATTTGTTTAATCGTGAAGGAAAAACGATTGAATGTTTTAGATTATATACATACCTTTTTCAGTTATGTAATTATGGAGTTGATATGTGCTATCAGCTAGACGGTCTCCTACGTGCCTCTATATCAAGAACGCTGAGAGATACCAGAGAAAAATATGTGGATTCCATTAGGATAAAAGCGGCTGAAGATGCTTGGACACCGACGAATTTGAAATCGAAAAATGGACTTCTAAAGTTTCTGCAGGAATATTCTGATCTAGGTTTGAAATTAGATTCCTACATCACGGGTGAGTTTCTCTTTCATTGAACAAGTTAGTCAGTTGGTTATCCATGGTGTTTTTTCATTTATATGTAAACACATAGCTTGCTAATAAATCTCCCCTAAGAATTCACATCGTGGGGTTATTGGCATTGACCTTCTACTCCAATAAACTTACTGGAAATGGTCTAATGGCGTAGGATAGTTTGAATCCCCGATCGTAGAATGACTCGGACGGGGAATTTTGTGTGCAGCACTTTGTGAGAAGCTGCACCGTCTTGTTGAAGCCACACTTTCCCCTTCTTTAATGCCATTCATTTGATTCAATTCTTCCTGGCCTGCCGTTTGTAGGCGCGATGTAAATAACAAGGTGGGGAGAGAGACAGACATGGAGAGAGAGAGGCAGAGACAGAGACGCTGTTGCTTTGTAGTTGTTTTTTTTTCCACACAATCATTCGACGCTTAATGTAGTTTCCAAATCTCCTCTGAACCACCATAGAACGATTTCTAATGATTCTTTCCCAAAATATGCAAGATTCATTTCAATTGAATAACCTTGAAAGCACCTCACAACCATTTTTCACTGATCATACGACGTGAATGTACTTTATGTTGTGTCTTTTGAGCTTCTGAGGATTGAACAATATTTTTTCAGGTGATGTTTGGCTGCAGCTCACTTCTAATAATCTAATTTTCACGAAGAATTTTCTGAATTTGCTGAGAGATTGTATGAAATTGAAAACAACAAAACTGCTCCATAGCATAGATGAAACTTTGTATGCAGTATTCGATGCCCAGATAAGACATCATGAGACAACCTTACGCCAGGAAAAACGTGCAGAAGTAAGTAAAAATATACAGGGTGTTTCTTGAGTATGTGTAGAAAGTGAATTCTGTCGCATATATTTTAGAGACGTGAAATTTGCAGAGTAGGTTTCACCACCTTTAAATACGTTAACTGAGGTTTCAAATTGATCCTTAGCTGAGGACCTCAGTTAGGACTTACGGAGATTGAATGCTTTGTGAATACGGCGGTATTTCTTGTTGGTCGCAGCTAATGGTCCACTAGTTTACTATACTAAAAGAATTGCAGTAATATGGCGGACGGGGTTTCTACGCGAGACGATTACTTAGGGAAAAGGGGTGTCGTCGGGAAGCGGGCGGGTTTGAAAAATTTCCCAGAAAGGTGACTATTTCGACGACGAAGGGCGAAAAATTGTTTCCACTTCAAGGCAATCGCGGTGATTTTTGAAACGATTCCTTATAATTTAAAAAAAATCGCAAAATCGATAGATTTTTTCGATTTTTCAAGTGAATTATGATTTCTGGGAATTTTTTTAAAATTCCCACGCTTGGAGACCAAATTTCGATATCTTTTACCCTTTTCCCGTATATAACTGAGGTCTTCAGTTAAGGGTAAATTTGAATCGCACCTCAGTTAACGTATTTAACGGTGGTGAAACAAGGCTATACAGCGAATACGGCGGTATATCTTTCCCTGACATCTAGTTTGGTTGAGTGAATTATTTAAAAATAATTGATATAACAAACTATAGTCGTATTTTCGCGATCCAGATTTAATATTTTTACCACTCTAAAGTTGAATTTGATCTACATTTTGAAATTGTAATTACAGCAAAGAAAACTTGTAACCAAAAATGCAGAGTTCCTGCTAACTTCTCTTCTAGGGGTGTGTCAGGAAGAATATCAAGAGGCTGTTGGTTTCCCTTGCGAGACATTGGTCCAAATCCAGAAGGAGTACTCAGCTCTACTCAATGGAATATCTCCAACTAGTAGAAGTATCAAGACAAAATACTCCTCTGAATTTCTGTAGATTACTTAGATATATTTAATGAATTTTGTTTTATATTTTGTTCTAATTTGTATTCTATATATAAAGTTGATGAAATTTACATAGGTATTTTCATTATTACTTTGAAATATGCAGATTTTATCAAAATCGCCGTGGAACCTAGCTAGTAGGGATTTTAGGGCTCATACAACTCAAACAGTTTGGAACCCCTGAACTAAAGATGATCTCATTCTCTGAAAATGTAGGCTGCTGATGTGGTAACAATGTATAAAAAATTCTTAAAAAACACTGACATGAAATCATGAGTTTTGCGCGCATGTTCCTTTATCTATTTACGACTCATACAAAGTCGATCGAGCTAGAATCGGTTATCGATTATAACATGACGCCATTTGGACATCAAACCTACGCTGCAAAATTCAAAATTCTGAAATTACAGATATTTGGACAAAATGACAGCGCCCTGGAACAATCACATAAGAAAAATCTTCAAAAGATTTGGAATACAATCTTTCTTAAAATTATCGGCCCACATCAAGCAGTATAAAATATTCAATAACACTACGTCAAAGTATATCATTTATTTCATTTCGATCGAAGACTAGCTTTAAATTAAATTCTTAACAGTCAACAAGTCTTATCGCATAAAAGATGTTTCAGTAAAATACTTCATGATGACCACAAGTCAAAACTTATAATTTATCAAAAAAGTTCTACATCATTTAATCGTTGTTGATTCATCAACAGTCATCAGCTACGTGATCAGTGTCCAATTTCTGTTTCTTTTTCGCTTTGATGTCTGCCATTGCTTGCTCTATAGACCTCATATCTTTTTTGTTTTCACTCGGCACTGAAAAAGTAATTGTAAAGGAAGAATGCTTCAATTTCTTTTCTCATACCGAATCCATAGGACTTATTTGTTCCTACATTCTTCGCTCCTTCGAGAGCTGCCTCTTGACCAATTATATGAGCATATTTGTCTTTATAATTACTATTAGGAACAAACTTTTGTTTTCTTTTTCTAGCTTTCTGTGATTCTTCCTTTTCATCATGCTCCTGTTGTCTCTGAAAATTAATATTTGAATCGATTTGCTACTCAAAAAAACACCCAAAAGGGATCGATATTCATCAGGGGATGGCTAGACCTGATACACTCTTTTCAGTATAATATAAACATCGGAATACAGCAAGAAACCTACCCTACCAGACACTTTTCAAAGCTGCAGATAGTGAATGCCGTATATTAAATATATACTAAAATCTATCTAACTAGAAAGAAAGCCCTAAAATAGCATTACAACAGTTGACAACTATTCCCAGTTCACTAATATTCCCCCTGTTGCTAATTCCCTTATGACATGATATCACTGACATGGCATTATTTTATTTCTAATGCCATCATCATTGGTTTTTCAAATAAATGGCACATTAACTAAAAAATATAATGTGTACCTGATCAAGTAACTGCTGTTTTACTGCTTCATTCCAAGGTTCTCCTCGACGTCTTGCTGCTAATTCATCCTCACAAGGAGGATGGTCCTTACGATATATCCTCATATACCTATCGACACCATCTTCTCCAAAAGCATAAGCGAGTAAATTCTGATTTTCTGCGAGTTCGTGTCTGAAAAGAAGAAATTGATTAATACCTCTGCTATTTCATGCATTCGTCGCTCAATATTCAAATAACTCACACTATACTTCTTTGTATCGCATCCATTGGATCAAACTTAAGTGTTGTGTTATTTTTATCCCCAAAGTGTTTCAGTATTTTTTCCTCTACCCTTTCTTTGAACCTTTTCAGTCTATCTTTTTCGGCGGCTTGGTGTTTTTCATAGAATTCTTTTTTCTCTATAAAAGAAGATATTAACAATCATTCAGCTAACCTCGAAATAAGGTGCGCGTATTTCACATAGCTTACTTTTTTTAAGTTCACGTTCTTTATCTGACATAGCAGGAGGCTTATCCATTGAATTCAATATTGAACCAAGAAGATCCATATTCGTATAATTATTATCTACTTTCGTATTCCCTTTAAATTGAACGTCGGTTAAAGTTAAAATCGAATGTGTTTTGATAATTTCACGTTCACACCTGACTTCTGTCAAACTTTTGCAAATCAGACACAGAACACAGAACATTGTAAACGTTTATATCTGGTTCTTATCATGGCCTTCAATCATAGGGCGCAACCAAATAAATTCGTGGATTCCATTCCAATTGAGAGCGTTAAATAGTAATGTAGTCTAACTTCAAAATATAGGTACTGTACTGATATCGGTTTTTCCGTTTTGTTATTACTCTAGTAACCGTTGAGGGTTTATTGATTTCTATGACTTAATTTTTCTAACCTTGGCTGTATTGTGATCATCTAGTGAATTGGTAGGACTACATACTTTCGTTGTATAGGCAACCCAAGTTACACTCGATGAAATAAGGAAAATGAGCGGGAAGTTTGAAGATTGAAACAAGGTTGTGCGTTCAGGTATGTATATTTCGTATAACTGGTGGACAAGACGAACAACCAATTAGAAAAACCCCCCAGTAGTATGATCGTCGTGATCAAAGGATATATCAACTAACTGGTAAATTCACTTTTCTACTATAATTAAGAACGATACGGAGAGTACTTGGTGGGTCGTGAAGTCTATATACCTGCAGTATAACGTTAGAATTTGCACCAGATCAGAGATCAGTAATTATTAGTGTTTATAGATCATTCATATTCGCATGAGGTGAGTAAAGTGCAGTGCCCGACCTACACTCTTTCTATCTTGTTCATTCCCTCAGGACGTGATTAAAGAGCAGTGCCAGACCTCACTCTTTCTTCCTCAAGCTAGTGCCTGACCTATAGCTGTTGAAATGCGCAGTGGTGGTCGGTGGTTTAGCTTCACCAGAAGGAGCCCAAAGGGGTCAATGAATTCGAACGAACTATCAGAGAGCTGATTAACGAAAAATGCAGGAAAACCTTCATGACATTATAAAACTAACTCTGGACTCACTCTTGGTACAACTGGGAAAATGTATTACTCATTCACACACTCTACCATATTAACATTATTAAACAAATTAATTATATCAATAATTATACACAAGTTGAAATATAGAGATTTATTAATAATTCATATCCTAGTACCAGTAGGTTGATCACACAAAATAAGACACACCAAAAGCTACACAACGGAGGCACTGAATCATGAGAAAGAAGTATTAAAAAGGATACAGTAAACTTGTAACAAAGTCATAAGGGCAACTTTAACAAACTTTCATAATACCATCAAGCAAGATGGTGGATCAATCAAAATTTCCAAGTTCTTCTCTTATTATAATTATAGCAGACAGTGGATCTTCCCTCCATCAGTGTCTGCTCGAGGGGTCCATATTTTCTAGATCCGGCACTGCCTAAATTTAGTTTTCGGTATATTAGCACAAGTAAAACAAATTTCATATCTATCACTGCAAAACCAAGATGGGGAAATAATTTAGTAGTTAAATATTTGGTACTGGAATTACCAGTGTAATTCAAAGAAGCATAACATTGTCTTATAGCATTAACAACTCAATTCCTGATCGAATTATTTGAATCAAAAGATAATGAGAGAATAAAACAATCCAACCGATTTAAAATATATTTGAGCAAGAATTATACTAATAAAATAATATTTAGCTCCCAAAAAAATATCACAGACCACGAAAATTTATTTTTACAATTTCAATAATTTTACAAAAACACATTCAATTCAATATATTATTTTAAAACTACAATATTACATTAACGATAAAAAATAAGATTAGTAACAATGATATTCTTAATCCAAATAATTGACATCAAGTTCTTATGTACAAATGAGAATTTATTTAAAATATAAAATTTGATACATACAATAAAATGGGGTAGACTGCATGTCATCCACATACATTTCAATGTAGTTTAAAATTGATTCAAAAGATCAAGGGTTTTCAAGTTATCGCCCAATAAAATGATGTCATGTCAAGGTGATCGTTCAGGTAAACTGAAAAAATCATTTGTCATTTTATCAGATTCAATTGCAGAAGGTAAGTCAGAACTTTTCTCGGGATTTTGAAGACGTTCCCTGCTCCTGTTAACCGGAGTTGACGTTTGCTTATACAAGAAATCTGTATGATGTATATCTGAAAATTCATGACTTTCATTAAGTGAACCTGGACTTGCGTCTGTCCTCAAGGTACTAGATGATATTTTTTGAAACAGTTGTTTGGACAGGAATTCTTTGATATCGATTTCACTGAGATGTTTAAGGGTAGAAGGACTTTTTATGTCTATAGAACTGGAACTTGATGTTAAAGCAAGAGCTTCTTGCGTTTTTCTCAATGTTGATATTGCCCATTCCATTCCAATACTTCTTAACATAGCTTCTATTCTTAGCATTTCTACTTTTTCATCGCCTGAAGTGTTTGAAGAAGCAAAAGAGTTATCAGAATAGTTTGTGCTCTCTTTTGTTACAGAAGAATTTTTTGAATAGGCGATAATAGGTGAAGAGGTTTTTCTGTTAAATATATTTTCTGACTGATTGTTAATAGGGGAGGAAGTGTTTCTGATAGTTGTAGGTATGAATGGCTTTGCTCTAGTTGAAATTTTGTTGTCTGATTTGGCTTTTGCAGGGGGTGCACCAGATTTTATCTTATTTGTTTCAACAGGAGACTTAAGCTTTACTTTGTTCTCTAGAATTGGTGACTTTTGAGGGGCTGGTATGATCTCTACCACTTGGGATCTTCTTTCTTCTACTGGAGATTTATCTCTTAATGTACTCTCAAATCTCATTTGACTATCCTGTTCTGGTATAGTTGATAATTCATGAGGTGCAACAAAATCAGTATATTTTCGAGCAGCCAGTAAACTTTTAGAAGGAGGTGGCTTTTTATGTTTTGTATTAGAGGAATCTGTAGCTAATGCCGGTACTTTAGGAATGTCTAATAATAATGGAACAAAATCAATAGTGTCTACACTTTTAGGTGGCGATACATTTTTCTTTGTGGCTTTATCTTTATGGACTGGCGATTCTATGATTTTAACTTCGTCCTCAGCTTTATGGTCGTCACCATCATCTATGACTACGGGTGGCTCTTTTAAAGCTTTCAACCTTTTAGCCAAATCTTCTTCAGCTTTACTTGCATTAACTGAATCTGGACTAACAGGCTCTTTTCCAAAATTTTTAACTTGCTCAGGCGTCAATCCTTTCAATTTTTCCGCCAAACTGAAATTAATGTCTAATAATTTCGAGTCTCCGGAACTACTACTACTAGAAACTGACCTACGTTCACTGGTGGAATCTTTAGTGTTCGAGGATTTATTAGGACTGGGAAGATCCATATATTTCGTTGAGCTATCATTTGTAGGTAGCAACGAGGAAGTTTGAAGCATTCTATTTTTATCTTCTCGCACTTTTTCAATCATCGACGTTAAATCAGAGATTCGCTGGCTACACTGATCGGCGATTTTCGCATATTTTGTTAAAATATCGGGATACTGTTCATTTGAATCTATTTCGCTAGCTATGATAGTTCTGTTATCGCTAGAGACTGTCAAAAAACTAAAATTTGGCAAAGTGGTTCGACTCTGACAAAATTCGTTTATTAGATTAATTCTAGTGTTTGTGCTTGAATATGCGGTACTATTTGCTTTGTTACTGTCCAAATCAATGATACTCTGTGAAGGTGTGGTCACGGTACTCACTGAACTCACTCCTAATTCGTCTATACTTTGTCTAGACATTGCCAGTAATTTCTGTACTTCCCCTAAAACATTTTGATTTTTCAATTTCGTAACTGGCGACATTTCATTCAAATTAAGTTGTTGGGGTTTTCTACCAATCAGGTTGCAGAAATATGGAGGAGCTTTGGCTTCTGTGTCAGGTTTATTAGGTAGATGTGGGGGGCTCATGTACGAAGTACTTGATGTTGAGACTTGTGAATTATTTTTAGAGAACTTCTCATGCCAAGACTCCGGTTTGCTTGTATCTTTACTTCGGCAACAATCATCATTCAATGCATTCCTAATTTCGTCATATTTTTTATTGCTATTTGATTCTTTCACCCTTTCTGGTTTTTTAATTTCAGTCGGTTTAACAGCTGTTTTTGGTTTTTGAACTATTCTCGGATTTTCAACAATTACAGACTTGACTTTGTCATTTATACCACCAGATTTATCCTTGATCAATACCTCTGATGATTTTCCATCTTTGATTTTTATAACAATTTCACACAGTTCTGCGGATTTTTTACCAACAGTTTCACAATGACAACTATTCATTTGATTTTTTGCCGTTTTCACATTAACAGGTTCACTAAGAGAAGTCAGAGAGTTTGCTGGTACAGATGGTATAAGAGTATTACTTAGTATTATGATTTTATTTTTTTCCACTCTCTTTTCGTTTTTATCTGATTCAACGGTATTTGATGATTTAATACTTTCCTTAGTGATGCTCCTCTTTGGATCTGAAACTATTTGTTGACTCGTACTTGAAATTTCTTGATTTTTCTGTTCTTTCGCAACATTTTTCGTACTTTCTTTTGACGATTTGAGTGTTGCTGATTTAGTGTTTACCGAGGTTTTAGTGACTTGCAAATTTGAAAGCGATTGTTCACTCGAACTTAAATTTTCCTTTCTACTTTTCTGTTCTTTTGCAACATTTCTCGTTCTTTCATTTGAGGATTTTCGTGATGCTGATTTAGTCTTAATGGAAGTTTGAGTGACTTGGAAATCTGAAAGCGATTGTTCACTCGAACTTGAAATGTCCTTTGTAGTTTTTTGTTCTTTGATGACACTTTTTGTATTTTCTTTCGATAATTTTTTAACTGTTGGTGATTTAGATTTCTTCGGAGCGGCCTGCACCTCTTTAGATTTTGATGTTGTTTGTTTTACTGGCTTCTGATGTTTTCTGATCGGTTCTTGGGAGGTGTCACTAGAGGAACTACTTTGAAGAGAATTAGTCCCCACTTTAACTGACACTAATTTCTTTTGGGAAACCTTACTGCCTTCTTTCTTAGATGCATAAATTCCAGCTGAAGAATCCGAGGAACTACCATCTTTTTTGGAATCGACTTTTGGGCTTGTTGTGAAAGGCAATACTTCCGATAATTTCTCAGTTTGTATCTCCTTCAATATTTCTTCTTTCTGTTTCCTCAATTTTCCAAGCACTGTTTTCAACTGTTCCGTTCTAAATTTACTTTCAGATGGTATCTTCCCTTCCCGAAGCAAGACAGCAACTTCTTCTTCTGTGTATAATTTCTTTGTTTTTTGCCCATTCTCCCAGGTTCCCAAGTTCAGGGAATCCTGGTTTATTGAAATTTTATCCCATTCCGCCACTCTTGTTTTTGTTGTATTTTTTACAGGGATTGTAACAGTTGATGAACGCCTATCTGGAAATAATTTTTCATATGTATCATCCAAAATACTTTGTTTCTTCTTCTCTTGCTCTCTTAGTCTTTCTTCTGTCATATGGTATTCCGGTTTATCCTCGTTCATTTCATACAGCCTTTCCAATTTTTGCAAAGCCGGTAATTTCTTCATCAAATCCTTGTATTCTCGTTGTAACTTTTCCTTTTCCAACGCCCTTTGACCTCTAATTATCGCCTCTCTGTCCCTTTGCCTGATCTTCTCCAGAAAGTCATCATTGTTTGGTGGTTCCGGAGAAATTATAAGACTGTTTTCTGTAATTCTCTCCACGTGTGATGAAAGGAATCTTGATCGACTAGATTGACTACGTAGGGGTGTGTGAGAAGATATTCCTGTGGGTTTTACAGGAGTCTTGACAGATTTCAATGTCACCTTAGGTCTAGTTGGAATTTCCCTGACTGGTGCTCGTTTCTCTGGGGCAGCTGATGGTACAAAAACTTTAGAGCTTGTTCCCTTCATGTTACCTCTTTTGATTTCCTTGTTCTGTCTTGTCGACTCTTCTTCATCAGTTGTATCGAAGCATTTTATACTATTGATATTGGAAATAGGTTTTTTTGCTGAAGGTATCTGATTCATTGCACCGCAACAAGTAGGACTCGGAACTACTGGAGATTCCCTTGAGCAAGAGCAAGCATATATATTTTGCTGAATCGAAGAAAACATGCTCTTGGACTGTGAATTTGTGACATCTTTCTCACTAGCACATTTATGAATAGTTCCATCGCTCCTCCTATTTGTCAAGGTATCACATATATCTGGCTGTAGCAATTGATGTGAGCTTCGTCTTTTTATCCGATCTGATATTCTTGTGTCCTTCTGTTCTCTAAGCTCCCTCAATAATCGTTCATCATGGTCTGATACTGAAAAGAAATTTCACTTATAATGTGAATATGTTCCCTTCATTTCAAATCCAATCAATTTCATGTCCGAAATATCGAATTTCTATAAAAAAATTGAAATCACTCGGAAAATATGATATGACCCTGTACCTCTATTTTGTGCAATAATTAATTTAGCCTAGTGATTAATTTAGCATAAATTGCAATCAATATAGGTACAAACCAATCCGTCTCTCAGCGCAATGCCTTTTCCAAAAAGTAGAATAAAACTAATTAATATTATTACACTCCATTAATCTTTTGTTTAAAAAATTTCTGAATTTTCCCAATTTCCCATAGACATAGCAACCTCAAAATTTTCCAATGTCCATCTCTCTAAGAGATGGAACTTGGTACATTTGATGAAATGGCTCCCCCTGTATAGCATGGTGGGCTTGATCCATAACTATACACAAAATCTTGAAAAGTGAAACATTTTTTTGATTAAATTTCAAACTCCTACCAAGTTTTCATTAATTACACAAAAATGATCCAACAATTCAATATTTAAGTATTATTTTGAATTTTTAAATTTCAAACACTCACTGTTTTCTAGTAAAATTCTTGATCTATTTCCCCCTCTAATAAATATGGACATATTTCATACAATTTCAGAATAAATTATGAGAAATTGAAATATTTTTATTGGACATATTGTATTGTGTATCAGAGAAACTGTACCTATTTAGTACATGTGTTGTGGATGCATATTTTTTTCCTTGCAGTAAAAAACAAAAACAAACAATAACTCACATTCTGACTTCTCCATGCCATGGGGATGGTTCTCATTACTTTTCTCTTTATTTTCATGTAACATTGGTGGTAAATTATTTTTTAAATTTTTTGAATTATCGTCAACTTCATAACTGATATCAGCACTTCTTTCCATAAGAATACTGTCATCAATATCTTCATAATCCGAATCGGATTCAGTAACTCTTCCTGATACCTCTGTGTCAATTGATAATTTCTCATCAATATTTTTCTTCAGAGATTCTGAAGATTGTCTCATACCTTTGATCATATGAGCCCTCTTATTTTCCATCTGTCTTACTAACCTCTTCTTGAGTATTGGTACAGAGACATTATATTTAATTCTATTTTTCTCTTCACGTAATTTTTTACTGGCAACTTCTGCTCTTTTTCTTGCCACCTTTTCGTCATTTTCTTTTCTGTCCAACAATAGGTTTTCCTCATCTTCTAACAAACTTGCTTCTTTATGTCCAGCCCCAATATCTTTTAGTGCTTCATGGCATTGGTTTTGGAGTTCTAAAAGTTTCTTTGCTTGCCACTGTTTAAGCTTCTTTTGTCCCTCCTTTTCGATATCCTCGATTTGTTTCAATTTTTGTTGTTTAACCCTATTTCGAACATCCTCTGCTATATCTTTGGATTGCTGACGGACCTGCGATATTCTTATCAGTCTTCGTCTATCGAATTCCTTTTTAGAGTGATTTGGGCTGGCAGTTACCATTCTTCCTTTTTGAATACTGATAGGATTTCCAGTAACTGTTACATTAATTGACATTCTCAACAAATACGCAATTTGCTAATAGATGACATAGTTGACCATCATCAAAACATCGAATTAAATAGGATATCAATGTAACATGACCACTTTAAAACTAATAAACTCCAAATAAACTAAAAAGAATAAAGTTGTTTTTAAAATTTCAAGCTTTCAATTTTGACGTTTGAAAATAACAGTTAGAACCACAGATAACATGGTTAGAACATAGAACCTTTGTTCAAGGGAAAACAGAGAATGACATGTAATAATAATAATAATAATGTCTTTATTTCCAACTGAAATCCCAAAGACATGTCTTTGAATGGACCATGAAATTCACTTACATTCTAATAAATATTCTGATTGTTAACTGTTTTTCATATTGCAGTATTGAAGTGCATTTGTTAATAGTTTACAGATTGTACTGACTCCACTTTTCAATTACTCTACTAACCCTCTATATAGGACATAATTTTTCTAACCTTGGCGATATTGTGATCGTCTAGTGAATTGGTAAGACTACCTACTTACGTTGTATAGGCAACCCAAGTTACACCCAATGAAACAAGGAAAATGGGCGGGAAGATTCAAATAATGTTCTCGCTTATTTCACGTTTGTATTACATGGTATTACTTACTACCTGAATGTTCAACCAGAGCGAAAGAAAACGTTTTCTTTCATTACTTAAAAAGACTGTTTCGCATTGAAATCCTATATCTATACTAACGTGTAGGTATTTTTGCGCGTATGTTCTGGGGAACATCGAGTTATTACTTTGTCCAAATGTCTGTAATTTTCGAATTGTTTGCCGAGATGAATGGTCTCAAATGACTAGGTTCAACTCACTGATGAAGAATTCGAGGTCAAATTTGATTCTGTCCGGCCGTCCGTTGCCACGATAACTTGAGAAGAGAAAGAGATAGCAACTTGAAATAGACAATTACCTGGTAGGTATTTGTTGTTGGGCCGTACTCTACTTCAGTAATTTCGGTTGGTACCCTTCACCTATACCTATATCCCTACACCTTTAGATTAACCTACCTATATCTCTACACTTTTAGATTAAATACCTATTGTGCAACCACGCGCTGTTTACCAGTCCAGTAAATGTGTAGTCTCAATAAACTCTACACCCTTGCAATAACATTATGAACAATTAACGGCATATTTTAAATATAAGCGGAGTTGGGTATTTTTTGAATGGAAATCTATGGTTAAACGACTTGATGCAGTCGAGATAAATCTGGATTCATCATATAAGAATGTAATCGAGTTCATAAATGTTCGGAATGTTTCAGAAACATCACAATGAATGAATTAATTTGGAAACTGCTCAGTTTACTATTCATTTATTTCATGTTTTCAATCTTTTGATTAAAAACTATTTGTACCTGCAATATCAAAGACAATAGGAAGTGGTTAAGCATATTCATAATTACATACCATAACTTATATTCAACAACAAACAAGAAAAACAACAATGTACAACTTAGAATTTATATTTCATCTAGTTATATTCTATAAATATCTTCATGACACAGCTTCATTATCAAGCCTCCTTTGTTATCTGTGAATAAAAATATTATTTTGTAAATTCCAATCTATTACTACTTATATCCAGTAAATGTTTTCATCATTTTGTCTTCTCTTAAAAAGAGGATAATTGAAAATTAAGTACTAAGGAATATTTCCAATGATAGAATAATTCCTTTCGACAACGTTAGAATATTCATTACTAGTAAAAAATTCAAAAGGGATAAACAGATAAAGGATTAAAGGTATCATGGGATATAGTAACAAACCTGAACGTAATCGTCTGTTAGGAGTGGAATTTTAAAGGAAAGGACAAGGATCTTCTACTTCCATCGAATCGAAATTATCAAAACAATGACAAACTACCTGTTCTTCAGATTCTCCCTCTTTGCCTTCATCTTGCTTGGGCCGAATGTTGCATTTTTTGTTATCAGCATCTGCCTTATCTAGAAAAAGGGATGAAACATTTTTAGAGACAAAATTCCAAGTATCAGTAACTGACGAAGGTAATTGTGGAAGGGAAGGAAGTTCCATTGGAGGGTCCCCCTTCTTGACTGCAAAAAACATAATAATTAATATTATTCATTCTGAATGTATAACGCCAGACTTATCAAAATACAATTATTATTTTGACGAATAGTATTAGTTTCATTATGTGATTTCCCTGAATAAGAATAAAGAAATAAGTTCTATTTTAACAATAAAAAGAAGTCAATAACTTTGGGTTACATATTTCATCCAAAACTGCACATACCTCCATAGACAAAGTTATAAGCTATCGTAGCATATTTTTTTCCTTCTATTACACTAATTTGGCTGTATTTGGATGTTTGTTTGGGGTAACAGATAGCTGTCATAACTCCAGCTCCTGCCACTGTATACATTGTTTTTTTAAAATATCCCTTTCTTAAGCTTAGAATCAATCCTGTGAGACCTCCAATAGCTATTGCTCCTATTTTGGGTGCGTTATTATTTTCTTGTCTCAAATATGTCAGAGCACCTAGAAGGTTAATTTTAATATTGGTTGCCATTTTGCAATGACTGCAAGTGGGTATTCACAATAATGAAGCCATACTTACCATCTGCTTTATCTATTCCATCTCTAATATACTCCTCTGCTACATATTCATAAGCTTTTGCCTCATGAACAACAGTATCAACTGCCCTCCTCAATCCTGATACTTTTTCTTGTAAAACATTTCCAAACCAAGTGGGTCTTTCTTCGATACATTGAGGTGTTGGTAGGTCGGGGCTATAAATTGGAAGCTCACTTGGTTTACATTTCAAACCTTTCGTCGACGTATTGGAATTTCCATCAGAAGTAATCATGGCTGTAGAGGCTATAAAACCAAATTTTGAGATCTGAAAAATGGGTTTTTCATAAGAGTGATCAATATTTAGAAATATGCATTGATATTATAGAAGCAATTCTGTAAACATTTTTTGTCTATCTATTATTATTTTAATGGATAATAATATCTACACTCACGTAACAAATTTGTCTCCGCCTAAATGTTATGAAAATAAATTATAACCTAAATACGAAATTTAAGTTGACATTGACATTCGTGACATTGAAAGCCAATGTTGCCAATATGCCAATCACTTTTCGAATGACGCGCTACATATTCTTTTGGATAATTTATCGAAATTAAATTTTGTTGCGATGCCAATACCTAAAACAAGACACGGTGACATATTTATTGATTTTAACTATCAACAAATATTCCGCGTTGCCGGATTAGACACCTCATCGCTCAGTGGTCCCCAAAGAGGAAAGTATCATTCAAGAGCAGACACAGACCCCAGGGTTTCATGGTTATTACCAATCATCAGTGAGACTTAGCCAGACACCGAATGAAAACAGACGGGGTTCTAGGAAACTTATTTCCATCGGTTGAGAACCGGTAGGGGAAAGGACCCCACCAGCGCCACCTATGGAGAATCCATACGAACTCCAACCCTCTGCGATGAAGAAACCTTGAGCGATGATCAGCGACGTTCATTCTTTTGCCGTATGAGGGTCAAGAAACGGCAACGCCATCTATCATATAGCGACCTTTACGGACTTAAACGCCCGGTTAGTTTGGTTAGACAAACCAAAAACCAGTGAAATGAGCTGTACTGTGGCTAATTGCCAAATAACTAAAACAAGACACACGGTGAAATATTTATTGATTTTAACCATTAGCAAATATTCCGCGTGACCGGACTAGACACCTCATCACTCAGTGTTCCCCAAAGAGGAAAGTATCATTCAAGAGCAGACACAGACCCCAGTGTTTCATGGTTATTACCAATCATCAGTGTGACTTAGCCAGACACCGAATGAAAACAAATCTTTGTGGAACACTGAGCGATGAGATGTCTAGTTCGGCCATGCAGAATATTTTTTGATGGTTGAAATCAATAAATATTTCACCGTGTGTTACGTTTTAGTTATTTGGCAATTAGACACAGTACACCTCGTTTTAATGTTCACTGGTTTTTGGTATGTCTAACCAAACTGACCGGGCGTTTTCAGTCCGTAAAGGTCACTATATGGTAGATGGCGTTGCCATTTCTTGACCCTCTTACGGCACTGGTGTAGTCCTTTCCCCTACCGGTTCTCAACCGATGGAAATAAGTTTCCTAGAACCCCGTCTGTTTTCATTCGGTGTCTGGCTAAGTCACACTGATGATTGGTAATAACCATGAAACCCTGGGGTCTGTGTCTGCTCTTGAATGATACTTTCCTCTTCCTCGCCGCTTATTTTCAAGCCAAACAAGAAATGGAAAAATTGAAACAAGATAGAATCAAAACTGAAAGCTTGAATGACGAATGCCATGAAATATTAACTATACAGTGTTCTCGTAAACCAAGTTATGTGTTTCAGCAATTTATTTCTTAGGTATTCGTTGTTTATGGTGAATAAATGATTTCATTAACTTATTATGATTCATCTTTTATATTCCTTCAAAAGCCTAAAACAATTCCCTACATCATTTCAAATTGTGTATTGATAACAACTTTCGTTTTGAATATAATTCATTTTGTGGTTTTCAATTTTATGTAGGCATCTGGAACGGCACAAGCTAACTAGATAATATGAAATAATAAAGTTAATTAGAAAAGTATAACGGGTGATTCCGCAAAAGAAGCAGAGAAAACAATTCTGCTGGTACTTGCCGACACGTGTTTCTGCTAGTTGGCTTCTTCAGGACAGGGCAACCAAGAAACCAAAAAAAGGTGGAAAGATAACTGAAAACAGGGGGCACCTCATCAGGAGCGAGCAACCAATTTGTGCCTTCAGCTCTAGGACCTCCAATTCGGAGGTAAACTATGGCATCGGCACGAAGGAAGCCCATGCATTATCCTATTTTCTTTAATAAAGTTAATATTTGTATTCTTAACTTCTTAACCACAATCTACGAAATAAGCGCGGCAAAAAGTGTCAACAATCCTCAAATTCAAATATTGACATATATCGAACCGCGTAAACTCGGTTTCTGTTTATTGCAACTCCAAAAATGGCCAGTTAGTGTAAAACGCGGTTTACCCCTTGAACCAGCGCGGTGAATTCCGACATCTCAAACGGAGTATTCACCAACATTGATCTCGGTTTAGAGCTTGGTGAAATTGGTCCTTAGTTACGCCGACGATTGGTAATAACCATGGAATCAGTTCGTATCTGCCTCTGAATGACGCTTTCTTCTTTGGGGGAACACTGATCGATGGTGTGACCTAGCTCGGCTCACGGGGAATATTTGTTGATGATAAAAATTAATGAAGATTTCACCGTGTGTCTTTTTTACTTCAATTCAATGTTGCCTCAAAGTTTCGGGTCCAAAATGTCTAACATTTTGTAGGCCTTTATTGATATGATTCAATGTCAAAATGAAAGCAATATTTTAAGGATTTCGGAGTGTTCCCGGACATTGAAAACAGAAAATCAATGTTGATTTGACTGTTGTACGTTCGTCAACCTGTCATTTTATTATCATAAATGTCATATATTTCGGCATGTTTTATGTGAAAACACATTGTTTTGTTGGATTAGCAGAGAAAACAAATCAACAAATAATATCTTGCATAAAACGACATATGACAATAAAATTGCAGATTTCGTAGGTTTGACAAAAGTACAAAAGCCAAATCCCCTAGGATATTGTATTTTTGTTCATATCTCCATTAATATTCTGTTTTATATGTTCGGGAACACTCAGAAATCCTTAAAATTGGAAATTATGTCCCTTTTGACTTTGAATCATATCAATATATAAAGGCCTACAAAATGTCAGATATTTTGGACGCGAAACTATTGTAGTGGCAACATTGAAATGGAGTACTGGAATCCTCTATTGTATTTTGAATTATGCTATTTTATGTACTATCAATACTCACCTTACACAGGGATGAAAACAGGGTATATGTCATTTTCAGTATTCTATCACGAGAATTTTTAATATAAGTTTAAATTATTATGGCATGATGTGAGATGATATCAATACATCAAAAACTATACATTTGTTATTTTTGACAAAGATCAATTACCTACGTAGATTTCTAAAATATGTATCCTGTCTTTTACGTCAATTCGTTACATTTATCGTATATAATTCAATATGACTTCCATCCGCGCTGCTTCTATAGCTCTATAAATTTTGCCCGAATGTCTCTAAATGGTCTCTAATTTTCGAATTTCGAGCCCAAAGTGGTCTCAAAACAGTAATGTTCAATTTTGTCCGTCCAGCGAGCCGTAACCACAGTAACTTTCGGTAGAAGGTACGTTCAAGGTTTGAGTACACCGACCGAGTTCGTGAATAGGCAAAATCTATCCAATGGTTTCGGAGAATGAAATTTTATTTTTTCAATATTTCCAAAGCTACAGATCGGATCAAATTGAATTCTAGTATGCAGCAGTAAAATAATTCTTGTTTAATTTCAAGAGAATCGTATTATTGAAAACGAAAAAAATTGTCTAAAGGAAAAGTTCAATAACGCGGAAATAAATTACCATAATTAGACAACATTGCGGTAGTTAGCGAGCAAATTATGGCTGACGTTGGTGCTTTCTCAAAAATTTTCAGTTGGATGGACATTTTATGTCATGAGGTATGGAATATAACGTTCAAATGACGCAGAACGCAGCCTTGCATGGAACAACGATATTTTGGAGATCCAATTTTCGATGATCTACTGGCTGGACTGATGCCATCATTACCTGAGATCCTCAAGATATCACAAGTGTAACGAGAAAAGAAAATTCCTATTGCGAGCTCCTAAAGATATCCCACAGAGATAACCATGATAAGACATTACTATTAAGAGCTCCTTGAGTCATCGCAAGTATAACCAGAATGAGAAATTCTCATTGGGGATAACACAAGATATCACACAGATAACCAGAATAAGACATTACTATTGCGAGCTCCTCAAGATATCATAAGTGTAACGCAAATTCAACAAGAATAGGAAATCAGGTGGCGTATTGCAGGGATCTACTCCATCCCTACTCTTCTCGTTTCCACCGGTAGATGGCGCAATCGTCTACTCTGTACCCAGAAGAACAACCCCATCGTTAATAACGTGAGTCGAATCGAAGTGAAATATAGTCGGCGCCACTGCGCCACACATGTACTACATATTTGGAGGATATATATTCATATCGCAGCCATCTTCTCCCAGTACTGCCCCGGTTGAGCAGTCTGAGAACTTCCCCATGTGATGTTACTGGGATCATTTGGAGGCGACAAAGAGGTCTGGGCGACTCCCCTGCGATATCGAGGCGATTCTCTCAAAATATTCCCCAGGATGAGCAGATTGAGAACATCCTCATGTGATATCTCTGAGGTGTTACTGGGCTCATCCACTGTGGCGGACATTTGGAGGTGATAGAAAGGTCTAGGCGACCTCCTTGCGATATCTCAGCGACCCTCTTAAAATATTCCCCAGGAGGAGCAGTTTGAGAACATCCTCATGTGATATCTCTGATGTGTTACTGGGTAACTTTTGGTGACCTACCTGCGATATCGCAACCATCCTCTCAAAATATTGCCCAGGGTGAGCAGTTTAAGACCTTCTCCATGTGATATCCCTGAGATGTTACTGGGCTCATCCCTTATTGTGGCGGGCATTTGGAGGTGATATAGGGAGCTCTTGGTGACCTCCCAGCAATATCGCAAAAGGCGTCATTATACCGAAAAGGGCTCACCGAGATATCTGTGGGAAGTCCCTGTGTTACCTGGGATACGTTGAAATCATAGACATAGAATAACTATATATCTATGTCTATGGTTCAACTCAAGAACACTACATGAATTATTTGTATAAAATTTAATAATGTTAGCAATAACACTTGTTAAAAGAATGCAACATCTTCAATGGGAACAGGATGGCCTAGGAAATTGATTCTGACTGCAGCTTGACCTCTGTGGTTTCTGTTTAATAGGAGGACACAGTGGAGGTTTGCCACAGCAGGGAGATCTGCATCTTTTCCTGGCTTCCCGAACTTCATCAGGGATCAACAGCTCATGGAAAAACTGAAATAGTCAAACGAACATACAAACTTGAATGGAATTTAATGGGAATAATAACGCAAATAAGAGAAATTTGAAAGAAATAATAACAATCAACAAATAACAAGCTGCTATGAATACTATGAATTATATCCAAGAGTCTCGATTATACCACACTCGAATACCTAATGGCTCAGCCATGCTGATGAGCTGGAAATTACCGAAACCGGCATAATACTTATTAGGTTTTGATAAAAGATGTAATGAACTTATATTAGATCTCTTTTGGAGTGTCGAAACGAATTTTTCTAATTGGTTTAGATGAAAATGTTCATTGGAAACCACCTCATGATATTTCGAAGGACCCTTCTGTAAAGGTCCGGTAAAGTCAAAATAATAAAGTGTTAAAAAATTTCGATTTGTCATGAGGCTCGGATTTCCAAAATATGAAAAAAAATTGGTTCAAGCACTGACGTGAAGTCAGAAGCTTTTGCGCGTATGTTCTATTGTCCATACTTCTGTATTGGACACCCTTAATCGAATTTACCATGGTAAATTATGTTGTCCATTCTCCTGTATTGGACACTCTCAATTCGAATTTACCATGGTAAATTCGAATTAAGTGTCCAATACAGGAGAATGGACAACATAATTTACCATGGTAAATTCGATTAAGGGTGTCCAATACAGAAGTATGGACAATAGAACATACGCGCAAAAGCTTCTGACTTCACGTCAGTGCTTGAACCAATTTTTTTTTCATGACTTTTTAAAAATTTTCTAGGGGTACGGTTCTTGAAATTTTTTTTTTCGTCATTTTTTTCAAATTTTCTAGGGATACGATTCTTACAAAATTTTAAACACGTCTTTATGTTGATTTTCTACTACTAGTTACCAAGCACCAATTCGATCGAATATTTATTTTTTGAGTTATCAAGGAAATAATATTCCAGGTGGGTATAACTCGGAAACCGTTAGACCGATTATGCCCAAAAACGAACTCAACACTCTCTTTCGGATACGCAACCTACCCTGAAAATTGCAAGTCCCTATCTCCTTTCGTTCGAAAGTTATCGAGGCAACGGTCACCCATCTACTGAACTCGCACAAGAATGCTCGAATCTCCAACAATATTTAACCGATCGTATTAAAACTTGAAACTTGGCAGTAGAGTTAGGTTATGAAGGCACTTGCAAAATTTCAGCAATTTCAAACGAATAGTTACTGATATATAGAAATTTTTTTTTTTATTTTCAATGATTTATTAAAAATTTTCTACAAATGCTATCCTCACCAAATTTTGCAAACATTTCCGCGTTGGCATTTTACAACTAATAACCATGTTTGAATTCAATCGGTTCAGTACTTTTTGAGTTAATGAGGAACAAAAACCACAAAATTTCAGAAAATTTCAGATGGCTATAACTCTGAAACCGTTTGGCCGATTATGCTCATAAACAAACTGAAATGTCGCGTTCTGGTGTTCATCCTAACCTGAAAATTTCAAGCCGCTATCTCATTCCGTTCTCAAGTTATCGTGACAACAAAAATATTTTTTAATAATTTTTTAAAAATTTTCTAGCCATACGATTCGCACAAAATTCCACAAACGTGCTTAAGATCTTATTCTACAACTACCCACCAAGTTTCAATTCGATCGGATTTATATTGGTTGAAAACAAAATTATTACTCGGAAACCACTGGGCCGATTATGCCCATTAACGAACTTGTCCGTCGTATTGAGATGCGCCACCTACCCTGAAAATTTCAAGTTGCTAGCTCTTCTCGTTCTCAAGTTATCGTGGCAACGGCCGGACGGCCGGACGGCCGGACGGCCGGACGGACAGAATCAAATTTGACCTCGAATTCTTCATTGGGGAGTCGAACTTAATCGTTTGAGACCATTTTCGTCAAAAAATTCGAAAGTTACAGACATTTGGGCAAAACTATAACGCGATGTTCCCCAGAACATACGCGCAAAAAGATAGAAGCACTGACGTGAAATCAGGAGCCTTTGCGCGCATGTTCTATTGTCGCATTAGGATGCACAACCTACCCTAAAAATTACAGGTCGCTTTATATTTCCGTTCTCAATTAATCGTGAGATAAATAATATTTTTTAATGATTCTTTTTTAAATTTTCACAACCTTCTTTGCATGGTATTCTACAACTACTTACCAAGAATTATATTTTTTGAGTTATCGAGAAAACGACATTACAGATGGATATAACTCTCAAACCGTTTGGCCGATTATACCCAACAATGAACATAACTGCCCCATTCAGATGCGCAACCTACTCTGAAAATTGGAAGTCGCTATCTCTTTCCGTTCGAAAGTTATCGTGACAACGGTCACCCATCCATCCACAATATAGATTCGATCGTGTATAAATTTGGAACTGGATGTAAAGTTAGGTTTTGAAGCCTTCCGCAAAACTTCAGCGATATCAGACGGATAGTTTCTGAGATTTTTTTCAACGATTTTCAATTTTCAATGATTTTTTTTTAATTTTCTGGTGATAGATCCTTAAAAATATTTCCGTAAAAATTTGCGCGTCGCCATTCTACAACTAATTTACCATCTTTGAATTGGATTGGTTTCATATTTTTTGAGTTGAGGTGGACATAAAAACAAAATTTCGGATAGGTATAACTCAACTCAAATATTGAATTCGGATGCTCAACCTACCCTGAAAATTGCAAGTCGTTATCTAATAAAAATAAATTGCCTTTATTTCGTACAAGGTTCAATGCATTTTCGGTAAAAAAAATCGAAAATAACAGACATTTGGGCAAAATGATAAAGCGATGTTCCCCAGAACATGGGCGTAAAAATGTCATTGCCCCTATGTGGAAGTTGTCTACCCGAATATTTCGCCTTCGAGTTTCTCGGTATTGAATTGAAATCTCACAGTTATCCAAGCAACCCCAAAATCTGCTAGTAAACCTGGCTCGAAATCTTGAATTGCATCCTTACAAGGACATTTTTCTTCATCTTGTCCAAAATATTCGCCAATTTTATCATAGAAAAACGACGTCATACTAAATCTGTTGCTTCCATTAATTTGATATCGACACTGATAGTTTCATGATAAAGTATTCGATTTGAGTTTCGAATCATAATTTAGACTTTGTGTGTCATATTTTCATAAGTTTTGACATAATCTTACTGGCTCTTACTGGTTCGGAACATAGACCTAATATCACAGAACACTAATATAATTTGGTCTATGGTTCGGAAATTAAATTCTGCAGAGAACAGTAATAAGCATAGAATAGAAAAAAATAAATATTATTCTTTATTCTATGGTAATGAGAGTTCAGACCACAGACTGATATTGGTGAATTTCCTTATATTGGAACTCTATGCACAACTTTCAAATATTCAAATCGAGTATTGGTAACACTGAGGCGAAGATATTCAAATGTTCAATATGTTTTCGATTAATCTTTTTTCCAAATAAAGAGCATGTGAGATTTAACCTATAGATTTTAAGAAGGTATTTACAGCGAGAACGAATCTTCAATTTATTAATATGGAGAAAGTAGTACATATAAGATATGTCCCAAAGGGCAATATATTTCAGATGGTTGCTCCATTGAAAGTTACTTTCCAGGATGTAGAAGTAGACGAAGAAGTTGTAACAGAATGTTTTGGCTACCAAACAATCGGTTCTCTTCTCGAGCAAACTAAATATAAAATAAAAAATATTATTCGAGATAAATTTGGGGGAACAGTGAATGAATTGAAGATAGAAAACAGTGATGTTGAAATTCATCTGAGACGTAAAAGACAAAAGGGTTACAAAATAATTCCTGATAAATTAACCTTGTCTGTGATTATGTCACAAGATCATGAAAAAACAAGGATGACGATATTCGATCAAGAATTTCGGATTCTGGTGAATTCGCCTAAAATTTGTAATTTTCTCCTACCGCCTGTTTTATATGCATCATTTTCCGTTAGTCCAGTAAGGTTCGATGGGTTGAATATCAAAAATACACTCTGCAAATTCAACTGGTATAGGTCGAAAGATAAAATCGTTTGGGAAAAAGTTGATGGGATTTATTTTTACGCGATTAAGTTAGAAGATGTTGGATATTTTCTGAAAATGACGTGTATACCGGTATCAAGAGAAAATGTGGAAGGACCTTGCGCTGAAATCATTTCGAAGGGGGTTGTACAAGAAAGTCCCGAAATACCGCAGTGTCCATTCGAACTAAGACATGCCTTTACTGAGACTACACTTTCAGGACAAAAGTAAGTAAGATATCTTTTGGCGCTCTTGTTCCTCGGAACAGAGTGCTTATCAATATGCCCAAATGTCTGTAATTTCCGAATTTTTGGCTGAAAATGGTCTTACACGTTTTGGTTCGACTCACTGATCAAGAATCCGTGGTCAAAATCCATTCTGTCCGGCCGTTAACACGATAACTCTCGAACGGTACGAGCTAGACAGTTGAAATTTTTATAGTTGTTTTAGGAGGTAAATATCTCGATTAAGTTCTTTATTGGGCAAAATCGGCCTGGAGGTTCCGGAGTAACGAGAACAAAATTTTTTCACATTACATAATTCAAATTCAATTTTTTTTAAGAAGCAGGTTCATCATAATAATCCACTGGTATCATTCTCAACTGTAACAAATCAATACTTTCGGAGATATGACTTTTCAAAATTTCAATATTAAATTGTAAATCTATGATTTCACAGAATACTGAAATCCAGAATTTACGTCCGTATCTATGAATTTCATAATATGTGTTCATACATGTCATCATTGTCATCTCATCTACATGCAAGAGACATGTGAAACAAAGTATGATTGAATGTAAAATGAATAATGAAATAACCTCAGCTATCGTATATAGCTCTTGGATAATACATGATGATGGAAATACATATACAGGGTTATTCAAAACTCGAGGCGAAAAATTAAGTAACGTATACAGGTTAATATTCTTGATAAAAAATGCAGAATACATTTTTTGGAATTTTGGCTTTTTTCCGAGATATCAGACTTCAAAGTTTCTGCAAGTCATCAATTTTCAACTTTAATACACATAATATAAAAATACAAAACCAAATAAATCAAATGTTCAAAAATATCACCATTAGCATCGATACAGGCTTGATAAAGCAAAATGAGGGAATCGTATACTCATTGCATGTTTTGCCTATTTTGAGTGGATTCGACTGCATTGATAATTCGTTCCATTAATTGTTCTTGATTATTAATTGAACTGAATAAACAAGTTGTTTTAAATACCCCGTAGAAAATAATCCAAAGGATTCAAGTCAGGTGATCTCGCAGGCCATAGCACCACGCCGACCAATATATAACTCCTATTAAAAGTTTCGTTTAACCAGGCGTGAGGCTTTTCAAAATCCGAAAATTACAGACATTTGGACAAATTGATAACCACTCTGTTCCGAGGAACAAGAGCGCCAAAAAGCTCGATTGGTTCTTTCACATTTTGATTGACATCTGTACAGAACAATCTATGTTGCCCTTAATTATTATTATATTTCATTTTGTTTCTTATATTATTTTAATTTGTTTTATTTGCAGTATAAACCCACCTTTACCGAAAAACCTAGGTAAATAATTTAATTTTTTTTTCAGTTATAGAGTGGTATCATACAATACTTTATCGAGTAGATATACATATTATAACGATGCATTCACGTATTGCCAAGATGAATTTTTGGCCATAGATTACAGGAAGAAGCTTATTTCGAAAGAAATACTAGGTGAGATATTTATTTTTCCTAAATATCCTATTTTTCTACTGAACTTAGTTTTACAGTCTTATGTTGCAGGGTATAATGCTGAAATTATATGTCTACAAGAAGTCGATGAGCTAGAATATAATAGGTTTTTCAAGCAGGAATTGGAAACAAGAGAATATTCGACGAAATTTTATCGTAAGGGATTTTATTTAACTGAAGGAATGATGTGTGCGGTGAGAAAGTCGCGTTTCAAGTAAGTGTAAAGAATTTTCAGAAAAACAAATCAATTTTTCGTGTTTTTTCCTCTTTTCACCCAGATGTTTTAAATCACGTACATCTTCTTTTGTCCAGTTATCTTCTCCAGCAAACAGTAAGCAAACAAAACTATACTACTACGGAGCATATCTATATTTATTCCTCTCTGGGCTTCTACTAATACGCCCGAGAATCGCTTGGGACTAGCTGGTCTCTGAGTGAGGACGTTTGCCGTTTCCATGGTAACCGGCAATTTCGCTTGGGCGAATGGGCGATCGAGATTCAACCCGGCATAGTGCGGACGCTCATAGTAAACCTTGTCTATGCGTACGCTTAACGCAAATGTAATTATTGTGAATTAGAGATGGCCGCTAGGTAAAAATGATTTAATTTTGATTGATTCCAGTTTGAAGAGCACGAATATGAAATATACAAATTTTATGTAAGTACTTCATTTTTCTAGGGAGGCCGGCGTCCCGCAGCCCTCTCTCACCAGACACTCCTGATCGTCATAGTCTGTATAAGCTTATATTTGAGTTTTTCTTCGGCAATCATGTATGGAACGTCTGTCAGTATTTTTTTTTACAGGGTATACCACAGGCCTGAGCCAAAGCATTGTGCTTATGAAAGCTTTTTAACCTTTTTTGTGCTCCCGAGTACCGTGCTTCCGCTTCTGACCACGGTGCTTCTGAGCACTTTTTAAAACTCTTTTTTCTGGGTTTCTGGCGATCACTTGATACTCAATTATTGTCCTAAGCAAAATTCCTAAATTCAAAATTGAACAATATTGGCTGATATCCATTAAGAGGCATTAGACTATAGATAGATGAATTTCTAAAAATAAATAAAATTTTATCGTTTCCAGGTTGAAAGCTTATGAACAAATAGTATTTTGTAACGCCCTAAAAAATAAACAAGTCTACAAGGACTTATTCGATGTTATGAAATATGATGAGACTTTAATGAAAAAATTTGCGATTCAGTCACCATCGCTGTTAATGATAACGCTTAAATGTGAAGACAGAAGAAAAATATTAGTTGGTAATATACATATGTCTCATCATCCCCTGAATGACGATATCAGATTAATTCACAGTTACATGGCGATACGATATCTGAACAATATGAAGAAAAGATTAGAACATGTGAGTATGACGGTTTGTTTTGATAAACTATTCGGTGTTTGGGAAATAACGACAAGAAGAAGAAGAAAGCTTGTCATTTGTCACAGTATATATTTGTATTCTGTGATTATAGGCCTCAGATATCATCAGCATTGACGTGAAGTCAGTACTCTTTGGCAAAGGGCGTAGCCAGGAAAAATAGGAATTAATTTCGGGGGTGTAAGGGTCACTTTCTGCAGCAAACATTTTTTTTTTAAGAGAAAAATAACATTTCGGGGTGGGGGGGGGGGGGGTTGAAAATTAGAACATCACAGACATTTGAGCAAAATGCTAGTACGGTACAACTGAAAGACTCACCCTGTATGTATGTTTCGGTCTTGAATACTAAGATTGATCTTCTACAAGATTTCACTAAAAGTTCTTATGATTTCAGGTACATCCGAGTTTTAAAGTGAATATCATACTTTGTGGAGATTTCAATTCTCTTCCAAATTCTCCTGTATATGATTTCATCTGCAATGGCGCAATCCAGCCACAAGATTATTTGAAGGGTGAGTATCCCTAGTCCAAAAAGCACAAAAAAATCTTCTTGAACTTCTGATGTAGTTTCAGGTCGACTGTTGAATCTTCAGCACAATTTGAGATTGAAAAGCGCATGCGGTACACCAAAGTATACCAGTTATACCCCAACTTTCAGAAATTGCATTGATTATATTTTCATAGAAGATGAAATATGTGAAGTAGAACAAGTTGTACCCTTTTTGGAGGAAGAACTTGAGAAATATTCGGGCATACCTAATAAGATTTATCCTTCAGACCATTTGGCATCAGTGGTTGATGTGAACTTTTCGCCTTCTTTGAACGCATGTCTAAATTGTGATGGCCTTTTAAAAGAAGAAGAAGAGTGAAAACTTGCATCTAGGTTTTGTTGCTGATGTCAAACTGCTATCAACAATCAATTCTTCAGGCTTATAGATATAATGAAATATATTTCAGTTCGTTTCAAGTGGGATATTTACTATAATAATGAGAATAGTCGAATATTTATTTTTATACTTTGATTACATCTATGGTTTGATGTTTGATTACAGTTTAGTTTATTTGAATCTCCTCTTTCCCCAACATTGGTAGGTATATCCACAGCCCTCTATAGAGGGCTCAGTCTGACAACGCCGCAATATGTTGTCTTTTGGAGGCCTACTTCTTCAATGCGGTACCAGTGCGAGATTTCGAATTTAATATACTAACGAATTAATTCTATTAGTTATTTTTTCAGAATCCCCGGAAGAATAAACGAAATGAGACCGTATAATTGGTTAATGACTTGAATAACAGAATTTCTTTTGCGCAATAATCTTACACAATAAAGTTGAAACCAAATGAAAGTGTAGGGTTAACTCTTGCCATACAAATTGAAAACAGATAAAATTCTCGAAATAAATATATATTCTAAAAACATAACATTTATAGAACTAGTTAGGGTAAGCTAATGAAAATTGTGATAAAATCATATCAAAGTTTCTAATTTTTCGTTTCTTCTATCCCCCCAATGATTTTGTTTTGTTTTCAATTTCCTGGACATCAACATTGATTTGAACCGAAAAATCTGAAGATAATGACTTTTCGAAATCGAATATACAGGGTGAGTCTTTAAGTTGTACATTAAATTTAACCATAGATTCCTCTCATTAAATAAGACACTTTTTCATTTGCCGTTTTTCCAGATTCGGCACAAGAAAAAAGATACGGGCTGTTGAAATTTGAAAAATAAATCAGTTTTTCTTTTTGGCGCTCTAGTTCCTCGGAACTGAGTGCTTATCAATTTGCCCAAATGTCTGTAATTTTCGAATATTTCGATGAAAATGGTCTTAAACGATTTGGTTCGACTCACTGATCAAGAATCCGTGGTCGAAATTCATTCTGTCCGGCCGGTCCGGCCGGCCGGTCCGGCCGGTCCGGCCGGCCGTAGGCACGATAACTCTCGAACGGAATGAGCTAGAGAGTTGAAATTTTCAGAGTAGGTTTGGGGGATAAATATCTCGGCTAAGTTCGTTATTGGGCAAAATCGGACAGATGGTTTCGGAGTAACAAAAAAAAAATTTTTTTTTTACGAAACAAATTCCAAATTAAATTTTTTTTAATAAGAGGTTTTATCATAAGAATCCATTCATATCATTTTTAACTCTAACAAGCTAATACTTTCGGAGATATGATTTTTCAAAATTTCAATAATAAATCGTATTTCAACGTTCACAGAATGATATTATTCTATGTATGAATATGAATTGTCATAATGTCAAATGATGTTCCTGACAGATTATCTAATCAATCGAAGAATTGTGAGCGAAGTGAGAAAAATCTCAGTTGTTTGCTCCGAAATTAGTTTTTCTCAGAAAATTCTTACATTTCGGAACTGAACATGAAGTAAGAGATCTGAGAGTAGTGAGACTGCTTTTCATCCATAGACATAGATATAACTCTCGAACGGAATGAGGTAGGTAGTTGAAATTTTCAGAGTAGTTTAGGGAGATGAATATCTCGGTTAAGTTCGTTATTGGGCAAAATTGGCCAGATTTAATTTGATTTCTTCCATGGTGCTTTTCTCATTCTCATGATTGCTCATTTAATCTTGATAAATAAACTATTATTTGAATTGAATTTCCTTTAGGATGCAGTTCTATCATATGAATACATTGATATAATTCCCAACTCTGAGAAACCGATACTTTCGGAGATATAATTTGTCTGTTTGAACTAGAGCGCCAGAAAGCTCCTGTCCACAGGGCTTGAACCCATTTTTTTAGCTTTGACATTCAGAATTGAATGAATTTTGGTATGAAGTTTTCTATAACTATGGCACATAGTCTCCTATTAACAGTTTTCCCTTCTGGTTTCTTCGTTATAGACTCGCGAATTCCTAGAACTATGAGAAATTAGCATGATGAAAGCAGATGAAGGTTATATTGGGTCATTTTTTAAATACTCTATCATTTTAGAAAATTAAATTATTCTTCATCATTTCTCCTAAAACGTACCGTTTTCGAGAATGTTATAAAATATGAATGAAATACAGAAATTTACCTGCTTTTATCAATCCTAACCTGGAAAACAATCACAGATGTTCTGCTCGAGCGCTTGGTGTCTGATGAAGGAGTCTGATCTAGTCTCCCAATCGATACGAAATAGTATTGTATTGTATATTATTATACTGATCCTCCTAGGTCTTTCCCAAGGAGACCCCTCATAAGCTCTCGAAGAGCTTGAGCGAGTAAGGAGAACCAGTTGTGTTCTATGTAGTAGATTCATCTTTTATCGTTGATGTTGTATCGTTATTGTTTGTTATGTATAAACGAAATACTGTATTGCTTTCAATCATACAGTTCTTAGTGTTATAACAATTGACAAATTAAAGCACTAAATGACATCGTAAACTATGAAATGCCTGTAGCATCGGTGCTTTTTCCGTGCTACGTGGCCCTCCGATGGCAACAGCGGCAACGTCTAACCTTCCCGCCTGATAGATGAAGAAGGCTATGTTGTAAGTTGTAGATTTACTCTACTCTGTGTTCCGTATTTTTAGGTGCCAAATCAATCAATCTTTCAGTAGTAATTTAAATTATATTCCTGTCAAAAAGAATGAAGTCAATCAAAATTCATAATAAAATCAAAGATCTCATATAAAATGGTAATAAGCGACTCGTTTTCGGACAAAACATCCAGTACTCTACCTATAATAATAAGTTTCAGTTCACATCTGAAAGACAAGAAGATAAAAAAAATTCGAGATTTTCTTAGACATCATCCGAACTGTCAAAAATACGTTACGAAAGGACCGAACTTTGTGGCCGACGGTATAAATGAGTTCAGATTATATTATGTTGATTCCTCGCTGTATGCAGACGAGATCAACTTGAAGAAACTCAATGTTGAGAAAGAAGAAATAGTATTTAGGAGTACGGGTGAAGATTCCTTAGAAACATCTTATAATTCTTCGAAAAGGAATAAATCACCCCTATTTTATCCAGATGAAAATATAATTCCGGCTGTAGAAATCCACCAATGTAGAAAAACACTTGACAAAGCCACTATTTGCAATCAAAATTCATATACAGAATTGAGATGTTACGGCAGTGTAGTTGAAACACCCCGAGCTATGAATAAGGTCAGTAAATCATTTCAAATCGGTCCAGACTTACGATTTAATGTCGTATATGTCAATACAGACGCTCAGTACCATTCATTTAACTACAAAACTGCTGAAGTATCTGTGCAAACCGAACAAATCAAGCACGAAAAAATTAAACACAAAGCTATCAACGATTTTAAAACTGATTCTAGCCTGAAAATTTCGATGCGAGGAAGCCCCTCTTTCTTATTCGGTGGTCAGAGTAAAGCTGACAAACTAGAGAAGAAAAAAATAACTAGATTCAAGACGTTTTGTTCAAAGATGGAGGAGAAAAGGGCTTTTTGTAAATTTACGGATGATTCTGAATTCAACGTTCAATCAAGAACTACAAGTGTGAAATTCTCAATTAAAAAGAGTCCTTCCTTTGTTGCTAACTACATTCTGGAAATATTGAACAGCAGAAAATCCAACGGAGATATTGTGAAATCCGAGATTTTTGAGCGTAGCATCGTGAATTACATAAAATATGATGAGTTGAAGAAACGTGTCAGCGCTAAGAGAATTCACGAAATAGGAATGAAAAACGATATCGTGAAATATGACTGTAAAATATCAAAACACAATAAAAAATCACCCTGCAAAGATGAAGTTACGAAATATAAGCAGGAGCACCACACGCATCGAAAAAATGGTGAAAAAAGAAAACATAATAAATACTCGAAAAATTGCAACAAGGTCGATAAACTACGTAGATATCATAATATTGGAAGAGCTACTTGTTGTAAAGTTGAGTGTCTCTTCAAATGTACCAATATGGATTTCTTTCTGAGAAGAAGCCATTATGCCATACTTAAAAAGTATCATAGAAAACTTCAAGGTGATAAAGATCGACGTGAAAAATATCATCATCACCACCATCGGCACATGAAAACTGATAAATATCAAACGGAAAATAAGATCACTAAAAATAATGACTATACCAAAAACAAATATACTCAAAATCAAAAACCTGCTGTGCATAATTGTCAGGATGTACTACGTCATAGAAGGATCTCCGCTGGAGATTCTAACACAAGGACTACTATATCGGGATTTCTGCAGTCCTATAGACCCTGGCATTGGCAGGATAATTCTAAATTGAGCGTATGCATAAATGGAGAATGTTTAGCTGAAGAAAATTTCAAAGAAGACGATCTTCATATAAATACTTCATTCCAATGTAAAATGTCCAAGATAAGGAAACATTTATATTTGTGATGATACAATTTTGTGACTGTGAGATATTTTTCATTATGTTGGTACAAGCTGAGTTATTTTACAACTCTGTGTTAAACCACAGTTAACAATAATCTATGGTTAACCATAGATAGAGATATTCTATGGTCTTAAACCACAGATAATGAAAAACTGTTTTTGACATTTGACGTCATGTTGACAAATAATTCTTACTTCAACCTAAAAATTTGGTGACGAATATTTCTTTTTGTTGTTATTGTCATTCCCACTTGAATTCATTTCGAAAAAAGCGTAGGGAATATATTAGTGTACTGTGGGAATATGAATTTCATCAATAGCTTACTGCATTCCAAAGAAATTTATGAAATAGATGATCTCAACAAGGAAATACCAGAGTTACAGGAACAGTTTGAAGATTGTTCCAAAGAGATTTCAATATATTTGGATGAAGTACAGGCGGAAATACAGAACCAGTCTGTACGAACTAAAAGTCATTTAAATGCAACGAATGAACTTCAAAACGAACTTGGTTCAATGGAAGAGATACTTAATAGTATTTTAAGTGAGGAGTTAAAGACTGCGGAGAAAACCTTCAATAGTATGGTAGAGGAAGTATGTGAAATAACATCATCAATTTCTTTTGTACATCTAGTGTGTGAAATACATGAAAGACTTGAAATGCTAAAAGAATTTTGTAGCTGTAGAGATTACTTGAAAATTGTTGAAGTAATGAATGTCCTCAACATACTGATCCAAACTTTGCCTTCCTCACCTAAAATACCGTTCATAGAAAGTTTGAAGGGCATGATGAATAAAGAAATAACTAATGTTAATCATCTACTTAGATCAGAGTTCCATAAAAACTGTTCGTTTATGATAGAGAAAAATGTTTACATGATGAAAATACCAGGAAGAAATCTTGATATACATTCTATTTTTCCAGCAGTATATAAGAATGAATCTACTCGGGAACTCTTGACAATGTTACCAAACTCAATTTGGGAAAATTTATTTTTACCGTTGATAAAATATCACTGTGAAATTACTGAAGTACCAGTAAATGAATTTGTAGGCATTCAAGTGAAGATTACAAATGATAATCAACAGGTTCCATATGAGGAAGTATATGAGAAAATTTCCTCTATGATAGACCATTTAACCAAAAATTTGGATTGTGAAATTGAAATCGATATGATGCTCTTAAGTTTCATTGGATCTTATTTGAGAGAGCGACTGTCAGAATCAATTCTACAAGAATGTATTTTAGAAGAAATTCCTATAGATTGGAGAGCCCTTCCACAGTTCAGAAAAAACTTGGTAGAATCTACAAGGAAATTAGAAAATAAATTAATAAAATATGGTTTCATCGATAGGAATTGGGGTTGGATAGATAAAGTAGAAGAATTTTATACACAAAAAAAATGTAAATTCTTCAGTGACAAAGCAAAAGAACTTGTGAAGAAAGATTTACACAATATGATAGAGATAGGCACACCATATGATACAAGTAAACGGCTTATGGAAACTGGCGAAGTTTCACATTGTGCTATTTCATCATATATTCCAAAATTGATCGAACTTGGAAATGAATTAATAACTGAGATTTCTGAGGGACCTGCAGCGAATTCCGAAGCTTTATATAATACGTATAAAGGCATCTTTTTCAATTATGGTGACTTCGTTGCTAGCCACCATCAAAAACTATTAGAAACAATTCCTCAACAAGTTGCATTGTTCTACAATAATTGTATGTATTTGTATAGACAACTTCAGAAGTGGGATGAAATGTTTGAAACCCATGAATCTTTCAAGGAATTCTACGATGACTCCTCCAAAGCATTTTATCAGGTTGAAGAAGTTGGAAGAATCTTCTTCGACAGCTTCGTTCGCGAACAGAAAGAACAGATTGAGATAATTTTGAAAGGAACCAATCTTCAATATAAAAAAACGTTAGATAAATTGGAGGAGAATGCAGAAAAACTATTTAGGCAGTGTTTGAGGCAACAGGAACTATTGAAAACTGTTTGGAGCAAAGTTTTGTCCTATACAGTTTATAATCAAACGATTGGTGATATTTTGAATACTATGTGTAATTTCCTTATTAACTCTTTGGTAGTTCTTGAAGATATCGGGGCCGTTGTGGCCGAAAATTTGATAGAATTATTCAAAATCATTCTCAATAGAGGTGTAAAGTTGTTCACTGATTCTAACGAAGTATTTTTGTTTGTGCCACAATGGCATAAGTTTAATGAACTCATTTTCATTCTTGGAGCTTCTTTATTGGACATAAGTGATAGATGGGCTGATGGAAAAGGGCCTTTGGCCTTGCAATTCACTCCTTATGAATTGAAACAGTTGATAAGGGCACTGTTTCAAAATAGCGATAGGAGATCTGCTGTTTTATCCAGGATACATGAATGAGTGAGCTTCTTTGTGAGGCTTAAATGAATAGATAAAATAATATTTTTCGGTATGGGTTTTTGATAAGACTTGTATTACTCCCCAAATGGGAAAATTATCTGTGATTAATGTTATTTAAAAGTGTGACAAACTTCTAATATACAGGGTGAGTCTTTGAGTTCTACATTAATTTTAACCATAGATCCCTCTCATCAAATAAAACACATTTTTCCTTTACGATTTTTCCAGATTCGGCTCATATAAAAAGATACAGGCTCTTGAAATTGCAGAAAAAAAAATCAGTTTTTCTTATGTACTTTTTATATGAAGATTCAGAATGAAATGAATTCTGGTGTGAAGTTTTCTATAGACACATATTTTCCGATTAACAGTTTTTTCCTACTTCCACCGGTTTCTTAGTTATAGACTTTCGGATTCATAAAACTATATGCAATTAACATAAGGAAAGCAAATTAGGTTTGTGTTCAGTTATCATCAGAAACTTCAATCATTTTGGGAAATTAAATTATTCTTCATAATTTCTCCTAAAACGCATTGTTTTTGCGAAATTTAACCTTGGATGTTATAAAATCTGATAAAAATTTAAGTATTTGCCTTATTTCGGTTGCTCCTGAACTAGGATGTCCTTGAATCGATGTATTTCTACGTTGCCACACTTCTTTTTGGCGCTCTTGTTTCTCGGAACAGAGTGCTTATCAATTTATCCAAATGTCTGTAATTCTTGGGCTGAAAATGGTCTCAAACGTTTTGGTTCGACTCACTGATCAAGAATCGGTTAAAATCGCTTATGTCCGGCCATCCGTTAACACGATAACTCTTGGACGGAATGAGCTAGATAATTGAAATTTTCAGAGTAGGTTTGGGAGACCTACGAAATCTGCAATTTTATTGTCATATGTCATATATTCGGCACGTTTCATGAGGTTTAATGCAAGATAATCCGCCGTATTCACAAAGCATTCAATCCTAAGTCCTAACTGAGGTCCTCAGTTAAGTATAAATAAGAATCGCAACCTCAGTTAACGTGAAAATTAATATGAAACAGGCCTGTTTCACCACCGTTAAATACGTTAATTGAGGTTGCGATTCTTATTTATCCTTAACTGAGGACCTCAGTTAGGACTTAACGGAGATTGAATGATTTGTGAATACGGCGGATAATATTTTTTTATTTATTTTTTCTGATAATTAAAAAAAAACAACGTGTTTTCTGCATTCTGCATGAAACATGCCGAAATATATGACATTTATGAAAATAAAATGACAGGTTGACGAAAGTACAAAAGTGAAATCCCCTACAATATTGTATATTTTTCATATCAACATTAATATTCTGTTTTATATGTTCGGAAACACTCAGAAATACTTAAAATTGAAAATTTTGTCCGTTTTGACTTTGGATTATATCAATAAAGGCAAAATGTCAGACATTTTGGGCCCGAAACAATTAGTGGCAACATTCAATTGAACTAATGGAATCCTCTATTGCAGGGGTGGCCAACTTGATTAGACCCAAGATCTACTATTTACTATTTACTGACAAAACTGATCTACCAATATAGATCCGCCGCGATCGGCTGGACCAGGGACCTATAGCTACGATCGACCAGTCGATCGCGAACGACCGGTTGGCCACCCCTGCTCTATTGGTATCACATCTTAACTCTCAACTATTCGATTTGAGATTTTCTTGGAAATTAATGGATATTCATGGAATTTTCAATAATAATAATAATAATACTTCAAGTATGGACGATGATCAAATTATGTATAATCGTGATGGATATTGGATATTTAAATATTTAATGAAAGTTAAGTTGAAGTTCATTGTTTCTATAGTGGAATATTATTTAATGATTACAATTTCTTTCAATTTCAAGTGTCAGATGATGACATCTTTTTGTTGTTCTACAATAGATATCAGTAACAATACACTGGTGCATTGCACTGCACCAGTGCAGATTTGTATTAGCATATTGTGAAACCTTTTAACGCTTGTAACTTTTTACCTGAGCATAATCTGGAAAAATGGTAAATGAAAAAAATGTTTTGCTTGATGAAGGAAATCAATGGTTAAAATAAATGTTCAACTTAAAGACTCACCCTGTATATATGTTAAAATTTGATTTCGTTGATTTAACTTTTGTGGATTTTATCAATATTTTATTAAACAATTATTGCAGTAGTATTTTATTTCTTATATATACCAATTTGATCATTAAGACATTGTAGATTTTTAATCAATTAAAAAAAAACCACCCTCTGAAATGTATTAAGAAAACATTATTTTCAATTCCGATCAAAGTGGAACTTGGTAACTAGTTGTAGAATCCCGACACAAAGACTTTATCCATCCGCTATCTTTGAAATTTTGCGAGAGCCGCCAAAACCCAATTCTACAGCCAAGTTTCAAATTCGAACTCGATCGGTTCTATATTGCGGAAGATATTGAAAAAAATATTGGAAACCGTGCAGGCGAGCTCGGTATCTGGATGAGTGACTGTTGCACGATAACTTTCGAACTGAAAGAGATGTCGTCTTTTAATTTTCAGGGTAGGTCGCGCATCCGAATGCTACAGTTAAGGTCGTAAATAGGCATAATCGGCCAAACGGATTTGGAGTTGAACCCACCTGAAATTTTGTTATTGTTTCCTCAATAACTCAGAAAATACTGATTTGATTCAATTTAAACTTGGTAATTAGTTGTAGAATAGAAGCGCACATGCTTGCCAAATTTCGTAAGGATCGTATCACTAGAACAAAAAATAGAAATATTTATTGATAACAAAATATTTTTTTTCAAAGAGTTTATATTTCAGAAGCTATTTGTCAGATTCCGCTGATATTCCGCACAAACCTGCAAGCCTAATTTTATTTTCCCAATATTTCCAAAAATACAATTCCGATCGAATTGATATCTAGTACTCGGTTCAAGTGCAACTGGATCTACCGTATGGGTTAGATACTAGAGAAAACTTTTTGCCGTTTGACGGATTCGCTCATTTCCTAATATTTTCCGAACGGATAGATATACATAGGAAATAGGTACATAAATCTAAACGTCGTCCACCGACCAATAATCGTAGAAAATTCGTTTAACGAGATGTGAAAATCATAGATTTCGGACGGGTTAGAAGAATTTTCCTTCGATTCCGGGTCAAAAATATTTAAGTACCGACCCAAAATATTTTTTTCATGGTATATCGATACGGGGCTCGTGTCTAATTAAATCGAGGTCGCTGATTACGAATATGTAATTAGTTTTTCCCTAAGTGGCAAAGTTTGGGAAAATTTTCACTTAGAGTGAAAAAATGGACCTAAATAGGTCAATTTTGGAAGTTTACACCGCCCAAAAAAATTGGAGTAGGGTGTTGTTGATTTTTGCCGTCATATATGGATCCTTTATCTAATGAATAATCCAAACAGAAAATGTCCAGGCCGTACTATTCGGAAATTATGATTTTTTTCCCGAGGGTCTGGATTTCGGAAAATTCATTTCGCGGTATTTCCGCGGAAAATTCTCTAATGACAAATCCGATCATATATTCGTGATCTACGGCCCCGAATTAGTAAATGACGTAATTTGCATCGAAATCGGAGACCGGTCGAATTTTGGCAATTTTTTAATACATTACCTTAAAAAAATCCCATTTTTCGAGAAAAATTTTTTGACGCAAAACTATGAAGCGGGTACTCATTCTTATAGATTCGGGGCCGTAGATTCCGAATCTAGGATCAGATATTTATTACAAAAATTTACCGAGGAAATATCGCGGAAAGAATTACCGAAAAATAGACCCTCGGGAAAAAAACCATAATTTCCGAAGCGTACGACCTGGACATTTATTGTTCGGATTATTCGATAGATAAAGGATCCAAATATGACGTAAAAAATCAGGAACACTTTACTCCGATTTTTTTGGGCGGTGGAATGTTCCAAATTTGACCTATTTTCGTCAATTTTTTCACTTTAAGTGAAAATTTTCCCAAAGTACGCCACTTAGGGAAAAACTAATTACATATTCGTGATCAGCAACCTCTATTTAATTAGACACGAGCCCCGTATCGATATACCATGAAAAAAAATATTTTGGGTCGGCACTTAGAAATATTTTTGACCCGGAATCGAAGGAAAATTCTTCCTTCCCGTCCGAAATCTATGATTTTCACATCTCGATAAATGAATTTTCTACGATTATTGGTCGGTGGACGACGTTTAGATTTATGTATCTATTTCCTATGTATCTCTATATGTTCGGAAAATATTAGGAAATGAGGGAATCCGTCAAACGGCAAAAAGTTTTCTCTAGTATCTAACCCATACGAAAATCTACAATTTTCTGATTAGATCGACGCGGCTTTGGTTATTCACTAAATCGGGCACGCAGATCATGAATCTGCAATTAGATTTTCCGTACCTATCTCGATTAGTTTCGGAGCAATGACGAAAAAAGTTGCAATTTCTGGCCCTACCTCCGGAAAATGGACTAATTAGTCGTATTTTTTGCCATATTACCAAAATTAATTGCTTCGTTCCGCTGAAGGTTCATGCGGTATTTCTTAAGGGTGTGTGAGGCGTGAACAGAAAGAAGACCATGCGCGCAAAAGATGCTGACTTGACGGCAGTGCTTTTTAAGATTTTGTCATATTGCACGCATGTTCTGGGGAACATCGCGTTATCATTTTGCACAAATATCTGTTATTTTCGAATTTTTTATCGAAAATAGTCTCAAACGATTGGGTTTGACTCCCTGATCGAGGTCAAATATGATTCTGCCCGACCGGACGTCCGCTGCCACGATAACTTGAGAACGGAAAGAGATAGATACTTGAAATTTTCAGGATAGGTGGCGCGTCCCAATACGACGGACAAGTTAGTTAATGGGCATAATCGGCCCAATGGTTTCCGAGTAATAACTCGAAAAATACAAAACCGATCGTATTCAAACACGGTTATTAGTTGTAGAATGCCAATGCGAAAATTCTTGCAAAATTTTGTGAGCATCGTATCACTAGAAAATTTTTAAAAAATCATTGAATATCATTGAAATGAATTCTATATATCAAAAACTATACGTCCGACATCGCTGAAATTTTGGGAGAATCCTCAAAACCTAACTATACTGCCAAGTTCTCACTGATCAAGAATCCGTGGTCGAAATCGATTCTGTCCGACCGTCCGGCCGTTAACATGATAACTCTCGAACGGAATGAGCTAGACAGTTGAAATTTTCAGAATAGGTTTGAGGGATAAATATCTCGGTTAAGTTCGTTATTGGGTAAAATCGGTTCAATAGTTTCGGAGTAACGAAAAAAAAATTTTTTTTTTACATTACAACTTGAATTCAATTTTTTTTAAGATGCAATTTCATCATAAGAATCCATTGTTATCATTTTCAACTCTAACAAGCTAATACTTTAGGATATATGATGTTTCAAAGTTTCAATAATACAATACATACAAGTTCTATGTATTCACAGAATGTGAACACAGAATCTGTCTGTGATCACTATTTAGCGTCCAAAGATGACATTTTGTCATCTTTTCTAGCTATTAGAGATTGTCAATTCATAGTTCCTATTTTCTCTTGGAAAGCAAGTATTCGATTCTTGAATTTGTGAATATATACAAGACTGTTTTGATGTAGTTTATGGAGGCAATAGGAAAGAAGAACATAATGGAATCATCAAAAGAAATTACTGTTCGTTGACCACTGAGGTTAATAATACCGTTTACTTCCTCAAGTAGTGAGACAAGTTTCTATATACAGTATTTTCATATTGTTGCTAGCAAAACAATACTGAAATATGGATCTACATTTGTGTATCAATCATTTTTTCTTGAGTTAAGGTTCATAATACAGAAAAGAATGTGTTAGTGGTATGAACTATTAAATTTTGAATTATGAAAAGAGGATAGTATTTTTTATCAATATATTTTGAACTATTGAAATAATCTGTTCGTAATCCACTACCTACTCAAATATCAGGAATAAAAGGACAATCAATTGTCTCCAGCCTTGCTCTAGACATTTCGATGATACTTTCGAGTTTAAAACTATGCACCGAGTGTAAGTTGCAACAACCCATTCCACGAGGTCAAATCATTGCAGATTGCTCATTTAATCTAGATAAATAAATTTAATGACAATTTTTGAAGCATTAAGGCATTTAAGCATTGTAGATTGCTCTTTTATTTTAAAAAATAATTTTTGAAGCATTTTTTTTAAACGACACTTTTTTTTAATTTAATTTCTTTCATGATGCATTTCTATCATAGCAATCCATTGATATAATTCCCAACCCTGAGAAACCAATACTTTCGGATATATAATTTGTCTGTTTGAACAAGAGCGCCAAAAAGCTCATGTCCACAGGGCTTGAACCAATTTTTATTTGTATACTGACGTATATTTTGGAGGATAATAAAGTGCTATGATTATGACTATATCAGGTTCCATTTTCTGGAACGTATTGACAACTCGATTACAAAATCGTGACAAACTATCATCTTCATTTTGATAGAGGATAGAGGGACTGATCCCTCATTGAAGAACTGGTAAAGTCTTGCACGTTTCCACCCAAATTGTCTTGTTTTCTCAGGAATTACACATTTGATTTCAATTTCCGAAAAATCGTGCCCAATTGGACCACCATGTGCTTTCGATGCATGTGTGTGTCTATCTCCATATCGAATTGAATAGGCCAACTAATTGAAAGCTATTCTCTTAGACTGAATCAGAGAAAATGACGCGAAATTGGATCATGTGCCCCATTACACGTTATTAGAACACGTGTGTTTGAATCGATGAACGAATAGCAAGCATTCATATTGTTCGAAGCACAAATAACCGAAACGTGCATAAAATGCATAAAGGTTAGCCAATAACCTTTTGGTTTGTTGTCGATGTTGGAGAAACTCACCGATGTATCGTGATTAATATAAAGAATACTTACTTTGTCCTCTAATATTGCATATACTAGGAAACGGAAATACTTAAAAGACGAATAGAGGGCGCCGAGGTGGCTCTAGATATACATATCACATTTATTGGCTCTGACTGCCTTTCCAATCGAGATACAGGGTGTTTTATGAATTTGCTCATTTCTTTCTGGGGTGATAACGAGTGAACCACCCTGTATATTTTTTTTATATTTGGCATAAATGTTTCCTATTTAAAGCTTAAATTAATCACTCACAAACCATACAAGGAAATACCGGACTGGGTTAAGAAACAATGATTGTATCCTTGAAACCAAGGGCGTAGCCAGGGGGGGAGGGTTTTGGGGGTTCAAAACCCCCCTAAAATGTTATTTTTTTCTTAAAACAAAAATTTTTGCCGCAGAAAGCGACCCTTACAATGATGATTTTAATGATGTACGATGTACTTAGTTTGTGAAGGCAGTAGGAAAGAACAATGTAATGGAATCACCAAAAGAAATTACTGTTCGTTGACCATCGAGGTTAATATTACCTTTTACTTCCTTAAGTAGTGAGACGTGTTCCTATATATACAGTATTTTCATAATGTTGCTAGCAAACAATGCTGAAATATTGATCTACATTTGTGTATCAAATTTTTTTTTTCTTGAGTTAAGGTTCCTAATACAGAATGAATGTGTTAAATGAGATATTAAATTATGAAAAAAGGATTGCCATACTTAGGCTGACGAACACATTATTTTAATAGTTCGAAATATATTAATAAAATACAATCATTTTTTCATAATAAAATCTATTCAAATATCAGGAATAAATTGACAATCTGCTATGATTGTCTCCAGCCTTGCTCTAGACATTTCGATGATACTTTCCTTAGGTATTTCGAATTGTGAAAACTATGCACCAAGTGTAAGTTGCAACAACCCATTCCACGAGGTTCAATCATTGCAGATTGCTCATTTACTTTGTATATTGTTGTAGGGGGTAGCGTTGGACTGTGACCTTAAGGTCTATTGTGTTAATGGCATTTCTGTTAAGAACTTGGGTGGTGGATTCCCTGTCCCAGCCTTTTTACTACCTAGCATCGTGGTGAAGTTCTTTTCGATGCTTACTTTCTTGATCATCTCGTCACTAGGAAGATTGGCTGATGAAATGTACCTGGCAAGAGAGGACCAGGCTTTCTGGTTTTTAATACTCTCATTACCTTTTCTTTCCTAGATTTTCTGAGAATGGCTTCATGCGCCATTTTCTCTATCACTAGATGAAGAGGTGTGAGATTTGTGATAATCTCAAGTGCCCTGGAAGGACAGGTTCCCATAGCTCCAGTGATACACACATAGGCAAGCCTTTGTATTTTGTCGAGGGTTTTCCTCGTACTATTCTGGCTTGTTTTTGAGTACCAAACTACTGCCCCATACGTAATTATGGGTCTCATAATCATGACGTAAATCCATCGCAGTATCTTAGGGTTGCAGCCCCATGTCTTACCGGCTAGATTCCTGCACCCCATTAAAGCCTTTGTTGCTTTGCTAGCAGTGATTTCAACATGCTTATTCCACAGAAGTTTACTATCCAGTATTGCCCCTAGATATTTAACTTCAGCCTTCCATTCTATAATATCTCCGTTCAAAAAGAGGGACCTCACAGCTGGAAGTTTCCTTCTCAGAGTGAACAGAATCACTGTAAATAGTAAATTAAGCGATTAAGCGTGTCCAATAGAGGTATAGACAATAGAACATGCGCGTAAAAGCTTCTGGCTTCACGTCAGTGCTTGAACCAATTTTTAATATACAATATTGGTGTACAATAGAGATCCTAAACAATAATATTATTTGTTTACAAGCATCCATAATCATTAGAGACTTCTCATGAAACCATTGATAATTGTGCAGAAGGCTTCATCTGTTTGTACCAGTAAGACAACATACATCGCAGCAGTACTTCCATACTGAAAAAATAAATAAAATAGGTACTTGGAATTAATCAATAAATGATATATTGAAAATTCATTGAAATTCTATGGCTGGCGTCATAATTTCCAAAGAGAAGGTAGGTACAGTGGCGGATCGACGATTTCCGGGGCCCCACGCTTGAAAATATAAGGTACACTAATTCAGATATATCAAATGAATTGAAATCAACAATCAACACAAATGTAAACAACTCAACAAGAGTATATCAGTATCAATATTTCTTTCTACAAAAAAACAAATAAATATGAACATGAAAAATGATCGAAGAATAAAATATGAAATTTAGTCAGACTCAGTCATAGTGTACAACAAATATTACTACAACTGGGGGGAATTCGACGACAAACATTTCCTTCAGTTCTTTGTCGAGGAAGAGTATATCTGGCTTTAAAGCGAAGGATAATTCTTCTGACAGGCCCTGATCTTTCAAACTCCTGAAATATATGGAGTGCAGGTGTTTACTCATGTGATCTTCGAGTAGTGGCTTCAGTTTTGCCTATCTTATCTCTCTGCCAACTCTTCTTTGGTCTGTTGGCGTGATAGGTGTTCCTGCTAGCTCATGATCGATGGATATGCCAGTTTTACTGACCTTCTCCAAAGCTCCCTGAACAGCCCTAAATAGGAAAGCTCATTGGTTCCTTATTTCATGATTAACCACCATTTTCAGAAGCGGGTCTTCGCTTCTCAATATCCTTATTGCCAACGTTTGTTGATGGTGTTGGTATTCCAAACTTAGCAAACTTCTGCCTCCATTCTCCTGTATTGGACACTCTTAATCGAATAAGAGTGTCCAATACAGGAGAATGGACAATAGAACATACGCGCAAAAGCTGCCTTCACGTCAGTGCTTGAGCCAATTTTGGGCGCATGTTCTAGGGGAACATCGTCCTATCATTTCGTCCAAATGTCTGTAATTTTCGAATTTCGAGCTGAAAATTGGCTAATAGACTAATTCGGACTCCCTGATCACGAATCCGGTGTCAGATTTTAGGGTGCCGTCCGGCCGGCCGGCCGTACTTCCGGCCGTAGGCACGATAACAGGAGCACCGAAGGTCCTATCGACTTCAAACTTTCAGGGTAGGTTTCTGATCAAAATGCGACGGTTAAGTTCGTTAACGGGCAAAATCGGCAGGACGGTTTAGGAGTTATAGACATTTAAAATTTTGAGGTTATTTCCCTGATATTTCAGGAACTAAAGAAGATGTTGAATCGAAACTTGGTAGTCAGTTCGAGGATATAAACGCGCAACTTTTGGCAAAATTCTGTTATGATCGAAATGTTGGTAATTTAAAAAAAAAAATTTCTTTTAATTTTTTCGAAAAAAAAATTTTTTTTTCGTGAACTATTCATCAGATTGCAACAAAAACTTGTACTAACGTCAATTGTAGTATTTTGCAACATTGTGCAAAATTTTGGCTCTATACGATTTCAATTTCTGGAGATATAAGACAAAATGTGTCAAATTTCCTGGGTCTCTCTCAGTATTTTCATCGATTATTCTATGAACTCTTTGAATTCCACCGAAAACAAATTCAAAGACATAAACATAAAGAATCAAGTCATAGTTTAGACGTCGAAAGAAGGACGATGTTGATCGACTTGAAAAGGTACCTATTTCAAGAAATGCAATAATGAAATGCTTAATTTATGGATATAATATTATCTAAGTATTGTTGGGATCGGGCAGTTGGAAAATTTTTTAATAAAAAAATTTGTACCGACGTTAAATCAAGCATTCTACACGAGTGTGCAAAATTTCAGTTCGATACGATCTCAATTCCAGAAGATATTGCTTAAAATTCACATTCCAGCGTGTTTTGACGTTCTATGGTCACAGAAAATCGTCACAAAAATCTATTTACCTCATTTGACGGCTGTTTGTCAAATCAATTAATTCCAATAATTGATGTCAGATTTCCTACATACCAAGTTCAAACACATTTTATTATATGGAAAACACTTATTATGATCACGTTCTACAGGAATTGATACTAAATAGAAGCTAGATGAAGATTATTGTAATGGAAAATTTGTGTTCCAGAATAATATTAAGGTATTCAACATGATACTGCTTTTTTTCTTTACTGGTCAGTACGGGCCACAAGGAAGATGAACATGCGCCCAATAGCTCCTGTCCACAGGGCTTGAACCAATTTTTTCTTATGCCATTTTTCCAAATACGGCTCAGGTAAAAAGATACAGGCTGTTGAAATTTCGATAAAAAAACAATTTTTATTTTGTAGTTTTGACATCCTTTTTCCGAATAAAAAGAGTGTTGGTTTGAAGTTTCCTATAACTATGATACATATTTTCCAAATATTAGTTTTTCCTACTTCTACTGGTTTTCTAGTTATAGACTCGTGGATTCATAAAACTAAACAAAAGTAGCAGAAAGAAAGCAGATAAAGTTTTTTTAGTTATTTCAATAATATTTAATCGTTTAAGAACATCAAGTTATTCTTCATGATTTCTTCTTAAACGCACCGTTTTCGAGATATTCTTCATTGAATGTTATGAAATTTCCAGAAATTTCACTACTTGAATCCGCCCCTGAGCTTTGGAATCAAGCTGTAAACCATGTTACCTTTTTCTCGTCCACCGTTTTGTCTTAGATAATTTATATGCAGGAGAGTATTAGCACATTGTGAAATCTTTAAACGCTTATAACTATTCACCTGAGCCGAATTTGAAGAATGGTAAATGAAAAAAGTGTTTCATGAGTGGAATCTATGGTTAAAATGAATGTACAACTTTAAGACTCACCCTGTACCTATATGTATAATGGCCGATATCGTTAACGGAGCAATTTAGTGAATTCGCATTACGCTTTCGGTGAATTTCGGACCCCATAGGCCGTATTGTGTCAACACTATTTACTAATTGCTTGATCGACTTACTAGATCGATCTGAAATACTGCTTAAAACATTGATTGCTACACATTGTGTACTCACCGCTAACAATAATTTATAGTCGATTTCGAAGAATCCTGCAGCACTAACTTTAAAATCATCATGAAGTAGTTGTAAAGAGAAAAATTTCACCTGGAATGCAAAGTTATTATTAGAGATGACACTTTTGAAATACTAGTAATAGAAATGCAAAATAGAAAATTCCTCTATTTCCATTTTGTATTTAAATATTTCTTTTAGAAAATCATTTTGTATTTTATTTGAAATACCTTTTAGGAAATATCTTGAATTTGCAAAATACCAAATACTTTATTATACCTTGGCGTAGAAGGGCTAAATTCAAGAGAGAAATACTCTTCTCTATTTCAATATCGTAATGAGTCCATTCCAGCACTGAAAACAGTGCTGGAATGAACTCATTCCCGCATTGTTTCTAGTTATATTTTTCGTTTTGTGGTAGTCAGCACTGACATTCGATCCTATCAAATTTCAACACACGTCAATTGACAATACAATATAATCTGGATATAGGGAAATAATTGTTGAGGAAAAGCTTTATTTTCATTAAAAAATATGGTACTAGAGATTTCCTTCTTGCTAATTTTGAATCATTCATGCTATTAGGAAACTGTTTTAAATCTGATCCCCATGCCCTACGTACGTTTCAAATTCAAATTCCGTAATCTGTCAACTTTCGTAACAGTCACACCAACTACCAAGATACAATAGAAAAATCACTAGGATGTATAATCCGAATTTTTCATTAAATTTCAACAGTATTTTACAAAACTTGCCTGAAATAGAGAAAATATCGTCTAATACTCGTTGCAGAAGGCAATTCCAACACTCATGCGTTCGAAAACTCGCTCCTTTGTCGCTCGTTTTCGAATTTCGCATTCTGCAACTTTTTTTAGAATATACTATTCTGTTCAATTGCAACTTTGAACTCGGAATTGTGCCTAATTCCTGCTTTAAACTCGGAATTACCAATAATTCCAACTTTAAACTCGACAAATACCTAATAAGGTATAATACCGACTGTAGACTTGGAATTAGGTACCTATAATTCCAAGGTTACAGTTGGAATTACAGACAAATATTTCTCTGTATAATTCCGCTTCTATATAAACTAGGAATTACACCTAATTACAATAGTCTACTCAACAAGTGCTTTTTAGGTCAAAATTTTTGCGTATTCTCCGAAAATTATGATTGAAGTATCATTCGATTCGGAATGGCATGCAGATAGTTTTTGAGAAAATACTAAGGCCACTCGCAATAATTGCAATAGTTCTAAAAAATTAAGTTAAAAAAAAGGAGGAGGTTTAGGTTTTCACCAATATCAAAAAAACTATTTGAGATAATTGAAATTTGAAAAAAGAATCAAATAGAAGAGGAAATTTCCTAAAAAAAGTCCCAACGGCCGGAACTGTTGGACCAATATTCATAATTTTCCTAGAGGGTTGAGAATAAGCCTCGCCCCCTTCGTACCTTAGATGAATAAATATTATTTAAACTTATTAAATATTAAATAAAAAATTTAAAAAATTCAGGCGACTGCAGGATAGATCAATGGACAATAATCCCTGGTCCAAAAATCATCGCGATTTTTCCATCAGTTATCCATGAGTTAATTAACAATTTTTTGTAGCACGAACATTAAAATTTCAAGTACGATAATTGTTAAACTATTAATCTGAGAATTTTTTCCTCACGTGGAGCTATTTTTCAAGGGTTTTAGAATAGATTTCTATTGGAAAATTTCAAAAATTGTTAATTTTCGTTTGTTATGAACAATCTACTTAAGTGGAAAATTATAAAGCTTCAATTTATAATATTACTATTGATCCGTTTTCTTATGATCAGAAGCTACTCAAGAATGATTTTTAATAATTATTATCTCCTATTGTTTAAAAAATTGTTATAAACTAATGCATTGTTTATGAGATAATTTAAAATTTTCTTTTGAAACATAATTGAAGCTATAAAATTTTTCACTTGAGTAAATTGTTAACAAAATGAAAATTAACAATTTATCAAATTTTCCAACGGGAATCTGTTCCAAGACCTTTGAAAATAGCTCCATATTGTATAAAAATAAAAAATTGAAAAAACATTGCAAGTACGTTAATTTATTGTTAAACTATTAATCTGAGAATTTTTTCCTTTCGTGAAGCTATTTTTCAAAGGTCTTGGAATAGAGTCCCGTTGGAAAATTTGAAAAGTTGTTGATGTTCGTTTGGTTATTAACAATTGAGTTAAGTGAATAATTATGAAGCTTCCATTATGTTTTAGAAGAAAATTTTAAATTATCCCATATACAATGCATTGCTTTATAACAATTTTCTTAACAATAGGAGATAATAATCATTAAAAATCATTTTGAAGTAGTTTCTGATCATTATAAAACTGACTATATACAGGGTGAGTCTTTGACCACTGCATTAATTTTAACCAAAGATTCCTCTCATCAAATGAAACACTTTTTTCACTAACCATTTTTCCAGATTCGGCTCAGGTAAAAAGTTAAAAGCGTTCAAAGATTTCACAATGTGCTAATACACTCCCGCATATAAATTATCTATGACATTGTTGGCGGACGAGAATAAGGCATGGTAACGTGGTCTACAACTTGATTCGCGATTCCAACGCTCAGGGACGGATCTATAAAAGTAGTGAAATTTCTGGAGTTTTCCATTTTAAAACATTCAATGAAGAATATCTCGAAAACGGTCCGTTTAAGGAGAAATGATGAAGAATAATATAATGTTCTAAAACGATGGAATATTCTTGAAATGAGTCGAGAAAAACTTTATATGCTTTCTTTATGCTAATTTCGTTTAGTTTTATGAATCCACGAGTCCATAACTAGAAAACCAGTAGAAGTAGAAAATAACTAATATTTGGAAAATATGTACCATAGTTATAGGAAACTTTACGCCAACATTCATTTTATTCGAAAAAAGGATGTCAAAGCTACAAAATAAAAACTGATTTTTTTTCAACATTTCAACTGTTCAGTTTTTACCTGAGCTGAATTTGGAAAAATGTTAAATGAAAAAAGTGTTTCATTTGATGAGAGGAATCTTTGGTTAAAATTAATGCAGTGGTCAAAGACTCACCCTGTATATTGTAATATTATAAATTGAAGCTTTATAATTTTTCACTTAAGTAAATTGTTCATAATAAAACGCAAATTTTTAAAATTTCCCACTAAGACCTTTGAAAAATAACTCCACGGAAGAAAAAATTCTCAGATTAATAATTAAACAATTATATCACTTGCAATATTAATGTTCGTGCTACAAAAAATTGTTAATTAACTAATGGATAACTAATTGAAAAGTCGTGATAAACATTTTTGGACCACGGATTAATGTTCATTGATCTATCCTGCCACGCCTGCAATTCTTTATTTTCATATTTAAAAAGTTTAAATAATATTTATTCATGAAAGGTCCGAAGGGGGCGAGGCTTACGCAAGCCGGAGTACCTGTTTCTGGCAGTATTTTTAACCCTCTGGGACCAATATTTATATTGGTCCTAGTTCAGGGAGTTGGGACTTTTTCTTAGGAAATTTCCTGCTCTTCTTGATTCAGAAAGTTTTTGAGATATTGGCGAAAAACCAAAGCTCCTTCTTTTTTTTTTCACTTAATTGTTTATAACTGTTTATAACTAATGCCATTCCAAATCGAATGACACCTCAATCATAATTTTCGGAGAATACACAAAAATTTTGACCTATAAAGCACTTGTTGACTAGACTACAAGTTCGAAGTCGGAATTATAGCGAATTCCGAGTTTGAGAACGAAATTATACAGACAAATATTCATCTCTTAAATATGGCCCTTCTAAGTCTTCATATTATTGTATGAGAAAAATAAAGAAAGTTAAAAATTATACTATAAGTATTTCTGAATACGTATTTGATATTTAGTATTTTAAATACAAAATGAAAAATTATTTTGTACTTTCTATTTGAAATAGAAAATATGAAAAGTATTTGCAGTTCGTATTTAAATACATTTTAAAACTATTGTGCATATCTTTATTATTATTTATTCAGAATAATTTCTAAAATATATTATGAGTATGTGTACCATGTACCTACATACCTCTTTCAACACTGAAGCATCTTTATTTCTCAGTGATAATATGAAAAGCGTCCTCTTTAGTTCTCTAAGCTGCAAATCATATAAATGTAGAAATTGTGATCTTGAAAAATTCATGATTTGTTTCATTTGATGAGGATATGGACAATTTTAGATTGAATAGATAATTGGGAGATATATTTCTGTATTTTGTGAACTTTTACACAAAAATTGCTTCAAATATTAGACCCATTCATGAAGATGTGATCAAATTAAATTCCAACTGGCCGGTCGGTTTGTCGAAGTACCTACCTAAAATATCGTAGCCGTCTCATTATGAGCAAATTCAATGTAGTGAAGTTGATCTGGCACATTTTTGCGCTGAATTGAGCTAGATTTGTGCTGATGCTTTGTGTCGTAGTAATTTTTGGTGCTCTTGTTCCTCGGAACAGAGTGCTTATCAATTTGCCCAAATGTCTGTAATTTTAGAATTTTTGGTCGAAAATGGTCTTGAACGATTTCGTTCGATCAAGAATCCGCGGTCGAAATCGATTCTGTCCAGCCGGCCGTTAACACGATTACTCTCGAACGGAAGGAGTTAGAGGATTGAAATTTGCAGGGCAGGTTTGGGGCGTTAATAACTCGGACGAGTTCGTTAACGGGCGAAATCCACCAAGTGGTTCTGGAGCTATGGCCGTTTTTAGTAAAAACATGTTTTATTAATATTTTTCCGAAACCGATCACTTGATCTGTCTGAAATTTAGCATCAAATTGTAGAATAATGACCTTTATATGCATGCGAAGTTTTGTATTGATCGGGTCGCCGTAAAGGGGAAAAAACAAATTTGAAAATTTGAGAATTTTGTTTCTACAATAACTCTTGAACATAATGAGCTAGGCAGTTGAAATTTTCAGAGTAGGTTTGGGAGATAAATGTTTCGGTGGAGTTCATTATTGGGCAAAATCGGCATGATGGCTTCGGAGTAACGAAAACAAATTTTTTCTTTACATTACAAACCTTAAATTAAATTTTTTTAAGATGCAGTTTCACCATAGAAATCTATTGGTATCATTTTCAACTCTAACAAGCTAATACTTTCGGAGATATGATTTTTCGAAATTTCAATAATGAATCGTACTTTTATGTTGTCACAGAATGCTGTACCTACTTAATTATTCTATCTTTGAATTATTATATGATCTGTATTCTTACATGTCATCTTATTTTCCTATGAGAGGTACTACTGAGAGGCTATGAGATCTACTATTTACTGACAAAAGTCTACGCGATCTACCAATAACCTAATTAGATATAATAATAACATTTTCTAAATGAAAGTCGATGTTGTCTTAACTTAGCACTGAATATCGTCTTTGCGGAATAGTTCATTGGAAATACAGCGGATTTAAATAAAGCGGTGAGAAAACCAGCACAATCTTTCGATGGCTGAACATTCAACTTAAAAAGGTGAGAAACTCGATTATTCTTAACAGTCATTATACGCTAATTCAAAAAGAAAATAAATATTATTTTCTGCAGGATACGTACCTCTCGAGTTATAAGAGAAACAATGAAAAAAGTACGAAAATTTCGAGGATTTTAGGCTCTCAAATCTGAAGCAAGACCTAGAAACCATCGCAAACTCAGATACCCATTATTCAGGACCCCCAAAAGGGGCTAAAATGATTTCCAGCTCTGGAGAAATTTTTTGGGGCTAGACCCCATTTTAGCACTAACTTTTCTGGGCTACAGTTGCTTTATGGTATTCTGGTATTCCCAGGACAGTAGGGAACCTTGGACGGGTGATTCTAGCTCTCTCAGAGTGGCTTGGCAGTTCGTTATACAGGGTGAGTCTTTGACCACTGCAATAATTTTAACCAAAGATTCCTCTCATCAAATGAAACACTTTTTTCATTTACCATTTTTCCAGATTCGGCTCAAGTAAAAAGTTACAAGCGTTTAAAGATTTCAAATGTGCTAATACACTCCCGCATATAAATTATCTATGACATTGTTGGCGGACGAGAATAAGTCATGGTAACGTGGTTTACAGCTTGATACGGGATTTCAACGCTCAGGGACGGATCCATAAAAGTAGTGAAATTTCTGGAGTTTTCCATTATAAAACATTCAATGAAGAATATCTCGAAAACGGTGCGTTTAAGGAGAAATGATGAAGAATAATATAATGTTCTAAAACGATGGAATATTCTTGAATTGACTCAAGAAAAACTTTATTTGCTTTCTTTATGCTAATTTCGTTTAGTTTTATGAATCCACGAGTCCATAACTAGAAAACCAGTAGAAGTAGAAAATAACTAATATTTGGAAAATATGTATCATAGTTATAGGAAACTTTACGCCAACATTCATTTTATTCGAAAAAAGGATGTCAAAGCTACAAAATAAAAACTGATTTTTTTTCAAAATTTCAACAGCCTGTATCTTTTTACCTGAGCTGAATTTGGAAAAATGTTTAATGAAAAAAGTGTTTCATTTGATGAGAGGAATCTTTGGTTAAAATTAATGCAGGATGGGATGGATTGGAAAAATCGCAAAAATTTCGTCGATTTCTCGAATTTATTTAACGCATAAGGATCCCTCCGAAAAATCTTCTCAATAGCATATATTGTGTAGAAATCTTTCCCCTCCCGTCGTAATATAGCGGTTATATAAGAGGGTTTAGTTTAAAATTAAATCTGTTTATCTAAATCTTACCTTATAGAGACAATTTTCAGCTAGTTTTGCGCACCACACTACGGTCAAACATATGGAAGTGATTATGATAATTACAACTGACATTGTGTTGATGGTAGTATCCTCTCCGCTATATTTATATAAACTGAAGCAACCAAGAACTACCTGAATTGCAGTAACAGAGAATATGGTCAAAATGTAGACGGATAAAAATAGGTTTGCCCGAATAGAAATTTCTACTATATCGCCAAAAGCTGCACTCATCTGTTTGATTTCGAAACGATTCTCTGCACGTATCGGCATCTCATTCAAATTTGCGATTAGAATCTCCAACATTTCGGCAATTAGGATATACAGGACGTGATATGTGTAGATGGAAGATGTGAAAATAATGGAGATATATTCGTAATAGCATGTTTCCTGGAATCCCAAATCGAATTTTAGGTAATTCAAGATGATGCCCAGCGAATTCAAGCTCTGAAGGATGATAAGTTTAATTCGCGAATATTTTGTTAATTTATGAAGATCAATTCTTCTGATGAATTTCCAATTTTTATCGAATTTCACGAACTCTTTCACTAATCCAGTTGCAGAATGAAGTAAGGCATTCCTGAAGAAAAGTCTCTGAACGAGATATATGAACATGATGAATTTTGAAAGGAAAAACAGCCACGACAAAGAGTTAGCTCGAAGAGATGCAATTAAAATTAGTATGTCTCTTAACTTATATCCCATTTCGATTACCAAGACAAGGTTCATAACAGTATTGAACTTATACCAGTATCTGGTCCACTTTGTTTCAACAATGTGGATTGTATTCAATTTGCGATCTATGAAGAAAGGAATATCCCCACAAATAAAACTAAAGAAATATGAACAAGAAAGGTAATCACACAAGCCTGTATCGGACATTTATGTTAGTTGCTGTTAATAATTGGATACTATACTCTCAACTGTTTGTGTTCCTGGTTCCGTTAATTTAATATGCATCCATTCTATTTGGCAGTACGTACATAAATTATTCCTTGCTTCTATAACAGGCGCTAGGGTAAAGATAAACCCATCCAATTCATCATCCTCTATAGAATTAAAACATATAAACAGTTACACTGGATCTTACGACGGCGTATTTGGGCCAATTGACACATTTAATCTGACAATTGACATATTTAATCTGTCAATAAACATATTTAATATGTCAATTGACATATTTAATCTGTCAATTGACACATTTAATCTGTCAATTAGTGTATTTTTGCGCGCATGTTCTGGGGAACATCGAGTTATCCTCTTGAGAACGAAAAGAAATAGCCTTGAAATTTTCAGGGTAGGTGGCGCGCCCAATACGAAGGAGAAGTTCGTTAATGGGCACAATCGGCCCAATGGTTTCCGAGTAATAATTTTGTCTACAACCAATACTAATTCCATCGAATTGAAATTTGGTGAATAGTTGAAGAATGTAAACCTAAGAACGTTTGTGAAATTTTGTGAGAATCGTATGGCTAAAAATTTTTTTAAAAAATCATTGAAAAATATTATTTATGTCACGATAACCTAAGAACGAAAAGAGATAGCGACTTGAAATTTTCAGGTTAGGTTGAGAGTCTGAATGCGCCATTTGAGTTTGTTTATAGGCATAATCGGCAAAATGGTTTTGGAGTTATACCAATCTGAAATTTGGTTGTTATCTACTCGATAACTCAAAAAATATAGAACCGATCTAATTCAAGCATGGTAACTAGTTGTAGAATGGCAACACGAAAATTTCCGCAAAATTTCGTGAGCATCGTATCGCTAGAAAATGTTTAGAAAATAATAGAATATTATTGAAACAACTCCTATATATCAGAAACTAATCGTCCGACATCACTGAAATTCCGCGAAAGCCTTCAGAACCTAACTCTACTACCAAGTTCTATATTGTCGGAGATCCGAGCAGCCTTGTGTGAGTTCAGTAGCTGGATGGGTGACCGTTGCATCCATAACTCTCGAACGAGAGGAGATAGGGACTTGCAAATTTTAGGATAGGTTGCACATCTGAATGGGAGTGGGAATGGGATTAAGTTCGCTTTTGGCCATAATCGGCCCAACGGTTTTGGAGTTATACCCATCAGGAATATTATTTCCTCGATAACTCAAATAATATAGACTCGATCGAATTGAAGCTTGGTATCTAGTTGTAAAATATCCACATGAAGACGTGTGTAATATTTTATGAGGACCGTACCACTAGGAAATTCTTAAGAAATTACGAAAAAATATTTCGTATCTCATTCCTTGAGAACGGAAAAAAATAGCGACTTGCAGTTCTCAGGATAGATTACACATCTGAATGCGACATTTAATTTCGTTAATTAATATAATAGGCCAAACGGTTTTGAAGTTATACCCATACGAATTTCGTTGGGTTATTCTCTCAATGACTCACAAAATACGAAACCGATCCAATTCAAACATGGTTATTAGTTGTAGAATCCCAACGCGAAAATTCTTACAAAATTTCGTGAGGATCGTAATAATAAGGAATTTCAAAAAAATCATTGAAAAAAAAATTGGTTCAAGCACTGACGTGAAGTCAGAAGCTTTTGCGCGTATGTTCTCTTGTCCATTCTTCTGTATTGGACACTCTTATCGAATTTACCATGGTGAATTGAAAATTATCGTCTGTATCTATGAATTGTCATCATTGTCATCGGATCTACAGATAAGAGACATGTCAAACGAAGTATGATTGAATGCCAAATGACCAATGAAATAACCTCTCCTATCGTAGATAGCTCTTGGATAATCCATCATATGATGATGATGATGATGGAAATATACAGGGTGAGTCTTTGACCACTGCATTAATTTTAACCAAAGATTCCTCTCATCAAATGAAACACTTTTTTCATTTACCATTTTTCCAGATTCGGCTCAGGTAAAAAGTTACAAGCGTTTAAAGATTTCACAATGTGCTAATACACTCCCGCATATAATTATCTATGACATTGTTGGCGGACGAGAATAAGGCATGGTAACGTTTTTTTTTACAAAACAAATTCAAAATTAACTTTTTTTCAATAAGCAGTTTTACCATAAGAATCCAATGATATCATTTTTAACTCTAACAAGCTAATACTTTCGGAGATATGATTTTTCAAAATTTCAATAATAAATCGTATTTCAACGTTGTCACACAATGATATAATTATTCTATGTATGAATTGTCATAATGTCAGTTTATTTTCCTGAGACATGTCATTATCTAATCAATCGAAGAATTGTGAGCGAAGTGAGAAAAATCTCAGTTGTTTGCACCGAAACTAGTTTTTCTCAGAAAAGTCTTACATTTCGGAACGGAACATGAAGTAAGAGATCTGAGAGTAGTGAGACTGCTTTTCATCCATAAACATAGATATAACTCTCGAACGGAATGAGCTAGGTAGTTGAAATTTTCAGAGTAGGTTAGGGAGATGAATATCTCGGTTGAGTTCGTTATAGGGCAAAATTGGCCAGATTTAATTTGATTTCTTCCATGGTGCAGTTCTCATTCTCATGATTGCTCATTTAATCTTGATAAAGAAACTATCATTTGAATTGAACTTCCTTTATGATGCAGTTCTATCATATGAATACATTGATATAATTCCCAACTCTGAGAAACCAATACTTTCGGAGATATAATTTGTCTGTTTGAACTAGAGCGCCAGAAAGCTCCTGTCCACAGGGCTTGAACCCATTTTTTAATTATTTCTTATTTATTTGAATATTAAAATGCATTTTGAAGGTTAATGTAATTCGCCTATTTTATTATCAAAATAGGGCAGTTATACAAAAACTCGAAATTGTTCAATTGCTCCGCTCATTTCACAAACTTTTTCACTCACAAAATGAAACATTATTTTAAACACTCGCATCATAAATAACTTTTATCTAAATCTTACCTTACAGAGACAATTTTCAGCAAGTTTTACGGCCCACACTATGGTTAAACATATGGCACTGCTCATGGAAATTACAACAAGGATTGTGCTAATGGTGGGATCCTCACTGCTATATTTATATAAACTGAAGCAAGCAACCACTACCTGAATTACAACGAAAGAGAACATGCTCAGTATATAGACGGATAAAAATCCGTTTGTCCAGATAGCTATTTCTATTATATCACCAAACGCTGCATTCATCTGTTTGATTTCGAAACCATTCCCTGCTTGAATCGGCATCTCACTCAAATTCGCGATTAGAATCTCCAACATTTCGGCAATTAGGATATACAGGATGTGATATGTGTAGAGGGAAGAAATGAAAATAACGGAGACATATTCGTAACAGCATATAGCTAGATATCCCATTTTGAATTGTAAGCAACTACATAAGGTGACCAGCGAATTCACGCTGTGCATGATGATAAGTTTTGTTCGCGAATATTTCGTTAATTTATGGAGATCGATTCTTCGGATAAATTTCCAATTTTTATCGAATTTCATGAACTCTTCCCCCAATGCAGTTGCAGAATGAAGTAAGACATTCCTGAGGAATAGTCTCTGAACGAGGTATATCAAATTGATGCATTTTGAAAGGACAAGCACCAAAGACATTGTGTCAACTCGTGGAGACACCATTGATCCTTCTAGTAAGTCTCTTAGGTTGAATCCCAAAGTGATTACCAAGACAATGTTCACCACATAATTGAACTTATACCAATATCTGGTCCACTTTGTTTTCACAATATGGAGCGTGTTCAATTTATGAACGATGAAGAAAGGAATATCCCCACAAATAAAACTGAAGAAATATGAATAATATAGGTAATCGTACAAGCCTGCATCGGACATTTATGTTAGTTGCTGTTAATAATTGGATAGTATACTTTCACTGTTTGTTTCCCTGGTTCCGTTGAATTCATGAGCTTCCATTCTATTTGGAAGTAAATCAATTATTCCATGACAGCCGATAGGGTAAACTCATTCAATTCATCAGCCCTCTATGGAATTAAAACGCATCAACAGTGTAAAGGATTATAAAATAATACATGGGTGTTTGGCCCAGAGGAAACATTTCTGCGCTATGATACATTGAATCCTTTGTGCGGTATACCAGGTGTCAATTTGAAAACTTGAAAGGCTAATTATGTCAGGACAGGGATGTTTCGAGAAAAAAATTGGTTCAAGCCCTGTTGACAGGAGCTTTTTGGCGCTCTTGTTTAAACAGACAAATTATATCTCCGAAAGTATTGGTTTCTCAGAGTTGGGAATTATATCAATGGATTCTTATGATAGAACTGCATTATGAAAGAAATTAAATTTAAAAATTTTTAAAAAGTCACGAAAAAAAAATTGGTTCAAGCACTGACGTGAAGTCAGAAGCTTTTGCGCGTATGTTCTATTGTCCATACTTCTGTATTGGACACCCTTAATCGAATTTACCATGGTAAATTATGTTGTCCATTCTCCTGTATTGGACACTCTCAATTCGAATTTACCATGGTAAATTCGAATTAAGTGTCCAATACAGGAGAATGGACAACATAATTTACCATGGTAAATTCGATTAAGGGTGTCCAATACAGAAGTATGGACAATAGAACATACGCGCAAAAGCTTCTGACTTCACGTCAGTGCTTGAACCAATTTTTTTTTCGTGACTTTTTAAAAATTTTCTAGGGGTACGGTTCTTGAAATTTTGTTTTTCGTCATTTTTTTCAAATTTTCTAGGGATACGATTCTTACAAAATTTTAAACACGTCTTTATGTTGATTTTCTACTACTAGTTACCAAGCACCAATTCGATCGAATATTTATTTTTTGAGTTATCAAGGAAATAATATTCCAGGTGGGTATAACTCGGAAACCGTTAGACCGATTATGCCCAAAAACGAACTCAACACTCTCTTTCGGATACGCAACCTACCCTGAAAATTGCAAGTCCCTATCTCCTTTCGTTCGAAAGTTATCGAGGCAACGGTCACCCATCTACTGAACTCGCACAAGAATGCTCGAATCTCCAACAATATTTAACCGATCGTATTAAAACTTGAAACTTGGCAGTAGAGTTAGGTTATGAAGGCTCTTGCAAAATTTCAGCAATTTCAAACGAATAGTTACTGATATATAGAATTTTTTTTTTTTATTTTCAATGATTTATTATAAATTTTCTACAAATGCTATCCTCACCAAATTTTGCAAACATTTCCGCGTTGGCATTCTACAACTAATAACCATGTTTGAATTCAATCGGTTCAGTACTTTTTGAGTTAATGAGGAACAAAAACCACGAAATTTCAGAAAATTTCAGATGGCTATAACTCTGAAACCGTTTGGCCGATTATGCTCATAAACAAACTGAAATGTCGCGTTCTGGTGTTCATCCTAACCTAAAAATTTCAAGCCGCTATCTCATTCCGTTCTCAAGTTATCGTGACAACAAAAATATTTTTTAATAATTTTTTAAAAATTTTCTAGCCATACGATTCGCACAAAATTCCACAAACGTGCTTAAGATCATATTCTACAACTACCCACCAAGTTTCAATTCGATCGGATTCATATTGGTTGAAAACAAAATTATTACTCGGAAACCACTGGGCCGATTATGCCCATTAACGAACTTGTCCGTCGTATTGAGATGCGCCACCTACCCTGAAAATTTCAAGTTGCTAGCTCTTCTCGTTCTCAAGTTATCGTGGCAACGGCCGGACGGCCGGACGGCCGGACGGACAGAATCAAATTTGACCTCGAATTCTTCATTGGGGAGTCGAACTTAATCGTTTGAGACCATTTTCGTCAAAAAATTCGAAAGTTACAGACATTTGGGCAAAACTATAACGCGATGTTCCCCAGAACATACGCGCAAAAAGTGTAGTCTAAAAAAAACACTTCAAAAATTATCATTTGAAAAAAAGGGCAATCTGCAATGATTTAATGCTTCCAAAATTGTCATTAAATTTATTTATCAAGATTAAGTGAGCAATCTGCAATCTAGTTTTGAACTTGATCGGATCTATATTGGTGAATATATTGCCGAAATGTCGAAATATTACAACTATCGAGAAGTACTGGACCATTTTTTGGCGCTCTTGTCCCTCGGAACAGAATGGTTATCAATTTGCCCAAATGTCTGTAATTTTCGAATTGTTATCGTTATTGGGCAAAAGGTTTCGGAGTAACAAAAAAAATTTTTTTTTTCACATTACAACTTTTGGATTACATTTTTTCAAGATGTAGTTCCATCATAAGAATCCGTTGATGTCATTTTCAACTCTTACAAACTCATACTTTCAAGATATGATTTTTTTAAATTTTAATAATACATCGTACTTCTATGTTCGTTTCCACAGAATGCGAATTCTATCTGTCTGTGGTCACTGTTCATTCATGTCATCTCATCTACCTATCCTCATCTTGAATTTGTGAATATATACAAGACTGTTTTGATACCAAAAATAATATTGACTTTTTGCATAGGTATTGAATAATTTATGTGCAAATATTGGGGATGATGTTTCAGAAGATTTAGAATTGGATCATTTTAATGATGTAGTTTATGAAGGCAATAGGAAAGAACAACATAATGGAATCATCAAAAGAAATTACTGTTAGTTGACCACTGAGGTTAATATTACCTTTTACTTCCTTAAGTAGTGATACGAGGCATGTTCCTATATACAGTATTTTTATAATGTTGCTAGCAAAAAAATGCTGAAATATTGATCTACACTTGTGTATCAAATATTCTTTCTTGAGTTAAGATTCATAATACAGAATGAATGTGTTAGTGGTATGAACTATAAAATTATTGAAAGAGGATAGTATTTTATTAATATATCTTGAACTATTAAAATAATTTGTTCTTCAGCCTACTCAACCTACTCAAATATCAGAAATAAATGGACAATCTGCATTGATTGTCTCCAGCTTTGCTGCAGACATTTCGATGATACTTTCCCTAGGTATTTCGAGTTGTGAAAACTATGCACCGAGTGTGAGTTGCAACAATCCATTCCACCAGGTTAAATTATTGCAGACTGCTCATTTAATCTTGATAAATAAACTATTATTTGAATATTTCGTTCGTGGTACAGTTCTATCATAAGAATCCATTGATATCATTCCCAACTCTGAGAAACCAATACTTTCGAAGATATGGTTTGTCAAAAACTGAACAAGAGCGCCAAAGCTCCAGCCACAGGGCTTTCCTTCTTTTTATACTCGATAAACGTAGTTGTCAACAGTTTTTTTATTTTTGACGTGCCTGGAGAGAATTTAACGATTAATGTGCATATATCGGCCGTAGTCAAATTTGAGACGTCAGTAATAATATTCGTTCAATAACTAGTGGGAATTGGATATGTTCCTTATTTTACAGCCAAGTTCTCTATTTAACATTATCGAATAATTTTTAACGTGATGATATTTTTCAGACATTAGATATTTGAAAACAAGTTATCAAAGCTCAGTGAAAACATTCGTTCAACTTCCGGCATTCACCATAGTTCTATAATTACTGGTCGAACAGCTTAGTGGTAGAGCTCCGTATTCATATCACTTAGGTACCGGAATCGATTCCCATAGCCGAAATTATTGATCTATTCAACTCCTGTTCACAATTCTTTCGAAATAATAACTTTGAGAAAAAGGTTATGGACGGAATTAAGTCGACATTTTAGCTCCGGCTATAAATTTTAACAGCGCGCCAAACCTCCAGGCCACACTGCTTTTGCAACTTGTTTCATGCAGATTTCTAAAGGTATATAAATACTAAGGACATATACAGGGTTGGGATAAAGTATGGAACCAAGTAAATATCTTTTGAACGAAAAGAACGATATTTATGAAAATACCCAAAGAAAAAAATCTAACCGGAGAACGAGCAGGCCACTCTATGAATCCTCTACGCCCAATCCATCGATTTGGAAAATTCGCATCCAGAAAATCCCTAACCCGTCTATCATAGTGGGGAGGTGCTCCATCTTGTTGAAACCAAACCATGGTTTAGTGCCAAATTTGTGGTGGAAGTTTGAGGTGATTCTTCTAAATCGATTGCAATATTTTGTTCAACAGTTTCGTTCGTTGCAGTCCACAGTCTTCCAGGTTTTAGCAATTTTTTTTACCATCCCAGTTGTATTGAAACGTTGTAATGTTTTAGTTACTGTTGAGCGTGAGCTGTTGTTCCTTCAATTAGAATTTGACACTTGGAGAACAAAAGACGTACTAAACATTGCATTTTGTTCCATTGCACCTACCTGCAAATTTTCATAAATATCGTTCTTTTCGTTTAAAAGTTATTTACTTGGTTCCATACTTTATCCCAACCCTGTTTTGTTCTCTGAAAAATATTTATACATGACGTTTCATATACACATTTAAAAATTGGATTAAAAATCTATAGAAAAGTGTTCAATTTGATTTTACCTTATCAAGACAATTTTCAGCTAGTTCTATACACCATACTACGCCGCAAATTGTGTAACTGGCCATCATAGTCACAACTACTATGACTGTGAAGGTGGAATTCTCTTTCCTGTACTTATATAAACTGTAGCAATATACTACTAACTGAATTCCCATGAAAGAAAACATGTTGAATAAGTAGATAGACAAATATCCATTAGTTATTTTGCCAATTTCTATCACATCACCAAATGCAGCACTAAATTGTTTGATTTGAAAATCACTTCCTGAACGTATTGTCATCTGGTTCAACTTTGCAATCAATATCTCCAATATTTTGGCTATAAGGATGTAAAGAATATAATATGCATAAAGTAAAGATGTCCAAATGACTATGGTATACTCAAAACAGCATGTAGATAGAAGATCAACCTCAAATCTCATACTCCAGATGAGCATACTTGATATATTCATAAATTGCATGATAATAAGTTTTCTTCGTGAATTTGTTATTAATTTGCTGAGATCGATATCGCTGAACATTTTCCAGTTTTTTTCGAATTTCATCAGCTCCTGAACTAAGGCTGTGGCTGAAGCAGATGATATTTTTCTGAGGATACATCTTTGGAGGAGGTATATAAAAATGGGTAATTTTGAAAATACGTAGATCAGGTACATAGAGTCAGCTTGTACAGATTCAATCTGTAGTAATAACACCCATATTTTGTATCCAATTGCGATCAGCAGGACGAAGTTCACCACACCATTGAACGTATACCAGAGTCTAGACCATTTTGTATATTCAGAGTGGAGCATATTTGATTTTCGTACGATGGTGAAAGGGAGATCCCCGCAAATAAAACTAAATATAAATGAATAGTAAAGGTAATCATACAACCCTGGATTGGCCATCTATGCACGAGACTGAAGTTGATTACGCAGTTGGTAGATTAGTGTCTTGTTTATTTTCAGTTGCTTTCGAAGGAATTATCACTTATCTTCATTCATCAGCCAATATGTTGATGTAGCTTATTCAATTCATCACCTGATCAATGCATACCAATATGCTAACAATAAACACTTCTCAACAATTGAAGTGGATATTTGTATTCTCTTAAATTCGCATTTGTAGTTCTTTAGGCCGAATCTTTTTGAATGTATTCTTCCTGTCCTTCTTTAGATATCTTTTTGATGAAAACATGCAAGATTGCGAAGTATCTTAAGCCGAGCATGAACTCGATATTTGGAGAATGGTTAATATGAATAACACTCCGAATATCTACTCATGAGCGTGAGCATGAAGTGGCGATTTTTTGCTTCAATTGAATTCAATATGAAAAAAAAAACACTGACGTGAAGTCAGCACTCTTTGGCGCGCGTGTTCACGGTGGCTAATTTGAATTGAATGATGAGTACTTCAAGCTCAGTGGATAGAGCGAGCCGAAGATCTACCCAAAGGATAGTGGACACCATTCACTTGTCGGTTCAAAAATTAACAGTGCTGTATCTAAGCTGCCATCAGGATAGAGTAACAAAGTTGGAAAAGAACACAACTGACTCTCCTTAGTCACTTTTTCTTTCATTGTTAAGTCACTCTGCATTTGCGCGCGTGCTATAAACATGATTAGGATTATACTGACCCTCCCAAATCTTCTAGGTGCTTGTGCGACTAAGGAGAGTCAGTTGTGTTCTTTTCTAACTTTGTTACTCTATCCTGATGGCAGCTTAGATACAGCACTGTTAATTTTTGAACCGACAGTGAATGGTGTCTACTATCCTTTGGGTAGATCTTCGGCTCGCCGTCCGGCCGTCCGGCTGTTGCCACGATAACTTGAGAACGGAAAAAGCTAGCGACTTGAAATTTTCAGGGTAGGTGGCGTATCCCAATACGACGGACAAGTTCGATAATGGGTATAATCGGCCTAATGGTTTCCGAGTAATAATTTTGTTTTCAAACAATGTAGATCCAATCGAATTGAAACTTGGTGAGTAGTTGTAGAATATGATCCTAAGCACGTTCGTGAAATTTTGTGCGAAATTTGTCACGATAACTTGAGAACGGAAAGAGATAGTGGCTTGAAATTTTCAGGTTAGGATGTGCATCAGAACGCGACAATTGAGTTTGTTTATAAGCATAATCGGTCGAATGGTTTTAGAGTTATAGCTATCTGAAATTTGGATGTTTTTTTCTCCTCATTAACTCGAAAAATACTAAACCGATTGAATTGAAACATGGTTATTAGTTGTAGAATGCCAACGAAAAATTCTTGCAAAATTTCGTGAGGATAGTATTTGTAGAAAATTTTTAAGAAATCATTGAAAATTTAAAAAAAAATTTTATATATCAGTAAATATTCGTCTGAAATTGCTGAAATTTTGCAAGAGCCTTTAGAACCCAACTCTACTGCCAAGTTTTAAGTTTTAACACGATCGGTTAAATATTGTTGGAGATTCAAGCAGCCATGTATGAGTCCAGTAAATGGGTGACCGTTGCCTCGATAACTTTCGAGCAAAAGGAGAAAGGGACTTGCAATTTTCAGGGTAGGTTGGGTATCCGATTGGGAGAGTTAAGTTCGTTTTTGGGCATAATCGGTTCAACGGTTTCCGAGTTATGCCCACCTGGAATATTATTTCCTCGATAACTCAAAAAATAAAGATTCGATCGCATTGAAGCTTAGTAACAATTAGTAGAAAATCAACATAAAGATGTGTTTAAAATTTTTCAAGAACTGTACCCGTAGAACATTTGAAAAAAATTACGAAAAAAAAAGTTTGTAAGACCCGTACCCCTAGAAAATTTCAAAAAAATTACGTAAAACAAAATTGATTCAAGCACTGACGTTAAGTCAGGAGCTTTTGCGCGTATGTTCTATTGTACATTCTCCTGTATTGGACACCCTTAATCGAATTTACCATGGTAAATTATGTTGTCTATTCCATTCCATGGCAAATTCAATTAAGGGTGTCCAATACAGGAGAATGGACAAATGAACATACGCGCAAAAGCTCCTGACTTCACGGCAGTGCTTGAACCAATTTTTATTTTTCTGATTTCGTCAGTATATAGACTAAATATACCATATGGTTCTCTGAAAAATATTGTTAAATGATGTTTGTTCTAAAGATTTACAATATCGGATTAAAAATTTATAGAAAAGTATTCAATTTGGTTTTACCTTATGAAGACAATTTTCAGCTAGTTGTGTACACCATACTACGCCGAAAATTGTGTAACTGGCCATCATAGTCACAACTGCTATGACTGTGAAGGTGGAATTCTCTCTCCTGTACTTATATAAACTGTAGCTATATACTACAAACTGAATTCCCATCACAGAAAACAAATCCAATAAATAGCCAGACAAAAATCTATTAGTTATTTCGCCAATTTTTATCATATCACCAAACGCAGCACAAAATCGTTTGATTTTGAAATTACTTCCTGAACGTATTGTCATCTGCTTCAACTTTGCAATCAATATCTCCAACATTTCGGCCATTAGGATGTAAAGGACATGATATGCATAGAGGAAAGACGTCAAAATGACTATGGTATATTCAAAACAGCATGTAGATAGAAGATCAACCTCAAATCTCATACTCCAGATGAGCATACTTGATGTATTCATAAATTGCATGATAATAAGTTTTCTTCGTGAATTTGTTATTAATTTGCTGAGATCGATATCGCAGATAATTCCCCATTTTTTTTCGAATTTCATCAGCTCCTGAACTAAGAGTGTGGCTGAACCAGATAATATTTTTCTCAGAATACATCTTTGGAGTAGGTATGTTAAAATGGGTAATTTGGAAAATACGTAGATCAGGTACATAGAGTCAGCTTGGACAGATTCAATCCGCAGTAATAACTCCCATATTTCGTATCCGATTGCGATCAGCAGGACAAAGTTCACTACACTATTAAACGTATACCAGTGTCCAGTCCATTTTGTCTTTACAGAGTGGAGCATATTCGATTTTCTTACGATAGTGAATGGGAGATCCCCGCAAATAAAACTAAATAGAAATGAATAGTAGAGGTAATCGTACAACCCTGGGTTGGCCATTTATGTACGAGACTAAAGTTGATTGCGTAGTACATTGGGGTCTTGTTTATTTTCATTCGCTTTGGAAGGAATTGTCTCTTATCTTCATTCATCAGCCAATATGTTGAAGAGCAGCTCATTCAATTCATCACCTCATCAATGCATAACTATATGCTAACAATAAACACTTCTCAACAATTGAAATGGATATTTGATGCGATTCAATTAAATTTACACCTATTTTCCCCCATGTGGGGTGCAAAATTGTGAGAACATTATGTAATAAACAAAACCGTTATTTTTCTCCGAAGAATGAAGGGTGCCACTACCGATGAATTTGATAACCTACTTACAAAGTAGGTGTACTAATTAATGAATCGAGTGTTAGAAACACTGCTTCAAAGAATAATCAGTCTATCACGATGAATTTGTCAAACTCGTCCCACTTTGCCACCGGAGAATGAGGGTGTTCAATTACAAGCGGAGTCCCACACTGTTCCACTCTCAAAGTGGTTCCTCCATAAAGGATTTCTCCTGTTAAAAAAAAGCCGGAGATACAGTTGTTGTGTTAGCCTAATGACCTGTTTTGGAAGGTAGGTGGTAAAATATCTATCTAAAATTGATGCGATTCAATTAAATTTACACCTATTTTCCCACATGTGGGGTGCAAAATTGTGAGAACATTATGTAATAAACAAAACCGTTATTTTTCTCCGAAGAATGAAGGGTGCCACTACCGATGAATTTGATAACCTACTTACAAAGTAGGTGTACTAATTAATGAATCGAGTGTTAGAAACACTGCTTCAAAGAATAATCAGTCTATCACGAAGAATTTGTCAAACTCGTCCCACTTTGCCACCGGAGAATGAGGGTGTTCAATTACAAGCGGAGTCCCACACTGTTCCACTCTCAAAGTGGTTCTTCCATAAAGGATTTCTCCTGTTAAAAAAAAAGCCGGAGATATAGTTGTTGTGCTCACCTAATGACCTGTTTTGGAAGGTAGGTGGTAAAATACCTATCTAAAATTGATGCGATTCAATTAAATTTGCACCTATTTTCCCATATGAGGGGTGCAAAATTGTGAGAACATTATGTAATAAACAAAACCGTTATTTTTCTCCGAAGAATGAAGGGTGCCAGTACCGATGAATTTGATAACCTACTTACAAAGTAGGTGTACTAATTAATGAATCGAGTGTTAGAAACACTGCTTCAAAGAATAATCAGTCTATCACGAAGAATTTGTCAAACTCGTCCCACTTTGCCACCGGAGAATGAGGGTGTTCAATTACAAGCAACTCGGTCTGTTGAGTGTCTGTTGATAATTATACGACCCAATTACGGTTCATCGGTTTCATACCAAATGACGGAAATGTCGAATATTGAAGGACAAACAGAGGGTTTCAATGAACACGTTTCAATCGTTTCATTATTCCGTTTGGATTAACCTGGTCTGGCAATGGAAGCGCGAAATCGATCTAAAACTTAAAAAAAATATAGAAGCACTGACGTGGCTTCAACGTGCTCGTTGATTATAAGGATCAGTAGATTTCACTCATTTGTAATACAGTACACTACTAAAATTTGTAGTTATCAGAGATCCTTCATCTATTGAAAGGTTTTTTTCTGGGTTTTCTCTCCCAAAATCTGAAAAATATCCTGTGTTTCTTACGCAGAAGCAACTAACAAAATAATCAATTTTTATTTTATACCTAGATATTTTTCAGAGTTTGGGAGAGAAAACCCAGAAAAAAACCTTTCAATGATGAGTATACCTCCCACAGTATCCTTTAATGATTACTTAATCCTTCATCTAATCATTAAAGGATACTGTGGGAGGTATACTCATTATTGAAAGGTTTTTTTCTGGGTTTTCTCTCCCAAACTCTGAAAAATATCTATAGAATAAAAATTAATTATTTTGTGATTTGCTTCTGCGTAAGAAACACAAACAGAGAATGCAATTTTGCAAATTGCTCAATTGGTATTGACCATATTTGGCTAAATTTATTGAAGAAGGAGTTGGAACTTGGAAATTTCTATGCAAAGTAAAACTATGTTAGCTATGATTTTTAAATACTGTCAATGTGACAATTCTTGAATTTCACAATAAATATCAACAAAATAATTCTAAAGATTTTCATTAAGCGTCTGACGAAGGAGTCTGATATAGACTTCGAAACGTTACGATATAGTTGTTCCTTCGTTGATGTTGTTTCGTTGTTGTTTGTTAGGCAACAGTGTTCAATTGATTACTTCTGACAAATATCTTGTTTTTCTTATGCAGAAGCAAATCACAAAATAATTAATTTTTATTTTATAGATATTTTTCAGAGTTTGGGAGATAAAACCCAAAAAAAACCTTTCAATAATCCTTCATCTAGTCTAGTCAACAAGTGCTTTTTAGGTCAAAATTTTTGCATATTCTCCGAAAATTACGATCAAGGTGTCATTAGATTCGGAATGACATGTAGATATTTTTTGGGAAAATGCTAAGGCCGAACGCAAAAATTGCAATAGTTATAAACAATTAAGTGAAAAATAAAGAAGGGGCTTTGGTTTTTCGCCAATATTTCAAAAACTATCTGAGAGAATTTAAATTTGAAAATAAAAAATTTTAAAAATTCAGGCGTCTGCAAGATAGATCAATGAACAATAATCCGTGGTCAAAAAATGTTTATCGCGACTTTACAATTAGTCATCCATTAGTTAATTAACAATTTTTTGTAGCACGAACATTAACATTGCAAGTGCGATAATTGTTGAACTATTAATCTGAGAATTTTTTCTTTCGTGGCGCTATTTTTCAAAGGTCTTGGAATAGATTCCCGTTGGAAAATTGGAAAAATTGTTAATTTTCGTTTTGTTATTAATAATATACTTAATTAAAAAATTATAAAGCTTCAATTATGTTTCAAAAGAAAATTTTAGATTATCTCATAAATAACGCATTGGTTTATAACAATTTTTTAAATATATATAATATATATAATATAATTTTTCACTTAAGTAACGAAAATAACCTATTTCTAAAATTTTCAAATAGGAATATATTCTAAGACCTGTGAAAAATAGCTCCACGAAAAGAAAATATTCTGAGATTAATTGTTTAACAATTATCGAATTGGCAATGCTAATGTTCGAGCTACAAAAAATTCTTAATTTTAATGGATATTAATGGATATTGGAATTAATGGATAACAAATTGAAAAATCGCGAAAAACATTTTTGGACCACGGATTATTGTTCATTGATCTAACCTCCAAGCACCTGGATTTTTTAAAATTTTTTATTTTCATATTTAATAAGTTTTATTTAAAAATATTGGTCCTACAGTTCAGGGAGTTAAAACTTTTTTTTAGGAAATTTCCTTCTCTATTTGAATCTTTTTTCAAATTCGAATTATCTCAAATAGTTTTTGTTATATTGTCGAAAACCTAAACCTCCTTCTTTTTTTTCACTTAATTGTTTATAACTATTGCAATTTTTGCGAGCGGCCTTAGCATTTTCTCAAAAACTATCTACATCTCACTCCGAATAGAATGACACCTCAATCATAATTTTCAGAGAATACGCAAAAATTTTGACCCAAAAATCACTTGTTTACTACACTAATCAGAGAAAAAATATTTCAATGGGTATATTGAAAATTGTTTATCTATCTGCTCTCAATTCAATATTTTAATCTGATTTGACCAGTTTCTAAAATGAATTAGAAAATTTGACATTGACACCGCCAGATGTGCAACATCTCTGAGTTTGCTGCCTGAGAAAACCCGAAATTTGTATGAGACAACTTATTCAGAATTGAGGCCTTTAGTTTAGCAAAAGTGGCCCAAGCCACATTTTTTCTAAAATTGAATAAATAGCAAGAGAACGACCCTCAAATGAATCAATTTTTCCGATGAAATACCGACCAAAGACTATCCCGACCGTTCAGCATAAGATGTCATACATTAATGCACTTTTGCGCGCATAGTGGGTTCAAATTTGCTGAAGCTAGACTGGTCCAATCCATTTCTGCATTGTACCATCAGTGTACAATATCCTAAGAATCACGTGAATTAAATTTTTTCAACTTAATTTTGGGACACTCTATATACACATACATACATATTCCCTCATTTGAAGTGAACGGAAACGATTCTTCAAATAGATTTAATGGAAAAACATATTTTTCAATACTAAATATATATCAATATGTTTTTGTTGGAACAATTATAGTGATGAGTATCCTGGAATATATTAATAATCTGGAATTTCTATTTCTGAGAGTTGTTACAGAAAACAGCCGGATTTAGCTTCAAACCTGAATATATAATCTAATCGAAATGTGATAAAATTTTCCTTTAGCCCCAGAGCAGTCGTTCGTTTAAACGTTGAATTATCCAAATTCGTAACAACTAGCACTAATAGTTGAAGTTGAATCAATGAGGAAGAGACTTGATATTATAAAGGGTTTTCCAATTAGAGGTGTTACTTTGATATTCAGAGAAAAATGCCCTTTTTCAATATAAATGATCGGATGTTTATTTCATTATAAAGAAGAAGCTATGCCGTTAATAGTGGAAAATAACATCAGACAAATGACCACCACGACCACGCTTACAGGACCATATCCTTTTAATGAAATTTTCCATAACCAAATCGCAAAGTGGCTGCCCTATGTCCTCGATAGCCTCACGAATTCCATCTTTGAGGTCTTGAATCGACGCTGGGCTATTGGCGTAGACCTTCTCTTTCACGTGGCCCCAAAGGAAGAAGTCGCAAGGTGTTAAATCACAAGATCTCGGTGGCCAATTGTGATCACCTCTCCGAGAGATAACACGCTCCGGAAACTTTTCCCGCTAAAGATCAATGGTTTCGTTGCTTGTGTGGCACGTAGCGCCGTCTTGTTGAAAGTAAACGTTGTCCAGATCAATACCATCCAATTCCGGCCATAAAAAATCATTTATCATCTCTCGATAGCGCAATCCATTCACCGTAACTGTTGCTCCAGCCTCATTTTCGAAAAAGTAAGGTCCAATGACTCCGCCGGACCATAAACTGCACCAAACAGTCACACGTTGATGATAGAGAGGCTTTTCAACAATAACTCTTGGGTTTTCCGAGTCCCAGATGCGACAATTTTGCTTGTTGACGAAGCCACCGAGGTGGAAATAGGCCTCATCACTCAAGATGATTTTTCAATGGAATTCCGGATCATTTTCTTGCATTTCAACGACCCAATCAGCAAAGAAACGACGTTGTTGATGATCGGCCGGCTTGAGTTCTTGTGTTAACTGAACTTTATAAGCCTTAAGACCCAAATCTTTATGCAAAATACGGTGTAATGACCTTTGTGGAATGCCTAATTCCAAAAAAAGTAGAGGAATGGACAAACCTGGGTTTTTTCAACACTTTCGGCTACAGCAGCAATATTCTTGGCTGTTCTTGAGCGACGTGCACGGGTTTTATTTTTCACATAACTAACTTGTCCCAACAGCTCGAAATTTTCCACCAATTTCTTTATTAGGCTTGTTTCACATGCATACGGTTCCATTCGGTTCGTTTCGTTTTCGGTTTCAATTCGGTCGCTGGCGACAAGTGTGAAACGGTGCTCCGGTTTAGATTCGGTACCGAATAGAAACCGTACAGCACCGAATACTCCCTCGACACGAATAGGTTTCTATCAGGTTTGGATTCGTGTGTAGGGAATACAGATCAACCGGGGTGTTCACACAAATACGGTTTAGTTTCGGTTTTAACCATAAAATAATAAATATTCACATATGTTTCTGTGGTTTTAACCTCAAATCGAGCAGATATCTTTCCCAAATTGTTCAAATATAGAAATATAAACATACATATTTTCGGGATATTGTTGCTCAGTATTCATGAGAAAATGTTGGTTTACCAAATGTGGATCGACTGATTTCTGCTGTAAATCTAAACCAGTGCTGCGGGACAAAATTTCCGAAAACTATAAAGATCAATTAAAGACGTAGGATGCATTCAAAGATGTATATGTGTTCAATTTTGAATGGCTTTGATGAATCTGACGTCGCGGAAAAATTGGAATTGTGAGCCCGTGTCGGAAGATAACATAAAACCTAATATGAACCGTATATGTGTGAAAGGCCTTCATTCGTTTTCGGTTGAAACCGAAAACGAACCGAACCGAATGGAACCGTATGCATGTGAAACAAGCCTTACGGTCCGACAAGGTGCTTCACGACGACCCAAAAATGTTTGAGTTTTACGAACCGTCTCTGCCATATTTTCACCAATTTTATAGAGAATTTTAATAATTTCGATACGTTCTTGAAGCGTGTATCGTTCCATTTTTATTAATGGCGTAGTTTCTACTTGTCAAATGTCAAAAAATGACAGCTTCAAAAGTAACATCTACCGAAATAGCGGGCTATTCAAAATAACACCTCTTATTGGAAAACCCTTTATTTGATAGTCTCCACTTGATAGAACTAAATTTTCAATACTGAATCAAATTCAAAATTCTACAAACTTTTTAATTTGAAAACAACAATTTCCTCGCCAACTTTGCAAGATCCTTCAAAAATGTATTCGAAGAACAAATCTGTGGAGAATCAGATGATATTAACGACTAATTGATATTTCATGTACATTATTAGACTGTAAAGTGAAAATCAAAAAATCTGAGCCCTGGTCTGCACTTCTTTGCTATGGTTCTTATGCAGGGTTTGCTGGTCTGAAATGACAATAAATGCCAAATTTGAAAATAATTCCTTGAATGGTTCGGGAGTTCTAGCTAACAAAATTTCGAAAATTACCGACATTTGGGCAAAATGATAACGGGATGTTCCCCAGAACATACACGCAAAAGGCTTCCACACTGTTAATCCCATTCCACGCCACAATAATCTTTTCCGTGTATCCCTCATTGACCATAAACAACCACCCATCAGACTTCATTCTGTAATGATAATGGCAATAGATTTTTACCGACATCTTTACGATTCGAACAACATAACGTGCGGAAAATATAAACGTGAAACTTATCGGTATTTTCCTTTATGAAACGTTCTCATAACTTGATGTAATTTTAATTGAAACGTTATGGAAGGTTGTTAAGAATGTTTCCGAAGTTATATCGGAGTTTCTCTGTGATGTCTGAATTCAGGAAAAATGTATTGTCCACTAGGACTGAAATAATATTTCAATGAATACGAAATTGTTCAAGTTCAGTGTTGGGAAGTTTTCGTTATTGGTAAATTTAACGATTTTTATATCTGATATTTTCACCACTGCCTATTCATTTTGGGATAATAATAAAATGTGTTGAAGATTTTATTGTGGGGTGGCTCATATAAAATGCAAGAAAAAGAAAAATCCTGATTATTGAATTTTTTTTTCAGATTAGGAGCTATTAGGCTGGACTTATATACAGACGGAATATCTCTCTGAATTCATATTATTAATTTAGAAAATACTGAATTGCATACTAATAAACTATTTTCCTCACACATTTCATTTTTTTCAGAGTATTAATTTCCAGATTTTGCAAGCATCCAGAATGCAGATTATGAATTAAATATTAGTTTCTCAGAGTTAGGAATTATATCAATGTATTCTTATGATAGAACTGCATCATAAAGGAAATTCAATTCAAATAATAGTTTATTTATCAAGATTAAATGAGCAATCTGAGAATGAGAACTGCACCATGGAAGAAATCAAATTAAAATAGCTGAAATGAATTTGACTCTCTCTTATAGAACAGGATGACATGTACGAGTATGAACACAGATCATATAATAAAGCTTAGATAGAATAATTAATAATTATAACATTCTGTGAAAACATAGAACGATTCATTATTGAAATTTCGAAAAATCATATCTCCGAAAGTATTAGCTTGTAAAAATAGAATTTGAAATTTGTTACCGAAAAAAAAATTTTTTTTCGTTACTCCGAAACCATCTGGCATATTTTGCCCTATAACGAACTTAACCGAGATATTCATCTCCCTAACCTACTCTGAAAATTTCAACTGCCTAGCTCATTCCGTTCGAGAGTTATTGTAGAATTTTTTTTTTTTAATTTTCAAAATTTTTTTAGACACTTTGCGGTGACCTGGTCAATACAAAACTTCACATGCGTATAAAGGTCATGATTCTACAATTTAATGCTAAATTTCAGATAGATCGAGTGATCGGTTTCGGAAATATTCATAAAAAATGTTTTTACTGAAATCAGCCATAACTTCGAAACCACCCTATGGATTTCGCCCATTAACCAACTTGTCCGAGATATTCACGCTCCAAACCCACCTTGCAAATTTCAATCCTCTAACTCCTTTCGTTCGAGAGTTATCGTGCCTACGGCCGGACGGCCGGCCGGCCGGACCGGCTGGCCGTAGGCAATGAAATTCGACGGTTTGAGTAAGCAGCTGGAGTACTTTGAAACCCTGGTGAAATAAATCACCATCATCTTAAATGAAAATTGAATTTGAAATTTGTGAAATTTTTGTTTTCGTTACTCCGAAACCATCTGGCCTATTTTGCCCAATAACGAACATAACCGAGATATTCATCTCCCTAACCTACTCTGAAAATTTCAACTGTCTAGCTCATTCCGTTCGAGAGTTATTGTAGAAAAAAAATTTTAAAATTTTCAAAATTTGTTTTGACACTTTGCGGTAACCTGGTATATATATTCTACAATTTGATGCCTAATTTCAGATAGATCGAGTGATCGGATTCGGAAATATTCATAAAAAATGTTTTTACTAAAATTGGCCATAACTCCGAAACCGCTTTATGGATTTCGCCCATTAACGAACTTGTCCGGGATATTTACGCTCCAAACCCACCTTGCAAATTTCAATCCTCTAAGTCCTTTCGTTCGAGAGTTATAGAGCCTACGGCCGGCCGGAATCGATTTCGACCTCGGATTCTTGATCAGTGAGTCGAACCAAATCGTTTGAGACCATTTTCAGCCAAAAATTCGAAAATTACAGACATTTGGGCAAATTGATAAGCACGCTGTTCCGAGGAACTAGAGCGCCAAAAATATCACCTTGAAAAATATCCTGTACAAATACCACTAATCTTAATAGTTTGTCTGACCATGAATTCTTATCATGCGAAAATTTCTCGATCTAGATTGATTGACCGAAGGACAACTCGGATTCCTTTCAGCCATTCTAATTTGGCGACAGGAATTTTCAGTCTTATTGTTCATATAATCTTTGCTTCAACAACGGTTTACTAGAGATTATCTAGGTCGGATATAATGGGGTTTTATTTTCAAGGCACTCCATCTCGCTAAATTGCACGGAAAAATCATTCAACGTCCTGAAATAAATAAAAGAATTGGTTAATGTAAAGATTCGATTGATATCTACATCTCATATCAGAGGAGTGTGGGTGTATGTGGAGAAATTCTGTAATTCTATTTGAAAATTACACGGTTTTGTTTCCCTAGTATGATTTATAGGCATGAATTGATAGTCAAAGGATGATCTTTCATTCGGTGAAAGTAGATCTCGATCTTGGCCTAAATATTCGATATAACGGTCAGTAGATCGAGCAGAAAAAATTTGATTACAAAATATTCTTTGATCTTTGAAACACGTTGGATCCTGCGTCGTTAAATAGGAAATTCAAAGTGGAAATACAACATTTTATTAACTTATCTAGATTTACAGAGTGCTTTTCGAGGGATTTGGGCATGTTGAGAGACAGTGGTTGGTTATAGTCAATCGGTAAAATGTTAATAGATATTGAATTCTAGCGAATCATTTGATGAAACATTTTGAAAAACTTAGTAGAGCATAGGAAATAACATGGCTTAAGTTTCACAATACAGACTCATAGTCCAAACGTTAGTTGTACAGGGTCTTCATAAATGATTGTAACATCGTAGTTGGTTTTGAAACCCTCCTGTAGATCATGCTCTTCTCTGCGCTAAACTAAAATACTTTGGTTTTAATGACATTTCCTTACGTTTTTTCGAATCTTATTTATCAAACCGATATCACAGGGTGCTTATTGAGGATATCTCGTCAAATTTCACATCAGTCACTTCAGGGGTACCTCAGGGCTCTGTCCTCGGGTCTCTCCTTTTTCCAATTTATACTTCTGACATATTTAAGCCTTTGGATAATTTGAAATTACATTCATTTGCAGATGATAGGCAGCTGTATTCTTCCTTCGAACCTCACTCTGTAAACTTAGCTTCACAAAAAATAAATCGGGATTTATTTCTTTCAGGAAATATCAAGCTGTTGGAATCGAGAGTGAATTATTCATTACTAATTTTGGTCATTTGTGAGAATTCTAACAATTAATTCACATCAAGTGTTAAGAATGTTCTCCATTATTCTCAAGCCATTTATAAATTCTTTTTCGTTTGTTGTCAAATATATTTTTTAACATTTGTGGGCCAATATTTTGGCAGCACATTGTTATTGATGATTGGAGGTCCTGAATATTATCGTATTGTCTTTTGAAAACCTCATCTTTCAGATTTCAAAGATGCTAAAGTCCAGGGTAGTCAAGTCTGGAGGGTGTGTTGGAAATGAAGGCCTCGACTTATTGTACGGTTGTCATAGACCTCCTGCAAATAGCTCAGATTTGCAGAAGTAGTTTGGACAGTTGCTCCATGTTGTTGAAAATATCCCAACTGTATTTCTTCGTCATCTAGTCGGTTTATGAATGGTTCAGCATTATTATTTTGTACCTTTCACAATTAATGGTATAATGAAAGAAAACTAGGCCATATATTCTACGACGAGAAACTGCTAATCAAACACGACTCAACCAGTCTCAATAAAACTGTGGGATTTTCAGATGTCCAAAATCTGTAGTTTATTCAGGGATATTTAAGGATTTTTTTTCAACTCGTGTTCTCACTTATTCAACTACTGCTTGAGAAACTTGAGATCTTCCTTTCAATCAAAAAGTTTCGTTTCTTGAATTTCAAATGGACTATTTGATTTTTTTTTCTTTATATTACGGAAGGCTATTATCCATGAATCAGAGTGGTAAACAAATCAGTGAAATATACTTATCATTGAATAAACGAGCTCGTTAAAGCTCATAACGTCACGTTAGTGCTCTTAATTCTTTTTTACGTGATAGACTATGAACTAATGAACCGAAAAATAACGCCACATTACCTGAAATTGATGAAAATCTGCTAACAATTAATTTCTAAAGATCAAGAATAATTTGTGGCTGTTTCACAGACTTGCATTTATCTATATCAAGAATATAATTCCCAAACATGAATTATGGACTCCCTCTTTCTGTTTATCCTTCTCCTACGCTCTGGCCAATTACAATTATGTCTTTTGAGCTAAAATTTTCTCCAACGACCGGTCGTGCACGTGCCGTCGCCTTTACCACACTCGTCCTTGTTCTTGATTTTCCTTCGGCAATACTTATCCCCTTATATTTTTCCGAATACACGAGTTGAAAATCCGTATCCGCTAAAGATAGGGTTCAATAATCGGATGTTGAAATGTTTAGGAATTATTGGCTCCGGAGAGAGACGACTTTTTTGAGACAAATAAATTATCACATATTTTTATCAGGAAAAAATATAGTATTCAGAAGAAAGAATAGTATATTGTATAATTAATGGGAAAAGCATAATATTCCCAAACGACTGTGATAATTACCAGACGAGGAGCGTAGCGACGAGTCTGGTAACACAGGAGTTTGGGAATATGCTTTTCCCACGAATTATACATAGGTACTATTTTTTCTTCGGTCGTTGAATTTCATTTAAAAAATTAATTAAAAAATATTTCATTCAAGATGTAATCAAGTAAGTTTAAATAGGTTTCTCTATGTTCATATTGAAATATAGAAGTGGTAACCATAGAAATTACTTTATTATGACAGAAGTATTGACAAGCTGGTTTTGTTTGATTCGTTATATTTTATAAGGAATTAAAAAAGAATTAATAAACATGAACACTGATAGTGATTATTTGTTACCTTGCACTCCTCCTGAACTAGTAGAACCGCGAACGCGGCTTCACTTAATTTACTTCCGGCGAAATCCAGAAAGAAGTATGAACTTGCGTACCAACGCTTCATGGATTTTTGCAGGAAAAGCAACAGTGTATCCTTTTCTGAGAATGAACTGATGGCGTATGTTGCTGACTTGGCTAAAACAATGAAATCTTCGACGTTAATGTCTTGTGCACATTATTCCATGCTTCGATCAACTTTGTCTTTTGAAAATAATATTAATATTGCCCAGTACCAAAAACTAAGAGCATTTTAAAACGTCAAGCTACAGGATACAAACCGAAAAAATCCAAAAATTTAACCCAGGAACAAGTTCAGAAATTCATTTTAGAGGCCCCAGATGACATATTTTTTTCGACCAAAGTAAGTAGATATAGATAAAATAGTATTACTCAAAATACATAAAATACGAAATACACAATTTTTGATTACCTTTTAGGTAGCTCTAATATTTGGAATAGCAGGAGCCTGTCCACGAGATGAGCTTGTCCGAATGAAAGTTCAGGACATGGAAGATTTCGGTTCAAAAATACTGGTAAAAATATCAGAAACAAAAACAAATAAACCTAGATCATTTATCATTAACGAAACCTATTTAAATGTTTATAGAAAGTACGAATCATTTAGGCCTAATGATTTTGAAAATCCTAGATTTTTTTTTAAATTCAACAAGGGAAAAGGATGGAAGACAGTCATTGGAATAAATGAATTTGGAAAAATGCCGCAAATTGTTGCAAGTTATTCACAGTTGCCAAATCCGACAGAATATTGTTTCCGAAGATCATCAGCAACACATTTGGTAGATGCTGGAGCTGATATTCTTTCTTTAAAGCGCCACAGAGGATGGAAATCTTCCAATGTGGCGGAAGAATATATGACGAATCTCTTAATAATAAAGTAGAAGTGGCTAATAAAATATTCAACACCCCTGCCTCGACTTCAAATGAAAATGATCGAAACGAGATAAACCAAACAATTAGCCATGTAGCTTCAACGTCTATAAATTCACGTTGCCCTCCAGTACAATTTATAAATTGTACAAACTGTACAATAATTGTAAATATTAACGACAATTAATTTGTGTTCAAGAATATCGTTATAAATTAGATGTTTCTCTTATTTCTTTCATAACAACTTTATCAATATAAAAATTAAAACCATACTTTGTTTCATTTTATTGTAATAATCCATTTGTAACATTACCGCACGCTACAGCAGTGGGGTAAGAATATTACCGCACTGTTATTTTCTAATTGCTTAGCAACTGCCCACTATTCTGGAATGTTGAGCTTTGCGCATAGAAAACAGGTCAAAATAGTGTCACTTTTCCCACTATCGAACAAAAAAGTATATTTTATCTTAATTTTTTTAATCCCCTAAAACATATTCCAACAATGTTGGACATATCCCAACAAATTTGAACATTTCAAGTCGCTATCTCTTTGCGTTCTCAGGTTATCGTGACATAAATAAATTTTTGCGCGTATGTTCTGGGGAACATCACGTTATCATTTCGCCCAAATCTCTGTAATCTTCGAATTTTTTGCCGAAAAAGGTCTCGAACGACTGAGTCGTCCGGCCTGCCGGCCATCCGTTGCCACGATAACTTGAGAACGGATTGAGATAGCGACTTGAAATTTTCAGGGTAGGTGGCGCATCCCAATACGACGGACATGTTCGTTAATGGTCATAATCGGTTTCCGAGTAATAATCTTATTTTCAACCAATATGAATCCGATCGAATTGAAACTTGGTGAATAGTTGTAGAATATAAATCTAAGTTGGATTTGTTGACATTCTGTCATGTCCTGGGTATTTTGGGTTCTTTGATGTTTTTCGATTTGTCGAAAGCGGGAGAAATGAGAATCACCCTTGAACACAGGTATTATTCCTGGACCATCACGACGTGATAGACAAGGCTTCTAAGGACATCGTCAGACAAGTTAACACCATTGACAATCTCCTTAGGATTGAATAAGTAGGGTAATATAACAAAAGATCGTATTGGTCGCAGTTCTGAAGGGCTGCACTCAGCCACACCAACCCGTTCTATTAATAATCAAAAAGGCAATGCATATTCCAATGAACATTTCAACAACATAATTTCAAATACCAGGATTTATTAAAATTTGTCGGGTCCTGATGACCTATCACACAGCCACCTAGATGTCTTCCGCAATGTAACCTTTTCGATATTTGTTGGCGACCAAACATAAATAAAGTTGTGACTAACCAAGTGTCTATTTTCGAAGAGGAACTTCAATATAATCCTATAATTAGAGTACCGACAAAATCCCCGAATTTTAGTCGATAATTACGTCCATTCAAATTTTGATTACTTCCAGTAATGTAATGTGGTTTCCTGAAAAATATTCTCAAGTTCACTAACAACCATAAAGAATTTTATTACGTTGAATCGTAGATCGCTGAACCCTCTATTATGATTTTCTTGAGGAAATAAGTTCGTTACTGTCAAATATATCAACCGCATTTGGAGCCTCATATTGTTGGAGATGCGACACATAATGCTGGGGAATTTAAAGCCCATCGCGACGGCAGTTTAGAAATCATTTACAGAATGCATAATTGTCCCTCAATTTCTGACTCCCAAATTAGGAAAAGGTTTTTTTTCTGGGTTTTCTCTCCCAAACTCTGAAAAATATCTATGAAATAAAAATTAATCATTTTGTGATTTGCTTCTGCGTAAGAAACACAAGATATTTGTCAGAAGCAATCAATTGAACAATGTTGCCTAACAAACTACAACGAAACAACATCAACGAAGAAACAACTATATCGTAACGTTTCGGAGTCTATATCAGACTCCTTCGTCAGACGCTTAATGAAAATCTTTAGAATTATTTTGTTGATAGTTATTTTGTGAAATTCAAAAAATTTCTATTCAAATCTCGGTCATTTCAATGTTGTCAGTTTGTCAAACCATTAAGGAAATCAGTTAGATTCCAGGCAACACAGGGACCTCCCAAAGATATCTCGGGCAATTTATTGACCAAGTAAGGTCTCATATCATTCTCAGAATATCTAGGAAATGAACAGGTAATGAGATTATCAAAAACCAGAAAGCCTGGTCCTCTCTTACCAGGTACATTGCATCAGCCAATCTATATTGGCTAGGCTAGGCAACAAATGCTAACTATCGCTTGGCTCCCTATCCGAGAGTCTTTCAGGCAGAATTACTAGCAATCTAAAGATGCGTGGAAATGAACCTAGAAAGAAACTATCAGAGGTGTGATATAGCAATCCATTCTTGAGGTCAAGCTGCTATTAAAGCTCTTAGCTCCCATGTTATCCAGTCTAAGCTAATATGGGAGTTCCGAAGAAAACTTAATGAAGTAGGCAAGAACTACAGTGTATCATTGATCTGGGTTCCTGCTCACCCGGGAACTAAAGGAAATGAGGAGGCCAACACACTTGCCAAGAAAGTTAGGTTCCGGGCCAATAAAAGAGTTTCGTCTTTTATTGGCCTGGAACTGCGTTTTTCTATATTAGCAGTTGTTGAGCATATCTTGAGGAATTTCATTCCATAAACGAGACAGTAGTGCTTTGAGGTCATTCAATGTTTCTGGTGGAGGTTGGTGATCATCTAGTCTTCTTTGTAGCATATCCCATGCATGTTATATGCAGTTTAAGTCTGGCGAATGCGGAGGTATTGGTAAATGTGGAATACCATGCTCGTCTCGCGCATTTTATACTATTGCTGCACGATGTGGTCTTGCGTTATCGTCAAGAAATTGGAAAGCTTCACCAATGGCAGCATGAAAATTTGGCACTACGTTGCCAATGACCTGTTCCCTATAATGTAAGGCAGTCATATTGCCAGGACAAATGTGAAGGTCTGTGCGTCCGTTGTAACATATCCCAGCGCATACCATAACAGAGCCTCCTCGAAATGGATGAACCTCTTGCACATGACGGCGATTTCGGGGTATACGCGGCATAGTCCATACCCTTATTATTCGAGAATCTGAAAATCGACCGTATCTGGATTCATCTGTGAAAAGTACACTACGCCATTGGACGATCAGATTAACATGCTGCCTGGCCCATTCTAATCTTTGTCGTTTATGCTCACGTGTTAACGGAACACCCCTCAATGAGCGTCTAGAAACCAGGTTAATCTCCCCCAAACGACGTCGGATGGTTTCAATGGACATTTCAAGACCATTGGCATTTAAAAGTCAATTTCTCAGCATCCTACATGAAGAAAGAGGATATCCCCCGCCGAAATGGCGACAAAACGGTCTTGTGCGGGTGTTGTTTTTCTTGGTCCACCAACCCTATGTCTTTCCTGCACCGAACCTGTCTCATTGAACCTATTCCAGAGTTGCGATATTACACTTTGCGATACTTGAAATGTTTCTGCCACAGCGACTTGTTAATTTACGTCTTGGCATCTTAAGAAGCTCGTGAAATTTATTAAGTTCGATATCGCTAAGAGACTGACAATAAATTAACTGCATATTGGAGTGCTAAATGTTACGAATAAAGTGAAAAACTGCCAAACTCAAGAAAAAAGATGGTGAAAATATGCATTCAAATCGAATTAATAAGTTTTTATTGGCAGTTGATCATGTTTTTGATATATTGTCTTTAAAATTTTACGCCCCTCACAACAACTTAATATGATATCCCTAACTCTTGTGAATCAGTTTATTATTCCTATTACTACTACAGGGAGGCTACTAAGACACGTGTAGGTGCCCCTTCCGATCAAGAAACTCTGGTCTTACCATACTTGACCTAATTGAATTCCCTCCATAAGTGTTTAACATGCCAAAGTCCAAAATTTCATCATAGGTTACAGACGTCCAAGTAGCGAAGAATCCGGAGAAAAGTAACTAATGACTGTTTAGCTCCGCTTGTTTCGAAAGGATTTAACAGAGGCGCCAATTTGCGAAACAAATTAATAACGAACGTATTTATGGACCATCAACGAGGTTGATTCACACGAGGAAAATTTATGTTGTGCAGGGGATCAATACTGTTCTTCTGACAAATGATTTTCATTCGAACAATCAAAGTTCCTGCCACTCCGTATTATTGTTGACTTAAATTTCGGTAATGAGTCAGATTTACGACTTTGACCTGAATATCCTCGATGACCATAAATCATTTTTATGACACTGAATTCATAATTCCCAAGTGTAAGTTGAAATCTGTGGCATCTTGGAACTGTTTGTAATGAATGTGTAGAGTAAACCTAGCCTTCTGGATCAAGTAATCCAATTAAATTTCATAGATCGTACAAAGGTTTTTCTAAAAATAATGTTCTACGAAGCGGCTAGACTTTGTATACGTTGTATACCTACTTCATTGGTTTCATGTTTTACTAATTTGCTCGAAGTGCAGTTTTCGTTTGAAAGCGTTTCCACAATAATTATCAGAAATCAATTAATATTGATAAATGGCTGATATACAGTTGTTAATAAATGAAAAAGTTTACAAGATTCTGCCGATAGGATCTCAAAATGTGTTCGTATAATCCTTAATGTTGAGAAATGAATTATTTTCCTTATTTGTCTTAATTCCAAAAGATCGCGAATTTATATTTATTTTATCGTTCACATTGAATGCAAGTAAACACGTCCAGATGTTCTTGTCCGGCGAAGCGATAAGCAGAGAGGTTCCCGATTGAAAACGTATAGTTTATTCATTATGAGAATTGATTTGTATTGATACATACCTGCGACATACGTGATATTATAATCTACGACTTGAAAATTGTGAGAACAAGTAATTTGAACGGAATTAAATTATTCATGAAATATTGGTGTCTAATATTATGGTCAAACCAAACAACTCATTCCCAGTAAATTTCAAGAACCGCACAAAATTACCACTGAACCACCATTCCACTTATTGTTATATAACGGGTCCGCCATCTAGCGTTTTTTTTTCAAGTAGTGCCTATTTCGTGAATGGTAACACTTACCTCATGTCTGATTTGACAGATAATTAGTTTTATCCTTCCGCTGAACGAATATAGTTGTGTATACGCTTGAACAACGCTGGGAAATATTGCGACATTACTTTGAAAATCATGGTAATGTTGCAGAACGTGTGCGAAAATTGCTTACGGATTTTGGAAGAAGAGAAGCACCGTCAGCTCCGTATGTTCGTTATCTTGTGAAAAAAGTGGAAGAAACTGGCATCCTCATCGATAAACCAAAGCGTGAAAAGCCAAAAACAGTGTGTACACCCGAGAATATTGCTGCTGTGGCAGAAAGTGTGCGTGAAGCGCCATCAACATCAATTCACCGCCGTTCTCAACAATTAAACATTTCGGAGACATCATTGAGACGAATTTTGCATAAAGACCTTGGTATGACGCCATACATAGTCCAATTGGTTCAGGAGTTGAAGCCAACTGACCATCTAATGCGTTTTCGCTTCGCTAAGTGGGCCTGCGAGGGACTTACAGAAGATGTCGATTTTGCCAAAAAAATCATCTTTTCATTTTGATTATGGCGGGTATGTAAACAAGTAGAATTGTCGCATTTGGGGCACAGAAAACCCGCACGCATACATTGAAAAGCCGATACACCCAAAACGAGTCACTGTTTGGTGCGGATTTTGGTCCAGAGGCATAATTGGACCATTTTATTTCGAAAATGAGCAAGGAGTGGCCGTTACTGTCAATGGCGATCGTTTTCGGGCCATGTTGATGAATTTTTGCTCACAAAAATTGAAGAGAAGGATATTGGCAACATTTGGTTTCAACAGGACGGCGTTACGTGCCACACAGCCGAAGCTACACTCAATGTTTTGCGTCCTGTTTTTGAAGATCGCATTATCAGCCGCAGAGCTGATGTCGTTTCGCCACCTCGAAGCGGCGATTTGACACCGTTGGACTATTATTTGTGGGGTTCCGTCAAAGATAATTGTTACGCCAACAAGCCAGAGACAATTGACGCTTTAAAGGACAATATTCGTGAAGCCATTAGTAAAATACATCTGCACACAATCGATAATGTGCTTAAAAATTGGACCGTTCGTGTAGGCTACTGCATGGCCAGCCGAGGCAGACATTTGAATGAAATTATTTTCCGTTATTAACCGGAATGATTTTACTTACAAATAGGGAAAGAAATTAGAGAAAATTTTCAGTAATTTTTTTTTAATGCATTTTCAAAAAAAAAAGTTTTTTGGCGGACCCTTTAGTTAACAAATCAAATAAAACATATCATTTACGTTTACGTGACAGTAAAATCCCTTTTTCGTCGACCTCTATGAAAAGTGACATTTTACGTACTAATTTGAGACCGCAAAATCGAATTATTGAAGGCAAGTACGAGAGTTACTTCCTCGTCCGCTGTGGTCACTATGAATACAGCATGATACGGTTCAATACGAACATGTGTCTGTAATAACTATAGAGTTGGGCATAATCGAATGATTTCAATAATCGATATAGGTTCTCGAGAGATTTCAATAATCGAATGATCATTCGAAATATTGATCATTCGATATTCCACTCAGTTCTCATCGCGTGAGCGGCTTAGGTTATCCCTTATCTTCAATATAATTGCGTCGGCTCCCTACAGTATTAAGTTTCACATTTTATGGCTTCATTTTATTACATTGCCGTTGGTCCTTTGATAATTTATTATTATGCTATTTGGTTTTGGTCTAATATTAGAAAATTTCTTTCCAGCTGTTCGAAAGGGAATGGAGCTATGAAATGAATTATTATGAACCTGAAATTCCCTAGAATGCACAATTATATACCTATTTATAATCCCTAAATACAATAATGCCGGCAACATCAGTTCCATCGGAAAGGGTATTTTCGAAATGTGGACAATTAACCAACATCCGCCGTAATAGATTAGCGCCAAAAATATGTAAACCAAATAATTTTTCTGAATGGCGAAATGTAATGTCAATTAAATTTGTACTTTGTACTTTATTTCATTCCGTTTTTCGCAAAAATATATTTTTAATCATATATTACACGTCCAGATTGAATTTTCTATGACCTTTTTCATTCCTCCAATTAATTAGTTCCTGAATTATTGAAAATGAAATTCGAGCCAATTCAATAGATGCATGCATAATACCAATTGAACCAATTGAAGCTATCTACAAGCATCAAATGCCACTTAAACAAATATTTTAAAAAATAAGGATAAAATACTTGTTGGACGAACCTCCGGGTCCGAGTTCTTAATTAATATCAAACGGAATATATCTGAATATTTTGAACGAACAGCTACTGAATAAGATAAGAATAATAATGAATACCTCAATTTGCAATGGAATAAATAATAAAATCATTCACTTGCTACTATTTCGGCAGCACCCGACCAGAATCCACATGACAGCCATAAATTCTATCGATTGTTAAAGAAACCTTTCATATCTCATACTTATATGCCGCCAAAGAAACTTCGAAATCTCAAAACATTCAGAACGTATACGAACGAATTACGAGTACGAGATATCTCGTATCTCATTTCATTTCATTCAATTCTTGATCGAGTCGAGTGATATCTCATCTGGATGCCATATGATAGATGACAGAAAATCATTCGAACGAATTCACTCACATTTTTCAGAACATCTCGAGATATCTCGAGATGTTTCAAAAATCGAAACATCCCGAGATATCTAGAGATGTTTCAATAATCGAAATGTTCGATTATTTTCACTCGAGAGGTCCCATCACTAGTAATAACAACTGTCAGTGCTGTGGTTACTATGGATACTATCATGAAATAATTTAATATGTCCGAAATTCTTAAAAATATGTGGAGGTCGACGAAAAAATGTAATATGCACCTCGTCGAAAAAATGTCTATTGCCTCGCCTGTTTGCTCCGCCTCGGATAGCATATTGCAGACTCGACTATTACCACGTTTACATGCATCCTCTCGAACCGTTTTAAGCCAATGCGTATTCCGTAATGCGCATTGAAAACGCATGTAAACATTTTTTCAATTCGAATTGAATACTCAAATGCGAATTAGGAAATGCGATTTGAAAAGGTGGATTGAGTTTTTCCAAATCGATTTAATGTGCATGTATACACCAAACACGCATTGAGAGTAGTTTCAAGAGAAACAATTTTCAGAATTACCAACACCAAATTTATTAGTTTGACAAATCTGATAATCTAACCAACCTGCTTTGGGGTTACGTTAATCGTAATTCCTAAGCTGGAAGATCGAAATAAATCTCTTGAGATAAAAATGATATCATATATTGTTTGAGGTAACTTTTTCTATTATCTTTAATCGTTTTCTTCTAATTTCTGGATTAATTTTTCACGATTTGCTCTTTCAATCGTTGTAACCACCCAGAATAGGTTAATTCCTTGCTAAATTATGGTGTTATTCATCATTTTTTAAGATTTTTAGAATAATTTTCTTTTGTTAATTTCTATTTTTAATTTTTCTCAATCTTCCCATGTTGGCTACCCGAGCTTAGAATAAAGCCGAATTACCTAAAACTAGTTTCAGGTAAGGCATGTAAACTCTCAAACCATATTTCATCTAATTCGCATCAAACAATGCGCCTTGGTTCAATACGGATCGAGAAGGTGCATGTAAACGTAGTATATAATAGACAGTTTTCCGTCCTTGGTACAAAGATAACTATTATAGGCTTACTCTGAGAGGGTCCGCTCTCTCAGGGGTGTGAGACTCTAGTAGTTGTTTGACTGCTTACTAAAAAATCACTCACACATTTCTTCGAGTAGTTCTTCGTCCTGCTCTTACATCGTCAATTAACAACAGAGATGAGCAGCTATTGGCCTTCATTGTTGATGGAAACTGATGACTCGAAGTGATCAGAGCAATAATGATTTATGCATAATAATGAAATAATAATGGAAAATGGGGGGTTCATTGACTTGCCGAGAAAGCAAGAGCAGACGCGTTTCTGGCTTCTTGGCCTTCATCAGTACTCTGTAGCTTTCCCGACAAATTCAACTAAACTGACCCGGGTTAAGCCTCTCAGAGCCGTCTTGGTCGATCATTTTAATCGCCCACGCCACCTATGAGACGAAACGCGGAAATCAGCCTTTCCCCCACCAGTGAATATTTGAAGCGTGAAATCATATGCCACCATTCACTCGATATTAATCGAGAACGAGTCCCGCAGAGCTCAGACAGTATCTTCCTAATGTCCATGAACGCTGTTTAGCGTTTTCAAAAATAATAATGAAAAATGGCGATACCGTTGTTAATAAATCAACAAGTCCAGAGCGTTCCTTGCTTTCTCGGCAAGTCAATGAACCCCCTGGGGTCTATTTGACTTGTGAAATATATGCATAAGTATATTTATTATACGAAGCCATTTAAGAAGGACCCGATTGGCCGGAACGCTCTGGATGCGCCATTCGAGTTTGTAGGCATAATCCTCAAGATGCGGAACACTCGTAGAAAAAATAATACTCTAAAAAAAACAGAATGTGTAAGGAGACTCCTTAATCACCAGTAGGTATGCGATTCCGTGCATCCTAAATTAATTATATAAAGTGAGAATTTAGAGAGACATTCCGGCTGTATGAGGCCAGCCTTAAACTGATTTAAGCCTAATTCCTATACACAGCATATTTAAAGAAACAGGATACAAAATAATTATCGTGAACTAATAACAACAAGTAATTTCCATTTTGCCTCGGTTTTTTCTTTCTCCATTTCAGCCGAAGTATCTTTGCCCACTAGTCTCCTAACAATAAACACTCCAATTTCCATGATGCGTGATGACAAAAGATGCACAAATTTCGAGTTTGGGTTTCAAGAAAAACTCAAGCGCTTAGCTGGAAGCGTATTAAATATAGCAGCATCCGCTCTCGGATATTCCAACTTGTATGATGTATTGTGTTTTCACATTTTTTCCTGAAATCCGGGGAACAGTTGGTAGCGTTGGCGCCTTTATTATGACAATGAGTAGGAGTTTAATGTATGGTGCTAATTCTCATGTATGAAAATAAATACATGATGTCCTAATTTTGGTTCATAATTTTCTAGAATAACGATCTTTTGAAGAGATGATGCAAACGATATGGTAAACTACCGCCCAGTTTAAATTCTGAGTGCGTTATCTAAAGTTCTAAGGGCCACTTGTATGAATGTGGGTAATTCTAATTAACTCCGAGTTAAATATTACCCTCTGGTCAAATTGATCATTTGTCCTGCCTCTTCAAGAGCTATAGCTGAACCCTGAATTAAAACTATAAAAATTTAACCCCGCAGAATGGTAGGGTTAAATCGCTAACTCCGGGTTAGTAATGTCAAAATTGTCCCAAATGAATAGTTGTCAATAAATTTCCTTTCTGGGTTTTCTCTCCCAAACTCTGAAAAATATCTATGAAATAAAAATTGTTATTATTTTGAAATTCCTCCCGCGTTAGAACCACTAGCTATTTGTCAGAAGTAATATAAAGTCATTCTTATAAAAGGACAATAAGCCTTTAATGGGAAAGTAACAAGCACTGACGTAAAGTCAGGAGCTTTCGCGCGTATGTTCTATTGTCCATTCTCCTGTATTGGACACTCTTAATCGAACCTGACTTCACGTCAGTGCTTGCACCAATTTTTTTTCGTAATTTTATTAACATTCTCTAGGAGTACGTTCTTACAAAATTTAAAATACGTCTTTATGTCGATATTCTACATCTAGTTACCCAGTTTCAATTCAATCGAGTCTATATTTTTTGAGTTATCAAGGAAATAATATTAAAGGTGGGTATAACCCTAACTCCTCTCGTTCAAAAGTTATCGAGGCAACGGTCACCCATCCAGCTACTGAACTTAGACAAGGCTGCTCCGATCTCCAACAATATAGATCCGATCTTGTTCAAACTTGAAACTTGGCAGTAGAGTTAGGTTCTGAAGGCTCCCGTTAAATTTCAGCGATGTCGGAGGAATAGTTTCTGTTATATAGAATTGTTTTCAATAATAATCATAATAATTCCAATGATATTCAATGATTTCAAAAAAAAATTCTAGTGGTACGATCCTCACGCAATTTTGAAGAATTTTCGAGTTGGCATTCTACAACTAGTATCCATGTTTGAATTGGATCGGTTTTGTATTTTTCGAGTTATTGAGGAAATAACAACCAAATTTCAGATAGGTATAACCCCAAAACCGTTTGGTCGAACCAATTCAAATGTCGCATTCGGCTGCGCAACCAAATTGGAAATCGCTATCTCTTTCTGTTATCAGGTTATCGTGAGATACATAATATTTTTTCGTATTTTTTTTAAAATTTACTAGTGGTACAATCCACACACGTCTTTATGTCGATATTCTACAGCTATAGATACCAAGTTTCAATTCGATCGGGACTGTATTGTTTGAGTTATCGAGAAAATAATATTCCAGATGGTTATAACTCCGAAACCGTTGGGCCGATTATGCCCAAAAGGAACTTAACTCTCCCATTCGGATGCGCAACCAAGCCTGAAAATTTCAAATTTATTTTTTTTTTATTTATTTTATTTTATCCAAACAGACTGCACAGTCTTTACCTCTTTTCGTTCGAAAGTTATCGTGGCAACAGTCGGACAGAATCAAATTTGACCTCGAATTCTTCATCACTGAGTTGAACCTTGTCATTTGAGACCATTTTCGTAAAAATAATCGATGTTCCCCAGAACATACGCGCAAAAATGATACACTCATAAAAATTTACGAACAGAGGACCATAAACTACTTTTTGGCATTCTTGTTCCTCGGGACAGAGTGCTTATCAATTTGCCCAAATGTCTGTAATTTTCGAATTTTTGGCTGAAAATGGTCTTAAACGATTTGGTTCGACTCACTGATCAAGATCCAATCAAATTAAAACTTGTTAATTAATTGTAGAATGCTAAGACGATAACTCAAACGGAATGTGATAGACAGTTGAAAATTTCAGAGTAGGTTTGAAAGCTAAATATCTCGGTTGAGTTTGTTATTGGGCAAAATCGGCCGTATGGTATCGGAGTAACGTATAACAAATATGATTGTATGCTGTATGATTAAATGCAAAATGACCAATTATAGGATAGTATAATTACCCCTACCCTATATGCCCTTGTATAATCCATATGATGATGGAAATATATAATTTGGTAAGTTTATCAAATTGGGTTCAGAATATCTCCAGTAAAAACAAAACTGCAATATTGTCTAAGTTTTAATTGATATAATATAATTTTCAGAGTAGATTTGAGGAATGAATATCTCGGATAAGTTCGTTAATAGGGAGAATCGGTCTGTTTGAATTTAATTTCTTTCATGATGCAGTTCTATCGTAAGAATCCATTTATATCATTCCCAGATGCCAATTATTTCGGAGATATGATTTGTCAAAGTTTGAACAAGAGCGCCAAAGCTCCAGTCCACAGAGCTTGAACCAATTTTTGGCGCTCTAGTTCCTCGGAACTGAGTGCTTATCAATTTACCCAAATGTCTGTAATTTTCGAATTTTTGGCTGAAAATGGTCACAAACGATTTGGTTCAACTCACTGATCAAGAATCCGAGGTCGAAATCGATTCTGTCCGGCCGGCTGGCCTTAGGCACAATAACTCTCGAACGAAAGGAGTTAGAGGATTGAAATTTGCAAGGTGGGTTTGGAGCGTAAATATCTCGGACAAGTTCGTTAATGGGCGAAATCCATCAAGCGGTTTCGGAGTTATGGCCGATTTTAGTAAAAATATTTTTTATGAATATTTCCGAAACTGATCACTGGATCTATGTAAAATTTAGCATCGAATTGTAGAATCATGACCTTTATATGCATGTGAAGTTTTGTATTGACCAGGTTACCGCAAAGTGTAAAAAAAAAATTTGAAAATTAAAAAAAAAAATCTAAAATAACTTTCGAACGGAATGAGCTAGGCAGTTGAAATTTTCAGAGTAGGTTAGGGAGATGAATATCTCAGTTAAGTTCGTAAGAATACGTTGATATAATTCCCAACTCTGAGAATCCGATACTTTCGGAGATATAATTTATCTGTTTTTTTCTTAACATGGCGTATCTATGCTTAGCATAAATTCAGTGCATGGTGCTACAAATCAGTGTAATCCATTGCTCATTTAATGAACGAGCGCCCTGAAGCTCCGGACGACAAGTCAATATTTTGAGAGATGAATCAATTCCACTGAAAGAATGTTGGTTAAGTAGCAATAATATTGCCTGCTGCAAGGTTCAATTTGCAATTCACAACATTCTTGTAACATCTACCGACATTGATGTTCTCATGATGAACGATTTAAATCAAGTTTTAATCAATAATTCGAGAGGTTGCCAGATGTCACACTGTTTAAATTGAGTTTTAAATAAGAGAACATTGAACCTCCAATTCTAAGGGAGTGGAGGAGATTATCAAATTATAGACTCTTGGCTCGACATTAATAAAGCATACTTGAGGCATGTAAAAACCTATAAATATATAGAGGGTGCGTCTGTATGAAACCGTCAGATTTTAGGTGAAGGTAGTAAAGGGTTTTCCAATAAGAGGTGTTATTTTGAATAGCCCGCTATTTCGGTAGATGTCACTTTTGAAGCTGTCATTTTTTGACATTTGACAAGTAGAAACTACGCCATTAATAAAAATGGAATGATACACGCTGGAAGAACGCACTGAAATTATTAAGATTCACTATAAAAATGGGTTCAAGCCCTGTGGACAGGAGCTTTCTGGCGCTCTAGTTCAAACAGACAAATTATATCTCCGAAAGTATTGGTTTCTCAGAGTTGAGAATTATATCAATGTATTCTTATGATAGAACTGCATCATAAAGGAAATTCAATTCAAATAATAGTTTATTTATCAAGATTAAATGAGCAATCTGAGAACTGCACCATGGAAGAAACCAAATTAAAATAGCTGAAATGAATTTGACTCTCTCTTATAGAACAGGATGAAATGTACGAGTATGAACACAGATCATATAATAAAGCTTAGATAGAATAATTATAGCATTCTGTGAAAACAAAAGTACGATTCATTATTGAAATTTAGAACGTCATCTTAGCAGAAATTGAATTCAAACATCATAGAAGAATTTAAATTCAACAAGAGTGCCAAAAATTATCAATCCAAAACCAATAGACAAATTCTACCCAACAACGAACTCATCCGAGATATTCATTTCTCAATTCCAGTTTTGTTTTTAGTGGAGATATTCTGAACTCAATATTATTAACTTACCATTACCATTCCCATCATCATATGGATTGACCATCGACATGAAAATATCAACCAACAAAAGTATGATAATATTCTAATTTTCATATTCATACCATTACTGGAATTAATTACAATGAGACAACGTCAAAGTTGACATTATAACAATTCATAGAATAGCCACAGAATAATTCTATCATTGAAATTTTGAAAAATCATATCTCCGAAAGTATTAGTTTGTTAGAGTTAAAAATGATATGAATGGATTCTTATGGTAAAACTGCTTACTGAAAAAAATTTAATTTGGAATTTGTTCTGTAAAAAAAAAATTTTTTTTTGTTACTCCGAAACCATCTGTCCGATTTTGCCCAATAACGAACTTAGCCGAGATATTTATCCCTCAAACATACTCTGAAAATTTCAACTGTCTAGCTCATTCCGTTCGAGAGTTATCGTGCCTACGGACGGACCGGCCGGCCGGCCGGACGGCCGGACAGAATGAATTTCGACCACGGATTCTTGATCAGTGAGTCGAACCAAATCGTTTAAGACCATTTTCATCGAAAAATTCGAAAATTACAGACATTTGGGCAAATTGATAAGCACTCAGTTCCGAGGAACTAGAGCGCCAAAAATGGTGAATATTTGGCAGAGACGGTTCGTAAAACTAGGACATTTTTGGGTCGTCGTGAAGCACCTTATCGGACCACAATAAAGAAATTGGTGGAAAAATTCGAGCTGTTGGGAAAAGTTAGTTATGTGAAGAATAAAACCCGTGCACGTCGCTCAAGAACAGCCGAGTATATTGCTGCTGTAGCCGAAAGTGATGAGTCCATTCCTCGTCGTTCTTTCGAATTAGGCATTCCACAAACGTCAATACACCGTATTTTGCATAAAGATTTGGGTCTTAAGGCTTATAAAGTTCAGTTAATACAAGAACTCAAGCCGGCCGATCATCAACAACGTCGTGCCTTTGCTGATTGTGTCGTTGAAATGCATGAAAATGATCCGGAATTCCATCGAAAAATCATCTTGAGTGATGAGGCCCATTTCTACCTCGGTGGCTTCGTCAACAAGCAAAATTGTCGCATCTGGGGCTCGGAAAACCCAAGAGTTATTGTTGAAAAGCCTCTCTATCCTCAACGTGTGACTGTTTGGTGCGGTTTATGATCCGGCGGAGTCATTGGACCTTACTTTTTCAAAAATGTGGCTGGAGCAGCAGTTACGGGAATGGATTGCGCTACCGAGAGATGATCAATGATTTTTTAAGGCCGGAATTGGATTGTATTGATCTGGACAACGTTTACTTTCAACAAGACGGTGCTATACGTGCCACACAAGCAACGAAACCATTGATCTTTTGCGGGAAAAGTTTCCGGACCGTGTTATCTCTCGAAGAGGTGATCACAATTGGCCACCGAGATCTTGTGATTTAACACCTTGCGACTTCTTCCGTCTTCCTTTGGGGTCACGTGAAAGAGAAGGTCTACGCCAATAGCCCAGCGTCGATTCAAGACCTCAAAGATGGAATTCGTGAGGCTATCGAGGACATAGGGCAGCCACTTTGCGATTTGGTTATGGAAAATTTCGTTAAAAGGATATGGTCCTGTAAGCGTGGTCGTGGTGGTCATTTGCCTGATGTTATTTTCCACTATTACCGGCATAGCTTCTTCTTTATAATGAAATAAACATCCGATCATTTATATTGAAAAATGGCATTTTTCTTTGAATATCAAAATAACACCTCTTATTAGAGAACCCTTTACTTGGTCTGGCACTTTCGAAACTATATTTGATTTATGGCTACGAGCCTCTATTGGGGCTATACAGGCTGATTTTCGTGAAATGGTAAATTATATTTTTAGTTATAATTTTGGAATGAATGATCTGATTCTAATGAAACTACCAACACTGCAAGATATCCATAAGGGGATTCTTAATTTTAAATAGTCATTTCAAAATCCTGGGTCGTATTTGGTAAAATCCCAAATTATGTGCAATGGTTGAAATAGTAAAATGCAATATTAACCTCAGTGGTCAATGAACAGTAATTTGTTTTGATGATTCCATCATTAAAATGATCCAATTCTAAATCTTCTGAAACATCATCCCGAATTTATACGTAAATTATTCAATATACAACCAGTCAATATTATTTTCGGTTTTCAAAACAACGGTCTTGTATATATGCACACATTCAAGAATCGGATACTTGTTTTCCAAACTACGAATTGACATGACTCTATTAGCTAGATAAGATGACATTTATGAACAGTGAACACAGACAGTGAATACATAAAACTACGATGTATTATTGAAATTTTGAAGAATCATATCTCCGAAAGTATTAGCTTGTTAGAGTTGAAAATGATATCATTGGATTCTTATGATAAAATTGCATCTTAAAAGGATGGAAAGAACCATCGAATTCTGGCAACCAGAAATCAAGTAACTGCATCCATCATATCTCTCAAAAAAACAACGATGCAACAAACTCCCGAATGCAACAAATTCAAGAATCGGATACTTGTTTTTCAAACTACGAATTGACATGACTCTAATAGCTAGATAAGATGTCATTTATGAACAGTGAACACAGACAGTGAATACAGAAAACTTCGATGTATTATTGAAATTTTGAAGAATCATATCTCCGAAAGTATTAGCTTGTTAGAGTTGAAAATGATATCTTTGGATTCTTATGATAAAATTGCATCTTAAAAGGATGGAAAGGACCATCGAATTCTGGCAACAAGAAATCAAGTAACTGCATCCATCATATCTCTCAAAAAAACAACGATGCAACAAACTCCCGAATGCAACAAATTCAAGAATCGGATACTTGTTTTTCAAACTACGAATTGACTTGACTCTAATAGCTAGATAAGATGACATTTATGAACAGTGAACACAGACAGTGAATACATAAAACTATGATGTATTATTGAAATTTTGAAGAATCATATCTCCGAAAGTATTAGCTTGTCAGAGTTGAAAATGATATCATTGGATTCTTATGATAAAATTGCATCTTAAAAGGATGGAAAGGACCATCGAATTCTAGCAACCAGAAATCAAGTAACTGCATCCATAATATCTCTCAAAAAAACTAAGATGTAACAAACTCCCGGGCACGTCGAAAGCAGAGAGAAGTTGCAAAACGTGTGCACTTCGGTTTATCTCCTCCGGGTTATATCTTTCCACTTCTTCGAATCGCTTTTTTCGTTCGGGATGTAACCTAATTAGGTTATGAACTGGTATTGAAATCTGTCATTTCCAGGTTTTTCCACCAGCCAGATCTTAATCAACATAAACAATGATTATATAAAAATAAACTTTGACGTCTTTCACCTATAAATGGGTTTGATCGTTTGATATTGCTTTCTTGCATCCCAAACATTAATCCTCAAATTGAAATTTCGAACAGTATGGTGCAAGTTCCTGAAATAAGTACGATTTTTCGCGTTATACGGGGTGTTTTATTGGTGAACGGAAAAAATGGAACAGTGAATATAGGAAACCGAGGTGGTTCTAGATATACCCCATTTATTGGGTATGACTGCCTTGGTTACCGAGGTACAGGGTGATTCATGAATTTTGCTCATTTCTTTCCGACGTCATAACAAGCGAACCACCCAGTAGATTTTCTTTATATTTGGCATACATATTTCTTATTTGAAGCTTAAATAAATCACGTGGAAATCAAAATCAAAATCCAGGACCGGATTGACGGACATAATCGATTTCGACCACGTATTCTTGATCAGTGAGTCGAACCAAATCGTTTGAGACCATTTTCAACCAAAAATTTGAAAATTACAGACATTTGGGCAAATTGATAAGCACTCAGTTCCGAGGAACTAGAGCGCCAAAAATATTATTTTGTGATTTGCTTCAGCGTAAAAAACACAAGAGATTAATCAGAAGTAATCAATCTAACAATGTTGCCTAACAAACAATAACGAAACAACATCAACGATGAATCAACTATATCGTAACGTTTCGGAGTCTATATCAGACTCCTTCGTCAGACACTCAACGAAAATCTTTAGATTAATTTTTGTTGATTGCTGAAGATTTTCGGTGAGTGCCCGACGAAGGACTCTGATATAGACTCCGAAAGGTTGCGTTACATGATGAGTTTTTCATCTTTAAGAATATGGCTCTGGCCTGTTCAGTACGTGATCTTACTTCGACGTCAGGGTCTACATTTGTTGTTATGCAGCTGCCAAGATATTCAAATTTCTCAACCTTTTCCGCCACTTAGGGAAAAACTAATTGCATATTCGTGATCAGCGACCTCGATTTAATTAGACACGAGCTCCGTATCGATATACCATGAAAAAAATTTTTTGGGTCCGCACTTAGAAATATTTTTGACCCGGGATCGAAGAAAAATTCTTCTTTCCCGCCCAAAATCTATGATTTTCACATCTCAATAACCAAATTTTCCCCGATTATTGGTCGGTGGACGACGTTTAGATTTATGTATCTATTTCCTCTGTATCTCTATCCGTTCGGAAAATATTAGGAAATGAGTAAATCCGTCAAACGCCAAAAAGTTTTCTCTAGTATCTAACCCATACAAAAATCTAGAATTTTCCGATTAGATCGCCACGGCTTTGGCTATTCACTAAATCGAGGGCGTAGATTCCGAATCTGTGATTAGTTTTTCCGTATGTCGATTCATTTTGGTAATATAGCGAAAAATCCGACTGATTAGTCCATTTTCCGGAGGTAGAGCCAGAAATTACGACTTTTTTCGTCATTTCTCCGAAACTAATCGAGATACGGAAAATCTAATTACAGATTCGTGATCTGCGTCCCCTATTTAGTGAATAACCAAAGCCGCGTCTACCTAATCGGAAAATTGTAGATTTTTGTATGTGTTGGATACTAGAGAAAACTTTTTGGCGTTTGACGGATTCGCTCATTTCCTAATCTTTTCCGAACGGATAGAGATACAGAAAAAATAGATACATAAATCTAAACGTCGTCCACCGACCAATAATCGGAGAAAATTTGGTTATTGAGATGTGAAAATCATAGATTTGGGACGGGAAAGAAGAATTTTCCTCCGATTCCGGGTCAAAAATATTTCAAAGTGCCGACCCAAAAAATTTTTTTCATGGTATATCGATACGGAGCTCGTGTCTGGTTAAATCGAGGTGGCTGATCACGAATATGTAATAAGTTTTTCCCTTAGTGACGTACTTTGGGAAAATTTTCACTTAAAGTGAAAAAATTGACGAAAATAGGTCAATTTTGGAACTTTCCACTGCCCAAAAAAATGGGAGTATAGTATTGTTGATTTTTTACGTCATATTTGGATCCCTTATCTATCGAATACTCCGAACAATAAATGTCCAAATCGTACGCTTCGGAAATTAGGATTTTTTTCCTGAGGGTCTATTTTTCGGAAAATTCTTTCCGCGATATTTCCTCGGAAAATTTTTGTAATAAATATCTGATGTTAGATTCGGAATCTACGGCCCCGAATCTATAAGAATAAGTACCCGTTTCATAGTTCTGCGTCAAAAAATTTTTCTCGAAAAATGGAATTTTTTCAAGGCTAATGTATTAAAAAATTGCCAAAATTCGACCGGTCTCCGATTTCGATGCAAATTACGTCATTTACTAATTCGGGGCCGTAGATTACGAATATATGATCGGATTTTTCATTAGAGAATTTTCCGCGGAAATACCGCGAAATAATTTTTACGAAAAACAGACCCTTGGGAAAAAAAATCCTAATTTCCGAATAGTACGGCCTGGACATTTTCTGTTTGGATTATTCAGTAGATAAAGGATCCATATATGACGGCAAGAATCAACAACACCCTACTCCGATTATTTTGGGCGGTGTGAACTTCCAAAATTGACCTATTTTCGTCCATTTTTTCACTCTAAGTGAAAATTTTCCCAAAGTACGCCACTTAGGGAAATACTAAATGCATATTCGTGATCAGCGACCTCGATTTGATTAGACACGAGTTCCATATCGATATACCATGAAAGAAATTTTTTGGGTCGGCACTTAGAAATATTTTTGACCCGGAATCGAAGAAAAATTCTTCTTTCCCGTCCGAAATCTATGATTTTCACATCTCGATATCCTCCCCGAAAATTGGTCGGTGGACGAAGTTTAGATTTATGTATCTATTTCCTCTGTATCTCTATCCGTTCGGAAAATATTAGGAAATGAGTAAATCCGTCAAACGCCAAAAAGTTTTCTCTAGTATCTAACCCATACAAAAATCTAGAATTTTCCGATTCGATCGCCACGGCTTTGGCTATTCACTAAATCGAGGGCGTAGATTCCGAATCTGTAATTAGTTTTTCCGTATCTCGATTAATTTTGGTAATATGGCGAAAAATCCGACTGATTAGTCCATTTTCCGGAGGTAGAGCCAGAAATTGCGACTTTTTTCGTCATTGCTCCGAAACTAATCGAGATACGGAAAATCTAATTACAGATTCGTGATCTGCGTCCCCGATTCAGTGAATAACCAAAGCCGCGTCGACCTAATCGGAAAATTGTAGATTTTTGTATGTGTTGGATACTAGAGAAAACTTTTTGGCGTTTGACGGATTCGCTCATTTCCTAATCTTTTTCGAACGGATAGAGATACAGAAAAAATAGTTGCGGTGTCATAGATGTTTATGTTCAGTTGCGGCTTATGGCCATTGCTTTTGTTTTTGTTACATTAATTTTCATGCCTAGTTCATCTCCCACTACTATACTACTACTTTGTTTATTAGGCATTGAAGGGCTTCTGGATTGTCTGCAATGATAACCGTGTCGTCTGCATAACGTATGTCGTTTAGTGTCCTGCCGTTAATTATATACAGGGTGTCCCGGGAAGAATGCGACAAACGGATACCAAGAATTGATGTCGTCAGGCTGGACTCGTATCAAGAGGTCGTAAAGGGTGACAAAACTATAAAATTTGAAATAATATTACCAATGAGTTCAAGATTTATTGAAGGGAATGTTTATTGATCACCCTGTATGACGGTGCCAAGCAGAGATTTAGAATTTGTATTATGAATTAATTCTTTATGGTTACGATAACGAAAAAAAATCATAATGTTCATGTACAGGGTGATCCAATATTCACGAAAATAGGAGAAGTCTAAAATTTTCCCAGTTCGGATCTGATTTATTCGATTTCAGAAATATCGAAGGAAGGCGATAGTAAAGGGTGACAAAACTTCAAAATTTGAAATCATTTGGTCGATTAGTTCAAGAGTTATTGAAGTGTGAAATTTCACTAGTAAGATGAACATCACCTTGTATATCTCAAACGAAGGCACTCAGGCGATTGAAACCTCTTGATACGTGTCCTGATGACATTAATGCATGGTATCTGTTTGTCGCATTCTTCCTGGGACACCCTGTATATTCATACATAGCGCCCCTAAATCCCATAATTTCTAATTTCTGGAGTAAACTATTGCTATTTTTTACATCGAAGGCTTTCTTAAGGTCTATAAATATGACAACTGCATTTTTTCGGTCATTTAAAGCCCAAGTGATTTCATTTATCAAATCAACCGTAGCTCCAAGGGTGTTACTGTTGTTTTGAAATCCATATTGGTATTTGTCCATTTTTATGAATTCATGTACAAACGCAGTCATTCGTTCCTTTATAACTGACTCCACAACTTTCGGGAGGACCATCCACCACCGTGATGGGTCTGTAGTTATTCGCAGAATACTTATTTCCTCTTCAAATATTGGAGCCAGCCGAGACAATTTCAATTGTCTGGAAACTTGCCGCTTATCAGAATGTTATTTATCAATTTAACCAATACCGGTGTTATGGTATCCTTAATGTTAAATATATCCAATGCAGATACCCTGTCGTGACCAGGTGGCGAATTTTTTCTCATGCTACTTATTATCTGATCTACTTCCTCCTCAGTTGTTGGTTGTACTACAATGGAATTTATTATTTCAATTTCCTGGGAGGCTTATTTATGATTGAGTTGTTTGGACTCCCCAATACCAGTAATACCATCATTAAAAACATCTGCTATTTCCATTGAATCAGTTATTTCAGAATTGTTACTTATCAACTTATATGTTTGAGGTTCAGATTTGTTACCCTTGAGGAAGCTTTCTACAACCTTCCACTGCTTTCTAATGTTAGTACCACAATTGTTCCATTTATTGCTGAAGTAATTATTTTTTTAATGTTTTAATTTTATTGGCAATTTTATTTTTTAATTTTTTGAAATCTTCATTTCGTAATTTATGAATTCCACTTCTGATCCCCTCCCTGTATCATTTATTTCTAAGTTTGATTAAATCAAGGATTTCTTTATTAATCCCAGTACTCCTGGAGTGACATTTTATTTCTACTTTATGCTGATATTATATTTTGGCTTCTATTATTATTTCGATTAATTTGACTTATCGAACCATTTTCGATATTCCAGAATGGCGAGAAAATAAATCCATTATTCCATACTTTTCATGTTCACTGTATAATAGATAGTATGCTTTAGTAACTTTTCATCTCAGAAGATGGTAACATACGACAAAACTTGCAGTGGACAAGATTGAAGTGTGGTGTATAATTTCTTGAATCAACACGAACATTTCAAAATACACGTGGCATATCTCAAATCAATCAATTACAATTCATCGAAAATTAATATCGGAGTATAAAAAGAAATATCTGAACGATAAGAAACCATTCAACTTTTTTCAACGGGTCCGAATTTCAATAGCGTGATAATTATTTTCGGCGTATTTACCAGAAAGATATTTCCTCTCTTCCGGTTCAATGAGCCATCAAAATTCGACTCCAGATTACATCCTGCTTTAGAATCAGGACACGTGCCAGATTCGCGAATGTGCGAAAGGTAAAAACCAAACATCGGCCGTTGAATAAAGAGGAACGATACCCAAAACTTACTCGGAAATTGGGGTAATTGTTCATTGATCATTTCATGCGTATAGTAGAACTGAGGGGAATCTTTTCTTAAATAGCACTGACGTGAAGTCCAAAATATAAATTATTTGAAGAAAAAAAAAATTTTTTGGCGTTCTTGTTCCTCGGAACAGAGTGCTTATCAATTTGGCCAAATGTCTGTTATTTTCGAATTTTTGGATGAAAATGATCTTAAACGATTTGGTTCGACTCACTGATTAAGAATCCGTGGTCAAAATGGAGTCCGTTCCGGCCGGCCCTCCGTTAACACGATAACTCTCGAACGGAATGAGCTAGACAGTTGAAATTTTCAATTTTTTTTTTAAGAAGTTACATCATAAGAATCCATTGATGTTATTCTCAACTCTAACAAGCTAATGCTTTCGGAGATATGATTTTTCTGAATTTCAATATTACATCGTACTTCTATGTTTTCACAGAATACTATAATTATTCCATATATGAATTATTATATGATCTGTGTTCATACTCATACATGTCATCATGTTTTCCCATAAGAGTCAAATTCATTTTAGCTATCGTAGAATTATGAGGATTATAATATGATATTATACTATTTGGGGATATTTAAATGCCCGTGGGTAATCCATATGATGATGGAAATATATACTTTGGCAAGTTCATCAGAGTGGCTTCAGAATAGTTCCAGTAAAAACAAAACTGAAATATTGGCTCAAGTTTCAATTGATATAATATAATTTTCAGAATGGATTTGAGGAATGAAAATCTCGGGTAAGTTCGTGGTTTTTGGCGCTCTTGTTTGAATTCAATTTCTTTCATGATGCAGTTCTATTATAAGAATCCATTGATATCATTCTCAACTCTCAGGAACCAATAATTTCGGAGATGAATTGTCAAAGTTTGAACATGAGCGCCAAAGCTCCTGTCCACAGGGCTGTCCCACTTTTTATTACCTACAACTTTGCCATTTAACTTTTTTCCATATCACTTGTAGTTTTGGCGGAAATCGAGATAAAGCATTTTTTACCCTAAAAAATACACCCCCTTCCCCTTCCCGACCAAATCCCCTTCCAATGGGTTTCATCCTACTATTATTTATTTTTTTTTAACTTTCAACCCTGGTCTATATATACAGGATGTCCCAAGATGTTCCAAACGGCCAACATCTCGACTCTGAGACAAGGTAGAAAGTTCAAACAAAACGTATTTTAAATGGCATCAAAAACTCAAATGGCACCCTTATATTTTTTTTCAGTCTAGACGATTCCCCAGTGAAAAACGAAACAGACAGTGTAGAAAGTTCAAACAAACAGTAATTTAAACGGCATCAAAAACTCTATTAGAATCCATACAATACAGACAAGAAAAAAAAACATTAACACAAACAACACTCTGAAACATAATAAAACAACATAATAAGCATAGAAAATTAAAATTGATGTTACAATTGGACTGATGGACAAATGGACTGAGCAAAAATGGTGAATGTGCCGAAAATTATAATTATTTTTGGCGCTCTAGTTCCTCGGAACTGAGTGCTTATCAATTTGCCCAAATGTCTGTAATTTTCGAATTTTTCGATGAAAATGGTCTTAAACGATTTGGTTCGACTCACTGATCAAGAATCCGTGGTCGAATTTCATTCTGTCCGGCCGGCCGGCCGTAGGCACGATTACTCTCGAACGGAATGAGCTAGACAGTTGTAATTTTCAGAGTAGGTTTGGGAGATAAATATCTCGGAGAAGTTCGTTATTGGGAGAAATCGGACAGATGGTTTAGGAGTAACAAAAAAAAATTTTTTACATAACAAATTCCAAATTAAATTTTTTTCAATATGCAGTTTTACTATAAGAATCTATTGATATCATTTTTAACTCTAATAAGCTAATACTTTCGGAGATGTGATTTTTCAAAATTTCAATATAAATCGTATTTCTATGTTTTTCACAGAATGATATAATTATTCTGTGGGTATTCTATGAATTGTTATCATAGACAAGGGATATATATTGTTATAATGTCAACTTATTTTCCTGAGACATGAGTTTGTCTAATTCATTCATTGAATTCTAGCAATCGTAGAAATCTGAGAATTATAATATAATATCATCATTTCTGTTGGTTGATATTTTCATGCCGATGGTCAATCCATATGATGATGGGAATGGTAATGGTAAGTTAATAATATTGAGTTGAGAATATCTCCACTAAAAACAAAACTGGAATATTGGTGTATTGGAGTGGATTTGAGGAAAGATATATATTATCGTTCATCATAGAATTGAGAAATGAATATCTGGGATGAGTTCGTTGTTGGGTAGAATTCGTCTATTGGTTTTGGATTGATAATTTTTGGCACTCTTGTTGAATTTAAATTCTTCTATGACGTTTGAATTACATTTCTGCTAAGATGAAGTTCTTTCATAAGAATATATTGATATAATTTCCAACTCTGAGAAACCAATACTGTCGGAGATATAATTTGTCTATTTTTAACTCCAACAAGCTTATACTTTCGGAGATATGATTTTTCGAAATTTCAATAATGAATCGTACTTCTATGTTTTCACAGAAAGCTATAGTTATTCTATCTAAGCTTTATTATATGCTCTGTTTTCATACTCTTACATGTCATCCTGTTCTATAAGAGAGAGTCAAATTCATTTCAGCTATTTTAATTTGATTGCTTCCATGGTGCAGTTCTCATTCTCAGATTGCTCATTTAATCTTGATAAATAAACTATTATTTGAATTGAATTTCCTTTATGATGCAATTCTATCATAAGAATACATTGATATAATTCTCAACTCTGAGAAACCAATACTTTCGGAGATATAATTTGTCTGTTTGAACTAGAGCGCCAGAAAGCTCCTGTCCGCAGGGCTTGAACCAATTTTTTTTAAGGGTTGAATATACGTAAAATGATAAAAAATTATTTTAACATATTTCTTCTTTTACTGGGGAATCGTTTAGAGTGAAAACAATATAAGGGTGTCATTTAAAAAACATATCGGGGGGTAGTTTCTTCAGGGGTGGTAATTAGAAACAGAATTTTAACGACGGATTCTGCTAGAGTTTTTGATGCCATTTAAAATACTTTTTGTTTGAACTTTTGTACCTTGTCTGAGCGCCGAGATATTGGCTGTTTGGGACACCCTGTAAATCTTATCAGAATAAATCTCGATTTCTTGACAAGCGCGAAAACTTCCTACGGAAAGGCACATGCCGTAACGACGGCGTGCCTCTGGCATCCGGTAACCAAGGCGACCCGCTCAAGTTGATATATTTAAAAGGCGTCGGGACGCCGGCTCAATCAGTATTCACGCTCACGTCGAGTTCATCTCGGAGTTGTAGAGCATCACTGTCCGCGAAAATATATCGTGCGCATTTTCGAAATTCCTAAGGACTGTTCGATTCGTTCACGCATATTGTTCTGTGTCGTTTCCTGCTTCTTCCTTGGCGGAAAATTCAAGGTGAGTCGGTGATTTTTGGCTTTTAGACAGAAGAAGTATCTGAGTGGCCATTTTCTGAAAAAACAAAAGAAATTAAAAAAAAATTATCTTATTATAAAATAATTTATTTATGACCCCAAAATAGTTACACAGAAGAGGCATCATGGCCTACAATATTTGATTAGATGCAGTGCACTAATTGAAAAATAATTTCAATGACACCTAACTGAAAAATAAAATTCACAACTTTGAAATAACAAAATATCACAGCAAAACGAAAACTAAATCAAACAAAGTATAATTTCAGATTATGGCACATTTGATTTACTTCATTGGAGTTTACTTTATGTGTAGGAATTTGATTGTATAGATAGGCATTTGAGATTTTAAAACTTTGATTGTTGTTCTTTCAACAAATATTTCCTTGAGGATCACAAATAATTTTATTTCTCAGTGAAATATTTCTGAAAATCTACATAAATGGAAATGATATTTTTATTGGGCGCATGTTCTAGGGGAACATCGTCCTATCATTTCGTCCAAATGTCTGTAATTTTCGAATTTCGAGCTGAAAATTGGCTAATAGACTAATTCGGACTCCCTGATCACGAATCCGGTGTCAGATTTTTGGGTGCCGTCCGGCCGTCCGGCCGGCCGGCCGGCCGTAGGCACGATAACAGGAGCACCGAAGGTCCTATCGACTTCAAACTTTCAGGGTAGGTTTCTGATCAAAATGCGACGGTTAAGTTCGTTAACGGGCAAAATCGGCCGGACGGTTTAGGAGTTATAGACATTTAAAATTTTGAGGTTATTTTCCTGATATTTCAGGAACTAAAGAAGATGTTGAATCGAAACTTGGTAGTCAGTTCGAGGATATAAACGCGCAACTTTTGGCAAAATTCTGTTATGATCGAAATGTTGGTAATTTTTAAAAAAATATTTCTTTTAATTTTTTCGAAAAAAAAATTTTTTTTTCGTGAACTATTCATCAGATTGCAACAAAAACTTGTACTAACGTCAATTGTAGTATTTTGCAACATTGTGCAAAATTTTGGCTCTATAGGATTTCAATTTCTGGAGATATAAGACAAAATGTGTCAAATTTCCTGGGTCTCTCTCAGTATTTTCATCGATTATTCTATGAACTCTTTGAATTCCACCGAAAACAAATTCAAAGACATAAACATAAAGAATCAAGTCATAGTTTAGACGTCGAAAGAAGGACGATGTTGATCGACTTGAAAAGGTACCTATTTCAAGAAATGCAATAATGAAATGCTTAATTTATGGATATAATATTATCTAAGTATTGTTGGGATCGGGCAGTTGGAAAATGAAAAACAATTATTATGATCACATTCTACAGGAATTGATACTAAATAGAAGCTAGATGAAGATTATTGTAATGGAAAATTTGTGTTCCAGAATGAACATGCGCCCGATAGCTCCTGTCCACAGGGCTTGAACCCATTTTTATGCCTCAGTTCGTGATTATTAAGATAAAAAAAATGGATAACTGTTAGCTTTTTTGTCAGCCACGGAACTTAGAAGAATCCATATTTCCATGCTTTTAATTGAAGAGTTTGGTAAATATTTGCTTTAATCGTGTTACGACAATAAATATTAATCGACAATTTCATTGCGAACAAAGAACAACATAACGTTTGGAATTGTATGAATTGATGGTATCCCATATTGGAATCTCAGATGGATTGCCAAGTTTAAAAATAATCAGGAACTTGATTTTCGCCTCATACTTCCGGTTTCACCAGAAATAAAACCACTGAATAATAACTAAATAGAAAATGTACTACTCATCCATAGAATTTTTTCCGGAAATGTCATACTATCATCTATGGTTTTTTGTCACTCCAACAAAGTGATTTCATTTATCAGTAATATCAATTATTCATACGGGCATATTCAGAGAATTGTGAATGATATTCTAGCGGCTACAAATTAGCAAAAAACAAAGATGCCGATAGCATGATGATAAACAGATAAGTGAAGGAATGCATATTATTCGGTGGATCCAGATATAAGCTTCGTTAGACGTAAACGTTGCAGGTGTCGACGAAGCATGAGAAAAAGCACTACCGATCCTTTTTGGCGCTCTAGTTCCTCGGAACTGAGTGCTTATCAATTTGCCCAAATGTCTGTAATTTTGGAATATTTCGATGAAAATGGTCTTAAACGATTTGGTTCGACTCACTGATCAAGAATCCGTGGTCAAAATTCATTCTGTCCGGCCGGCCGGTCCGGCCGGCCGGCTGGCCGTAAGCACGATAACTCTCGAACGGAATGAGCTAGAGAGTTGAAATTTTCAGAGTAGGTTTGGGGGATGAATATCTCGGCTAAGTTCGTTATTGGGCAAAATCGGACAGATGGTTTCGGAGTAACAGAAAAAAAAAATTTTTTTTTACGAAACAAATTCCAAATCAAATTTTTTTTAATAAGCAGTTTTATCATAAGAATCCATTCATATCATTTTCATTCCTAACAAGCTAATACTTTCGGAGATATGATTTTTTAAAATTTCAATGTAAATCGTATTTCACAGATTGATATAATTATTATTCTATGTATGAATTCTCATAATGTCAACTTGACAGAAGGGAATATTGTAACTTCAAAAATATTGGGGTTGAAATACTCGTATTTTAGCGATGCAACGGGAACCTCACCCGAAAATGTTTGAAAATATTACGTAAATATTGAAAGCATAATTCTGTAGTTTGGTGAACGTAGATCAGGAAATTTTTGATCGATTACAAGGTAATTTATTATTACTTATCTAATAAACTATTATTTGAATTGAATTTCCTTTATGATGCAGTGATATCATATGAATACATTGATATAATTCCCAACTCTGAGAAACCAATACCAGATATAATTTGTCTGTTTGAACTAGAGCGCCAGAAAGCTCCTGTCCACAGGGCTTGAACCCATTTTTGACGGAATGAAATGTTTTTATTTACTCAACTCTATCGGGAATTTTCATTCTTCGATTTTGTGAATGATCAATGGCAAGTAAAGAATTTTATGCGGGGGCAGTAAACATGACATTGAATATTCCTCAAGGAGAAACTTGGTGCGTCAGAAAAAAAAATTAGTTACTTCGGAACTTTTAGCTGATTCTTTAAAAAACTGACGCGTTTTCCAATTTGCGGTTTGATTTTAAATAACTCGCTATTCTTGGAGCTGTCAAATTAAGAACTCTAATTTTTTGACAGGTGACAACTAAAACCCATATATTAAGAATGGGAGGATTTAGGTAGATACGCTTCGACAACACATCGAAATTGTTGAAGAAAATTGGTGAGATATCGGTTAAACATTCCGTGAATATTTCTCGCACGTCGTGAAGTTTTATAGGAAAAATAAAAATTTTTGTTTAAAACAATTTAATTTTTGTTTCATTCAATAGAGGAATTTTTGCCGTTAATAATGAATAACAATATTGATGACAAAATCTCTATTGAATGAAACAAAAGTTTAATTATTTTTCACAAAAAAATCCTTGTTGTTCCTATAAAACAAAATGGAACCTCTAATTGAAAAATCTAAAAAACAATAACAAAATAATAGGAAAATATGTGTCCTAGTTATAGAAAACTTCAGACCAAAATTCATTTAATTCAGAAAAACCACATCAAAGCTATGAAATAAAACTGATTTCTTTTATTTCAACAGCCTGTATCTTTTTATCTGAACTTGTTTTGTGGTTGTTTATCGTTATGATCAAAGAAATTCTGTGTAAACATAACGGACTCAAGGAAATTTATTCATCATTCAATAAACCAGCTAAAGCTCATATCAGTTTAAATATCAACATGAACCCTTCTGAAAAGAAACCCCGTTTCAGATTGAACATATGACCTCGATGTTAACATGCATTTTGATTGAAATCACGATGACCGTTAGGAAAATTCCCTCAATTTTGCCTCATGAATAAAAATAATTAAACTGCCTCTTTATATTATCTCTGCCCTTTTCAACAGCTGGTAGAGTGAAAACACCCTTGTCCACATAGATATGTTGGAATTGTCACTATTGTCAGCATACGGAATTAGTACAAATACATAGGTAACCACTTCACTTTGCCCCCTTGTGATTATTCGAGAGAATAAAATAAATTAATAATAAAAATTAATTAAAAATAAAATAAAAAATTATACAAAATAACAATAATCATGTTGGAATTGTCCCTATTGTCAGCATAGGAAAAAAGTACAAACATATAGGTAACCACTTAACTTTGCCCCATTGTGATTATTCAAGAGAATAAAATAAATTAATAATAAAAATTAATTAAAAATTAAAAAAATACAAAATAACAATAATCATTTATTTACTTTGGTTACAAATTTTTAAATGAAGATTCAAAAATTTAGTATGCGGTGAACAAGAAGATACTCACGAAGCAGAAGATCTAATATAAAAATATAATTGAATGCTTGTGGCATTTACTTGATGCGAATGATTTAATCTTATTTATCTGATATTTTGACGCGTTTCGTTGATATATCGACTTCTTCAGACTATGCATCATACCAAATTCTAAAAAAATTATGATCACCTTATACATCACAATCGATGACCTGGACATAGAGCATTTTGTTCTTATTCTTCTTACAACTCACTCAAAACTAGTTACATATTTTCTTACTCATCAGGATTTATAAAAAATTATTAAAATAATTCATTCATTCATTCGATTTTATAAATTTAATTTCAATTTATATATTGAGTAAGGGAGAAAACATGAGATCTATTTGTTCATTAACTAAACTACTCCTATGTTTTTCTCCATTTATTTTCACCATCTCCCAATAGTTCAGTTGCGCACCAAATTGTGTAAAATTTATTTGGGAATCCGGGTTAAACTTATGTCCTTCTGATGATAAATGGTTAAGAATAGTTCGAATTAATTGTGTTGAAGCTGTGATGGTGATTCATGTTCCAAATTTTCAACTTGTTTTTTCTATTTTTAATTTATGACAACTACCGGAATTCAACCTGATACACCTGATTTATCTTCTTTATTGCTCTTTGATTAATTATTCGTAATGACTTCGCCAGGTTGTGTTTGTCCGGAATGAGATATTTACCTTTTGGTTTTGAAGAAAACGTTTAATTTGGTGACTTAGTTTGCCAAAATATGTTGAGCTGTTGAATTTTTTATTTTTAACCTCAGCTTCTGGAAATAATTGCTTTTCTAAATTGTTTTATTAATCCATAATTATGTTTATATACTTGCCAAATGCCAAATGCTTCAAAAAGTCGCACATTACAAACAATCTCGCAAAATGTTTTTTGTCGAAATGATATATTGTTTCCTCTGCTTCCCCGCATTCACAACCAGGGCTCTCAGCTGAGTTCCATCTGAAAAACATGAGGTTGCCACGACCATAACCTGCTCTTAAACGTTTCAGAATAGACCATATTTTTCCTGCGAAGATTAAACCCTGGAACTGTATTCGAAGGTCAAAAATTAAATCTTTGTTGAAAATATCGCAAGAAATTCATTCAGGCTACCAAACTTCCTTGTCGCTTTTATTCAAATTGTGACAACAGTTGGACCATAAAGGCTCACGCGACTTCAATCTGGGAAGCTTATTGTCTGGAATATAGGAGAGAATCGGAAATGAATGAAATTTTTTCCAAAAACTCAAAACACTCTGCCTGCGAACGTGGGGCGGGACAACGTTTCATGGAACAGATAACCACTGGAGGTGTAGATCTAACAGTTACAGGGATGATCGTCATAGATGAATTCAGCTGTGGAACAAATTTTTGAGTGTGAGCACTATTAAACCAGACGGGACAACAATATTCAGAGGCAGAAAAAACCAAGGCTAAGGTTGCCGTTCGAAGAGTAGCTGCATCAGCACCTCATGAAGTACCAGCTAATTTCTGCACAATATTATTTCTTGTTTTCAACTTCAGACGCAAGTTATCCAAATGGGCTTTGAAATTCAAAAAGGATTCTAGTTTCACTCCTAGGTATTTAGGATTAAAATTATATTTCAAGAAATAATCACCGAAAGCTACTCTCAATGTTCCATATTTTTCAAATGATGATTGTTCAAATAGAAACAAGAAACCTCACTTCAATTTGGGTTCGGGTACAATCGCCAATCAACTAGGTATTTTTTCAGGATTTCTAAATCTGTTGATAGAATATTTTCTATACATATAAATCAGAATGACAAAATGCAAGCTCATCAGCGTATATGAATTTTCAGAGTAAGTAGCAGGAATATAACACAGATATAATAATAATAATATGGAGTTTATTGGTTCGAAAACTACAATTAACTCTGAAAAACACTGTGGAGTTATTCGTGATAACTGTGTACAGCTATTTCAACTTAATATTCACTTGATAAATCTGAACAAAATACTCAAACTTATCTACTTCTAATCCTAATTCTAAGAATACAAACTAATAATTTTTTTTTCCTTTCTATGTCCTTGTCGGTGGTATTTCTCTTCATCGGGTCTAGATCGTCTTCATCGGTTGTTATTTATCTTATTCGGGGGGTTTATGGAACTTTTTCTTTTGGCAACATTCTTTGCATTCGGGTGATTTATATATGATATAAATCAAAAGAAGAGGTTCTCAAACTGAACCTTGTGGCAGACCATTATTTTTTAAAATTACCTCTATTATTATCAACAAAAACACGTGATGGAGGTTTTTTACATATATTTTTCAGGGTTTGGGAGAGAAAACCCAGAAAGTAACCATTGAGTAATGAACTTGACTCCCAAAGTATCCTTTAATGATTGCTTAGTATGTATGATTATTGAAATTCTCTAAATCATCGATGTTTCGGTACAAAAGTCGATGAATTGTATCATAAAAGATTTTAAATTAAATTAATCCTCTCTTCCTATGTCTTCCAAAAAACCTTCATATCATCTGTATATGGCCGTTTTCCCTGATAGGATTGACTAAATATCTTTCAAGATTGTCGCGCATCCCAGGTCTTGGCTATATTTATCCTACAAGTCCGTTTACATAACTCGAATATTTCCGTCGACCAGACGGTAAAGACGCTAGACAAAGTCCCCAAATTCACGATGAAATTTTGTTTGGCATTTTTGGAATTTGACGAAAAATATCGGAGATCTTCATTTCGTCACATCTTTCATCGGTATTTTCCTAGAAATGTCAAAATAAAGTGGTATTAATATCGATATGTGTCACCGAGATATTTGGGTTTGTTTTTGAATTCTTAACGATGGAAAGTCGTTTAAAAATCTGCTTCCGCATTCGTTTTTCGTACAATGACTCCTAAATATGCTGCGATTATTTTACTGGTATTTCTGAATAAATATATATTGCTGTGGCTTGAATTTCTATGTCGAATATGTATACGTGGATTATCGGGCGTGGGAGATCCCACTTGCTAAAATAAAGCTCCTTACACTCTTTATTCAACTTGGAATGTAATTCGAAATGAAATCTGTATAGTGTTATGTAATTTTTTCAATGAAATGATTGTAAAGTAACGAATCAAATCACAAAGTTTGATTTAATATTTAAGGAATTATTCTGATAATAATAAGTTAATATAATGATAAAAATAGACATCTAAAAAAAAATTCCACCATATTCACAAAGCATTCAATCTCCGTTAAGTCTTAACTGAGGTCCTCAGTTAAGGATAAATGAGAATCGCAACCTCAGTTAACGTATGTAACGGTGGTCAAAACGGCTTGTTTCACATAAATTTTCACATTAACTGAGGTTGCGATTCTTATTTATCTTTAACTGAGGACCTCAGTTAGGACTTAACGAAGATTGAATGCTTTGTGAATACGGTGGGATATATGTGAATCGCAACCTCAGTTAACGTATTTAACGGTGGTGAAACAGGCCTGTTTCACGTTAATTTTCACGTTAACTGAGGTTGCGATTCAAATTTAACTCAAACTTAACGGTGATTCCGCCGTATTCACAAAGCATTCAATCTCCGTTAAGTCATAACTGAGGTCCTCAGTTAAGATAAATTTGAATCGCAACCTCAGTTAATGTGATACAGTCTTGTTTCGCCATTAAATACGTTAACTGATGAGGTTGCGGTCCAAATTTATCCTTAACCGAGGAACTCAGTTAGGAGTTAACGGAGATTGAATGCTTTGTGAATACGGCGGATTATCTTACAAAGCACTGAATTGAGCATTTACGCGAATGTTCTATTTTCTATTCATGCCTCACACACCCACACAAAATACTGCGTGAAGTACTATTGAATTCAAATTTCAAGATATAATAATTCCAAAAAATACGAAGCCGATCGAACTGAAATCTGGTCGTTGACTCCAGAATAGTGGCTGGAAAATTTTCTCCAAATTACAGCGAAACTGACAGATAGTTTCTGAAATATAAAATTTTTGAAAAAAATTTGCATTTTTTTTTTCTTTTTCATTTTTTTTAGTGATACGAAATTAAAAATAAAGTAAATATTTGCAGATCGGCATTCTACAACTAATTAACAAGTTTCAATTTGATAGAAACTGTATTTTTTGAGTTAATGTCTAGTTGAGTTTTTGAGTTAACTGTCTAGCTCATTCCGTTCGTGAGATATCGCGCTAACTGCCTAACCGGCCGGCCGGAGAGAATCGATTTTGACCACGGATTCTTGTGAGTCGAACCAAATCGTTTAAGACCATTTTCATCCAAAAAATCGAAAATTACCGACATTTGGGCAAATTGATAAGCACTCTGTTCCGAGGAACAAGAGCGCCAACAATTACACAGTATTCATTAACCACACTGTGTAACCGGAAGAGGATATAGGGTATTCTTGGACCTGCATGACTATTGTTTTGGGTGACTACTCAAGTAAACAAACCAACTGTTGGCTATGGATGCGATTATCTATAAATATAATGATGGATCTCTCACAAAAAGCATAGAATATTTCTATAGTCTATGTACATATGAATCTTGATCTCGGATAACCACAGATGACCACAGTTGGCTAGGTTATGTTAGGTTAGGTGCATATTTAACTGAAATGTAATATCCTAGCAATTCGAAGTTCCTGGCTCAATCTAACGCAATATTATAATCCAAACCTTTGGCCTGTGTAACCTTACTTCGGCCGTAAATTTTTCAAATTCCGAACGCGGTAACCAATTAGATTCCTGTTTGGTCGATACCGCAAAACCTACCAGCTGGATTCAACTCTTGGCTCCACACGCTAGACTGATAGCAACAATCAAGCATGATACTTCGGATTCCTGAACGGTTATTTCTGTATGTATTTCGACGCCAGCTCTATGTTTGTAGGCGACGAGGTGCGTCTGCTTGGCGTCGTTTATCCGTTGATATTTTTTCGATGTTATGCAAATTTTTTATTGCCATATTGATCTCACGGTTTTTATACGTTATATGAATGTTGAAATACTTGGCAGTTATCAAATCAGAGGTGTTTCGAAAGGTCTTCTCAAAATTGAACACGCTCAAAGTTTCGAGAAATGTTTTTATCGGTCTACCTATTCAAATAAATATTTATCGAGCAGTGGAAATGGGATTTCAGGTTCTTTGTGTTATGGGGTAATCGACCATTGCTACCGTTCGTTCACAGCAGAAAGGGTACTCACCTTTTTGCGCGCTTGTTCTGGGGAACAGCGTGCTAACATATAGCTCAAATGTCTTTAATGTTCGAATTTTTTGCCGAAAATGGTCTCCAACGATTAGGTTCAGCTCACTGGTGAAGAAATTCGAGGTCAAATTTGATTCTCTCCGGCCGTTGCCACGATAACTTGAGAACGAAAAGTGATATCTGAAATTTTCAGTTTGTTAAAGGGCATAATCGGCCGAACGGTTTCCGAGTTCCAACTAACTTTGTTTTACTTGGTCAAACATAGTAAATGGTTGTATAATACCGACTTAAAGACTTATGTAAAATTTTGTGGAGATCGTAATACCAGAAAATTTAAAAAAAAATTAATATTTATCTCACGATAACTTGAGAACGGAAAGGTATAGCGACTTGCAATTTTTAGGGTATGTTGCGCATCTGAATGCGACATAAACACAAGTTCATTGATAGGCGAAATTCGCTCTACGGTGTCGGACTTAAACCTATCTGAAATTTAGTTGTTATTTTATTATTATTTATTATTAAAGCCTGTCATAAAAATGGTACGAATATGTATTCATATCTTATATAAGCTGAGAAAAAGGTCTATATCGATGGTAAATTCGATTAAGAGTATCAAATAGAGGTGAATAGACAATAGAACATGCACGCAAAGCCCCTGACTTCACGTCAGTGCTTGAACTAATGTTTATGTGTTCGTGTCAATCGAAATTTGTGTGATTGGCACAACTGATATTGGATTCAAATAGGTGTAGTTCGAGGTCTATCGAAGAAACAACATTGTTTTTGCCAACACTTGTTATTATTCTTGTGCGTCGTACCTGGGCGCCAACATTATTCAACTGTCTCTATTACGACGTTTGGGATGCAAATGGTCTCAATCGAAAATTAAAAAAAACATATGTTTTTCAGAGTTGGGAATGATATCAATAGATTCTTATGGTGAAACTGCATCTTAAAAAAATTTGAATTCGAAATTTGTAATTTTTTTTTACCGTTACTCCGAAACCAACCGACCGATTTTGCCCAATAACGAACTCAACTGAGATATGGATGTCCCAAACCTACTCTGAAAAAATACCTAGCTCATTCCTTTCGAGAGTTATCGTGTTAATGGCCAGACCGGCCGGACAGAATCGATTTTGACCACGAATTCTTGATCAGTGAGTCGAACCAAATTGTTTAAGATTATTTTTATCCAAAAATTCGAAAATTTCAGACATTTGGGCAAATTGATAAACACTCTGTTCCAAGGACCAAGAGCGCTAAAAATAGCGGTTTGCAATTGAAAAAAATATCGATGACGTCACTGCTTGGTAACGGAAAATGGTAGAATAATAAGAATTACGGGAAAATGTTCCTTAAAAATAAATTAATTTGAACTATCGAACTATTTTTCGATATTCCTGAAAGGGGAAAAATAAATCCGTGTATTCAAAATTGAGTGCGTGAAATTCTCTTAGGTGCTTAAGCCCCTGACGCCATGTCAGTGGTACCATAATATTTCCTTGAAATACATCAGTTTGAACCTCTGGAATCCAAACTTTCCTTCAGACCCTCCTATTCAAGTAGAATCGTGTTGCCAATAAATTAATTAGCCACCCGAGAAAAAACGACAGATAATCAAACAGCGGGGACAACCGATGCATCGTTCAGCTTTAAAAGTATCGTAATCGAATTAATCTTCCTGGTAAAAATTCCACGTGTCACTCGATAAAGTTGCCGTAATTTTCCGCGAATTTTCCGATCGGTAATCCTCGATACCGGATACAGGTATTAGTTTACGCGGTTGACAGATATTAGCTGACGGCGTTATCTAAATTGGTAAACCTGTCGGCGTATAGACAATTGTTGATTTTTCAATCAAGATTAAAATTAACGTGATCAAAGTCCGTTTAGTTCTTCGAATGGTGTGATTTGTTTATTATTTCGTTGAAATGAAACCTCAAGCCGGGTTTCGACTGGTTTGAACCTAAAAAGTTTACAAATTGCGAAGAAAGTTTGGAATTTTCCGAGGGGTAAACCGCTAGGAATTCTGGTGTACAAGACAGTAGAATTCAATGGAATTCCTATTGAATTCCGAGGAATTCCTATTGAATTCCTGGAATTCCTATTGAATTCCTGGAGTTCCTATTGAATTCCTGGAATTCCTATCGAATTCCGTGGAATTCCGCAGAATTCCTATTGAATTATTTAGAATTCCTATTGATGTTGGAGTGCGACACCTATCGGACAATCATGTATACAGCTCCAAATAGTTGATTGTAACCGAGGGGTAAACCACTAGGAATTCTGGTGTACAAGAATATAGAATTCCAATAGAATTTTAAAAAAATTCCTATTGAATTCTAATGAAATTCCGGTTGAGTTGGAATTCTAGTGTACAAATTTTTGACAGCGGTTTCCCCCTCGGAATTTTCCAAAAAAAGATTTATAAATATGTGCTTCATTCTCTAAGCTTGTTCAAATTTATACCCAGAGCAGTGACCAATTCAGGTACTGCACTCGCCCAAGACTGCTTAACTCCAGGAAAAAAATAATATTTTCCCTATATTTCCAAGAATACGAATCCGACCGAGTTTAAATCTAGAACTTCGCTGTACATAGGGCTTCACACGAGACGAGAGTAGGCGAGAATATGAAAAATCTCGGTCTCGTCTCGTTATTAGTTGTATCGTCTCGTCTCGCTTAATTCTGAATAACGTTAATAAATATTATAATATATAAACGAAATGGTAGATAACAATGAAAAATTTCGTAAAACTATATTTATTACGCTCATATTCAAAAATATTTGTACATTTACATAATTTTTCTAATTTTAAACACTGTTATTTTCATCTTTTAAATCACTCGATGACCAACAATTCAAACATAATCACGCGTTCATCACATCATCTCTCAATGATGTACGTGTTTTTGTGTTTTTGCCATGATCATGCCTGCTGTGGAAAATAATCTTTCGACAGGTACAGATGTAGCCATTAATAAATCATCGGCCATCTTGGATAGTGTAGGAACTTTTTCATGCACTTTCCACCAGTCTGAAATACAATTTTGATTCCTATTTGCTGTTGCAGCAAATGTTCTTCAAAAAGTATTGGACAAATTGGTATCGTTTTCAATGAATACCTTCCCAGTGGGTGTTCTTGGCGTATTCCTCATAATACTTCAAAACATTAAAGAGCTTCATTTTTCATCTCCTTACCAGTTTTATTATATGTACTTCCACATATGTATCAAATAATTGTTCACCTAAAATATAACATCTGCAAGGATAGATATTTATGATACGTTACTATAAGAAGTTATAAGAACAGTTAACAAGTTGAAATAAAAATGGTTTAATTTGTTAAGTTATTATCTGCAGAGGTAGTCTACAGATTCACAATTTCATGCTATGAAAATCGTGAAATAATAATCAGTAATACTTTTCTTCAAGAATTCTATCTATTGCTAACTGTCGGGCATGTGCAAAAATGTATTTCCATTTCAAATAAAGAAATTCACAATTCAACACAATATATTATTCGTCAAGAGTTCCGTTATTGTTTTGATTAATTTGAAAAATCAATAGGAAACTATCACAGAGTTATATAGATACACTTATGTTGGGTTTGACGAAGCCTGGATTATCGAACAATAAATGAATAATAGTATATTCTAAAACAAGTTGCAGAATGGGCTCCTATTAAAACACGAATGCGAATTAGTGTTGGAATTGCCTTCTGCAACGAGTATTAGACCATATTTTCTCTATTTCAGGCAAGTTTTGTAAAATACTGTTGTAATTCAATGAAAAATTTGGATTATACATCCTAGTGACTTTTGTATTGTATCTTGGTAGTTGACGTGACTGTTACGAAAGTTGACAGATTACGTAATTTGAATTTGAAACGTACGTAGGGCATGGATATAAGATTTAAAACAGTTTCTTAATAGCATGAATGATTCAAAATTAGCAAGAAGGAAATCTCTAGTACCATATTTTTTAATGAAAATAAAGCTTTTCCTCAACAATTATTTCGCTATATCCAGATTATATTGTATTGTCAATTGACGTGTGTTGAAATTTGAACGAATGTCAGTGCTGACTAACACAAAACGAAAAATATAACTAGAAACAATGCGGGAATGAATTCATTCCTGCACTGTTTTCAGTGCTGGAATGGACTCATTACGATACGGAAATAGAGAAACAATATTAGTTTGATTTTAGTACTATGCAAATCAATGACCATACACTGTCAAGAAAATTTAAAATTACTCGATTTTTATTCATTGATTGACTGGAAGATAAATTAGTATCTGCGCCCTTTTATGTAAAAACTGACATATAAAAGCTTATTCGATGTGATATTCAATATTTTAGGTCAGTAGTTCATGATGAATTAACTTCCATCAATTAATTGTAAGTATCAATTAATATTTACTTTTTTAGCCTTGGAACATGAGGGAAGCAGATATCTGTTATAGAAGTAAATCAGATACTACTATCTAATGGCAATAATAAGATTCTTACGAGGAACGTGTTCTTCATTTTTATTGTGATTAATCGCAAAAGATTCTTGCCATCTAATATAAATTTATGTCACGCAGTTGGAATTATTTCTTAAATGATATCGGTCCAACTTAATCGATTCTATTAGATAACATAATTGATAATTTAAACTACAGGCAACAGATTTGTGGGTCACGTTTCTGATTCGAATAAGATTTGTTATTGTTTACTAATAATCGAACAATAAGTCCCATAATTTTCTTCTGGAATTACTTTTTTCCTACCAAATTTTTCCCACTTGGAACGAATAGTTCCGGATGTAGTTAATTACGAATTAATGGAAAATATTTCCCAAAAATTAAATTACTTTGACCTATCAAACCATTTTTCAATATTCCTGTAAGGGGAGAAAATAATTCCATTATTCCATACTTTTGGCGCTAACGGTATACATGATTAGTCTTAAAGTTGTACATTAATTTTAAACATAGATTCCTCCCATCGAATAAAACAGTTTTTTCATTTACCATTTTTCCAGATTCTGCTCAGGTAAAAAGTTAAAATCGTTTAAAAATTTTACAATGTGCTAATACACTCCTGCATATAAATCATCTATGCCATTATTTAAGGATGGGAAGAAGATATGACAACGTGGTTTACTGCTTGATCTGGAATTCCATCGTTCGGGGGTGGATCCATAAAAGTAGTGAAATTTCTGGAGTTATAACATTCAATGAAGTATATCTCGAAAACGGTCCGTTTAAGGAGAAATGATGAGGAATAGTTTAATCTTCTAAAACGGTTGAATATTCTTGAAATGACTGAAGAAAAACTTTATCTGCTTTTTTTATGCTAATTTCGTTTAGTTTTACGAATCCACGAGTCTATATTATTATATATAATATTTGGAAAATATGTATCATAGTTATAGGAAACTTCACACCAACATTGATTTTATTCTAAAAAAGGATGTCAAAGCTACAAAATAAAAACTGATTTTGTTTCGAAATTTCAACACCTAACTTATCTTTTTAGCTGTGCCGAATTTGGAAAAATGGTGTGTTTCATTTGAATCTACGGTTAAAATGAACAACTTAAAGACTCAGCCTGTATATGAACTATAAAAGTGCTATTCTTGACCTAAATACTAAATTTTCAACCAGTGGGAACTTGCGTTTAGGAAATATCAAGGAAATAATTCCATTCACGATTTCGACATTTTGACATCTAACCTACCATGAAGTTTCTCCCTGGAAACGCGCTCAAAACTAATAAATTACGTTACACAATTTACAGAAGGACGGTAAGAAACATTCAAACCAACAAAATTGGCCATTATATCGCTCATAAACCGCACTAAATATAAAACCTGGAAGGTTTCGACGAAAAAGTTTTGTTACTCAAAACAATGGCAGGGAAACATTGCAAAACATTCGTCCGAGACCACATTTGTGATCAGCTTGTCCGGGCCAAAATTCATTAAGCAACGAAATCCCGCAATCTCTGTTTTATGCTATAAAATATTTCTTCAAAACAAATCCGAAAAGAATTGGATGTTTAATGAACGATATAAATCTTATAGGACGTTGAAATATGAAGTTAGTGTGGTATAGTACAGTGGCGGCTCGTGACCTGTTTAAGAGGCACCGGTGCAGAGAGTAGGTATATAATAAATAGTTGAAAAAAATTCGATTGTTCTTCTATCCATTCATGCCTCGCAACCCCCACGAAATACTGCAAACATACATTTTCCATGTATCATAATTATCCTCATTCAATGGTTCCACCCTCATAAGTGAGTTGGATTAACTCCTTTTCAATTCTTATAATTATATACCGGGTGTCCCAGTATACATGTTCCAATGGATTATCTCAGCCATTTCAAAAGATAAAAAATTCATGATTTTAAATCCGTTCAAGGAACCTTTAATTGAGAAAAACTAAAATTTATAGTCAGTTTCATCTTGACCCTATTTATTTTTTGCAATTTTTTATTTCTTCTCAAAATTACCTTTCCAACGATGTATCACACTTTGTATTTTACATTTGATTTGATTGGGAAAACGTCAATTGAAATTTAAAATTGAAAGAATTTTCTACAATAAAAAAACCTTACTCTAGTTGAAATCAACTATATATTTTACCGAACGTTATACAAAGAATGAATAGTAAAAGAAGCAAAAAATTGCAAAAAAGGGGCATAACCTATAATAACTAAAGCATATGTTCGAAATGTTGACCATCTGCTTCTACATATCTTTCAGCTCGGTGGACTTTTTTTTTGTAATTTTATGTTTCTTTTACGATTCATTCTTTGTTTAACGTTCGGTAAAATACATAGTTGATTTCAACTTGAGGAAGGTTTTTTTATTGATCTCGATTATTGAAGTCAGAAACAAGATTATACAAAATATCGTAGCCTACTGCAATTCTTTCAATCTGAAATATCAATTGATGTTTTCTCCATCAAATTAAATGTAAAATACAAAGTGTGATACATCGTTGAAAGGCCTATTTTGAGTAGAAATAAAAAATTGCAAAAAATTTATAGGGTCCTATTAAAGATAATAAAGTCACCGTGAAAAAGCGCGCCAAAGAGTACTTACTTCAGATCAGTGCATTTGTGTTTGTTTATCAGAACAGATGCAGCAATTATAAGCACCTCTTATACGCTAGCTGGCACTGTTATAATAGTACACTGAACCGGAAAATTATGTCATGTCCTATTTCTTCTATTATCATCGTTCACCGTTACATGAAATATTAATAACATTCTTCCTTACAGAAAATGAAGACAGAGGACAAAAATAACGTAGCGAAAGTTCGTATGGCTGTCATCGGGAAGTCACACGTGGGAAAATCAGGTAAATATATTTTTCCACCTCTTTATAGCTCTTGAAATTTATTTTTTTTATGGCGCTTCCTTGGAAACTATTCGGAGAATCAATTTAAATGTGTTTACGTTTTTGAACAATTGCTGTAATATGAAAGCAATAAATTTCGAAATGCGAGATATATTTCGCTATACATTGCGTATAAGACTCATTTCAATTCTGTATGACATGAAAAAAAGTTAGGATTTTAACGATATATCAGACAAGATGATTTGATGTTATGTTGAATCCATACAGGGCTGGAACTTAGCTTATCATTATACCTAAATGTCAGAAATTCTCCAATTTTCTGCCCAAAATGGTCTTAATGGTTTAATTCCGACTCGCGAATGTATAATCAGAGGCCAAACTTAATTCTGACCGTCCGACCGTAAGCACGATAACTCTCGAACGAAATGAGTTGTAGAGTGGATATGTGGAGGGTATAGATTTGGGGCATAAATATCTCAGTTGAGCTCGTTAATGGGCAAAATCTGCCAAGTGGTTTCGGAGTTGGAGCTATGTTGAATTCTTTTCCCAATAACTCGAAAAATACTTATCTGATCGAGCCAAAACTCGTTATTAAGTAAAATAGTGGGAAAGCCCTGTGGACAGGAGCTTTAGCGCTCTTGTTCAAAGTTTGACAAATCATATCCCTTAAGTTTTAGTTTCTGAGAGTTGGGAATGATTTCAATGGATTCTTATGATAGAACTGCATCCTGAAAGAAATTAGTCATTTAGTTTCAATCATACTTTGCTTTCTAGAACAGGAGAGCAAACGACAGCTAACGCAAACAGTAACCAGTAGGTTGAACGAAAGAAAGGCTTATGAGTAACGAACCAGAAATAAATTTAACATGTCCCGTAAAGGAAAATAAGAGAATATGTATGAGCACAGATCATATAATAAGTCATAGATAAAATAATTAAAGCATTCTGTGAAAACATAGAAGTACGATTTATTATTAAAATTTTGAAAAATCATATCTCTGAAAGTATTAGCTTGTTCGAGTTAAAAATAATATCAGTATATTCTTATGGTGAAACTGCATCTTAAAAAAATTGAATTAGAAAATTGTAATGGAAAAAAAAAATTTTTTTCCTCACCCCGAAACCATTTTTGGCCCCAATGTTAACCCAGATATTTGTTTCCCCTTATCTGAAAATGTCAACTGTCTAGCTCATTCCGTTCGACAGTTAATAGCCGGACCGGCCGGCCGGACGGAATTGACTTTGTCCACGGATTCTTGATCAGTGAGTCGAACCAAATTGTTTAAGACCATTTTCATTCAGAAATTACAGACATTTGGCGAATTGATAAGCACTCTATTCCGATGAACAAGAGCGCCAAAATACCGACATGAAGACCTGCTAAATTTCATGAGAACCGTACGAGTAGAAGATTTCAATATCTAACATTATTAAAAAAACTATCTTTCGGATAGAGCTGAAATTTCACAACAGCCATCAAAACCTTATCTTACAGCCAAAGGTTCTGAATTTAGTTTCGATCTGATCCACACTTTTGTAAAAATTGGGAAAAACAATTTTCCTGAAAGTCAAGCAAGTCTTGATCGATTTCATTTCCTGGATGGGTGATCATCCATTAATTTGAACAAGCGCGCCAAAGCATTCAATTTCGAGTGTACTAGGTTGCTATTCTCGAATTCGTGAAGTTGTCTCACAGTTCGAAGGTCAGCAGATTCAAATATTTACGGGACCTTATGTAATATATTCTTTATCAGCTGTTAGAATCTCATATAGGTCAACATAAACGAGAAGAAGTAAACTATTGAGATTAACTTGCAAACTTCCTGAGTTCTAGCTGTAGATCGGTGAGTGGTAAACAGAAAGTGATGGGGAACACTTTTTCATTCTGGGAAAGAATTTCAGGAAGTGGGATGAGGAACAATGAAATGTCCGACTTGTCGGTTCAAAAAAATGTATCTTTTCCGCATTCTCGAAATATATAAATTGTGAAAGGAGAACTCATACAGGGTTTTCCAATAAAAGGTGTTTTTTTGAATAGCCCGCTATTTCGGTAGATGTCACTTTTGAAGCTGTCATTTTTTGACATTTGACGAGTAGAAACTACGCCATTAATAAAAATGGAACGATACAAACTTCAAGAACGCATTGAAATTATTAAAATTCACTATATAAATGGTGAAAATTTGGCAGAGATGGTTCGTAAAACATTTTTGGGCCGTCGTGAAGCACCTTGTCGGACCGCAATAAGGACATTGGTGGAAAAATTCGAGCTGTTGGGACAAGTTAGTTATGTGAAGAATAAAACCCGTGCACGTCGCTCAAGAACAGCCGAGAATATTGCTGCTGTAGCCGAAAGTGTTGAAGAAAACCCAGGTTTGTCCATTCCTTGTCGTTCTTTGGAATTAGGCATTCCACAAACGTCATTACACCGTATTTTGCATAAAGATTTGGGTCTTAAGGCTTATAAAGTTCAGTTAACACAAGAACTCAAGCCGGCTGATCATCAACAACGTCGTATCTTTGCTGATTGGGTCGTTGAAATGCATGAAAATGATCCGGAATTCCATCGAAAAATCATCTTGAGTGATGAGGCCCATTTCCACCTCGGTGGCTTCGTCAACAAGTAAAATTGTCGCATCTGGGGCTCGGAAAACCCAAGAGTTATTGTTGAAAAGCCTCTATTTCCTCAACGTGTGACTGTTTGGTGCGGTTTATGGTCCGGTGGCGTCATTGGACCTTACCTTTTCGAAAATGAGGCTTGAGCAACAGTTACGGTGAATGGATTGCGCTATCCAGAGATGATTAATGATTTTTTATGGCCGGAATTGGATGGTATCTATCTGGACAACGTTTACTTTCAACAAGACGGCGCTACGTGCCACACAAGCAACGAAACCATTGATCTTTTGCGGGAAAAGTTTCCGGACCATGTAATCTCTCGAAGAGGTGATCACAATTGACCACCGGGATCTAATGATTTAACACCTTGCGACTTCTTCCTTTGGGGCCACGTGAAAGAGAAGTTCTAGGCCAATAGCCCAGCGTCGATTCAAGACCTCAAAGATGGAATTCGTGAGGCGATCGAGGACATAGGGCAGCCACTTTGCGATTTGGTTATGGAAAATTTCATTAATAGGATATGGTCCTGTGAGCGTGGTCGTGGTGGTCATTTGCCTAATGTTATTTTCCACTATTAACGGCATAGCTTCTTCTTTATAATGAAATAAACATCCGATCATTTATATTGAAAAATGGCATTTTTCTTTGAATATCAAAATAACACCTCTTATTGGAAAACCCTTTACTATTGCATGACACAGTGTGTTCCTAAATAAGTCTATCAACGGACAACTATAGATTTCTCATGAAAAACTAACTTTTTTTTTCTCTTCCATTTTTTCCTCCGACTCATCGTTTCAGAGATACAGGTTGTCAAATATTAATATTTTTTCAGTTTTTTGGTAATATCTCAGGAACCGTTTAAATTACAGAATGAGTTTTTGTATACACATTGTCAGTAATAATAGCTACTTTCTTGCATTTTACCAGGATTTATTAGAAGTGCCAGTGGCGGAGATATCGAATTCGCACAAAGGTTTTACCCCCCAACTTTTACACCACTGGACAAATTTGCATTTGCACAGCAAATTCTGATGCACCAATGTATTTTACATAAAAAAGTTACTCCTGGTTCATTGCTCTAAAGTGAACCGTTTTCGAGAAAACTGGCATGTTATGATCAAAAACAATTTGATAACGCATTCTAACTTTCTTGTAATTGGAAAAATGAGTAGTGATGATTAAAACATTTATTAATTTCAACAAAATTTGACAACTAGGTTTTCAAGTTTAAATTGCAAAGTATTTTTCATTATTTTTAGCGACTCATTTCACTACTCATTTTAACAATTACAAGAAATTTACAATGCGTTAGCAAATTGTTTTTGATCATAAAATGCCAGTTCTCTCGAAAACGGTTCACTTTAGAGCAATGAACCAGGAGTATCTTTTTTATGTAAAACACATTGGCGCATTAGAATTTGCTGTGCAAATGCAAATTTCTCCAGTGGTGTAAAAGTTGGGGGGTAAAACCTTTGTGCAAATTCGACATCTCCGCCACTGGCACGTCTAATGAATCCGAGGATAGTGCAAGAAAGTAGCTATTGATAGTGACGATGTGTATACAAAAACTCAATTCTGTAGTTCAAACGGTTCCTGAGATATTAACTGAAACGTTTCATTTTTTTTGAGAAATATTTTTGTGAATTTGAAAACCCTAATTTTCAACCCTCAATTGAATTAATTCGAAAAAAACACTCCCAAACTTGACTACATCATGAATAATAAGAAACCTTCTGTAGAATTTGCAGTGTTTTATTTCGTTTAGAAATTCCGAATGGTATGAAAACAAATATCAATAGCCACTATTTGGGCCAATAAATAACAATTCAAATACCCTAATTTTCAACCCTCGATTGAATTAATTCGAAAAAAATACTTCAAAGTTAGACTACATCATGAATAATTAGAAACTTCCTGTAGAATTCGAAGGGTTTTAATTCGTTTAGAAATTCGGGATAGTATAAAAACAGCCACTCTATCAATCGATAAATATAAAATCACATTTGATACATTTCATGTAATGGACCAGTATCGGCTCGAAAATATACACAGAAGCTCCCGCCTGAAAAGCGGGATGTTTTGTGCTAATCAGATTTACCAACTTCAAAGGGCCGACTCATGGTGATGTAACTTTTCGTTTGACCTTCAATGACACCCCAATTAACCTGTGCATTTCATACAGAATATTGGACTCAATTTCATCAATTTGGTTTTCTGCGTCGACGCAATTTTCAACCAACTACTCATTCAATCGCTTCTGCTTCAATTGTGAATCATTGGCTACATAACTCTTGTTTCCGATGACCTCCGAGTCTTGAACAACTGTCCGCAGATGTAACAAATTAATTTGATACGTATGATGGATTATTTTTGTTGGCATATACCTGGCATACATTCGTCTTGTTTTCTGATTGAATCAGTTGATTGAAACAAAAACTGGATTTGACTTTCGTCCAATTCTCAAAGAATAATTGAGGAAGGCCTTGTTGCATTCCAGATTTGATTATTGTGTACCAAGGAGAAATCAGCTTGGCTTCGTGCATTTCTGGATATTTTCCTGTACCCCTGAAGTAGAATACTACTATAGAAAAATGAATAAATAATAACTAAAAATACATGCGTCAATGAAAAAGCTAACTAAAACTATAAAATAAGTTCTTAACTAATTTTTCACTAATTAGACTGATCGAATATATTCAATATAACTGAAAGTTTTTGCGTCAGTATTTCGCAACTGACTACCAAGTTTTAATTCCATCGGATCAGTATTTGTCAAATTATTTGGGAAACAAAATGTTCAAATTGAATTCAGAAAATATACAGAAAAAAAGCTTAACCTCAAAATGGCCATAACTCAGAAACCACTTGGCGGATTTTGCCCATTATCGAACTCAACCAAGATATTTACGCTTCAAACCTATTCCTTAAATTTCAACTCTCTAACTCATTTCGTTCGAGAGTTATATTGCTTAAGTTTGCTCAAAATGATTTCACGCTGTTCCCTAGAACATGAAATTGTAGAAATTAACTAATATATCTTTCGCATGATAATGCACTGGTACGAACAAGTAACGAGGCTTGAGGGATTGGTATTAGTTGGTATTTTGGTCCTTGCAAGTGGGTATAATTCTATAATACCCTTCTTGCATGAACACGAAAGCATGTAGGCGTATAATCTAAAATTGTATGGATTATCACCCACTCATTCACTTCCTATGACCTATCCCAACAAAATCCTGTAGCAACAACCAAGAACTTCATTATGGCAAATATTAATTCCGATGTGGTAACAGTATAATAAGAAATGGGATATTATAAGGGTAATATATTCACTGACATGAAATATGATCGCCTTGAAAATAGGGAACCAAGTTTTCCTCAGTCCGCAGTAAAGAATAAAAAAAATGGTTCAAGCCCTGTGGACAGGAGCTTTTTGGCGCTCTTGTTCAAACAGACAAATTATATCTCCGAAAGTATTGGTTCCTCAGAGTTGAGAATTATATCAATGGATTCCTATGATAGAAATGCATCGTGAAAGAAAATAAATTCAAAAAAAGTGTCGTATGAAAAAAATGCTTCAAAAATTATCTTATAAAAAAAGGGCAATCTACAATGCTTCAATGCCTTAATGCTTCAAAAATTTCCATTAAATTTATTTATCGAGATTAAATGAGCAATCTGCAATGATTCAACCTCGTGGAATGGGTTGTTGCAACTTACACTCGGTGCATAGTTTTCACAACTCGAAATATCTAAGGAAAGTATCATCGAAATGTCTAGAGCAAGGCTGGAGACAATCATAGCAGATTGTCCATTTATTCCTGATATTTGAATAGGTAGTGGATTACGAACAAATTATTTTAATAGTTCAAAATATATTAATAAAATACTATCCTCTTTTCATAATTTAAAATTTAATAGTCCATACCACTAACACATTCTTTTCTGTATTATGAACCTTAACTCAAGAAAAAATGATTGATACACAAATGTAGATCCATATTTCAGTATTTTTTTGCTAGCAACATTATGAAAATACTGTATATAGGAACATGTCTCACTACTTAAGGAAGTAAATGGTAATATTAACCACAGTGGTCAACGAACAGTAATTTCTTTTGATGATTCTATTATGTTCTTCTTTCCTATTGCCTCCATAAACTACATCAAAGCAGTCTTGTATATATTCACAAATTCAAGAATCGAATACTTGCTTTCCAAGAGAAAATAACAACTATGAATTGACAATCTCTAATAGCTAGAAAAGATGACATTCATGAATAGTGATCACAGACAGATTCTGTGTTCACATTCTGTGAATACATAGAACTTACGATGTATTATTGAAACTTTGAAACTTTGAAACATCATATCTCCAAAAGTATTAGCTTGTTATAGTTGAAAATGATAACAATGGATTCTTATGATGAAATTGCATCTTAAAAAAACCTACTCTGAAAATTTCAACTGTCTAGTTCATTCCGTTCGAGAGTTATCGTGTTAACGGCCGGACGGACGGACGGCCGGATGGACGGCTGGCTGGACAGAATCGATTTTGACCACGGTTTCTTGATCAGTGAGTCAAACCAAATCGTTTAAGACCATTTTCAGCCAAAAATTCGAAAATTACAGACATTTGGGCATATTGATAAGCACTCTGTTCCGAGGAACAAGAGCGCCAAAAATGCGTGGTAGGGTTGTGTTGAGAATGGAAGTGTACGCTCCTCTTGCAAGCATCTCAAAACAACCCATCGTGTCATAGAGGAAAATTATGTATACAGCTACCAGGTGCGATGGAAAAGAAACAGGATATTTCAGACGAACAATACAAGGTCTCATGCGATTACATTCGATCGACTGGATGACGAAGAGAGAATTACGTTGAAAATTAAACAGATTTTTCACTTGAATTCTGATTTGGATAACTATCAACAAAATAATTCTGAAGATTATCGATAAGTGTCTGGTGAAGGAGTCTGATAGACTCCGAAACGTTACGATATAGTTGTTTCTTCGTTGATGTTGTTTCGTTGTTGTTTGATAGGCAACATTGTTCGATTGATTGCTTCTGACAAATATCTTGTGTTTCTTACGCAGAAGCAAATTACAAAATAATATTTTTTTTTATTTTATAGATATTTTTCAGAGTTTGGGAGAGAAAACCCAGAAAGAATCCGTTTAATATCTGAACTAAAATATAGTAAATCATTTTTTTTTCTTTCAGCACTCACAGTCAGATATTTGACCAGAAGATATATTGGAGAATACAGAAGTAATACTGGTAAGTGAATTGTACTCATTTTGTCCAACTAAGATTTAATGAATTTCTGAGATCCCAGTAATACACACACCTTCCAAATTTAGGATCGAATGCTCCAAAATTGCGACATCTAGCGTGGAATAAGGAAAACTTTTGTTGATTTCGGCGTAAGTTGTTACTTGCAATAAGATAACAATTACGAGCATAGGAAGTGGTGAAAGATTCGAAAGCACTTTAAACAAACAACAAAATGTATTTCTTGTTACCGATACTTTGGTAACAAGCACGAAGTGATTGTACAATGCAATATTAAGACAATTTAAAATCTTCCTTCTATATGAAAATGTATAGCAAGGAAGAAGTAACTACATATTTGGAAGGAGAACTTAAGGAGTATTAGTTTCGCGACCGAACAAATTATAAGTAATGTCTCTTCCACTAAGAGATAGTAGTAACTCAACGAAAAATTATATACGATTTACATTTATTTATTCAATATTGTGACGCGTTTCGTCGACACAGCGACTTCATCAGCGATGAAGTCGCTTGAGTTAATATGGATTTGCATCAAGTAAAAGCCACAAGCATTAAATTAGAGATAGTAGTAGTTGTAGTACTGTAGTTGTGAATTATTTCAGTGTTAAATGTATCTGTATAAAAGACCAGATAGAAGAAAAATAGGAGGTTCCTTCATCTGGGAAAATCGGGGGAAATATTAACAATGATTGGGGTTTCGAACTCAAAGCCGCCCTGGTATGTTACAACAATACTCTCATTTGTCGTTTATGAAATAGAGTGGGAATACATCCTAAATTTCCGATGCAAATGCCAATGAGTGCGTCTCTAGGGGGTTTAATCTTAGGAATTCGAAATCTTGAATTTCTCCCACTATCTGAACTAACTTTACTTGTTTTCTGCATATAATCTATCAGCAACAGCTGATAGATTAGTGGTTTCCATAGCGTCTAAAAGAATACCAGCACTGTGCAATGTGTTAGAAAACTGATAAGTTTCTTACCACTTCAGTTGTTGAATGCATTTGAGCATTCTTTACAGGAAATAGGCAATAAACCGCTCTACAAATGTCGAAGCTTAACAAGAAATTCTACTCGCAGTTATCTTTTCGTAAAGTATTATTTTCAAAGATAAGACCACACATGGTAAACTAAAACCCAGTTAACTCAATAGACAAATATTCACGTTTACAAGCGAGCTCCTGTTGAGAAAAACAAATCTACGTTTCCCAAAATGTGACGTCATGAGACGTAACAAGGAGATCGACGGAAAAATCTTATAATCAACTCGTTGAATAATTTAGCAACCAAAGATCTAGTAATTAAATGTTATTATCATTCAAACTTCATTTCTGTATGAGAAATTGAACAATCGACAACATGTACAATACTATACGGACAGGAAGGAAACGCTACAACTGTTACAGTTGGGACAATTCCACGAATTGACTAAGTCGCACTTTCCCATGAAAATATTTACATTTTCATCGTTGAAGAAATAAATATTTCCTGTTCAGTGAAAAGCTCGTAGATGATTTATATCGCGAAATCTGACCAGTAGAAGCAATTGAACTATGCAAATAATATTGTCATAAACCTTGACTTTGGGTAAATATTGAATAAAGAAAAGCCAGATTCGGGATGTTAAACGATAAAGCGAGCCGTCGTCCACATTGTTTCAATGAAATTTATATTTATGTACAGTTTTTGCCAGTTGCGGATGGACAGAGGCCAAAGCAGATCGTATATATGCGCTATTTATTCCTCAGTTTTATCGGTGCATCATGTGGTCCCGGGCTAAGAAAATATTCTGTAATTTTCATGGCGAGAGTTAAGTATCGCTGCTATTGATTACATCGAAATAGACCACATTAGTTAGGTTAGGCGGGAAATTTGAATTACGATCCATCCGTGGATCCGAGCACTGAATAGCCCATGCATTTCTTATGGACCTAAAATTTACGCGAATTTCTCGCCTGTTTTTAAATACTTAGGCTAATTTCTTGAGGTTTATTTCGGTTGAAATAGATTCAGTGAACCTTTCTCAACAATCTAGAATCAAGTTTGCATAACAAAATTGTATATTTCCAGAATAATTAATAAATATAAAAGTGTTCACCAAATTCTATTGACGTATGTCTTAGCTCACTCGAAATCAGTCAAAAATAATAACATGACCCTAAATCGTCCTTGTAATGACGCACAACAGAAGTCATCTACGACATACGGAAATCTTTCGAACTACACTGGTTTCAATTTTGATTTAAGAATAAATTGAAGTAGATTTAAATGTGGAAAGAAAATGAAAACATGCACTAATGATGAAGGTACCCAATACTTGATGTCTCTGTACTAAGATTCTCTTTTAAATAAGGTGGTTTCATCTCAAAGTTGGAATTCCATGTTAAAAATTTGAATATGGATCTCCCGCCAAGAGAATGATTCTAACCTAACTAATGTGGTCTATAGAGGTACCAGATTTCTATCCCATACATTCTTCTTCAAGATGTTAATGTTCCCTGCTAATGAATATCTGATGACGTTCTTATCAGAGATTTTTTGAGCTCTTGTTCCTTGAGTTTGTATCAAATTGCCTATATTATGTTACATGTTCGTACGACGTCGATCTGGATCATTTTTTTCCGTGTAAATGTCTTTAATTTTCGAATTTTTGGATGAAAATGGTCTTGAACGTATTTCGTTCGACTCAGTGCAAGAATCCATGGTCAAAATCGCCGGTCCGGCCGTTAACACGATAACTATCGAACAGAATGAGCTATTCAGTAGGTTTGGGAGATAGATATCTCAGTTGAGTTCGTTATTAGGCAAAATAGGTCAAATAGTTTCGGAGGGACGAAAAAAAAATTTTTTTTTTACATTACAAATTTAAAATTCGATTTTTTTTGAGATGCAGCTCCATCATGAGAGCGGAGATATGATTTTTCAAAATTTCAATAGTAGAAAGTAGTTCTATGATTTCACCGAATGCTGCAATCGAAAATTAACATCCGTATTTGTATATAACATCTATGAATTTCATGATATGTGTTTATACAGGTCATCTCGATAAATATTCGAATTACATACAACAAATCGTATCTCCGAAAGTATTGGTGTCTCAGAGTTGGGAATGATCAATGGATTCTTATGATAGAACTGTATCATAAAAGAAACTTAATTAAAACAAGAGCTCCAAAATGTGTCTATTAAAAAATAACTTCGAAAGTATTGGTTTCTCAGATAGTTTATCTTATTTTATGATGCCGTCAAAATCGGCATGTTGGTTTCGGAGTAACGAAAAAATTTTTTTTACATTACAACTTTTGAATTAAATTTCTTTTAAGATGCAGATCATAATATCATAATCATAAGAATCCATTGATATCATTCCCAACTCTGAGAAATCAATACTTTCGGAGATATGATATGTCGAAGTTTGAACAAAAGTGCTAAAGCTCCGCTCCACAGGGCTTTCCCACTTCTCATACCATATTTTCTGACACCGGGTGTCGCTTTTTCTGATTTTCGTGGCATTCTCCACCTTAAAATAAAAATTAAAAGTTACTCGATGTACCAAATTCAAATTGCTGGTAACATTGAACGATTCAAAGTTACCCGTTATCCATACGTTTCCCAAGTAGTTCAGAAATTAATTATTTTAACAAAAATTTAATGTTTACGATTGAATATTTTAAAATGAAACTGGAGACGACCACATAAAAGGCAAGGAAATTCAATAACTCACCTGCTCAAAACCGCCAGTATATTTGGGTAATTTTGAATTATTAGGAAGCAACCAACGCCCGCTGAAAACGCACTCAGAATTGGCGCCTAAAACGTAACAGAATATTTGACAGATGAGTAGTTCTATTTAATGGTCGCGTTCAGCAGAAAGATCGGTAGCATGAACCGCTACGCTACCGATGGGTAGCGGTATCGTGTTCTGCCGAACGGACAGCTCCTTTTGTCAGAAAATCACAGATGTTTGAAGTTCAGGTTAGATGATTCGAATTTTCTTTGATTGCCTGTCACAAAAATAAATATTCAATCATGAATCCAAATATCATTTCATTACTCTTCGAAGAAGATAATATTACGGCCAACATAAGAAGTGAACTTGTTGAATTATTGGCTCAACCTCTGCCTTCATTGGAAGATGAAAACAGAAATTGTTCCAGGAATCAGAATTTTATGAAGAGATAATTCCTCAATATATGTGTGATTTATTCGAAGACCATTTTAGAATGTCCCGAAATGCAGGTATTTCTTTCCGTCGAAAATATATGTCCAGCATCCATTTTTTCGCTCCTTATTTTTAAAATAAATGTCACAACTGTCAAACTTACAACATGTTACCGATACTGAGCGGAAAAAATCTACGCTCCTTAAAATGACAACCGCTACTCAACACGTTCCAAAGTGAGCGTACCGTTCAGCAGAAAAATCATCGAAATGTGACAACTGCTCCGCAACTGTTGGTTCTGCTGAACGCGACCATTGTGGCAAACTTCAAATTGGTATGTTCCGTTTTAAACAGTATCTCAGACTTGCGTCCAATTCGTACGTAAAAGTTGGACGCAAGTCCAAGATGACATGTGTGAACACAGATCATACGATAATTCATAATTCGAGCATTCTGTGAAAACATAGAAGTACGATGTATTATTGAAATTTTGAAAAATGATATCTCCGAAACTATTACGTTTTTAGAGTAGAAAATTATATCACTGGATTTTCATGGTGAAACTGCCTCTTAAAAAAAATGCATTTGAAGTTTTTTTCGTTTCACCGAAACCATCTGGCTGATTTTGTCCAATAACGAACTTAGCCGAGATATTTATATCCCAAACCTGTCACCTGTCACTGTTTGTGGATCTCTGTCCACCACTCCACCCACAGAGCTCAATGCCTGGAATACAATTATTTTATCCAACGATTCGGAGTATTTCGACTAAAATTCACCCTCAGGACTCGAGAATGGGAAAATTTTTCCCGATTATTACTGCTCTAATTGACCGAATCGCTCCTGGCTTTTTGTTGTCCTCGGTATCCCTTAGGTTATTTAGGTCATGGAAGCAAAAGCCGTCCATCGAGTCGAAGGGCCATCTAAATGAAAGAAATTCCCCAGGTCAGAAAATCAGGTCTGAATATTGGGTTAGCGGTTTGATTATGTGGCGAACGGAAATAGGGACCTTCTGTTGCGACACCACACTTTCTTGCGAGGAAATTGCAAATAAAAAATTGGTTCAAGCCCTGTGGACAGGAGCTTTCTGGCGCTCTAGTTCATACAGACAAATTATATCTTCGAAAGTATTGGTTTCTCAGAGTTGGGAATTATATCAATGTATTCTTATGATAGAACTGCATCATAAAGGAAATTCAATTCAAATAATAGTTTATTTATCAAGATTAAATGAGCAATCTGAGAATGAGAACATGCACCTCTCTTATAGAACAGGATGACATGTACGAGTATGAACACAGATCATATAATAAAGCTTAGATAGAATAATTATAGCAATCTGTGAAAACATAGAAGTACGATTCATTATTGAAATTTCGAAAAATCATATCACGAAAGTATTAGCTTGTTGGAGTTAGAAATGATATCAATGGATTTTTATGGTGAAACTGCATCCTAAATAGAAATTGAATTTGAAATTTGTTCCTCAAAAAAAACTTTTTTTTTCGTTACTCCGAAACCATCTAGCCTATTTTGCCCAATAACGAACTAAACCGATATATTCATCTCCTTAACCTACTCTGAAAATTTCAACTACCTAGCTCATTCCGTTCGAGAGTTATTGTAGAAAAACTTTTTTAAAATTTTCAAATTTTTTTTTGACACTTTGCGGTAATCTGGTCATTACAAAACTTCACATGCGTATAAAGGTCATGATTCTACAATTTCTTTTGAGACCATTTTCAGCCAAAAATTCGAAAATTACAGGCATTTGGGCAAATTGATAAGCACTCTGTTCCGAGGAACTAGAGCGCCAAAAATTTCGTAAACAGGTTTAAAGTACCTACAAATAGTAGATATTCCATAAAACATGTATGAAAGAAAGATCGATCAAAAATTTCCTGATCTACGTTCACCAAATTTTCTCCTCTCTCGAACTACAGAATTATGCTTTCAATATTAACGTGATATTTTCAAACATTTTTGGGTGAGGTCGTCGTTGCATCACCAAAATACGAGTATTTCAACACCAACATCATATTTTTGAAGTTATAATATTCCCTTCCGTCAGTCCCGTCATTAAGTGAGAGAACGGAGCATGATGAGAAGCAGTCTCACTTCTCTCAGATCTCTTACTTCATGTTCCGTTCCGAAATGTAAGACTTTTCTGAGAAATACTAATTTCGGAACAAACAACTGAGATTTTTCTCACTTCGCTCACATTTCGGAATACACTTTATTCTCATAATTCTTCGATGGCTGAAAGGAATTATACAATGTCATGTCTCAGGAAAATAAGTTGACATTATGACAATTCATACATAGAATAATTATATCATTCTGTGAAAAAGTAGAAATACGATTTATTATTGAAATTTTGAAACATCATATCTCCGAAAATATTAGCTTGTTAGATTTTAAAATGATATAAAGGGATTCTTATGGTGAAACAGCATCTTAAAAAAATCGAAACTTGTTATGTAAAAAAAAATAATTTTTTTCGTTACTGAAACCATCAGGCAGATTTTGACCAATAACGAACCGAGTTATCAATCTCGCAAACATACTCTGAAAATGTCAACTGTCTAGCTCATTCCATTCGAGAGTTATCGGCTGGACCGGCCGGACAGAATCGATTTTGACCACGAATTCTTGATCAGTGAGTCGAACCAAAAAGTTTAAGACCATTTTCATCCAAAAATTCGAAAATTACATCTGGGCAAATTGATAAGCACTCCGTTCCGAAGAACAGCGCCAAAAAGACGGAATTATTTATATGTAGGTATTAGATTCTTGGATGCTATGAAAATTTCAAAATAAGTTATATTATGTTCTTCCAATTCAACTAGTTCACTTAAAATAAATATTACTATAGAAGAATTAAACAAAATTCGAAACAATCATATCAACATCATTCAAATCAACCTTCAAAGTAAACTTTATATTTCAACACTCCTGTAGTTTGGCTCAAGAACAAATTCGAGCATGATAACTATATCAATCTCATAATATCGAGGCCGGATTCACCTTCAGTTTATAGATTAGATCTCAGCAATTACACATATCACGAGACAGAGTGAAGCATTTACCGATAAACAAAATATTACTCCGAAAACATTTTTAGTTTATGTTTCCAGATGCACGCTGCCCGTGATATATCGATATAATTCAGCAAAATGTAATCTCCGCTCTGATTTATTATTATTCTGTGGTTGAAGGTTATAGTGCGTTGATGTATCAAGAATGACTCATACAAAGTTGTTTTGGAATCTCCATATAGTCGGGAAATGAAAATTCTTTCGCAACTAAAATTATAGAACGATGCAAATTTTACGCAGTTTATTATTTCCAATAGACCACATTAGTTAGGTTAGGCGGGAAATTTGAATTACGATCCATCCGTGGATCCGAGTACTGAATTCCCCATGCATTTCTTATGTAACTAAAATTTACGCGAATTTCTCGCCTGTTTTTAGATACTTTGGCTAATTTTTTAAGGTTTATTTCGGTTGAAATAGATTCATTGCAACTTTCTCAACAATCTAGAATCAAGTCTTCATAACGAAATTGTATATTTCCGAAACAATTAATAAATATAAAAGTATTCACCAAATTCGATTGCCGTATGTCTTAGCTCACTCGAAATCAGTCGAAAATAATAACATAACCCTAAATCGGCCTTGTAATAACGCACAACAGAAGTCATCTACGACATACGGAAATCTTTCGAACTACACTGGTTTGAATTTAGATTTAAGGATAAATAGAAGTAGATTTTAATGCGGAAAGAAAATGAAAACATGCACTAATGATGAAGGTACCCAATACTTGATGTCTCTTTACCAACATTCTCTTTTAAATAGGGTGGTTTCATCTCAAAGTTGAACTTCCATGTTAAAAAATTTTAATTCGGATCTCCCGCCAAGAGAATGATTCTTACCTAACTAATGTGGTATATTGAGAATATATATACTGGGTGTCCCAGTATACATGTTCCAATAAATTATCTCAGCCATTTCAAAAGATAAAAATTAGAAAATTTTATCATTTTCAACTCGTTCAAGGAACCTTCAACAGAGAAAAACAAAAATTGAAAGTCACTTTCGGTTTGACCGGAAATGACTCGGACTTTTTATCTCAGATAGCACCCTATATAATTTTTGCAATTTTTTATTTCTATTCAGAATTACCTTATCGAATTCTTTTTCTATCTATCTTATTCTAATTGAAAGAATTGCAGTGGGCTACGATCTTTTGTGTAATCTTGATTTTGACTTCAATAATCGAATTCAATAAAAAAAAAACCTTCCTTAAGTTGAAATCAACTATGTATTTTACCGAATGATAAAAAAAGAATGAATAGTAATAGAAACAGAAAATTACAAAAAAAAATTGGTTCAAGCACTGACGTGAAGTCAGAAGCTTTTGCGCGTATGTTCTATTGTCCATTCTTCTGTATTGGACACCCTTAATCGAATTTACCATGGTAAATTCGATTAAGTGTCCAATACAGAAGAATGGACAATAGAACATACGCGCAAAAGCTTCTGACTTCACGTCAGTGCTTGAACCAATTTTTTTCAAATCAAATCCAAAAGCTCTCAAAAAATCACCCGTTATTACATAAAGATATATTCTCATTAGTGATAGAAAAACTGGCCTAGAATTCCTTTCTACCCATCACGAGATTTAATATCCACAAATGAGCCTCTCACCTTACAAGATCAGAAGCCTTCTGCAAAATTCAAAGGTCCCCTCTCGCAAATATACTCCTCTGAAGGCACATGGATCTCTTGAAGAAGAATCGCCTCTCTATTCCTCAAAGATATTCACTCTTGTTCATAGAAATCCCTTCAATATTTAGTTGCCTCCTCCTAAGGAGGATCTCTTTCAAAACCAGGTCTGACCACTAATGTAGGGCTATCATCTAATCTCCTATAGATTTGTGATGAAATAACACGATTTTACCATGAATATATAGGTATAATAATATGTCATCATGACATTCATATTTTATTTTTGGAGGTTCTCGCAAAAATACGACCATAGACAACATATCATACGACGATTCACATCCACCTACCGAACTCACAAAAGGCTGCTCGGTTCTCCAACAATATAGATCCGATCGTGTTCAAACTTGGAATTCTGCAGTAGAGTTAGGTTCTGCAGGCTCTCCCAAAATTTCAGCCATGCCGGACGAATAGTTTATGATATATAGAATTTTTTTCAATTATTTTTAATTATTTTTTTTTGAATTTTCTAGTTAAACCATCCTCACGAAATTCTGCAAAAATTTTCGCGTTGGCATTCTACAACTAATAACCATGTTTGAATCCAATCGGTTTTGTATTCTTCGAGTTAATGAGGAACAAAAAACATCCAAATTTCAGAAAATTTCAGATGGCTATAACTCTAAAACCGTTTGGACGATTATGCTCATAAGCAAACTCAAATGTCGCATTCAGATGCACAACCTAACCTGAAATTTTCAAGCCGCTATCTCTTTCCGTTCTCAGGTTATCGTGACAACAAAAATATTTTTTAATAATTTCTTAATAATTTTCTAGCGATTCGATGCTCACAAAATTTCATAAACGTGCTTAGGTCTATATTCTACAACTATTCACCATGTTTGAATCCAATCGGTTTTGTATTCTTCGAGTTAATGAGGAACAAAAAACATCCAAATTTCAGAAAATTTCAGATGGCTATAACTCTAAAACCGTTTGGACGATTATGCTCATAAACAAACTCAAATGTCGCATTCAGATGCACAACCTAACCTGAAATTTTCAGGCCGCTATCTCTTTCCGTTCTCAGGTTATCGTGACAACAAAAATATTTTTTAATAATTTTTTAATAATTTTCTAGCGATACGATTCTCACAAAATTTCATAAACGTGCTTAGGTCTATATTTTACAACTATTCACCAAGTTTAAAATTCGATCGGATTTATTTTGGTTGAAAACAAAATTATTACTCGGAAACCATTGGGCCGATTATACCCATTAACGAACTTGTCCGTCGTATTGGGATGCGCCACCTACCCTGAAAATTTCAAGTCGCTAGCTCTTTCCGTTCTCAAGTTATCGTGGCAACGGACGGCCGGACGGCCGGCCGGACGGCACCACAGAATTAAATTTCACATTTGGGCAAAACTATAACGCGTATGTTCCCCAGAACATACGCGCAAAAAGGGGCAAAAAAATAACTATAATCACTGAAACATATATTCGAAATGTTGACTATCTGCTTCATCACATCTTTCAGCTCGGTGGACTAGTTCACGTGAAGTAACACTTCTCAACACCTCAGCACTAAGGGCACTACGTGTATTCCTTATTTTGTTTTTTAGTTCTTACGAATCAATAGGAGAAGTCTGATACACATGATCTTTCCAATATCCCAAAAGGAACAAATCCAGCGGTGTTAAATCTGGAGATCTTGCAGGCCATATTATCGGTCCATTTAACACCACAGGATTTCTTCCATTGGGGATATTTACGTACAGGAAAGGAATATGGATAGACATAACAGTTGATTTTTTTCAAAAACGGTCGACTTTAGAGCTTATGACCAAGAATACCTTTTTTGTGTAGAAAACATTGGCAGTTCAAATGCATGTTTCAAAACCGTACTCTTCCCAGTGGCGTAGAAGTTGGGGTGAAAAACACCCAGTACCTCTTCAAAACCTCCACCAATTATGACTTAAAAGAATACTTTTCCGCACAAAACATAGCTTATTACGAGTAAGAAATGCTTACAAAAACTGATTTTTGTATGATAAACGGTTCCGGAGATATTCGCAACACACTTTTTGTTTCCATTTCAATACCCTGTATCTCGAAAATGGTGCATTTTAGAGAGTCAGTTAATGGAAACTGTTTTTAATTTTTTTGGACGACCTATCACATTCTCAAGTCCTGCGTATACAGGGTGAGTCTTTGACAACTGCATTAATTTTAACCAGATTCCTCTCATCAAATGAAACACTTTTTTCATTTAACATTTTTCCAAATTCAGCTCAGGTAAAAAGATACAGGCTGTTGAAATTTTGAAAAAAAATCAGTTTTTATTTTGTAGCTTTGACATCCTTTTTTCGAATAAAATAAATGTTGGCGTTAAGTTTCCTATACCTATGATACATATTTTCCAAATATCATTTATTTTCAACTTCTACTGGTTTTCTAGTTATGGACTCGTGGATTCATAAAACTAAACGAAATTTGCATAAAGAAAGCATATAAAGTTTTTCTTGATTCATTTCAAGAATATTCCATCGTTTTAGAACATTAGATTATTCCTCGTCATTTCTCCTTAAACGCACCGTTTTCGAGATATTCTTCGTTGAATGTTTTAAAATGGAAAACTCTAGAAATTTCACTACTTTTATGGATCCGTCCCTGAGCGTTGGAATCCCGAATCAAGCTGTAAACCACGTTACCATGCCTTATTCTCGTCCGCCAACAATGTCATAGATATTTTAAATGCGGGTGTGTATTAGCACATTGTGAAATCTTTAAACTCTTGTAACTTTTTCCCTGAGCGAATCTGGAAAAATGGTAAATGAAAAAAGTGTTTCATTTGATGAGAGGAACCTTTGGTTAAAATTAATGCAGTGGTCAAAGACTCACCCTGTATATTGTGAAACACCCTTCATAGAGTGATACGATAATTTTTTCCATATTTTTGTAGTGGCATCGTAAAGCTATACTTACATGTTATCAAAAAAAGTCCCTAACATGGAAGAGCATTATCTAATTATCTCAATTGTCATTTAAAGAATAATTGCGTTCTGACCTTTCTTAATGATACGGATCTCTAATGGGAAAATCCTCCTTCATACTTTTAGTGGTAATGATTTACACTCTGATTTCCACCCCTAACGCCTCTTCATTCGTAATTGGATTCCGAGAAACCCATCAGGTGGGTATATTTAGTACAATTTCAAAGGAAAACACTTTTTGATCTTTTAACGTTCACCCTTAATCGTCCAACGGTTCCTATAATTTGATTTCCTGTATTAGAAATATGCAAATAATAAATTTCCTTGAATATGAAAGTTTCTGTTGAAAAAATTAGTTCATGCACTGACGTGAAGGCAGGAGCTTGTACGCGCATGTTCTATTGTCTATCTACCTCTATTGGACACTCTTTATCGAATGCAGCATCCATATAGACCATTTTCTCAGCTTTTATAATATATTAATTCATTTAATACAATTTCAGTGACATACGTCAGTAATGAGAGTATTTATGATCACATTATTTCTTGCGTGTACCTGATGAAGAATTCGAGGACAAATTTGATTCTGTCCGGCCGGCCGGCCGTCCGTTGCCACAATAACTTGAGATCGGAATGAGATAGCGACTTGAAATTTTCAGGGTAGGTGGCGTATCCCAATACGACGGACGAGTTCCTTAATGGGCATAATCGGCCCAATGGTTTCCGAGTAATAATTTTATTTTCAACCAAAATAAATCCGATGGAATTGGAACTTGGTGAATATTTGTAGAATACAAACCTAAGCACGTTTGTGAAATTTGTGAGAATCGCATCACTATAAAATTTAAAAAAAATGATTAAAAAATATTTCTTATGTCACGATATCCTGAGTACGCAAAGAGGCCTTGAAATTTTCAGGTTAGGTTGTGCATCTGAGTGCGACATTTGAGTTTGCAAAATTTCATGAGGATCGTATCACTAGAAAATTTTTAAAAAATCATTGAAAATTATTGAAAAAAATTCTATACATCAGTAATTATTCGTCCGACATCTCTGAAATTATGCGAGAGCCTTCAAAATCTAACTCTACTACCAAGTTCCAAGTTTGAACAAGATCGGATCTATAGTGTTGGAGATCCGAGCAGCCTTGTGTGAGTTCAGTAGCTGGATGAGTGACCGTTGCCTCGATAACTTTCGAACGAAAGGTGATAGGGACTTGCAATTTTCAGGGTAGGTTGTACATCCCAATGGGAGAGATAAGTTCGTTTTTGGGCATAATCGGTCCATGGGTTTCGGAGTTATACCCACCTAGACTATTATTTCCTAGATAACTCAAAACATATAGACTCGATCTAATTGAAGCTTGGTAACTAGTTGTAGAATATCGACATAAAGGCGTGTGTAAAATATCATAAGAACTATACTCCTAGAAACTGTTTATAAAAATTACGAAAAAAAAAAATTGGTTCAAGCACTGGTAAATTCGATTAAGAGTGTCCAATTCAGGAGAACGGACAATAGAACATACGCGCAAAAGCTCCTGACTTCACGTCAGTGCTTGAACCAATTCTTCATTGGAGAATCTGTAAATTAAATCGATTGCAGTTCAGATCCGATTCAAATCGAACTTATCACGTGAAAACGTGTCGAACACTTTATTTCTTCACCATTGTTATACATATTACGTGGAGAATACGCAACATCCCTATCTAAGCTTCGTTTTCACCCGATTCCAACTGGCATTGTTCATTGTAATGGGATGAGAGGGTTCACGCGGGAGCTTTCGATGGGCGCTCGTGTTTTTGCTGACGAGACAACGTGCTCATACATAGAGGTATGAATTTCCTTTTTTGTAGGTCTCCTTTCATTGAATCCGATCACAATTACATCGTCCGACGATTGAAAGACATTGTATTTCTACTGCACGGGCGGACGGATTGGAGAAAAACTCAAAACTGTTGGAGTCGTGTAATCGAATATGACTAGAGATTCTCAATCAGCAAATCATATGGAATCATTTGAGACCATTCTCGACTCAAAATTCGAAATTCACGGACATTTGGCAACAAAAATAGCAATAGGCAATAATAAACAGTTCCAATTTCACTAAACATAGCGAATTTTAAGAGTTCTATCTACATTCCTATCAGCAAGTGTGCATCTGTTTCCGTTCGAATTGGAAAATTCAATATCGGCATATCTCACCGAATGATAGTAAACATTCCTACAGAGGTTCTCAAAAATTTACATTCGTCTATTCTTGCCGCGAAGGAATTCCACAAAGTTTGTTATTTGAGTGTCCGCGTTGAATAAACAGAGTAGCGATGAATACAAAATATTACATTCACGGAAAGTTATTCAAACTTGAACTTTGTTAAACTCCATAACACTCCTTGTAGACAGCCTGTCTCCATAAAGAGCGGAATAGAGTTTAATGAATATTTATTTTATGGGCGTAATAACGATCTCGACGCAAAGCACTTGAAAGGTTTGAGCTGCTCAGTTGGCAACCCTTACATCTGTAATCCTAGACATGGAATATATATGTCTATGATCTGGATTTAAATAAATGCAAAAATGCATGCTAGAGAGTAGAAAAAAAACACATTATATTAAACGCATAGGGCCAGATCATTTTTAGTGTGGCCTCCATTTTTTGTGTGCCAAATTGATTCATAAAGGCACACGCACAGCATTACGTGTCCTCTTTCTTCTGTTGTCTAAGATTTGAACCGTGACTTTTTAGAATATTTTCTGTGGTTGAGATTTTTTTAGGTTAATGTTAGGATGGTTACAGTTCACTCGGTTCATAATCTGGATACATGCTATATATGTATATGATTAAGATCTCCCTCGTTCAGAGCTACCTCTACTAATTTTTTAGATGAATCTGGAGAATTAGCTTAAATCTTTAGAGGCTAAAATTATCATAGTGCTCGAACTGAATGCTTAATATTAGCCATAGAATATGACAGTCTCTAAGGCCGAAGGGTGACCTTATCTGCGCCTTCTATAGTTTGATCTTGAGCAAATTTTCGATAAAAGTTTTTTCGAATTTCCTGGGACAGTGAACTCGATATTTCAAAATTTGAAGTGAGATTTCGTTTACTAAACAGTAAACAACTCACTAATTGAAGAAACTCAGGATTTACGTAAATTCAGAACTGTCACTTTCAGTCAGTCATTCAGAACTTGATTCGATTATCAAGATATATTATGCATTTTCAGTCGGAGATATCGAATAATATTTGTGGTTGCGTAATATGTATTGAGCCCATATTTTTATCCAGGAAACATACAGATCAGAGGAGGAAGGTACGTCAGACTGACGTAGAGTATCATGATGACTGCGTGGATGCTTAGCAATTCATGAAGAATGCACTTGGCAACGAAAATGGAAGATATTCAAATTAATGCAACATCGTCAGCTTCCTCTGTATATCAGTATCTGTTCAACACATAATACGAGGGTGAATCAAAAAGTATACGTTAATTTGGTTTCAGGTACTCGTAGATGATGTGTGGCGTATACGGTTTGTTTTTGACATGAGGATTAGGATTATCGAAGTTTGTGCTTAGCAATCACATAGCAAGAGCTATATGATTAAGTATGTCTTTTGCATGAGGCGTTATCATAAAGTTTTTAACCAATTAGCGTTACTGTCTGCAATTTCTATTCGTTTTAAATGTCACTGATAAAACTGTTTTAAAATCAGGTTTATACATTAAAAGTAGGTATATTTGATTATTTCCTTATTTACCAATATCAACGTCTTTCCATACGAAAACTGGTTACTTTAAGAAACTATTGTCTGGAACAACAAAAAATCATTAAATTAATCATGAACGTCCAAATAAAAAAAAATTGGGGAAACACATGCGTCAGATCAATCTGCTTTGGCTCGCTTTCTCACGTTCATAGCCAGTACGATCACCCATCCAGGTACTGACTTAGGCAAAGGCTGCTTGACTTCCACGTTAAAAAATATATATTACCAGCAATATAGATCCGATCGAGTTTAAATCTAGAACATGGCTAGATAAAATAAGGTTTTGAAGGCGCTCTTGCAAAATTTCAGTGAATCATTGGAATACGTCCAATATATCCTATTCTATGCATTTCGAGCCAGTATTCTCTTTAGATATCGATTTCAAATCAATTTTACAAATAAAACACAAAAACGAAAACAGAAAAATCTACTTCAACATCTTTGATTGAAAATATCTGTTTCAATTAATCGAAATACGTCCAATATAATATACTCGATTCTCTTCGACCAATGAATGGTTTTGAATATCGATATAGCTCTAAACAACTGTATTCTAACCTCCTCAGAAACTGACATTCGAGAATTTTCAAAATGATTTTTTCTTCATTAAATGGTTTCTTTCTGGGTTTTCTCTCCCAAGGAATCTGATATAGACTCCGAAACGTTACGATTTAGTTGTTTCTTCGTTGATGTTGTTTCGTTGCTATTTGTCAGGCAACATTGTACGATTGATTGCTTCTGTCAAATATCTTGTGTTTCTTACGCAGAAGCAAATCACAAAATAATTTTTTTTTTATTTTATAGATATTTTTCAGTGTTTGGCAGAGTAAACCCAGAAAGAAACCATTTAATGATGAATATACCTCCCACAGTATCCTTTAATGATTTTTTCTTAGTGAATCGGTGAAAAATTGTGATAATCTGAGAAATTCTTAAAGATTCTCACGCCTTTTCGTAGTTTTTTGTCTTATAAAGGGTGTCTCAGCAAGGACTTGAATTTTGAAATTTAATAAGATATATAATTATTTACTATTTTATGAACATTTTTTTCTACATATGTATGGAGATAGTGATGACATTGACACATGAAACAAAATATTGGTTAAATGGCCACCGTTGCTCTGTTGGCAAGTTTCTCAGTTGTCTCAGGATGGTCCGCATAGACCTTACTTTTCAAAAAACCCCAGAGAAGATAGTCCAAACAAGTTAAATCACAACTTCTAGGCGGCCAGTTTTGGTATCCGAAACGAGAAATTACTCGACCTGAAAACTTGGTTTGTAACAAAGTCATTATTTCCCTCGCGGTGTTACAGGTTGCGCCATCCTGTTGAAACCACATCTAATTCAAGTCCATCCCGTCTAATTCTTGCCAAAAAAGTCTGTCAACATGGCCAGGTAACGATGACCGTCGAAAGTCACGGCGGCACCTTCATCATTTTGAAAAAAGTAAAAAAGGGTTTTCACTATTAACAAACGTTCTTCCAAGCTATAACGCACGATTTTCGTAAATGTCTACGTTTTGATTCAACAAACAACAAATATGGCTGACTCAACAATTGACAGTCTAGAACTTGGGTCTAGAAGGCTCTGGCAAAATGTCAGTGATATCTGAAGGATTGTTTCTCTGATAGGTACAGATTTTTTTTTTATTTTATTTTTATTTTCTAGTCATAATATCCACATGAAATTTTACAATAGTCTTTGTATCAGAATTTTGCAACTACCTACCTACCGAGCTTTAATCCGATCAGATCAGTATTTTTCTAGTTATTGGAAAAATTTATTCAGATGTTTTTGGGTCCGAAACCATTCGACGTATTTTGCCCATTAACGAACTGAACCGGCACATTTGGATTTCAGACCTACTCTGTAACTCATTGCGTTCAATAGTAATCGTGCTCACCGCCGGACCGAATTAGGTTTGACCTCGTATTCTTCATCGGTGAGTCGAAACTAAAGGTTTTAGAACATTTCCGACCAAAAATTCGAAAATTTCAGGCATACGGGCAAATTGAAATGCTCTCTGTTCAGGAGAACAAGTACGCCAAAAATGTGTTTTATTTGAGAAACAAATGAAGCAATGGTTCGATCGATATCGATATGAAACTGTTAATAATCTCACCGAGTACTTAGTCAATTATTCTATTGAAATTGATGTACAACATCTTTTGTCTGGGTATTCTTGCCAAAAATGAAAATAACTTTGGCACACCAGTAATGGTGAATAAATGGTCTCTCAGCCAAATATCACAGATAAAAGTGTTTCCTATCTGAATCGGATGTTTTCGACAGTCATTTTGTTTTCAATTCTGTTTAAATTCTTCAACGTAGATACTCCATAAGTGTATTTACCATAAGATCTTCAAGAAATTTAATGTGATAAATATGGTTCATCTTCGCATTTTACCGAAAGTCAAGGAGAACTTGCCAAATTTTGCACACGAATTTGTTGAAGGTATTGGAGAAATTAGTCATATTTGCTCATGCAATTCCGTAATTCGTTCGAACCAAACAACCAATTATAAACTGAACTACACAATGCAGGAATGTGAAAAACAAATGAGATCTAGTCAGTCCTATTTATGAGTGTGGTCGAAAAAGTGCTCTCACAGAGAAAGTCACCAGAAATATTTCAGAAAGATATCCTACACATATCAGAAAGGTCCAATATTGAAGAAGAGTTGAGAAATGTAATTGATATTGCATAGAATTGGGATGTATGCATAAGCATGCTGGTCTACACATCTTGAATAATGAAGGAATTGAAGTATTGTATTGGCCAGAGCATTCTCCAGACCTGAATCCACTCGAGCATGTTTGGGACATGCTGCTCATATATGGGCAACATTTATAATAAATTCCCCGAATGCGAAAGTTCAGGGAGCTTATTTTTACAGTCGGATTTATATTCTTCGAAATATTGGAAATATTATTATTAATAATTTTTTTCCTGAAGCTCAGCATCCTTGGGCGAGTTCAGTGCCTGGATGGTTGTTTGTTAGACCGATGCCTATTGAGCGAGTAGCCTAGAGAGTGCTGCAGTCTAGAGAGGTCCTCGGTGGGTCTACTATTAGCTGACAGGATCTCGTGACTCTCATGTAACATCCCCACTACTTTGTCGGTGTATTACCTACATAAGATCAATTTTCCTGGCAAGTAAGATTTGGTTTACTAGATTGACTAGGTTAGTAGATTCCTCGTATGGTTTCTGGTACTCAGGGTCGTGTCATCGCCACGATAGTGAAGTCTCCATCATGTGTGGGCTGGAAAGTCAACTATTGTTGAAATACTGTCTGAAGTTGGTATTACTTAGTTGTAATCATAGGCAAACTTTAGATTGCAAACATTTACTAACTGTTTGCGTCTGTTTGACACCAATAACAAGGTTTATCTGTCAGACTATAGGAAATGACAGCAAACACATACAAAAAGGTTGAATAAAAGTAAGGCTTTTGTCATTTAGTTTTTCTGTATGTTATGTTTCCTGTCCTGTTACGCTTGTCAACTGTTTACTGTATTATTTCCGGGCAGAAAGGCTGAAATAAAAGCTGAATCTGGAAAGATGTTCGTGCTTCATTTGTGAAACTAATGCGATTGAATCCAGGAATATCGGGCTGAATCATTGCGTAGCTCAATTGATTTCAACTGGTTATTGGCCCAGAATAACGTTGGAATAGCTTGAGAGGATTCTGAAGAAGGATTGAAAAGACGAGCAACTTGTAGAACTGTAGGTGTGGTGTGCACCTGGAACTCAACATGAAGGGCTCAGGAGGTGAGGCTTCAGCTCCCGGCTTTTTCGGCATTCAGAAGCGGAATGGGCGGGATGATTAGATGACCTGGGAGTTTGGTATGACGAATTACTTCAGAAGACAAGGTCTCTTGAAAGCAATCAAAGGCGAAGACAAGGACACTGCCGAAGACAAAGGTTCAGCCCGTCGTGAAGAACGTGCTTTGGCCGACATCAATCTGATGGTGGACAAGATGAATTGGCAGTATGTACGCGAAGCCGACACAGCTAAAAAGGTGTGGAATAATCTGAAACACAAGTTCGAGACAAAAGGTCACTGGAAGTATGTGCACCTTGTCCGAAGTCTGAGCCAAGCAAAGTATGAAGACTACTCAGACATGGAGTCATACATTGCTCACATAACCTCAACCGGTCAGCAGTTGAAGACAATGGGTGAAGTAATAAAAGACAAGTATTTGGTTGCGATGATTCTTCAAGGACTCCTGAGTGAATTTGATAGCATCGTAATGACAGTCTGTGCTGGAGAAGACGTGGAACTTGATCATGTGATATCGGAGCTCCTGGAGGACAGCATGAGAAGAGAGATTTCGAATAAGGATGGGAAGTCTGCTCTGAATGCAAAGACAAAGAACTGGAAACAGAAGAAACAGCACGAATGTGAGAAATCCTTTGGGTCAGCTCTGTTTAATTCCTATAAATGTCATAAGAAGGGGCATAGCATCAAGCATTGTCCTTTGAAGTCAACAAACAAGGAGTCTGACAATACAACAACCCAATACAAGAAGAAAGATGTCATAACCAAGAAGAAACAGCACGATGGTGGGAAGAAAAGTGGTGATTCGAAGATAACGTTCATGTGTGCGTTATCAGAAAAGTATAATAATGGTTCGACCATCATTATTGACTCAGGAGCAGAAGGTCACATGTCACCAAACAAGAGGATTCATGAGAACTATCATGCAGTTCAATCTAATCAAAGTGTCATAGTGGGTGATAATGGACGTCTTGATATAGCCGGTGAAGGTAACATAAAGTTGGCTGCGAGTGATTGTGCTACTGAAAGAATCCAGAATGTCTTGTATGTACCAGGGTTAAGTGCCACTTTGTTGTCTGTAAGCCAGTGTACAGATCAATATTTTTTTTGGCAGTTTCGTCTGCCTTCCCACATTTCCTACAAACAGGGTCTTCTCGGAGAATCCCCATGTTGTGCAAATGTTTTCTTAGTGTACAGTCTCTGGTTAGTAGGCCAGTTACTGCCCTGAGCTTACTCCTACTCAGTAGTAAGACTTCTTCAGTAAGTGAGGGAGGCTACCCCACCATTAACTTGCTATGCCGCCGGCCCGAAGTCTTAGTACCTGCCTATAAATTTAAACAGCACGCCAAAGCTGGCGACAGTGTTTTTGCAACTTGTTTTGTCAATCATTCTGTCAAATAACTGAAATATGGAAATAGTTGCAGGCATCACAAAGAACTGGTGTCGGTTTCATAGTATCATTACGAGCCTTTTGAAAGATATAACAAAGTTATTCGGGCAAATTTATAGGCACAATGTGAGAGTCAATTTCTGATACCACAAAATTCTCCTCGATTTCGAAGAAGTTAACCTCTGCACATTTTATGTATCGTTCATCACACAATTCGAGGAAATCTACTCCAAGACAGCAGGAAGTGTCCCGCACTTGTTGCTGGGATCATCTCCATGACGTTTTCTAGGATGCGTATACGGGACTAAAAATAGTTCATCGTCGTTCGAATATATTTGTTTTACTCAACGGAATTCTTGCTGTGGGAATCATTCATTCTAATTCAGAAAATTTCCAACAATGGTTAGGACGAGAGATGAGGTTAACGTAAAAAGTTAACGACTCCGTAGGATGAAGGTTGAGAGCGTTCACGATTTTGTGTAATTTATTAGCAATTTATTGAATTGGAATTTGTGTAAATTATTCCGCGAAATAAACAGTGTCAGGAATTTTCTCACAACTAATCCCATCTTTCAAATCTTTTCTCGATGATATCACGATCTACTAAAGGAATGCATTAAATTGGAAGTGAAAATCCAAAAAGATAATAGTCAAACATTCCGTGTGTTGGTTTTACTGGTCGGATGTCCTCAAACTTATTGATGTACCCATCTTTCAAATCTTTTCTCGATAGTATAGCTATCTATAAAGGAATGCATTAAATTGGAAGTGAAAACCTGTGAACACATCCAAAAAGATAATAATCGAGCATTCCGTGTATTGGTTTTACTGGTCGGATGTCCCCAAACTCATCGATGTACCCATCCTTCAAATCTTTTCTCGATAGTATAACTATCTATAAAAGAATGTATTAAATTGGAAGTGAAAACCTGTGAACACATCCAAAAAGATAATTATCGAACATTCCGTGTGTTGTTTTTACTGTTCGGATGTCCCCAAACTTTTCGATGTACCAATCTTTCAAATATTTTCTCGATAGTATAACTATCTATAAAAGAATGCATTGAATTGGAAGTGAAAACCTGAGAACACATCCAAAAAATAATAATCGAACATTCCGTGTGTTGTTTTTACTGTTCGGATGTCCCCAAACTTATCGATGTACCCATCTTTCAAATATTTTCTCGATAGTATAACTATCTATAAAAGAAAGCATTTAATTGGAAGTGAAAACCTGTGAACACATCCAAAAAGATAATAATCGAACATTCCGTGTGTTGGTTTTACTGGTCGGATGTCCCCAAACTTATCGATGTACCCATCTTTCAAATCTTCTCTCGATAGTATAACTATCTATAAAAGAATGCATTAAATTGGAAGTGAAAACATGTGAACACATTCAAAAAGATAATCATCGAACATTCCGTGTGTTGTTTTTACTGTTCGGATGTCCCCAAACTTATCAATGTACCCATCTTTCAAATATTTTCTCGATAATAATCACTATCTATAAAAGAATGCATTAAATTGAAGTGAAAATTGCAAACACGTCTAAAAAAATAATCATCGTACACTCCGTGTGTTGGTTTTACTGGTCGGATGTCCCCAAATTTATCGATATACCTACTGGATAAAAATATATTATGATAGCTTGCCAGAGATACCTGAGTTGTGCTCAGACGTGAATTTCGGGCGATAAAGCGACGAACACATTCTGCAGTCGAAAACTTTCTCGGCATTTTTAAATAGACAATAAGCCCATTCAGGAGGCTCCGTCGAAAATGAAATGGAATTTTACGATTTTCCCCATCTAAATAGCGATTGAGGTCGTTTAACGAACGAAAGCAGAAGATATAAACGCCACTGACTGGCAAGGTATCGGTATCTAGAGATCAATGCTTGAATTTCTTTCAGAAGTTTCAAATTCGCTAATTTATACTGATCAATAAATACAGGGTCTTTATAAATGATAGTAACATCGCAGTTGGCTTTGGATTTTTATTTGTCACTTCTCACTCCTTGAGTTCTGTTTATAGCATAGAATTTCTAACCTGTAACATTTATTGTGATGTCCTATTACCGCAATGGTATTTAATTGGTGAATGGATTTACCTAGGGGATTTACCTCATAGGTTCCTGTAAAAATGAATATCTGGTGAAATATACTGATGTTTAGAGTTTAGAATCTTCTCGTATCAGAGTTGTTATAAACATATTCATACAGACTGGAAATGTTAACAAGGGAAAATCGACAGGAAGACCTCAAGTCCAGTTTCTCAAGAAGTTGTTGAAGAACAGAGGATACGAGTTGAACAAAATCCTCAAATGTCCCTGAATAAGTTATCTTTACAGTCTGGTGTCCCCTTAAGTATTTGCCACAAAGCCTCCATTTCCAACATCCTCTCCTTACTTGACTCCCCTAGACATTAGCATCTTTGCATATATGAAAGATGAGGTTTTGAAAAGCCGATAAGATTGAGGACCTCCAAGCATCAATAACAAAGTGCTGCCAAAATGTTGGACCACCAATGTTGAAAAATATATTCGACAACAAACGAAAAATAATTTATAAATGCCTTGAGCACATTTTGAACATTTGATGTGAATTAATTGTTAGAATTCTCACAAATGGCCAAACTCCCAAACTAGTAGTGTCAAATGTGAACCGCCTGCATATGAAGCGGCAAAAGAGAGAGTTTCGGAACCAAGTACGATGTTACAATCACTCATAATATAATATAATATATATAAATATAATATAATATAACATAATATAAAGACCCTCTATATCTTCTGTACGGTATTGTGAAGTTTAACACTGCTTTAGAGAAAAGAAAAGGTATGTTCCAGCAGAACATAGGAAAAAATTCCCAGTTTTTCCTGTGGACTAACTCCACTATTACTCAGATCGCTAAGAACTCTTGCTAAAGCAAATATAATGAAAAAATGTCCCCGAAATAAAACTGATCATCGTGTAAAAATATCATTTTTTGAACCGGAGTCGTTAACACAGTTTCCTTAATAACTCTTTGACAATACATAATTCAACAACATGACGATAATAAATTTTCGGTGATCTTTATTGGTCACCGAATTTATGTTGTTTAGATACTGCCTTGAGATTCTTCTATGATTCAACGAATTCGTCCTTCGAATTGTTTGACATTTGAATGGTTCAAGGAAGAAAGTGGGGTTCCAAAAATGATGTGATTTATTCATGTTTATTTATCAAATTCATGGAGTATTATTATATTTATTATCTCGTTTCACGCTTTTTATGGTTAATGCCGTCGTCCATTATCGAAAATTCAGTATTTTGGAGGAATGATCTGAAATCGCATACCTAACTCAAAAAATAATTCATTTTGTCCTTCAAATGTTCGTATTATATTCACAGCTAATCGAATATTAGAATCAAATTCCAAAACATTTAACCTGACTTTGCGATCTACGCGGTAATATCTACCAAGTGAGAAACATTACCGAATGTTATGTGCTCTACAAACATTCCCAAAAATATCACTTTTCGATTTTACTGACGTTTTCACGATTTTGTATTTCCGATTCTATGGCTCCTTCTCACAGTCCCATAGCGTGAAGAATTTCACTTGAATATTTCCGGGTTTTGCGGAAATAATCGATTTCAGCCTCCATCTCACAAAAAAAATGTTTTACACAAATATACGGTTTAATATATTATAAATGCATTGCAAATATATAAATAATCAATCCAATTTTTTGACTCTTCGAAAGGAACTGCACTCCATATATATTGATCTATGGTGTGTTAACTTGTGTTTATTTGCACTCATAGAAATAAGACAACATCGGCTACTTCTTGTTTATACCAAGTGGCTAACTTCGTTCTCATTTGTAATTCCATCATTTCACATATTTTCCAGAGACCAGAGATAATATTGATATGGTGTGTTTACGAAGCTTCTATTTGCTTGATTGTGGATTTAATTCGATGGTTGCATCAAAATTAAACTTGGAATCGACATAGAATCACACTGATTTGGCAATTAAGAGCTGTCAAACCTTTGTGAAACCCAACGTTAACGAATCAAATTGTTATTATAATTTCATCAGGAAATGACAAGATGATCTCTAGGGATCCATATACGGTAAATCGGTGGGATATCTTGACGCAATATGAGTCTTACCGTCAACTGTCCATCTACAAAGCTCTCAAGCTGAAAGATTTGTAAATGTCACAAACATGGCCGCCAAAACAAACAGAAGTTTTCGCACAGTTAAACGCCTTCAAGGTAGCAATACTCCCACTCACCCATGAATATATTCTCGAATATCAAATAAAAAAAATGATTTTGAGGTCGGTATGCGATGTATTTCGGTCATATAAATAGTACCCTCAATACCCCTAATGTTTCTTGTGAAATCGGGCGACCAATTACTCACAAGACCCGACGATAAGTCATTTCGGAAATTCTAGCGATATGTCAATGTCTTAGGGAACATTTGCAGTTTTCACTTCTATTATCCGTAATTAATGGTGTAGTTTGACCCACTTCTGGCTGCTTAAATCTAATTGTGAGCCACTTTACTCCGGATTATATCGTGGAAGAGGAGAAGACGTCCGTTTAAAAATACTTCGTTCGATCCGTTTCGACCGAAGGATGTCGAACTTGAGATTGAGCAGGCTTTCGAGGATTGATTTGTGCACTGCTAAATGGATCGATTGTATTTTCAAAGTGAAGATTCGCGAATGCGGAAGTAGCCGAGTTGATATTCCAACTTTATTTGTGTTTGATGCACAGCCCTTCGTCTGGTTTCAACTACTGAATGTTATTTTTTTTTTATTTATGATAAATAGGAATACATACAGGACAATCCCGGAAACAATATTCACTTAGATAAAAAAAATATTCCTTACATCCATGCAAGAAACAACTTCAGAACCAGATAAAGAAGTAGTACCAAATAAAACTTCATCTTATCACAATAATAACAATAAAGGTGAATCAAATAACCATTCGATTAATAATTCCAAAAAACGACTACAAAACCAAGGTAAAAAATTTACATCATCGAACAACCATATTTATATACATACATACCTTCAGGTATCCCTCATACTATTAAGTGTAGAATTTTGATTCAGAAATGTAGGAATTAATCCACGTTTCGTTCTGCGAATTTAACACAGAAGTTTATTATTTCCTAGTCAAGACGTATACTTGTTCTTTTTCTGTTTTTCTGTCCACTGATGCCGAGATATTTCAGTTAAGTTCGTTATTGGGCAAAATTTCGAACAACGAAAGAGAAAAACTTTTTTAACATTACAAATTTCAAATTCAATTTTTTTTAAGATGCAATTTCACCATAAGAATCCATTGATATAATTTTCAATTCTATCAAGCTAATACTTTCGGAGATATGATTTTTCAAAATTTCGATAATAAATCATCCTTCTATGTTTTCAAAGAATGGGGGGGGGGGGATTGGTGTTGGATCGATACACGCTTCAAGAACGCATTGAAATTATTAAAATTCGCTATAAAAATGGTGAAAATTTGGCAGAGACGGTTCGTAAAACTCGAACATTTTTGGGTCGTCGTGAAGCACCTTGCCGTACCGCAATAAAGAAATTGGTGCTGTTGGGACAAGTTAGTGATGTGAAGAATAAAACCCGTGAACGTCGCTTAAGAACAGCCGAGAATATTGCTGCTGTAGCCGAAAGTGTTGACGAAAACCCAGGTTTGTCCATTCCTCGTTGTTCTTTGGAATTAGGCATTCCACAAACGTCATTACACCGTATTTTGCATAAAGATTTGGGTCTTAAGGCTTATGAAGTTCAGTTAACACAAGAACTCAAGCCGGCCGATCATCAACAACGTCGTGTCTTCGCTGATTGGGTCGTTGAAATGCATGAAAATGATCCGGAATTCCGTCGGAAAATCATCTTGAGTGATGAGGCCCATTTCCACCTCGAAGGCTTTGTCAACAAGCAAAATTGTCGCATCTGGGGCTCGGAAAACCCAAGAGTCATTGTTGAAAAGCCTCTCTATCCTCAACGTGTGACTGTTTGGTGCGGTTTATGGTCCGGCGGAGTCATTGGACCTTACTTTTTCGAAAATGAGGCTGGAGCAACAGTTACGGTGAATGTATTGCGCTATCGAGAGATGATTAATGATTTTTTTATGGCCAGAATTGGATGGTATTGATCTGGACGACATTTACTTTCAACAAGATGGCGCTACGTGCCACACAAGCAACGAAACCATTGATCTTTTGCGGGAAAAGTTTCCGGACCGTGTTATCTCTCGGAGAGGTGATCACAATTGGCCACCGAGATCTTGAGATTTAACACCTTGCGACTTCTTCCTTTGGGGCCACGTGAAAGAGAAGGTCTACGCCAATAGCCCAGCGTCGATTCAAGACCTCAAAGATGGAATTCGTGAGGCTATCGAGGACATAGGGCAGCCACTTTGCGATTTGGTTATGGAAAATTTCATTAAAAGGATATGGTCCTGTAAGCGTGGTCGTGGTGGTCATTTGCCTGATGTTATTTTCCACTATTAACGGCATAGCTTCTTCTTTATAATGAAATAAACATCCGATCGTTTATATTGAAAAATGGCATTTATCTTTGAATATGAAAATAACACCTCATATTGGAAAACCCTTTACTTTTAAGGTGATAATAAAATGCCCGTGGATAATATCCACATGATGGTGGAAATATATCCTTTGCTAAGTTACATAATCAAAATTGGTTTCAGAATATCTCCAATAAAAATATTGTCTAAGTTTTAATTGATATAACATAATTTTCATACTATAGATTTGAGGAATGAATATATTGGATAAGTTCGTTATTGGGTTGAATTTAATTTCTTTTATGATGCAGTTCATCATAAGAATCCATTTATATCATTTTTCATTTGAGTAATTGCTTAATCCGCACTGAGGATATATTTTATGGCTGCACCAAATGAAGAACTTTAGTATTGACTTTTAAGTCGCCTGGTATATCCATGTGTTTCCGCGGTTATCTGCATTGAATATTTAATCCAAGAATGCGGCTCGGAGATCCTCATATATATTCCGAGTACAAGAGAGGCTTCCATCTAGATATCGGAATGTCTTTCCAATTCTCTATATATCTCGACGTCGCATCATCCATTTTGATTTCATCGCCATAACGCTTCATCTCAATTTTTTTTTAACCATAATTCCGCTCTTCCCGAAACGACTGTACGTTAACCCGAACAGTTCAACGAACTCCTATCTCGAACTATAATTTGTAACTTTAAATAAGAATTTATGGCATATCTGGGCTGAATGGATCTCCTCCTCAATGGTCCAAAAGCTTAATTTTCAAGCAACGGGAAACTTTTAGGGTCCGTCCTACATAAGGAAGCTTGACGGCGTCTGAATCATTTTTTACGAAAGTTCTGGTCTGAACAAATCGTGAAAGAGCAATAAAAGAGGCGAAAAGGGGTCAGAGTTGTTATATTGTTTGGACGAGGAGGAGCATTTCCTGTCATAAAGCGAAAAAGTGAATCGAATTGAGTAAACAATGTGAATGAAGAAGATATCTGGAGTAAATTGTTATCTTTCAAGAGACTCCGATGAATTGGGGTACAGATTATTATTGACTTGATCGTCTGGTATAAACGGGATTTCGAGAAGAATGTGTTACAAACTTTATTAGTGGGGATGAGCGCTATTCAGAAGAGGAAGAAATAGTATATTCTAAAACAAGTTGCAGAATGGGCTCCTATTCAAACACGAATGCGAAATTCGAAAACGAGCGACGAAGGAGCGAGTTTTCGAAGTCATGAGTGTTGGAATTGCCTTCTGCGACGAGTATAAAGGCGAAAATTCATGAGACGATTTTGTCGCCGAAAACCAACGATTTTGTCGTCCAAAATTTCGACGATTTTTTCGTTCAAAACCAGCGACTGTCGTTCGAAATTTCCCTTCCCCTATATTTCATGGAGCGACAAAATCGCACGACAGATTATTTTGAACTGACAGAAACATAACCTAATTGAATTTAAATATTACAACTAAATACATATTTAGGTACAAAATGAGTTCCGGAAGTACTACAGTTATCTCTAATAATTATATAAATGTATTAAATCGCAAAAGAAAAACAAATGGGAACTTCCAATGTACACAACCAAGTATACTACTAAAATTATTATTGCTGTTCAACTAACTCAAGGGTGCTTGGGTGATGCTTATTTCTTCTTCTGAATGATGTTTTTCAGCAGAGCAATTCATCGACACATCCTTCCTCAGTTCTCTTTCGAGGTACCTCCTTGTACTCTGTTTGAAGATGATGTAGTTCCAAGTTGAGTACTCTTCGGTCTATTAGTTATCTTCCTAACGCAGTTTCAATAATTATATTTATATTTGGTTTTCCGGAGAGAATTGAATACACAAACCTATACTAGTAAATTTCACAGGAAGTTGGACAGAATAAAACCAGTACAGAATAAAACCTATACATTTTGGCATTTTTTTCGCCCATGAATTGCATTTGGGCACACAACAATAGAAATTTCTGGTCAAAGACATATTAGATTATGTTAATGTAGATAATGTTATCTACTTTCATTTGAATTTGTCCAATAGAGATGAATGGACAATAGAATATGAGCGCAAAAGCTCCTTACTTCACGTCAGTGCTTGAACCAATTTTAATTTTTGCGGCTGTCACTGCTGTCAGAGGTATGTCATCAGTTGTCGTTGGAATGCTGGATTAATCCAGCGACATGGACGACGTCGTCCAAATGACTGTATACTCATTTGGACGACAAAATCGCTGGTTTTCGGCGACAAAATCGTCTCTATTTCAGACAAGTTTTGTGAAATACTCAAATTTAATAAAAAATTGGGATTATACAATATACATCCTAGTGACTTTTGTATTATATCTTGACAGTTGGTGTAACTGTTACCAAAGTTGACAGATTACGGAATTTGAAGTTGAATCGTACGTAGGACCTGGAGATCAGATTTAAAACAGTTTCCTAATAGCATGAATGATTCGAAATTAGCAAGAAGGATATCTCTAGTACCTACCTTATTATTTTAATGAAAATATAACTTTTCCTCTCAACAATTATTTCGCTATAAACAGATTATATTATATATATTGACAATTGACTTGTGTTGAAATTTGATAGGATCGAATGTCAGTGCTGACTACCACAAAACGAAAAATATAACTAGAAACAATGCGGGAATGAGTTCATTCCAGCACTGTTTTTAGTGCTGGAATGAACTCATTACGATACTGAAATAGAGAAACAAAATACCAGAATTTATAATCGTTTCGGAAATACCAATTATAATGTGTTGGATATTCGGGGATTTTTGGAACGATGTTTGTTAATCCATATTCCATTGAATTTCGAGAAAAATCTTGGAATAGGTCAATGTTTATTTTTAATTGCCCAACTTATTATAAAAAGGAGGAAAGCCCTGTGGCAGGAGCTTTGGCACTCTTGTCCAATCTTTGACAAATCATATCACCGAAAGTATTGGTTTCTCAGAGTTGGGAATGATATCAATGGATTCTAATGATAGAACTACATCATGAAAGAAATTAAAATTCCTTTGCATCTTATCTTTATATGGTCCAATTTTGGCTACAAATGTTTCAAAACTATCAGGAGTCATTCAGAGAAAATGAAATAGCTAGTTTTAATATAAAACGAATCTAATGTAATCAGTTTAGAGAGAACTCAAACCACAATAATTATGTAGGTAATCTTAAATAGTGTTACTAAGGAATAACTACCTGTACATTAGTTGGATATCCCGTTCTAAATCTTCAATACTTAGAGAATGACTCGTAAATTAAGCTCGACTTAATTACATCATTCATTTCCGACACACTAACCAAAATACTTTGCCCATGAACTTATCGATTTCAAATTTCAAATTGTTTACATGCTTACATCAACCAAACTCTCCAGAAATACACTTTCAGTTTCGTTTGACATTAATGACGTTTATCTTTCAAACTGGAACTACCGCAAACAGATAGAACACAGACAGATAGAATTCGCATTATGTGAAAACGATAAGAAACGATGGGTTATTGAAATTTTGAGAAATCATATCTCCGAAAGTATTAGCTTGTTAAAGTTGATAATAATATAAATGGATTATTGTGATTGAATTGCACCTTGAAAGAAATTGAATTCCAAATATGTTGTGTAAAAAATAATTATTTTTTTTCGTTACTCCGAAACCATTCGGCTGATTTTGCACAATAACGAACTTAACCGAGATACTTATGCCCAAACCTACTCTAAAAATTTCAACTGACTAGCTCATTCCGTTCGAGAGTTATCGTGTTAACGGACGGCCGGACAGAATCGATTTCGACCAAGGATTCTTGATCAGTGAGTCGAACCAAATCGTTTAAGACCATTTTCAGCCGAAAAAATTCGAAAATTACGGGCGAATTGATAAGCACTCTGTTCCGAGGAACAAGAGCGCCAAAAATTCAAAGTGATGATATAATCCGTGCAGGTGTGGCAACGTCATCGATGTTTTTTTCAAATACAAAATATTTTTCGGTATAGATGATTTTTTTGATGATGATATTGAATAAAACCTACTGAATAATTCGATAGTTCAAATCAAAACTCTTAATAATAAAATAATAATAGTAGCTGGAAGAGTGACCGTCGCCACGATAACTTTCGAACGGAAAAATATAGCGATTTGCAATCTTCAGGGTAGGTTGCGCATCAGAATGTGACAGTTAAGTTCGTTTATGGACATCATCGACCAAACAGTATCGGAGTTATACCTATCTGAAATTCTGTTGTTATGTCCTCAATAACTCAAAATATACGAATTCGATCCAATTAAAACTTGAGGACTAATTGTAGAATGCCAAATTGTTGCAGAATGCCTAATTTTTGTGAAATTTCGTGTATATCATTTGAAAAAAATTGGTTCAAGCCCTGTGGACAGGAGCTTTTTGGCGCTCTTGTTCAAACAGACCAATTTCATGATTGACAAGATTCAACCTCGTGGAATGGTTTGTTGCAACTTACACTCGGTGCATAGTTTTCACAACCTCGAAAGTATCATCGAAATGTCTAGAGTAAGGCTGGAGACAATCATAGCAGATTGTCTATTTATTCCTGATATTTGAGAAGGTAGTGGATTACGAACAAATTATTTTAATAGTTCAAATATATTAATAATATACTATCCTCTTTTCATAATTTAAAATTCAATAGTTCATACCACTAACACATTCTTTTCTGTATTATGAACCTAAGCTCAAGAAAAAATGTTTGATACACAAATGTAGATCCATATTTCAGTATTTTTTTGCTAGCAACATTATGAAAATACTGTATATAGGAACATGTCTCACTACTTAAGGAAGTAAAAGGTAATATTAACCACAGTAGTCAACGAACAGTAATTTCTTTTGATGATTCCATTATGTTGTTCTTTCCTATTGCCTCCATAAACTACATCAAAACAGTCTTGTATATATTCACAAATTCAAGAATCGAATACTTGCTTTCCAAGAGAAAATAACAACTTCGAATTGACAATCTCTAATAGCTAGAAAATATGACATTTATGAATAGTGATCACAGACAGATTCTGTGTTCACATTCTGTGAATACATAGAACTTACCATGTATTATTGAAAGTTTGAAACATCATATCTCCGAAAGTATTAGCTTGTTAGAGTTGAAAATGATAACAATGGATTCTTATGATGAAACTGCATCTTAAAAAAATTTGAATTCAAAAGTTGTAATGTAAAAAAAAATATTTTTTTTCGTTACTCCGAAATTATTAGACCGATTTTGCCCAATAACGAACTTAACCGAGATATTTATCCCTCAAACCTATTCTGAAGATCGTGTTAACGGCCGGACGGCCGACCACGGATTCTTGATCAGTGAGTCAAACCAAATCGTTCAAGACCATTTTCAGCCAAAAATTCGAAAATTACAGACATTTGGGCAAATTGATAAGCACTCTGTTCCGAGGAACAAGAGTGCCAAAAATTAAAAAATGTTTTCTTAAAAAAATCTATATTTCAGAAATTATCCGTCATCACCATTTTACAAAAGAACACTGAATTTCAGCTCGAACATGCGCTTAAAAGCTCCTGACGTTTTCCAGTTTAGTACAACCCTGGGATCTAAGTATTCAAAACGAAAATACCACACCAAATCCACCCAATCCACGCCAGTTCTAATTGCCCCTTTTTCTCTTACAGACCTCCTATATAGACAGACCCTAAATGTAAACAGCATCCCCTTGGAGGTGGAGGTGGTGGACGTTTGTAGTTGCGAACTGTCCCTGTTTCCCGAGGAGGCGATATACTGGGCAGATGCCTGCGTCGTTGTTTACGACATCACCTGCAGGGATTCCCTCACGCATGCTGTCGAACTGTTGCAGAGGGTGACCCAGCTCAGGAGTCAGATGTCGATCGTTTTGCTGGGAAATAAATGCGATCTGGAACATTTAAGACAGGTAGGTTGTATCAGTGGTCATTTTGGATCTTACTAATTTCATTTTTCCTAACGTTTGTAATATACAGGGTGTCCCAAGTTCGAGTGCCTATTAGACGTTTCTGGAGAACGGGACATATTTGAAATCTGAAAATTGGGATTATGATATCGCTTGAAATTCTCTACGGAGCTAAAATATTTTCGAAGCCCAAGCACTTCCGGATATAAAGGGAGTGAAAATAAATTGATGAAAAAACATTTCTTTCAAGTTTTGCATTCCTGGTATGATCAAGTATTCAATGCTGAACACATTTCTGTTAAAACCGTTGTATTCATTGGAATAGTTTTCAAAATATCGAAAAAAAACCGGAAAAAAAGGTCAAATATGTAGAGTCAGTATTATGTTCATTATTCTTATTTCAAACATCCTGAGCATGAACCGTTTTTATAACATCGAAGAGGAAGAATGTTGAAAGGTCATGCATCTTTTGAATTTTAGAAATATCATCTCAGGGTGTTTCAAATTTTGTGTCGCAAATTGTGATCAAAAATTGGCCATAACTTTTTTTATGATTGCGTTGGATTCGGCGGTGAAAAATAATGATAGTTTTCTAACATGGAAACGCTCCTAAATTGAAAAAAAACTTAAAAATTTTGAATTTAAGAGCATAATCATGTTAGAAAACTATCATTATTTTTCACCGCAGAATCCAACGCAATCATTCAAAAATAGGGTTCTAATTTGAAAAACAGAAGTTATGGCAAATTTTTTATCACAATTTTCGACACAAAATTTGAAACACCCTGTGATGATATTTCTGAAATTCAAAAGATGCATGACCTTTCCACATTCTTCCTCTTCGATGTTGTAAAAACGGTTCATGCTCAGGATGTTTAAACTAGGAATAATGAACATAATACTGACTAAACATATTTGACTTTTTTCCTGTTTTTTTCGATATTTTGAAAACTATTCGGATGAAGACAATGGTTTTAACAGAAATGTATTCAGCATTGAATACTTGATCATACCAGGAATGCAAAACTTGAAAAAAAAATGTTTTCATCAAATTTATTTTCACTCCCTGAATAAGCGAAACTGCTTGGGCTTCGAAAATATTTTAGCTATGTAGAGAATTTCAAGCGATATCGTAATCCCAATTTTCTGATTTCAAATATGTCCAGTTCTCCAGAAACGTCTAATAGGCACTCGAACTTGGGACACCCTGTCAGCGTGCCAAAAAAGTAACGTAACTCGTCAATAATTCTTGTACGAAGAATTGTTAAGGAAAATCCTCGCATCTGTCGATTTTTAATTTTAAAAGCAATTTATCGTATGCTTTTTTTAATTTGATATATCTCACCCCCTACGCGCCGCACCCCTCTACTCAATTTTTCCAAATGGGAATATATGGATTGTAATACATAAAATGACAGGTAATTTGATTACCTACTCAACGGTTCAAATGAAAGGAAAATTGTTTGTGCCGTTTTTTTGGCGCTCTAGTTCCTCGGAACTTAGTGCTTATCAATTTGCCCAAATGTCTGTAATTTTCGAATTTTTGGCTGAAAATGGTCTCAAACGATTTGTTTCGACTCACTGATCAAGAATCCGAGGTCGAAATCGATTCTGTCCGGCTGGCCGGCCGTAGGCACGATAACTCTCGAACGAAAGGAGTAAGAGGATTGAAATTTGCTAGGTGGGTTTGCAGCGTAAATATCTTGGACAAGTCTGTTAATGGGCGAAATCCATAAAGCGGTTTCGGAGTTATGGCCAATTTTAGTAAAAACATTTTTTATGAATATTTCCGAAACCGATCACTCGATCTATCTGAAATTTAGCATCAAATTGTAGAATCATTACCTTTATACGCATGTGAAGTTTTGTATTGACCAGGTTACCGCAAAGTGTCAAAAAAAAAATTTTTAAATAAAAAAGAATTTATAAAAAACGGCACAACCAATTCTACTTTTAGCGACATCGCTGATTAGGTGATCAAATTACTTTTCATTTGATGTATCACAATCCATACATGTATTCCCATTTGAAAAAATGAAGTAGTGGGGTGCGTGGCGTAGGGGGTGAGAAATATCAAATTAAAAAAAGCACAGGATTATTTGCTTTTGAAATTAAAGATCGACGGGTGCGAGGATTTTCCTTAATAATTCTTCATACAAGAATTATTGAAGAGTTACGTTACCTTTTTGGCAGGCTGTATAATGATATTGATTCATTTTTATGACCAGAACTTTTTCCTGTCAATCAAAATTAAATGTCTAATCGGAAACCCGATTAGGTAACCTAACTTTAACATAGTATGACCCGATTGGGTAACCATCTCGATAACGAACCCGCACAGCTCCACTATACCAAGAAATTATCGAATCCATCAATTCCAGCTAAAACTCAGACTTCACACTGTAAGAAGCAATGAAGCTTCATAGGTACTCGATTCAGTTCGAAACTGTTAATCTATGTCATAATAGGTCTCATTCAAATGAATTAGTCAATGAGAAACGATTAATAACAGAAATAGAACTCTCCCTGACCTTGGCATAAACGAAGTGTTTGATCTCTGCTATGAATTATTCCGATCGATCAAACATCCGGATTGCTCGGAATAAACTGTTTTAAGTTCGAATTAACTCACAACAACCTAAAGAAATAATCAAACACCTAATGAAAAATTCATTCTGAAAATAATTCGCAAAATATTATGCATTCCATTCAATAATCATATTTTTTTTATGTGAAAGATACCTGATGGTCAATATTTCGATTCTATATACTTGCCCTCCCACGTATATAGTATATATATAGTATTTCCATTCATTCCTGTCAAATCCAAAAAAATGTACGGATAATGTTAGTTCTGAATCTCATTATTTGCCAACTTGTGTTAAAAATAACTGTGAAGTGCCTACTCCAAAAACTAATTTTGTCCAAACATGTATCCACTGCATGTTCAAAATTCAAATATACATCCAGCTTACATCGCATTATCATGTTATAAATCTCTTTTATCTTATCTTTCTCTTCAGTTAGACAAGCCTAACTTATTTTCAGTATTATATCCTTTAATTTGTATCGTTTGCCCCATACCTTTCGTTGACTGCTGAGTGTTTTGTTATTTTGCAGAGATGGTGGTCAAAAACACTTCAATTTTTGCTCGAAGGCTTATTTATTTATTGTAATATCTTTTCATCATGAAAATATGCCAGTGTGTATAATAACAGCATTTTCTCCAAATATCTGAAATTTTCGATTTTTTTGCCGAAAATGGTCTCAAAGATAGGTTTCATCCTCTGATGAAGAATACGAGGTCAAATTCGATTCTGGCCAAGCGGTTTCGGAGTTTTTCCAATAACTAGAACTATTTGTAGAATGCCAACACAAAGACATATGCAAAATTTGTGAGGATCGTATCACTAGAACATTTTTAAAAAATCATAGAAAAATATTTTGTATCTCAGAAATTATCCGTCCGATATCGCTGAAGTTTTGCGAGAGCCTTCAAAATCTTTTGGTAGAATGCCAACGCAAGGACATATGCAAAATTTGTGAGGATCGTATCACTAGAAAATTTTGAAAAAATTATAGAAAAATATTTTGTATCTCAGAAATTATCCGTCCGATATCGCTGAAATTTTGCGAGAGCTTTCAAAATCTAATTCTACAGCTAAGTCCCAAATTTGAACATGATTCAGATTGTTGGAGTTATTGTAAAAATACATATTCAATTTTCACTAGGTATTGAAATAATGTTATTACCTACTGACGTATCGACTTGTCAAATTTGACTTCAGCCGATCTATGCACTTCAAAATTAAAAAACTCTTGACAACTTCGTTGGTCGAGTCTAAAAAATGGACCAGTACTTCTCGATCGTTGTAATATTTCGATATTTCGGCAATATCTTCACCAATATAGATCCGATCGAGGATCGAGTTCAAATTCAGAACTTTACTGTAAAATAAGATTTTGAAGGCTCTCGCAGAATTGCAACGATATTTGACGGATAGTGTCTGAGATACAGTATTCTTTTAATTTTTCAGTTGTGCGATCCTAACAAAATTTTGCATAAGTCTTCCTGTCGGTATTTTTGAACTAACTATCGCGGTTTAATTCGATCAGATCAGTATTTTTCGAGTTATTGAGAAAGCAAAATTTCAGATGGCTATAACTCTGAAACCAATCGATGGATTTTGCCCATTAACGAACTTAGCCGGCGTATTTGGACTCTAACTCATTGCGTTCGTGCGTAATCGTGGTGACGAACGGCTGGACAGAAACAAGTTTGACCTCGGATTCTTGATTGAGTAACTATAATTTGAGACTTTTAGGTGCCAAAAATTCGAAAATTACAAACGAACGAATCACCTGAACAGCGCGCCAAAAATAATAAAACAATAATGGGTAAAACTTTCGTTGCGAGAAGTTGGCGAAGTGTATTACTGTTTTATGATACCGACGGTATAAAAAAACTATATCCCGCATTCGTATTTTGATATATTATTTTCTGAAATAGTATACCGTTGAACTACAAACTTTCAATACCTATTCCTTGAAAAAATTAACATAGAACTATGGTTTAGATTTGAAGTACCACCAGCGCCACCTTCCTAATTTCAAGCATCTTATGGTCACTTTTATCAAGCCTATATTCTTCTCCTTCTCTCCATTATCGTGAAAGGATCGGGAAAATTGACATTCATCTTTGAAAAAACATAGTAACACAGTTCGTCTTCGTAGAGCAATTCTCAAGTTCTAAGTCTGTCTTGAAATAATTTAAGCAAATATGGCTAAACTGAGCCATTTGCAAATCTTATTCCTTTGTATATTTTGTATTTAATAATAATAATATGCATAAATATTCGAAATATTTCACGTTGATCGGCCATGAAACTGTGCCCAAGACGCCCAAATTGGTCGAATTTTTATCTGTCAAACAACGAGCAGTGCACTCACCATTGTTTTAGACATCTTAACTAAAATAACAAACCCCTCTGATAGTCTAGTCAACAAGTGCTTGTTAGGTCAAAATTTTTGCGTATTCTCGGAAAATTATGATTGAGCTGTCATTCGTTTCGGAATGGCATGTAGATAGTTTTTGAGAAAATGCTAAAGCCGCTCGCAAAAATTGCAATAGTTATAAACAATTAAGTGAAAAAAAGGTGGGGCTTTCGTTTTTTGCCAATGTCTAAAAAACTTTCTTAGATAATTCAAATTTGAAAAAAAGATTCAAGAAGAGGAGGAAATTTCCTAAAAACAGTCACAACTCCCGGAATTACAACCAATATTTATAATTTTCCCAGAGGGTTGAAAATACTCCCGAAAACGGGTAGTCCGGCTTGCGTAAGCCTCATCCCCTTCGGACCTTTCATGAATAATTATTTTTTAAACTTACTAAATACGAAAATAAAAAATTGAAAAAATTCAGGTGCCTGAACAATAGATCAATGAACAATATTCCGTAGTCCAAAAATATTTATCGCTACTTTTCAATTAGTTATCCAGTAGTTAATTAACGATTTTTTGTAGCACGAACATTAACATTGCAAGTGCCATAATTGTTAAACTAATAATCTGAGAATTTTTTCATTTCGTGGAACTATTTTCCAAAGGTCTTGGACTAGATTTCCTTTAGAAAATTTGAAAAATTGTTAATTTTCTTTTTGTTATTAACAATTCACTCAAGTGAAAAATTATAAAGCTTCAATTATTATATATATTTCATAAACAGCGCATTGGTTTATAACAATTTTTTAAACCATGGAAGATAATAATTATTAAAAGTTATTTTGATCAGTTTCTGATCTTAAGAAAACGGATCAATAGTAATATTATATATTAAAGCTTTATAACTTTTCACTTAAGTAAATTGTTCAAAACAAAATGAAAATTAACAATCTTTAAAATATTCGAATAGGAATCTATTCCTTTGAAAAATAGCTCCAAGAAAAGACAAAAATTCTCAGATTAATAGTTTAATAATTAGGGTACTTGCAATGTTAATGTTCGTGATACAAAAAATTATTAATTAACTTATGGATAACTAATTGAAAAATCGCGACAAACATTTTTGGACCACGGATTATTGTTCATTGATCTATCCTGCAGGCGCCTGAATTTTTCAAATTTTTATTTTCATATTCAATGTGTTAAAATATTATATATTTATTCATCAAAGGTACGAAGGGGACGAGGCTTGAGCACCCGTTTTCGGGCGCATTTTCAACTCTCTAGGAAAATTATAAGATTGGTTCTACAGTTCCTGCAGTTGGGACTTTTTTTTAGGAAATTTCCTCCTCTATTCGAATCTTTTTTCAAATTTGAATTATTGAGATAATGGTGAAAACCTAAACCTCCTTATTTTTTTTCACTTAATTGTTTATAAATATTGCAATTTTTGCGGGCGGCCTTAGCATTTTCTTAAAAACTATCTGCATGCCATTCCCAAACGAATGACACCTCAATCAAAATTTTCAGAGAATACGCAAAAATTTTGACCTAAAAAGCACTTGTTGACTGGACTATGAACACAAAAGACAAAGAACTGTCACTTCGTCAAACGTCATTCGAAAGTAAACCCTATCCAAATATATCATCCAGCTAAAAAACACCCTATATTTCACTTATTAGCCATTAATCTTAGTGATCTAGGATTAGGAGTATTTCCTTCCGGAAGACGAATCGTAATAGGGAGTTATCACATAACCGGAAACAATAATCATAGCCGGATGTGATCCGAGCGGGCATAAAATTCACTATACATTAAGATGATGAGAGGGCCGACGACCTTCGCTTTCAGTTCTCTTCTGTTAGTTGGAGGGGTCATTTTCACGTTAACTGGATATTTCCTTCTTGTGGTTCTGTTGCTCCAAGTTCGACCTCTCTCGACAAAGAAGTTTCCGGGTTCACGATACAGCCGGGAAGCGAACGAAAGGGTGAAAACGGACGGGCAGAATCATTTCTCTCAACGAAAACAAATGTCCTCCTCTGCCTTTGAGGTTTTTGTCTACGACGTTTGTTCCGTATTGGTCGAATTGTTATTCATCTGTCATCGATGCCGGAACTATACGGATCGTTTAATTTTCGAAATTAATTTCTGTGGTTTACTTCCGTATCTGGCTACCCTCTGTGGATGATGCATTCAATTATTCTTGATAGCGCTGAGAAGACATTTAGAAATATTTCTTTTCCTATAGTTGGTAATATTGAACCATAGAAATGATTATCCAAATTGTCAGGGGCCTCTGTACTAGAAATGTGATTTTAAATGAAAGATATCGCAAATGTAACATATAATCCTCGATTATTTTTTCAGAATAAACCTTAAGAATAGTGGAGCGAAAAATTCAATACAAACTAAGTTATTTTAAGTGTTGCCAATTTCAATAAATTTTACTAGACATGTATACTGAGCTTTGTTTTCCCAAGAACATCAACCTAGTTTTTCTTGATCAATAAGGGTTTGATTCTGTATAACATTCAACGGAAACTTTTTCCAATACATCATTAACATTTCATTCTTTCTTTTCAGGTTGAAGAACTAGAAGGTCGAACCGTAGCAATCCAAAGCAACTGTCTATTTCACGAAGTGTCAGTCGCAGAAAACAGTAAAGTCATCTACACTGCCATAGACTCCATCCTCAACGAATGCCGCTCTGTCCAAGCCACCCAAAAAACGCGAAAATTCTCAGTATCCAAAATGATAGGGACACTCATAGGAAGCACCAATGGAAAAGTAGCCCCCAATACGAATCAAGGGGGCACCGTCGTGGTTTGCCATAAATCCGACCTCTACAAATCCAGGATCCTCAGGAGGAGGCAGAATTTCACCGCCACAGCATCACTCTGACTATCGGATGGGCAGGACAGCACTGCTCGATAATTATTTTGAAAAATTTGGATACGACGAGGTCGTATATGGCAAAGAAGATTTTTCCAGTTCTATGGAAAATTTTATGGAGATGTTACCATATTGAGCTCAAAATGAAATATTTGCTCGTTAAATAATTTGGTCTTGCTGATTTTGGATACTTTCAACATTTAATTTTGAATAATTTTGTAAATCCTCTGTGAGGGGGGAATTGATATCAAGAAAAATATCAGAAGTTTTGTAAATTGGACACAATTGAAATTGGTGAATGTCAGTTATCAGAGTTATTCGATACTCCTACTCATAGAGATATTCTAATATCTCTATGTTTCCACCACAGATCTACGATTCGCGCTTTCACTAAAAATCAGCTAGTTGAAGTTTAAAACTTGAGATTAACTGTGAATCATAGACATAGAGACTCTATGTATCTATGTTGTGAACACGATTTTATTGCATCGGTTTGTTGTGTCGAATAAGTTGATAAAATTAGAACCCGTCAAATGAATTTTTCTGTAACTGATTGAAACTGAAAGTTAAATTCAAATTTAATCAAATGGAAAAGTGGAATATGCAAGGATTCCTCAAAAACCATTAAAAAGGAAAATAATTACCTAAATAATTTCATATGTTCCTTAGAAATAATTATTTTTGAAACATGAAATAAATTGTCAAGTCTTAGATTATTTCTGTTGAATCACTTGTGATATTGTTCCACTCATTTGGGTTGAGAGGTAGAGAGACGAATTTTTTTTTTTAGAAATTTTGAGGCAATTCCAATATAGAATTACGTCATATTTGTACATAGTAGTGTATGTTTGTTAATGAGGCTGTGATAATAGGTGAATTGAATGATTTTCCTTTGTGAATTCGACAATTTCATGACTTTTAGTCATTAGTTTTATAACGTATTGGATTAAATTGAATTCGTATGGTTTAATTGTATGAAATATATTTGTATTTATTGAAGCAATTGCTTTTTCTTCATCAGTAGAAACCCCTTTTCCTCCGTATCCTAAGATATACTCCATGTACTCAATTATTCCAGAAGGTGTAAAAAAGAGAATACCAATGAAACTGAAAATAGGTTCAAGATGGATTTCACAAAACTACGATCAGCTTGATCATAAAAAAAAATTGGTTCAAGCCCTGCGGACAGGAGCTTTCTGGCGCTCTTGTTCAAACAGACAAATTATATCTCCGAAAGTATTGGTTTCTCAGAGTTGGGAATTATATCAATGTATTCTTATGATAGAACTGCATCATAAAGGAAATTCAATTCAAATAATAGTTTATTTATCAAGATCAAATGAGCAATCTGAGAATGAGAACTGCACCATGGAAGAAATCAAATTCAAATAGCTGAAATTAATCTGACTCTCTCTTATAGAACAGGATGACATGTACGAGTATGAACACAGAGCATATAATAAAGCTTAGATAGAATACCTAATTATTCTTCTTCTTCTATCATTTACTATGTGCTTGGCAGTTACATTCTACACATCGAACAAACGGTTTGCTGGAACGGATAGCCAACCACTATGCACCAAATACCTAATTATAGTATTCTGTGAAAACATAGAAGTACGATTCATTATTGGAATTTCGAAAAATCATATCTCCGAAAGTATAAGCTTGTTGGAGTAAAAAACAGACAAATTATATCTCCGACAGTATGGTTTCTCAGAGTAGGGAATTATATCAATGGATTCTTATGAAAGAACTTCATCTTAGCATAAATTGAATTCAAACATCATAGAAGAATCTAAATTCAACAAGAGTGCCAAATATTATCAATCCAAAACCAATAGACGAATTCTACCCAACAACGAACTCATCCGAGATATTCATTCCTCAATTCTATGATGAACGATAATATATATCTTTCCACAAATCCACTCCAATACACCAATATTCCAGTTTTGTTTTTAGTGGAGATATTCTGAACTCAATATTATTAACTTACCATTACCATTCCCATCATCATATGGATTGACCATAGGCATGAAAATATCAACCAACAAAAAGTATGATATTATATTATAATTCTCATATTTCTACGATTGCTGGAATGAATGAATTAGACAACGTCATGTCTCAGAAAAATAATAAGTTGATATTATAACAATTCATAGAATACCCACAGAATAATTATATCATTCTGTGAAAACAAAGAAATACGATTTATATTGAAATTTTGAAAAATCATATTTAATTTGGAAATTGTTATGTAAAAAAAACTTTTTTTTTGTTACTCCGAAACCATCTGTCCGATTTCGCCCAATAATGAACTTATGCCGAGATATTTATCTCCCAAACATACTCTGAAAATTTCAACTGCCTAGCTCATTCCATTCGAGAGTAATCGTGCCTACGGCCAGCCGGACAGAATGAATTTCGACCACTGATTCTTGATCCGTGAGTCGAACCAAATCGTATAAGACCATTTTCATCGAAAAATTCGAAAGTTACAGACATTTGGGCAAATTGATAAGCACTCAGTTCCGAGGAACTAGAGCGCCAAAAATAATCCTAGGGCATATCCGTATTATTTACCAACATTCGAGTGAAATTATTCTACAGAACTACAACTTTCCAAATACATATTTCTTATCCTGGAAATTACCCATCTCACCCACCCTATTCGTTTCTAAACATATTGGTGCCAGGAATATAAGGTCACGAGATTCGATCAAACAACCACGATGTAAATATCTAATAAATAGTCTCTACTCATATTCTTGTGAACAAACGAATAACACGCACAAAATGTTGGAGACTGAACCTTATCTGTCATTAAACGATCCAAGAACAGTGCAAGATGTCCCTCAATACGTAAGTAGTTTGAGTATCCATACTCGTATACAGATCATTTTTCCAGTAATTTTTTTTTTTTCATTTTTAATCGTATTATTCTTGTTTTATTGAAAACAAATTGAAGAATTAATGAAATCACTCATGTGACGTCAGTAACTTTATCGTGCTCGTTCTCCTATTGATCAATACATCTACCTGATTTTTAACCCCGTACATTATATACTGTTCAAATTGGCATATTCTAGAAATTATTAAAAATTAGTATTCGGATAAATAGGCAAATCCATTGAATAATCAATAATTGTTGATGTAAAGGCAGGAGCTTTTGCGCACATGTTCTATTGTCTCTTCACCTCTATTGGACACTCTTAATCGAGCCATCGATATAGACCGTTTTCTCAGCTTTTATAAGATATGAATACATTTCGTAGCATTTCAATGACAAACTTGAGTAAGGAGAGTCTAAGAACACAGAATTTTCAATTCTGACATATGTATTCTATCGGAATTGGAATTCATAAAAATCCAATAATACACGAAAAAACTTACAACTCAAGTAATTTCAGGATATGATATTCATGAAACTCCGCGAAAATTATCATTCCACAAGTAATTACCAAGATTTAAATGGATCGGATTTGTATATTTTGAGTTGTAGAAGAAATAACAACAAAAGTTCCGATGTGTATAGCTCCAAAACCATTCGGCCGATTATGCCTATTATTAACGAACTCAAATGTCGCATTCGGATGCGCAACCTACCCTGAAAATTGCAAGTCGCTTTCACTTTCCGTGAGATACATCATATTTTTCATAATTTTTTAAAATTTTCTAGTGATACGGTTCTACAACTAGTTACCAAGTTTCAATTCGATCGGATCTTTATTTAATGAGTTAGGTTTTGAAGGCACTCGCAAAATTTCAGCCATGTCCAACAAATGTTTCTGAGATATATCATTTTTTTTTCAATAATTTTTTGAGCGTATGTTCTGGGGAATATAGCGTTATCATTTTGCCCAAATGTCTGTAACACTGCTTTGATTCTGCAAAATCATTCGAAGGATTTTTCTCATCTATGGAACACAATTTCATCTTGTAACACATCATATTCAATTGATAATTTTCTGCAGATATAACTCTCGAACATAAGGGATCGTATTCAACAGAATGGGTTGTTGTTCTTGTTGATTATTCTGTTGTACTTGATTATTCGTTCTTCTATCTAAATTCATGATTGATATGTTTATGAATTGCCTCGGATATCCATTATCTTCAAGAAATTTTTTGATGGAATCAATTTCATTATTTCGAATTTCAAGAGTAGAACAAATTAGGTTAGCTCTATCATAAAGTGTTTTAATAACACCTCTTTTCACACTAAGTTGATGGTTGGAATAGAAATTTAAATATCTATATTTCTAGGTGTCTGCTTTCTGAAGACACTCGTTTCGAAATGGTTCGGATTCTTAATTATCGAAACATCTAGAAAAGAAAGCTGTTTATTTTTCTCTATTTACAAAGTGAATTTTATTGTAGGTTCCTTTGAATTTATGGAATCGAAAAATTTGCCTAACTCTTCTCTACCATGTTGCCAAATTACAACTATATCGTCAACATATCGCCACCAAGCTTTTGGTTTCAACAAATATGTATCCACAAATTTTTCTTCGAAATTTTCCTTGAATATATTACTCATGACAGGTGATAAAGGCGAACCCATTGCCATTCCAAAATTTTGTCGATACAAAATTTTGTCGATAAAAAACAGCTCCTAGTTGGAAATAGGTGGTATTCAAACATACATCAAGCAATTCCATAATATCATTAGCATTAAATTTTGAATCTTTAATCACCGAGTGATCATTTCGTTCGAACTATTTGAAACGATTTATCGACAGGAACATTGGGGAACAAACTGACAACATCAAAACTTACTAGGATGTCATTTTGGTACAAAATTAAATTTTGTAGTTTTTCAAGAGAAAACCCAGAAAGAAACCTTTTAATAAATACAATTCTGTTTTGGTTCTGGATCTTTTCAGAGATGCAAGCAATTGTTTTCACTTGAAAACACAAATTTAGAACGCAGTCTTGTTCGTAATAGTAATTTTTCGGCAACCGTCCGGGAAGTGGGCGCACTTCCTGGACGGTTGCCGAAAAAATAATTTTCATTCATAGTTATCTTAATATATATATTTCTTGTGTGCGTGTGTATGTGACTGAACTCCTCCTAAACGACTGGACCGATTTTGATGAAATTTTTTGTGTGTGTTCGTGGAGATTCGAGAATGGTTTAGATTTACAATTTGGTCTACTGGAAAATGTTTTTGGCGTTGGAGTTTGAGTTGGCGTTGAAGTTGGCGTTGGGGTTGGAGTTGAAGTTGGAGTAGGAATTGTGGTTGGCATTGGTTATGGAGTTGGCGTTGTAGTTGGAGTTGTAGTTGGATTGGAGTTGGAGGTGGAGATGGAGGTGGAAATGGAGATGGAGGTGGAAATGGAGATGGAGGTGGAAATGGAGATGGAGGTGGAAATGGAGTCGGAGTCAGAGTCGGTGTCGGTGTCGGAGTCGGAGTCGGAGTCGGAGTCGGAGTCGGAGTCGGAGTCGGAGTCGGATTCGGAGTCGTCGGAGTCGGAGTCGGAGTCGTCGGAGTCGGAGTCGGAGTCGGAGTCGGAGTCGGAGTCGGAGTCGGAGTCGGAGTCGGAGTCGGAGTCGTAGTCGGAGTCGGAGTCGGAGTAGGAGTCGGAGTCGTAGTTGGAGATGGAGTTGGAGTAAGAGTTGGATTTGGATTTGGAGTTGGCGTTGGCGTTGGCGTTGGGCAGGCGTTGAGGAGGCAGTACGAAGTCTGCCGGGCCAGCTAGTATTAATATATAATTCAATATTTATTAAGAAAGTGTATGTAGTATTTATCAATATATACTTTCTCCATATTTTTGTGTTTTTCGATTTTTGTATGTTTTTTCACATTAGGGGCGCCGAAGGCCGTTTCTCCCCCTCCCCCTCACCCCTCGGAAAAGCTCTTAGCTACGGCCCTGACCAACACTAACACATTTCACTAGTGAAATGTGTGGTGGTCATCAACGATTCCAAAAATTCTCAACTTAATTATCACGCATCAACAAAAAATCGTTTCGGATAAGATGCGAATGGGAAACAACTGCATCTTTTAACCTGGGGTTAGCCCAGGCCGCCAAGAACCCATGGTACGCCACCGTGTTTTCATCCAAAAGGTGCTCAAACCTGTATGGACATGTCCCGGTTTAACACATCAAATAGCTTGTTTGATTATCTACTGCCCATCCATGAAATTCAATATAATGAAATTTCTGATTCACATTTATTAATTTCAGGTACAAAATCTGCTTCATATACTTCAAAATAAATTTGATCACACATCAGATCAAATATTGTCTAGAATAGAAGATATGGGAAAGAGAATAGATGATTTGGAACGAAATATTGGAGATCTTATGACGCAAGCAGGAATAGAAGAACCGAATAAATGAGTGTTTTAATATACCGTGCACTATATTTTATATATGGGGGGAATACCTGTTTGATAAGTTAAGGGTTTTCAAATCATAGATTTCATTTTGAGTTGTAGGAAAAACAGAGTCTTTTCGGGAAAAATTATTTTAAATTTTTTGATTCAAAAACGGAGGAGTTTCCATTAATAATGAAGAACAATATCAGCCAAATGGACTACACAGCTACGTTTGCAAGACCTTGCCCTATTGATGGATGGTTATAGAGCCGTCTTGCTTGAGATAATCATCGTATACTACCAATCTTTCAATTTTGGCAACAAAAAGTTTGCGAAATGCCTAATTCCAAAGACAAACGTGGAATGGAGAAATCTGAGTTCAATTCTTCACATCACTAATACTCAAGAGATCGAATATTTGTGTCAATTTCACAATACCTGGACGAGAAGGTGCTTCACAATTTTTGTAGAGAATTTCTATGCGTGGTTGAAGCGTAAATGGATCCATTTTATTAATTGGATAGTTCCTAGTTAACAAAAAATAATTACAGCTCAATTAAAAATTAAACCTGTAATTAGAAATCCCTGTACTGACCTATTCACTGTAATTCAATAAATAAGTAAAAAATATAAAAGCAAGGATTAAAATGGTATATTCTTTCTCAGTAAAAACTGTTCTGTAGTTCTGTGGGTATCTAAGTGATGAAAGATGAAAGTATGGGCTTGTGATACATCGTTTCGAAGGTCTCGTCATTCTCTATTCAGAAATGTTATCACTTTCATGTTTATTGCAAATATCAAATTAGAAAAAAATAAAATCAACCCAGTAAACATTGATGCATCTCAGTAATATAGCTGAAACATTTCACGTGTAACATGAAACATTTCATTCATAGGGGTAGAGATGTTTCAGAAACATCTACGAGATCGTTAATGTCCAAGGACATTTATGCTTCAGTGGAAACATATCTCAGAAAACGTCTCAGTAACATATCATTGAAACATATATTATATGTTTCAATGATTTGTTACTGAGACGTTTTCTGAGATATGTTTCCACTGAAGCATAAATGTCCTTGGACATTAACGATCTCGTAGATGTTTCTGAAACATCTCTACCCCTATGAATGAAATGTAACGTAGATATTATCTACGTTACTTTTAACGTTAATTTGGTCTCATTGCAATATACCAAGGATATGTTACAGACCAATTTTTCACTGGAACAAAAACATTCTTGATTCTACTTCAATCTTCAGGTGTTTCATTAGGTTTGTACCAAATCAAGAAATTATCGGAGAATGCATCGTCAGGATTCGGAGCAGTATAAAAAATGTGACTTTTCTACCTACTGCTCCGAATCATGACGCTGCATTGTACGATAATCTCTTGATTTGGAACAAACCTATCGTAAAGAGTAAATATACAACATTACACTTAAATCCTTGGTGTCAACAAGAATACTATCGAAGGTTCTAGTCAATATATTAAACAAATGTTATCAAATCGAGTTTTTATTCTTCATTTATGCAAAGGTGTACAACAAAACCTGAAATCGAAATATTAAATAAAAATATATTATATAGCACAAAAAATTTAATAAAATGAAAAAAACTTATTCTTTCGTCGTTGCTCCATGATATAATATAAATATATTATTAGAAAAGTTATCAAAAAAAAAAATCAATTAAGTATGATATTATAAAGAATTCACCTCCTTATCACCGCTGGATGAAACCATATATTTATTAATCACTTATTAGTTTCAAAGAGTATGAACTAATTTATCCTATCGCACAATGATGAATGAAACTTAAAAACTGCCAAAACTTCTACTTTCCACCAAATTAAATGATCATCAACAGACATAACCTCCACTCCTAACCACGCGTAATCTGTGATCCATGGGTCTGTCGCACAGAACACCAATATGGCTGCCCGCATCCGTCTACCGCCAACCAATCAGAATCAGCAATCAGCATTCATTATTTGACATTAGGCTTATTAAATCTTTGAGACAAGATTTATTCTTGAATATATATTCTTGAAGAGATAATGATATATATTTATACGTATCATTGTCGTTTGACGGAAAACTGAAAAAAAAAATGTTGGAAAGGCTAATGTACCTATACTTGAATAAATAATTTAATATACATATTTCACCGATATTGCTTTTTTTTAGAGGCCGTGTTACATTTAAACATTTCCGTTAGATTACTGGAATGTTTTCTAATGCCCACATAATATACCTATATTATATGTCTCATATTTCATGTCACTGTGATATATCACTGATGATGCGAAGCGATGTTCCATATAAACATTTGCGAGATGTTCATGAAACATAACTTTGCAATGTTTCAAAATGCTTCACCCATATCTCATATGAAATGTTTCTGTAATATATCATGTTTACTGGGAAGTGACACAATATCAAAAACTAAAATGTAATACGAAATGTAGCAAAAAAATTATGAATGTGAATGAAGTAGATGTTCAAAGTGTTGACCGCGAACGCCTTGGCAACATCCTAACCTAAAAACATAAAAAAGCACTGACGTGAAGTCAGTACTCTTTGGCGCGAGAGTTCACGTTGGCTTATTTGAATTGAATGATGAATGTTTCAAGCTCAGTGAATAGAGCGAGCCGCGGATCTACCCAGAGGGTAGTGGACACCATTCACTGACGGGTCATAAATTAACAGTGCTGTGTCTAAGATGGCATAAGGATAGAGTAAAACAAAGTTGACAGAGAACACAACTGACTTTCCTTGGTCACACAAGCTCCCATGAGCTTCTGAGGTATCTTCTTGGGTAAGGCTTGGTAGGGTCAGTATAATCATAATCGTGTTTATAGCACGCGCGCCAAAGCAGATTGACCCCACGTAAATGGTCTCTTAGCCTTTTTCTTTCATTATGGAGTCAATCTGCAATTTTCGAGCGTGCTATAAACATGATTATGATTATACTGACCCTCCCAAGTCTTCCCCAAGAAGATACCTCAGAAGCTCATGGGAGCTTGTGCGACTGAGGAAAGTCAGTTGTGTTCTTTGTCAACTTTGTTACACTATCCTTATGCCATCTTAGATACAGCACTGTTAATTTATGACCCGACAGTGAATGGTGTCCATAATAGAAATTTTTGTTAATATCAAGTCAAGCTTTATTATCGGTAGGTGAAGAATAATTGGGCTAATAATATATTCACTGCAAAACAAGATTTCCATACAATATTTACTGTATAATAAATTTACTGACTTTCCAAGGGCAAGGAATTCCAACAAGAGCTTGATTTATAATATTGGTCTTTGCCAATTATTTCCCAAAATATATAATTCGATATATTACATGCTAACGTCAATTATATTCGTTTTAATATATTATTCGTTTAATTTACAGTGCTAAAAATTGTGCAATTTACCAAAACATACTACATAATTTAGAGGTTCAGAAAAAGTGGGAACAGTTTGGAGTTTGATGTCAGGGCTCGAGTGATGTTAATTGGAGTATATACTCACGAGTTATCTTGTCGAGCTGATAAAATCATTATAGAACATGACAACGTTGCCAAATCGCAAAAACGTATAATTACCTAAAATTTATTTAAATCGAAGAGTGCAAATGATATTGAGAATCAATATTAACTTAGATAGAAACTTAGGGATAATGCATGGTTAGGACTATGCTATAAATTGCATGTGGGAAAAAGCCTTTTTTTTTTAAATAGTGCAAGTGCTCGTCAAATAAATAAAGACAAAACATTTATTTAGATATTGACTGAAAGAATTTGTTTCTTGAACTGGAAACAGTAATCAATGTTATTCTAGAAAAAAGATTTCTTCACAAAAATCTGAAATATTCAATAGCTACCCAGTACAAAGGCATAGACTAATGTCTAAAACAAAAAACAGAGATTATAAATATCAAATTTATTCACAGAACAACTTCTATTTTTCTTTACGGTCATGTAAAAGTGAATTATGTAGTTTAGAGACTTCAGCATCTACCAACTCTGGCACCACAAAACCCTGCTCATTGATGAAATTAGCTACACTTTTTTTGGAGGAGGTTTCATTCAATTTTCCATTGGAATCTTTACAACTCAATTTCAGATGATAAATATCATCATACCTAAAAATAAATATTTTGTGGTAAATTAGGAAAATCATCAGATCTTAAGTAGTTTGGAAATATTGGATATTTTTTGTATCGACTATATTCACATGTTTGGCACATGATATGTACCTAGTAAAATTGTGTCTCATTGGATATCTATACTTTGTTTAGATATATTTTCAAATGTAATACATACACGCTATTATTTTTTTTTTGATATTATTATTTCTAATATACATAAACAAATAAATAGATTTCTACGAATCCTAAAAGTTTTAATGCGGCCCTCTTTAACTGCGCTCTTTTTATTTTGGCAGGAGCAATGCTTTAATATGGAGTAGGACGTCATAATGAATGGGCATAAATCTGCTGATTTGCTACGGCATTAGAATGTTGTTTTTAAATCGCACAAGATCTGCGTTCAAATTCTACAAGTTTCATTAATGTTAAAACTTTTAGTTATTTATCATAGATTAGCTCCACCATAGGAAAACATGTGAATATACAATAATTGAATACATTCATGTCCAATCAAGACTGAATCCAATTTCTGACAATTTTATTCATTGTGATAACTTCTTCCGGATGATAGAAACAATTATTAAAAGAAATAGAAAGCGCTTGAGTTTCACAAGGTACAGTATACTATGTCATATATTTCCTGCTTTATGCCACTCTAAAAAATTGAAATAATCTCAAAACAAATTCAAAATGACAATTAACCTGACGTTATTCCTGAATGGCATCATCTATATAATAATATATATACACAATAAAAAGCAAAATGGTAACAATGCCACCAGAAAACCTACCCACATAAGACCATCTTTCACTTAAAACTACTATAGACCTACATTCAGTCAGTCATATTAAGCCAAAGATATTTATATCAACATATATTTTAACATTAATGTATAATTATACATAAATTGTACCTACTTTTTCAGATAAGAACAAGCTTCCCAAACTGTGTCCTTTTTGGAGTTTTGTTGTATACACACAGCAAATATACCTTTCTCTTTGTAAGTTGTGTATAATGTGAGCACACCCATCATAAAGAAGTATGTTGTCACGGAAAATATCAAAATGGGCCTGAAAGCAAGATCATTTTCGCAATTTTCTACAAAAACAAATTATCATGCAAATGATTCATGTCGATGAACTCACTTGGATTGGGGGAATGGGTATAAAAAATCCCAGACAAGAGCAAACATTGCAACTCCAACAGCTATACCACAAATCAACAATCTTCCATCCATAAGGGCAAAATTTTCAACATAGTTGTATTTTTTTGTAAGAACCTAAAAACAGAAGAGATCAGACAAGTCAGATTGTTGTAATTATTCTTACCTCTTTAACTGCATCATCTAAGGAATTTTTAACAGCAGAACCATCCCATTTGTTGATTTTAGTCGGCTAAATAGCAAAATTAAATTAATTAGTATCCAGAGGAATAGCATATATCGAATAAAATTAGAAATAAAATGTTCAACTTGCCTTGTTAGCCGCATCATCTTTGTCTTTAATGTCTTGGTTAGCCATCCTTTCTTAAATTGCCTTAATAAGTTTTTGGTTCCTAATAGATTCGATTTGTTTAGATTCCCATACATAAATGTCAAATTGCACTATGACACGTATGACAGAATTACGACAACCAACCACAGTATCGCCACGTACAGTTCCCCCAGTTAAAAGTTTTTCTATGGCCCAACAACTAATATCTATGAAACCGCATAGAATAATTTACTGCATATTCCCAAGGTCCCTAGATGAACAATTTAACGACCTTGGGGTATAAAGGACTGCTTCTACTCTATGGTCCATGAAGGATTCAGCTGTTGGGGGGGCAAATAAACAATACAAATGCTTACCTTTGTTTCAGTGTACCGTTGTTCGTAAATCAGAGTTTAGGTACTACAAGAACTGATAAATTCGACTTATATAATGTCTATGCTCAGCTCTGATCCAACAATAGACTAAAATTACTTCTAAACTATTTCATAATTCATATACTGCTAATGATTGGGGCTAATATAATTGAATAAACTGAATATTAATATTCGAAAACTTCAAACTAAAAATAGTTTTTATATTTATCGACAGGTTTTATTAGAGCAATGCTGGAACTTTGACTGACACAAATTCAACATTTTTCTATATTGTGATACGATCAATTCATGAGCCACTCAATTACTCAATTAAACTATCATTCTATAATCTTCGAAACCTTTTTTGAATTGAGAATGACAAAGCCGAATATTTATGATCCGCCTTTCTTGTTTTAAACTCCCTTCTATTTGTTTGAAATTGACTCCCTGATCTATAAATATTGTATGAATAGATGCTTGGACCGGAAGCCAATTTGTTATCGACAGCTTCATACAAAAAGCAATGTTCAGTGTAGCCAGATCCTCACATTTTCTTAGACATGATATATCGGTTATATTCTTGCAGCTTTTTATAATCAGTTTTCTCAATCTGGGACAACCTTCAGTAATAGCTTTTATAGCATTATTTTTTATCTGAAACATTTTTTTTTTCAAAATATTAGTTCGTTAGGTAATTAGCAATTGTGAATAACGAATTTTAAAGAGCACTACTTATTGCAGATATATCGACAGTAAGAGGAAGTTTGTTAAAGTCACCAAACAAATTATCTTGTAATAAATAGCCCTATAATAGATCATTTTGGTGATGAACGAAACGCAACAAAGAAACTATGAAAACCTTTCTCCACGTCAGCAAAGTTGTAGCGTCTTTTCTAGATATTATTACCATCTCTTACCAGATATCCCTGAATCTGAAACATAAGGTAACCTAACAAGTTAATGTACATATTTAAGTATCAAAGGAATATAGCAAACCAGAGGGAACACACCTAAGCCTATACGAGTACACCGTGATTGATATCGAAACAATTATTAATTTGTGGTCTAGGATATAAGTCTGTTTCGAATTGGATTCGCTTATTTTTTTATCAATACCTAGAAAATTCATTGTCCTTAAAGATTGAAGATGCTTACAGATCTTTGTAGCTCATTAAACATTTCTATTAAACTTTTCTATACTATGTTTTGAGTGAAGAAGTATAAGTTTGCGTACATATGCAAAATCGACAAATAATGCTCTTTAAAACTCTTTTGTCTTTTGTATTCAAGATCAATTCAAACTCTTAATCGATCAGGTACACCTTCCAACATCCTGTGAAATCAATTACTTCCAAATTGCCCATTTCCTTCTTTCCATCCAGAAAAACAATTTCCACATCTTCATCATTGATTTGATTGCCGAAAGTGAACTTCAGCGTTTTCAAGTTTGTCAAATACTTCCAAATGACGGAAAAAGTCTTGCCATTCAGATTAAAAGCTCTGCGGAACCCCAAATGTTCTAATTTTTTACAAAGAAATATACTCTGAAAGGAATTGAATTGAGTCCGATACAACAAAGTGATAATGTTGCCGTGAAGATGCATAGAAACCTGTTGATTTCAGTCCCGGAGATCCTGATGTCTAATGCTTTATATTATTTAGATTTAGATTATCGGCAAACAATTCCCCGAATAATTTTCGTGAACGAATTCGACCATATAATACCTTACCCTAAACCCGCGAATAAGTTGCTTGCATACTCGTATTCTACGAAGTATTAACTGTACCATAGATTCTGGTAGTACCCTCTATTTCCTGACAATAATCAGATATCTCATTTTCAAGATGTCTTGAACTCCTGGTGTATTCTCTGATTTGATATTGTTCAGAACTTTGTGGTAATAGCATGCCTCTTTTGTTGAAAGCGTCGGCCGTCTTGACAATCCCGCATATAGTATCGACATAGCCACCTTTATAAGAACCTCGGAACATAATTAAGTGGCATCATGGTCTGTCCCTAGCAAGGGCGGATCCAGGAGAGGGGTCATGAACCCCCTGTACTGGTTGGACCTTAGCAAAATTCCCTTATATTTTCATAGAAATATGGCTGGTTTGCAAAGCACCTGACCCCACCTCTCCCCCTGTCTTAAGAGCTGGATCCGCCACTGGTACCTAGGATGATTACGTCCTAGTCCAGAATGAACCAGTATTATTTTGTCGGTTAGATTCGCAATCGCCGGTATTTCGTGGAATTGTTTTCGTGAATAGGTACACGGCGTGAATTAGTACAATATACAGTGATATCTATTCTGTTGTTAAATAGTGTGCAGTAAATTTTCCTTTTGATTATTTTCTACTTGGGGTGAGTACAGGCTGTTGAGAACGAAAATGTTGTAACGGTATAAAACCCCGTTACGCTAATTTTTAAGTTTTGCTACCCGTGATGCATTGAACGTGAATTGCGGGTCACCTTATGGTTTCAAATCTTCGTTTTATTTTCAGTTCAAATTGGGAATGTTTTGTCTTTTGTCTCATAAATCCGTATTGATTTTCCACATTTAATATTTCAATAAATTATAGAAATCATTTCAGTATAATTTTGTTCATACCGTGAATTTATAGTTTCAATTCTGTGCGACCAGAATTTTCTGTGGTCATACGATTGGGTACTGACACAATTCAACTCATTGTATATTCACCGGTTGGTGGTTTATCTAACCACACTAAACCGGGTGTTTTCAGTCCGTAAAGGACTTATATCGGTTGACGGTCTTGCATTCCCTGACCCTCTTACGGCAAAAGAATGAACGTCGCTGACCATCGCTCAAGGTTTCTTCATCGCAGAGGATCAGAGTTCGTAAAGATTTCCATAGGTGCCGCTGTTGGGATCTTCTCCCTATCAGTTCGCAACGGATGGAATTAGGTTTCCTAGAACTCGTTCAGTTGTCATTCAGTGTTGCTGAGTCACGCTGATGATTGGTAACAACCATGAAACCGCAGTTCGTGTCTGCTCTTGAATGACGCTCTCCTCTTTGGGTGGACACTGAGCGATGAGGTGACGTAGCCCAGCTCACGCGGAATATTGGTTTATAGTTTAAATTCAATGAATATTTCACCGTATGTCTTTTTTAGTTATTGGCATTTAACAGTTCACCCCATTGTTATTCATATTTTCTTCAAAATTTTTCAAAAGCAAATTTGCGAAATCAGAACAAAGTGAATTTAGAATGATTTTTGAATGTAAACCACAACTACAAGTGTCTGTGAATTCTGAATAATAAAAGTCCAATTCAATGCTACGAAGAGTAAATTCACATAAAATTATTGTTCGACCTGAACTGTGTAAAAATGTAGATAAAACAAAAAATTGATAAATTCTTAAGAATTTATCAATTTGTTTTATCCCCATTAATTATATTTCTACAGCGGGAAAGCAGATTAGTATGTTGAGGCCATCTGCTCAGGGTTAGATCGAAAGGAATAAACTATTTCAAATCACTGCAGGAAATCTGAACATCCTTAATGTATAATTTAAGATGAAGATCTTTTCGAAATTGAACCCATATATAAAAATAAATAGATTATTTGAGCATCTTGATCTCCCATCCAGATGTACCTATCAATTTTTGTTGAAAAATTATTAGAAAAGTCATCAAAATCTTTTATAAAATCGGAAGAAATTAAAGCTTCTATTTCACTCATATTTCTAGCCCATCTTGTCGATTATGTTCTTAACTGAAATGTACTCATCTTCAAGTAGAAATAATCTAACACAATACAATACCAAAGGTTCGACTGAATCATCTGGCGTAAGACTCATAGCGGTGTTGCCATTTTATCATGTTCCAGATTTCCCATTGTAGTCGGCTTTGTCAGCACATGGCCAAAAAATGATCACGATTTTACACGTAAATTCATTGCTTTCACAGAACTTCGACTAGCTTAATTAAAGATTGAATAGGATGGATACATTCAAAATGACCTGGGAATTAACATAGAATAACACTGATTTTACCATCAAAGTTTTTTGAAATCCACGGAATGTACACCAGGTTTTCTATGCATCTTGTTCTGGGTAACACGAAATTGGTCACCTGGAAACATTGATCAGTTAATGTAGCTCCATCGATGCTAAACCCTTTCAAAGTACTCGACATATTCGATACAATGAAATTACAGTCTTCATCTGTTAGTTGTTTCTGTCTGATATCGGATTGAATGAAAGACACATAAAATTCTTCCAAATGTCGGCAATTCAGTGAAATGTCGATCATATCTTTTGTAGTTAGGTTTCCATTATCAGACAAATTCAAAACCCTATAACAAGAATTTTGAATATAATCCTCAGTTGCTATCTACAGTGTGCAAAAGCAAAATAGAACGAATTCGTTCTTTTGGTTACTGTACACAAATTTATGGAAAATCCCGTAACCAAGATAATCAGTTTATTCCATTTGGCTTTTCCTCACTTTATGAATTTTGATTCAAAAGATAAATATTTCCTTTCATGAAAATCATGAAATTACGACTCATCTGAAACTATATTACTGATACTGACATGCTATGTTCCGTGACATTCCTAGCTTTCTATTTGACTGATTAATTTCCGTGGAAGTGATGCGCATCAGTTCAAACCAGAGAAATAGAGGGAAATCCCTCTATTTCTCTGGTTTAAACTGATTTCGCATCAGTTTGGAAGTGATACAGAGCGTCAAATAGAAAGCGACTATATATCAACTATCATCTGATTACTAGTTTTACCCATAGAGAAATAGAAGTCTCTGGTTTTACCACAAACCAACCAGGGGCCCTATTCTCGAAATCTCTCCTGCGACATTTATCGCGTGACATTAACTCTGCGCAGTCTCCGTATGAAAAATAGGAGACTCCGTATTCTTGACTATCGTCGAGCTCTCTTGTCGATTGAAAGTTTTTCTCATGAAGTAAATAGTAGTAGAGAAGACTGAGATAGCCATCTCTGGCGCACTACTTTAGTTCCAAAACAGGCAAATGGCAACGCCGGCATTGCTGATTTTTCGTTTGTTTTGAAATTTTGCGAGGTTATGCAAAATTTCAAAACAAACGCATAAACAAGATATACTAATACTAAACCTCTTTCTAATTTCTATTCGTATTGAATGTTGATCCGGAGAACGAAGTGATCCACGTTTTTCGTTACAGATTAGTGTTTTAATCATTCTGTTTTATTTTCATATTGTGATGATTTGAAAATATGTTGAAAATATTTTAGGATCCAACAAATGCTGTGTTCCTAATTGTTAAGATAAATGTAGTTTTCCGAGAGCAGATACCCAGCTAACCATTTTCAAACTTGAACGGAAAAAGTGAACAATCCATTGTTGAGAAGCAAAATTAATGAACAAGTACGCAAGAGTTGTTTTGTTGGTGATAGGCATTTCCCAGATGAAGTAAAATTAGATAGAGGTCTTTGGAAGACTGCTATCCCCGTTTTATAATTTTATATGTCTGGTAAGTTACATTTGTCGAATTTAAGCGAGTCACCGGAACAGAGTGGAACATAACCGATGTTGGTTATGATAGCAAGGGATTGGTCTTAACCACTCTGTTCCAGTTACTCGCTTCAATTCGTCTATTGTCAGTTATGTATTTTCAATAGTTTGGAAACAAAACCATATCGCTTTATTAAGTTCTCAGCACCAAATAAATATATACACAAGGAATTGTATATATATATATTTCATTGGTGCAATGGATTGAATGAACGAATTAGTACTGAGAACTTGTATTCATTTTCTATTTAACCGATTTCTTTAACTTGTTATTATATAATTATAATTTGCAGAATATTCAGATGGAAATGGAGAAGACATTGAAACTAAAATAGACACCAATGATGTTCACGAAGTTCAAGGATTCTCTGTCCTAACTCTCCCAGCTGATGGTGTTCAGAGACAAGCATCGAGGCTAGAAGATATACAGAAAATTCAAGAATGATATTACCAGGCAGTGTTTTTTATTACTTAGTTACTCAGTGCTTTTTACATTATATTATTATGCCACATGGAAAATATAGTGTGTACTGAAACTAATTTTACAGGAAAAAGTAGATTTCAGGCCAGTTAACTGTGTGTTGTTTGTGGACTCAGTAACTACTGCCTGTGAATTATTTGTGAAGAAGTGCTATTTATATTTTTGGAGTAAGAGAGTATTCATGCAATTGTGAGGGGTACTGATTGTGAATTCAGAATTGTTTTGGATCAAAACTTTCAAAGTATGGACCCAATCAAAAACATCACGACACAAAATATATCAAACATTGTGAAAAACCCATGAGAAAATAAAATTATTTTACTGTCTACATTTGTGAATTTCCTGAAATTTAGGTCCAAATGAAAAAATATGACATGATATGAAACAACCCCTATTGGAATAATACGTTTTGTTTCATTTGCAGTGTCAGAATCCGAATGAAAGTATTCAATTTCAATATGAAGCATTTCAAATTTTCGCGCTTATTTGTTATAAATATCCGCCAGAAAACTTCCAAAACCAGCCGCGTGAGGTCGCTGAACCACATCAAAGCATAGGAGATTTCATATATATATATATGTGTTCTTTCTCTACTACTAATAGGCGGTAGAGATTGTTAATTTCGGGAGACTCCTCTTGACCATTAACATTATTAGTATTCTGTGTTCTTTACCTCGTCCATAGACAACTTTCGTTCTCGAGTTGTTTTTTGTTTTGTATCATAGAGACATATTATTAGGGAATCCAACGACCTGTCAAAACTAAAGCAATATGGCGACTGTTGGCACACATTGTATTGTTTACTTTGAATTTTATGATATATGTCCATAATTATAGTGGTATATTGTTCGTTTTTTGATTTCCTGTTCGTATTTGGGTTGTATTTTTAATTTTGAATAATAATACAAGTAAAAAAATGCCTCTTACATGCATTATGGTTGGCTGTGGATCTCATCACGACAAGGATATAGTATGTTTCCAAGTACTACACAGAAGTTTTTGTCTAGTAAAAATGAGTTATTCAGAAAGCGAAGAACCCTATGGCTAGCTGAAATCAAGAGAAAAGTTTCAAAGCTCAAGTATCAGAGAGTTTGCAGCAGTCTGCTGCGTTCAGTACAATGAAGTGTCGTGGATCCCTCGAGGATTGTTATATCCAGATTCTACTATGTATTCATCAATAAATAAGAAGAAAAATCCAAGGGCTTTTATCTGTTTTTATATTATTTGTTTGTCATGCCATGCTATTAATGTGTGGACATGAAATAAAAAATCAAGAATTTTTTATGTAATCTATTCCATTTTTATAAAAATCCAGACCTTTTCATCACATTTATTACAATATCAGGTACCATTAGGAGTGTCAACTGGTCATACACAATCAAAATGAAATCTTCTATTTGACAGTCATTCCCATCACATTTTATCATCGCACATGCATCATCCGCTGTTGCAAATGCAATAGTGAATAAATTCAGCTGTACCCTCTTCAGATGTGGAATATTTTGCCATCAGTCCTGGCATAATAACTTCTGAATGAAATTTCTTAGCAGTTTCTAAGTTCTTTTCCCATATTTCCAGATCATTCGTACTAAACAAATATTTGGAGACCATATAACAAAATCACAAAAATGCGACTGTGAGATGAATAGTTGCACTTGTATTTGGTAGTAACAACTGTGTGTTTTTTAAAAGTAATCATTCCAGCTTGAGCTATTAGACAAGAACTCTTCATTCGCAAATATACATGTATGTCTTGTACGTTGTGGTATATAATAAATCAAATACGTTGCAATATCCATATATAAGATTGGAGGAACACCATCAATTGAATTATCCACTACCCAGATCAGAAACATTCAATGTGAAAGGATCTAAGCCATTAATTAATCCCAACTTTAATATATAACTGTAATAAAATGAAATGTAAACACATGATGATAAAACATATGTTTATTGTTTACTTATGATAGCCGTAAACATTACGTCAGAAACTGTGAAGTATTTGGATTTTGGCAACGTTTGGCAACAGCGGACAACATATCTCTTTCGGGTCTTCAGTCAAGAATACGGAATTAATAGTATTATGTGTGAGATGGGATTTCTCGTATGAGTTCTCGCATGAGAGTACTCATCTCTACGAAAGTCGAGAATACGGGCCCAGATGGTTCGTTTCGGCTTTGGAGGAATTCTCGCTCATTTGGCCTTGAGAATAACCTCTATGTTCTAACCCTAACCTAACTGTTGAAATTATTCTACTGCCGGATTTGCTTCGAAAACTATTTACATCCTATATTAGATTGTATAATGTTTTTCCAATACGAAATTTCCAACAACGAACTCATTTCGTAGAGTTCTACGTTCTAAACATTTTTGTGATTACGATTTTCCACGAACCTAGTCGAACGTCGTATAATCCGAATCCTCAGTCCGATTGGCCAAGGGGTCGCGTGATCACATATCTTCGATTTTATTGGCATCCCGAAGTAATTCGAGAATAGGTATTGGTACAGTGACTATATTCTCAGAATATAGTGACTAAATTCTCAGAATATAGTCACTGTACATATAAGGCCAAAAGTACGCCAATACTAATTTCGTTCATAAATGCACGAAGTGAAATATCTGGTTAGTCTGTGTTGCTAAATACTTCCTTTAAGAAGATACTGGCTATTGCCTAGTTGGTCATAAATCCCCATATAATAGTAATAAAAGAGCATTCTGAAGAATTCGCACCATTGACTAAAATTACTCACTTCAAATTATCAAGTCTAGGCAGATCATCGAAGAGTGAGTTGTCTTTGAAGGATGTACCTTTTAAATCTAACATCTTGAGTTGTTTACATTTTCTTAAAACAGCTTTCACAGTCTGAGAACTCAGGTTTTTACAATATCTTATAATGAGATATTGCAAATTAGGCAAACATCGATAAATTTGTCTAAGAAGAGCAGAAGCTTCAATAACGTCTTTAATATAGACTTTTTCTAGCTGACCGAACATCCAAATCTTTTGAAGAGCCATATTAACACTGTCTGTAGTGCGGAGCTTTTGAATTTTCAAATTTTTCCATAATGAAGGATTCAAAGCACCTTGCTTCCATTTTTGACATACCTTGAACAAACGAATTGTGATTTTTTTCAAACACAAGTGTTTAGTTGGAATTAATAGCATTAAGAGTGAAAGAAGGGCACATAAGAAAGTAGTTGTCGCATTCATATGCACAACCTACCCTAAATATTGCAACTCGCTATCTCTATTCGTTCTCAGTTTATCGTGACATAAATAATATTTTATTATAAATTTTTTTTTAATTTTCTAGTGACACGATTCTGACAAATTCTCACAAACATCTTTTTATTGGTATTCTATAACTAGCTACCAAGTTTCAATTCGATTGGATCTGTATTGGTTGATGACAAAATTAATATCAGGTTATTAAGTTATCGTGGGGCCAGAATCAAATTTGACCTCAAATTCTTCATCAGTGAGTTGAACCTAATTGTTTGAGACCATTTTCCACCATTTGGGCAAAATGATAACGCGCAAAAACAGGAATTTCGAAGTTGTAGACAGATGAATGTTGTGGTTCAATGTGCGAGTTAATAATTAATGTGAAATAAGAAAGATGAAGATTACATCAGGAAGAAGAAAAAGTGGGAAACCTCTGTGGACAGGGGCTTTGGGGCTCTTATCAAACTACTAGCGAGTAATTATTCAAACTTTGATTCATCATATATCTCTGAAAGTATTGTTTTCTCATGTTGGGTTTCAGGAAGCTTCGATTAGTTTAATTGTGGATTTAATTGGGTGATTGCATCAAAAATGGGCTGGAAATTATATATTAACATAGAAGAGTTGGGAATTATATCAATGGATTCTAATGATAGAATTGCATCATAAAAAATTAAATTCGAAACGTGGGTCTATGACTCACCTAAAGTGTTGCATTCTATGAAATCATAAAATTACGATTAATAATTGAAAAATCATATCTCCGAAAGTATAGTTTGTTAGAGTTGAGAATAATATCAATGGTTTCTTATGATGAAACTACATCTAAAAAAATTGAATTTACGGTGTCAACAACCGGCCGGACGGTTGGACATAATCAATTTTGACCACGGATTCTTGATCAGTGAGTCGAACCAAAACGTTTAAGACTATTTTCAGCCAAAAATTCGAAAATTACAGACATTTGGGCAAATTGTTAAGCACTCCGTTCCGAGGAACAAGAGCGTCCAAAAAGCACAAAATAAAGGGAGTTGAGCTAGATAAAGAAGGAGGTCCCATAGAAGAGGAAGAATAATTATAAGAGTTTTATGCCTCATTTCATTATCGGCGAACAATAATTCGCTCTCACTAATACAGACGAATAATCCTTTGATTATTGTCAAGAATATTCGTGGCGAATAACTTGTACAGGCGAATAAATTGTTCACATAATCGTATTCGTGCTTATTCGTCTGCACTCTGGGAGTATATCTTAATTATTAATAATTAATATTAATGAGGCATATAAGACACAGAACTACAGAAGATACTACCAAAACCAAATAGAATATGCATGAAGAGACGAGAAAAATAAGTTACATAGGGCCGGTTTCTCGATTGCGAGTTAACTCGAGGTTGCGAGTTGCGCATGTATTTAGCGATATTCATGAACGCGTAAAGGCTGGTTTATGCTGGCTGGTAACTTTAACTTAATCATATATATATAATATATATAGACATTTATTTTTAGTGTTATGCTTTATAATCAGAATAAATAATCCGTTAAACTTATTAATTATTATTATTAATAATAAGTAAACGGATTATTCAGTCTCAGTATCAACCATAGCGTTAGAAATCTATGTTTCAATTTTTAAGTTAGGGAATAAGTTAAAGTTACCAACCAGCCTTAACACTCGGGTTACCCGCAACCTTGAGTTAACTCGCAATTGAGAAACCGCCAAACCGGCCCTATGGGCCGGTTTCTCAATTGCGAGATGCGCATGTATTAAGCCATGGAGGTAGAAGGAAGTGGAGGGGGCATAAAGATCGAAACTTGTCACGTACTCCGCCATATTGGTGTGTCCCAATTTTCCGGAATTCCAACCATAGAAAACTCACAATTTCATGTTTATAACAAAGGATTTGCCCATACCAATATGGCCGATTTTATGTGACACTTTCGTTAGAAGGGAAATATAGCACATGCTCCCTCCACTTCCTTCTACCTCCATGTATTTAGCGATATTCATGAACGCGTAACACTCGGGTTACCCGCAACCAGGGGGTCTATTCTCGACCATTCGCAATTTTAACGATCGGTCGCATATGCTATATATTGCTATAGAGATGCGCACGATCGTACAAATTGCGAATGGTCGAGAATAGACCCCCTGGCCTTGAGGGCCGGTTTCTCAATTGCGAGTTAACTCGAGGTTACGAGTTGCGCATGTATTTAGCGATATTCATGAACGCGTAACACTCGGGTTACCCGCAACCTCAAGTTAGCTCGCAATTGAGAAACCGGCCCTCAGTAGAGCATAACTATCGTTTTTATATAAAAAAATATTACCTGCTGTACAGTATGCAGATCTTTGTCACACAAATGAGAAAATATTCTCAGCAGAATTTGTTGTGGTAATCTGTTGAAACCCTTCACATTTTTCTCAAATTCATTTACAAATAAAGTTGATTCCGAAGAATTTGTTGACTGAGAAATAGATAAGAAGATTTGATTCTGATCCATGATAGTTTTCAAGAATTTCACTACTTTGAATACTTTGTAACGTCAATAATATTAATTATTATTTACTTATTTGTTATCTAGATTCTAGATGCATAGAATACCTAGTGTGGACATTGATCAGAATTTTTTCCTATAAAATCAGGACAAAATACCATCCTATAAAATCAGGACAAAATACCACATATAACTTTGAATATCTATGTAAATACATTCAAATGGTATTGAGGGGACTGCTTCGGCTTCGTAATTAATGATATTTTTCAGAGCCTAATTTTTTATTTAACCGAGGCCATACGAAATTTTTCTTCTTCCAGTTACAAAAAGACGTAAAGATTAACCAATGTTGCCAACAGATAGTACATAGACTTATAAACACGGTTATCGATGTATACAATTATCTATAAATACTAGATGAACAGAGTGTAAGCTCAAAGCTCAAAAGAAGTTCATGACAATACAGGTTTTTCCTTGTGCATCACGAATTTGAAAATACGGCTGCACTTGCATCCAATAAAAACGGAGCATAGATGGAATCGATATGGAATCGTGGAACGCAACCAGAGATATATTTCTCTGAACGCATCTTGTTTCTGCTAAAAATAGGTTGGATTTTTCTATTTACATTTTTTTCAAGTTTTGAAACACAGAACACGAATAATAAGAAGTGCAAACTCCCTACTAATCATTGGCAACAAATATTGGCGGCCATGTTAGGTGCCAGAGTAGTGGGGAAGAGGCGGGAATATTCAAATCTGATTTGAATCTTTCTTCCCCGCCGTCAGATAAATATATTAGTTCATTTTTAGTGAAGGTTCAGGATTGCAAAGAGAGACGAGAATTTAATTAATAAATTTATTGAATAAACAGTATTTTTAACATAACTTATTGAATAAACAGTATTGTTAACATAATTTATTAAATAAACAGTATTTTTAACTTAAGGGGAAAGTTAAAAAAATAATTGTTCTGAATACACTTCTTCGTTAATATATCCAAAAATAGTAAGAAAAAACATGTTATGGCATAGAGGGAGATTGGTTAAAATGTGTTATGAATTGTCTTACATGAATGGAGATCAAACATGTAAATTTGCTGTTAGCTAACTATATCACAAGATATCACGTAGAGTCCATTAGCACTATCACGTTCACTATGGCTCCATAGATGGGGAAAAATATATACATAAAACTACATCTAAACAAAATGAAACTAAACAACAAATCTTTAAATAATCAATAACTATATCCCAAGATATCACGTAGAGTCCATTAGCACTATCGTGTTCACTATGGCTCCATAGATGGGGAAAAATATATACATAAAACTACATCTAAAGAAAATGCCACAGTATGACTGAGCTGTCGGGCTGCCACGTTCACCTTCATCTTCATGTAGGAATCTGAAAAATTAAAATGATTGTCATTCAACTTATTGCAGCACTTATAGGTTCTCTTAGATTTATCAATAAGAAAAGCTTGCTTTATATGGCCCATGCATGCAAACTTTCCCCTCTCAAATTCTAATTTGCCCTCCACAATTGAATTTCTGGTACTCTTCAAAAGATGTGGGACATCAAAAATTGAGAAAACTCTTTGACCCTTAACTGAGAAGTGATAAGGAGAAGGTGTATCATCTGTGCAGTCTGAAACTAATGAGTTCAAAGCAGTTCTATTAGTGCTGCTTTGATCACGTACAGTTGCACAAACTTTCACACCAACCGATTGTAATTCCTCAATTATATTTATTATCAAAGACTTTAAATTATATGCTTTAACACAATCTTTTGAAAAATAATAAGCAACTGGTAGTTTAAAATTTTTTTGGATGCCCCTTATCATAAAAACGAGAGCATGATTAGCCGGGCTTGATGTTCGACCCAATGAACCTAAATCTTCAATTCCTGATATTTTCTGCTTCTGAATATCATAAGACAGACCACTACTTATACTTATTTCATCAAACATTAATATGCAATAAGAATCGTCGAATATGATAAGGGGCTATTATCTCTACTAGTAGGATCAACAGTAATGTCTTCATCTGGTTTGTTTCCTGGGGAGATGTCAGTTTGAAGCAGGGATGTTGCGGATGCTGATTTTTTCACATCCGCGGATGCGGATGCGGATGCGGAGTTTTGAAAGCTCACATCCGCGGATGCGGATGCGGATGTTTGAGAGATTATGTAAATAAAGTCTATTAATGAAGAATTAAAACAATGATAACTTAATTATTAACATTTTTATTGTAATCAAATCAAACGTAAGTATCTATTTTTGGCGCTCTAGTTCCTCGGAACAGAGTGCTTATCAATTTGCCCAAATGTCTGTAATTTTCGAATTTTTGGCAGAAAATGTTCTCAAACGATTTGGTTCGACTCACTGATCAAGAATCCGAGGTCGAAATCGATTATGTCCGGCCGGTCCGGCCGGCCGGCCATAGGCACGATAACTCTCGAACGAAAGGAGTTAGAGGATTGGAATTTGTAAGGTGGGTTTGGAGCATAAATATCTCGGACGAGTTCGTTAATGGGCGAAATCCATCAAGCAGTTTCGGAGTTATGGGCGATTTTAGTAAAAACATTTTTTATGAATATTTCCGAAACCGATCACTCGATCTATCTGAAATTTAGCATCAAATTGTAGAATCATGACATTTATACGCAGGTGAAGTTTTGTATTGAACAGATTACCGCAAAATGTAAAAAAAAAATTTTGTAAATTATAAAAATGTTTTTCTACAATAACTCTCGAACGGAATGAGCTAGGCAGTTGAAATTTTCAGAGTAGGTTAGGGAGATGAATATCTCGGTTAAGTTCGTTATTGGGCGAAATAGGCCAGATGGTTTCGGAGTAACGAAAAAAAAAATTTTTTTTAAGGAACAAATTTCAAATTCAATTTCTATTTAAGATGCAGTTTCACCATAAAAATCCATTGATATCATTTTTAACTACAACAAGCTAATACTTTCAGAGATATGATTTTTCGAAATTTCAATAATGAATCGTACTTCTATGTTTTCACAGACTGCTATAATTATTCTATCTAAGCTTTATTATATGCTCTGTGTTCATTCTCGTATATGTCATCCTGTTCTATAAGAGAGAGTCAAATCCATTTCAGCTATATTAATTTGATTTCTTCCATGGTGCAATTCTCATTCTCAGATTGCTCATTTAATCTTGATAAATAAACTATTATTTGAATTTAATTTCCTTAATGATGCAGATCTATCATAAGAATACATTGATATAATTCTCAACTCTGAGAAACCAATACTTTCGGAGATATAATTTGTCTGTTTGAAGTAGAGCGCCAGAAAGCTCCTGTCCACAGGGCTTGAACCAATTTTGATATTAAACACCTATGGTTCTTATATTAGTAAGTGAAATTAAAAATAGGAGCATTATACTTAATAAACAGTAGGACCCGCCCAAATTCTTTCTTGTCGCTAGCGCTACTTGCATGATATTCGCATCCGCATGAACATCCGCATTGATTAATGCGGATGCGGATGCAGATGCAGATGTCCAAATCTATGCGGAAGTTCCGCATTTGCGGATGCGGATGCGAATATTCGCAACATCCCTGGTTTGAAGTGAGGTGCCGGGTAATGAAGTTTGGACAGTACTATGACTGGAAGAAGGATCCACAGAGATGTTCCCATCTTGATTGCTGGACTGTGGGATGCTCATCTGGAGCGAGTTTGATAATAAATTCCTAACAGCCGTATTAACACTAGACAGTTGATCAATTTGAGTTGGAAGGATTGTATTGAAATTGTTAGGTAATCCTTCTGAGAATAAAAAATGATTATAGTTTTCCACTTGCTGTGTTACATTAAATGACAAGTTGGAAGAAGAGCTGTTTTCAATAGAAGGTTCGTTTGAAATATTGACGAAAACTGGATTATTGCATGGAATGCTGACGTTGCATTTTGGTGGTGGACCTGAAGTTAGAAATTGATGATACGGTGGATTAATAGGGGGTTTAGGAATTGTCACATGTTTGAGATATTTTGGTTCCCTAGGATTATTATAATCAGAAAATCTGAAATGTTCTTCGCATATTCTGAAATTGGAAACATTGGTGATAGGACTCAATCCACAAATTTTTCTCCAAGTTTCTCTTCTTGAATGATCTCTGGGAAAATAAAAAAAATTTTTATTTTTTTCTCCAGGAGGCAAATTCCTCCTGAAGACGCTATTGCAGGACGGATATTTACAAGAGTAAGCAATCTTAAGGGTAGTTGAAGACATTACTGTAGTTTCAGACAAGCTAGAAAAAACAGAAAAGCATAGATAGGGTAAGAAATTTAAAACAAAGAACGATACTTTATCCAATAAAATTCACAGTGCATAAATGTATACTTACCTATATACTCACCTTAATTCCTTCCAATAGCTATTAGGGCAATTTCATTCCTGGTTTTTCAAATAGGAGGATCTTGAAACCTGAAATAATTTGATCCTTATTTGTAAGTTATAAATCAAATGAAACAGAGATTACTTACATCATAAAATCCTATCAAACTTCTTGGACATAACAGAACACAAATAATATTTATTTATATAATAATAATTGGACATCTATTGATCTATTTGTACGAAAACTTTACTAACCACAGTAAATAATCACTCAAAAACAACAGACATCTGTCATCGGCACCTTGTTTATCTTCTGTCATCGGCACTACAATTTCTGCGAAGTGCGCATGCGTGGCGGCCATGTTAGGTGCCGGGCTGTTTCCAAATTTTGGTCTAAGTTTCATACCCCTGTTTTGAAATGAAGGATATAAAGGGCAACCTTTTCAACCAAATTTTCTCCCATATGACTTCCTGAAACTACGTTGAATTGTTGGTTAGGACAATCTATTTCGACAAAAATGTACAAAATCTTGATCAAAAAATCATTGACAAATTTATTTCCTAAAACTTGCAAAGAACTTTTGCAAAAATCCTTATCCACTTTGGCCGAAACTTTCAATTCTAATACACCAACGAATACTGACCTCGAGAAAGGGACTACTGGGTTATTCAATGTTCCAGAATTAAACACACCTTTTGGCTTTTCAAAATTGCAGATACAATGTATCGGCAAAATACAAGATTTGATTACAGAGGCGATGGGACCATCAAGAAACAGAAAAATGGTTGAAATATTTGATGAAATGTCCGATTCCCTATGTAGAGTAGCTGATATGGCAGAATTCATACGCTTGGCTCATCCTACTCCTCAGTTCAGGCAAGCCGCTGAAAAGGCATGTTTGAGCATAAGTGAAATTGTCGAGGAATTAAATACGAATAGGGAATTATATGATAATCTCAAAAAAAGTGTTACAATAGGTGATGATTTGGAAACAACAGAGGAGGACAATCTTGTGGGAGAATTATTTTTATTTGACTTTGAACAAAATGGTATTCATCTGCCAGAAAGACTTAGGAATAAGGTTGTTTCTCTGAATAATACAATTCTCAATTTAGGACAACAATTTGTAGCAGGAAGTGATTCACCTAGAATCATAAAAAAGTCAAGTGTCCCATCTTCTTGTCAGAATTCATTCATTTGTGATGGTGAAGATATAATAGTTTCTGGATTGTATGTCGATTCACCGGATCCTAAAATTCGAGAAATGGCTTATAAGATATTTTACCATCCAAACAAACACCAAGAAATAATCTTAGAAAACCTTACAACGGCTCGTTATAACTTAGCAAGGATTTGTGGCTTCAAATCATATGCAGAAAGAGCTCTAAGAGGGGGAACTATAGACAATACTTCTGATGTAGTCAAGTTTCTGGATACCACATCAGATAAAATTAAAGAATTTTCTATGCTAGAGTTTGAATGCATGAAAAGGATGAAAACATCAGAAAATATTGCTAGTAATGAAGTGAATGTTTGGGATGTGCCCCATTACATAATGAAAGCTAAAAAGGATTGGTTCAGAGTATCTCAGGAAGACTTTAGTTCATATTTTTCACTTGGCGCTTGTATGGAAGGACTGAATAAAATTTTTCAGAATTTATATGGAATTTCTTTAGTGAATTCTCCAATTGCAAATGGCGAAAGTTGGTCACAAGATGTATATAAATTAGCTGTACAACATGAAACAGAAGGAGTTCTAGGATATATTTATTGCGATTTTTTTGAGAGGCCTGGAAAACAAAATCAAGACTGCCACTTCACAATACAAGGGGGAAGAGAATTAAAAAACGATTTATATCAGATACCGGTTGCTGTTTTGATGTTGAATTTCAGACCTCCAACCTGGGGAATGCCTTCCTTGCTGACTCCTCATAATGTTGATAATTTATTTCATGAAATGGGACATGCAATGCATTCAATGCTGGCCAGAACGAAATATCAACATGTTACTGGTACAAGATGTAGCACAGATTTTGCCGAGGTCCCTTCCGTCTTGATGGAATACTTTGCCTCAGATCCTAGAATAATTAGGCTCTTCGCAAGACATTATGAATCTAATAACCCTATCCCAGAAGACATGCTTCAAAGACTTTGTGCTTCTAAGAAAGTCTTTATGGCTAGCGATACTAGAATGCAGATATTTTATTCTGCGCTGGATCAATTACTACATGGAGAAAACCCTGATTTTCCAAATATGAAAAGGATCATATCAGAGCTTCATGAGAAATATTATGGTTTAAAACAAGTAGAAAATACCGCGTGGCATCTAAGATTCAGTCATTTGTTTGGTTATGGTGCCAAATATTATTCGTACTTAGTTTCCCGTTCTGTAGCATATTCCATTTGGCAAAACTATTTTGAAGATGATCCTCTCAACAGAAATAGTGGTGAAAGTTATCGGAGAGAATGTTTGGGGCATGGGGGAGGTAAAAACCCAAAAAAACTTGTTGCAGACTTCTTAAAGATGGAAGTATCACCTGATGTTCTTGCAAATTCTATATTCAGTGAATTAAGCCGAAATCATGATATGATAACGAAATTCAGTAGTGTCTATAGAAATTAATGGTTATTGTCATTTACTACACCAAAGTGTTATTTAATTTAAATTATATTCAAAAGAATTGTACTAGTTTGTTCCAACTTGTAATTTTATTTCATTCCTTTGAAAAATTCTGTAATACTCTGGATTTCAAACCACTTGAATGAATGTACATAGGCAGTTAAACCTTCAATAATCCATTTGATAATTTTATGATAAACTTTTAAGTCTTCATGTAATATATATTATATACGCTCACGTCATCAATTAGAACTCTTATGATTTCCTTATATCACTTTAGAAATAGCTATTGCACCTTTGCAGCCAATTTTAATAACCTCAGTTAAAGTAGAATAAAATGGGGCTTGTTCTGCGCCCTCTTCAATACCGGTATCATGGTGCTCCTGTTCTTCATCTCTGAATTGTTTAATAGTCTCAAGAAGTTCTTTGTTTGTCTCAGGATCATCCAATAACGTTCTTATTTGGTCATTATAATGTTCTACTATTACAGTTTCAACAGCAACAGTACACGCCATAGCTGCTTTTTCACCCATAAGGGCTGTTCCAGCGCCTAATATGAACCCAGCTACATTCCAAATTGGAACCATGACAGTAGGTCGAACCCTGTGTTTTGGAATGAGCTCTTCAAATTTCTGACGATGTTTTTTCTCTTGATCCCACATATGTTGTATGAGAGCCCCTTTAGATGTTCCACCTAAGACTGCCATTTGACCTGCATATATTCGATCGGCTCCTAATTCTCCAGCATGGTCAACCCTGATAATTTCTTCTATATTTACTTTCGAAGAGTACTTTGATGAAAATGAACACAATTTGTGCAATCTGTTCAATAACGGGGCTCTTATCGGATTCATTGCAGATTATTCAGGTAAACAACTATATTGAGCAGTTACCTTTCTGCAAATCAAATAATGGTTTATTAATCAGAGACAAGAAGAGACGGGGAACTCCTTCACTAAATTTGTCCGATTTTAACAACATCTTTCATCCTTTTCTATACCACATAATATCATATAAGGCTGTCCTTGTATGGCATCCCGGCAGGCATGAAGAGGGCGCTGCGTACCCTCTGTTTACAATATTGTTGGCGTTGCCAAATTTTGTGAAGATTATCACGTTTTGAAGAAAAAGAAATATCTCTGTCTCTTTTTTCTATGGGGAAAGTCTGAAATTGTTATCTCTCTCTAATCCACGTTCTTTGAATTTTAAAATAATTTTGGCAACATAAGCAGAAGTACACGTGCATTTGTTTATTCGTCCTTTACGTTGTTTTTTGAATTTTTATTTTTCCCAATTCTCAAATATGGGGACTAATAAGTGTTTAATTTGTGGTGCTGCAGAGAACGAAGTTGCGAAAATGCATTATTTCCCTCGTAATAAAAACAGGTTTGTTGTAATAATCATAGTAATGATAGGCATCAAATGACTAATTATTATTATTTCTGCAGATCAACTATTTGGCAAAATAAACTAGGTATGAAAATCACCGAGAGGTCGCTTCGAAATTTCAGAATATGTTCCAACCATTTTACAATGGAATCGTATTCTGATTCAGTGAACTACAAGTTGCTAAATGATGCAGTGCCGATGCGATTCTTCGATTCTTCACTTCCTTCAACTTCTGCGATGTATGAAGAAAGTAATGCAGTTCCTGTTAACCTGGAAAGCCCACATGATATTGCAGGTATATTTGATTTAGTGATCCTAGTTTACGTTCAGTTTGAGTTTTTTATATTTTACTTGGAAACATACACTAAAACAGCTTTATACATCCTAATATATTGAGAGTTTTGGTATATTGATTAAGTGCAATAGTTCTATCTGTGATTACATACAAATTAAAATTGATAACTTTTCAGATGCATTCTTAGACACCTCACTCCCTTCGACTTCTGTGATGCATGAGGAAGATGAAGAAAATAATGCAGTTCCTGTCAACCTTGAAAGCCCACATAATATTGCAGGTATTTTGTTATAGTAGAGTTTTGGGTTACATTCCATTTAAGATGTTTCTATTCACTTGATAAGCTTTCAACATCCTAAAATATTGATAGTTTTGGGATACTAATTAAGCGTAATACTTTGTATTATGATTACATTGAAATTTAAAGTGACTACTTTTTCAGATGCTGAAATACAAAACACAAATGTAGTGTTGGAGCGGTGTCAAACTCCGAAACAAAAAAGGAGAATATTTAGAAATATAGAAAATTTCTCCCTAATTGACTCTTCTCCCAGAAAAAAACGTTTAGTAAACATTATTCGTCAAAAAGAAGACCAATTACGGAAAATTAAACTGCAGTGTAGGCAGAAATCAAGAACTGTGAAAGATCTTTTAAATATGGCTGATACACCTCTAGCCCAAAATCTTACCAAAAACTTGACGAAAACAGCTTGGAATTTTATGATGTCTCAATTAAGATGTTCTAGAGTTAAGAATACAAGAGGTAGAAGGTGGACCTTAGATGATAAGATAATGTCTTTGCTCTTATTTAAGAAGAGTCCTAGGTGTTATAAGTTATTGAGTTCCTTTATAGCCCTCCCCTCAAAAAAAACAATTTTGAACCAGTTACAGAAAGTACCATTTAACGCTGGCATAAATATCAGTTTATTTAAAAACATAAATGATAATATAACAGGGGATCTTGATCGTTGCTGCATTTTGTTGTTTGATGAGATGGACATAAAGGAGAACTTATATTATGACAAGGGCAGGAAAAGAATTATTGGATATGAAGATTTTGGGCAAGAGCAGCATGAAAAAAAGTCCAGTAGAAAAGCTTTGGTTTTCATGCTGGTTGGATTGAAACGTAAATGGAAACAACCTATTGCATATTATTTCTCCCACAATAGTTGCAGTTCAGAGATTTTAAGGAACTGCTTGTTTGAAGTGATAGAAGCTGCTTCAAACATTGCAAAAGTGGACATTGTTGGAACAGTGTGTGATATGGGGGTGAACAATGTGAAGTGTTTGAAAGAATTAGGAGTTACGACTGAGAAACCATATTTTACACACGGGGACAAAAAAATCTTCAGCATGTATGATCCACCTCACTTATTGAAGCGTACATACTCTCTCTTCAGGAAATATAATGTTTTTATAAATGTTGCAATAGGTGAAACCGGAACACCCATGGAAGCCAAATTTTCACATGTCCGAACGGCTTATGAACATGACAAGGCAACGCCATATGTTTTCAGATCGCTGCCTAAACTAAAAGATCATTTTTTTAACCCCATCATGAAATATGCCATGAAGGTCCACATTCCTGCCCAAGTCATGAGTCGCACAGTATCAGCCTATTTATATTCCTTGGTCAGAGCAGGTGAGATTTATTTAATTATATAAACCAAAAATGATTCACAAAGCTTTGATCACCTTGATTGATATCAAATTATTTTCTCCTAATTTATGTCTATAACCATCGACCTGAACCTCAATCAGATTAATGTTGATATTATTCCCTAATATTAGTGATGCTTAGCTAGTGTTAATTATTTGATTAATAAGATGTCTAAAATAGACATTTCATTACAAACGATGAACAGATATATTTTCTACAAATAATTTCATGAATGTTTGTTTTCAGGAGTCCTGGAACAAGATGCTATTGGCACTGCAGCATTTTTGAATGATGTCGATATGCTGTTTGACAGTTTTAATGGAAAATCAGACCATTCTGGAAAGGAGCTCAGAAGTAATATTCAGGAAAACTCTCCTCACCTTGAGTATTGGTCAAAGGCATTCCAGATGGTGAGAAATTGGAAATTCAACAGGCTCTTGAAAAATGGGCAGGTAAAGGAATCCAAACCACCGTCTCAACTTGGCTGGCTGATTTCCTTGAATGCCATAAGAGGAATATGGGCTTATATGAGAAGCAAGGGATGTGAAGTTTTACGTCCACGATCGCTGAATCAAGATCCATTAGAAAATCTTTTTGGATCTATCAGATCTGGTTGTGGATGTAATGATAATCCTTCTGCTTTTCATTTTATTGGGAGTTTGAAAGCACAGATTCTCAATAATTTATTTCACACCGCTCATTCTACAAATTGTGAGGCAGATGAAATTGATGTTCTCAGCAATTTGCGATCCTTCTTGGAAAGTGATTCAGTAGAAAAATCGATTTCCCAGAGATATGAAGGTCCTTTCAATATCATATCAGAAGTCTCCACAATAGACAATATAGAGGCAGATGTGATTCATGGAAATACAGGAACATTTTCTGTAGCCTATGTTGCTGGTTATATATTGAAAGGTCTTTATAAGAGATTGACTTGTGATATATGTGTTTCATTTTTATCTTCCGATGATTTCGAGCTACATAATATATATATTTCGAATAGAGAATGGGTACTTGATAAAAATAAATTAATTTATCCAAGTATCCAATTCACTATATGTGTTGGACATGGAATAACCGCACTAGAGAATTTTTTGCAAGAAAATGCAAATGTTCAAAACATTCCTGTTCATGCCTCTGAATCCATCAGAAGGAATATTGATTTATCATGGCTGAATTGTGAACTGCATTCCGAGGAAGCGAAAGCAATTACAGTCATGTCAATATTCAATATTGGTATTGGCTGGTGGGTTAAGAGGGAAAATGAGAAATTCAAGGAAATTAAAAATCAATTGATAAAATCCAAAAAATTAAAAAAAATTAGAAATATGTAGAGGACACTTTTATTATTTATTATTTTGTATACATTCATATATTTTTTTTCATTTTTATTATACCTTTATTTAATCATTCAATATTTATTATATTCTTATTTATTGAAACTGTACTAGTTATGAATAAATCATATCATCTTCATTAAAAACGTGTTTTTTTTTTGCCGGAGCATTTTCATGAATCGAAAACTTCAAATAATGATTATTATTATAGCCATCCCTTGAACAGTTCCTCTACCTAGAAGGATTCTTTTCCATTGCCTATAACAATGGATGAGAATTCCTCGAGGTTGAGAGATTGTTCAAGCGGTGACTATAAATACGAGGATTAAAATACGTATTATTTGAAATTCCCGCGCTGCTACGTAAATGTTCGACGGTGGCGACATCTCCCTTGCCTGCCACCAGGTTAGACTGAGACGAGACCAAACAAGGATGAAATATCGGAAAGAATTTAGTAGGAAGTTACCCGTCTCTTCTTGTCTCTGTATTAATTTTAATTCAACCAAAGTAACACACACAGAATACAAATACAACAGCAAGAACAAAAGTAACACAGAACACTACGAAAATTTACATTCAATTTAAATTTAAACATGGACTACTGTCACTGTCAGTATCACATAATTATTACATAATATTTACAATTTTACAATTACAAATTTACAAAATCATTGAAACATGAAATGTTAAAATCCATTATAGACGGTTGTAAACTTTTAATAAAGTTATTCAATGGCACTAAAACGAAAAAATAATTAAGTTCTCATTTCTGTGATGTAAATAAAGGTTAGTGAAAGTTCAGTTAATATAATATTAATTATTGATATAAATATTTTTGTTTTAGTCGATTATTATCATTCAGTTATGAAAATGAATTCAGCAGAAAGCTATACGAAAATTACCGAAGCTCTCTCTACTTTATATGAAGAAACTGGAGGTAATCTTGTAATTCATTTAACTAGCGAAAAATGGAAAATTGCAAATATTTTTTGTAGATTTGTTACATGTTCCTTCTGAAATATCAGTAGTGGATAGAGAAGTAACTTTGGAAGTGGATTGGTTTCACAAGTTTTACAAAGATTATGTGTCTAAAAATAGACCATTGATCATAAGAAAGTGTTGTACTGACTTTCCTGCATACAAAAAATGGAGTATAGACTATTTCAGGTAAGCTATATATCTAAGGTATCATGATTAGTGTCATAATTTCAAATGACTTCTAAATAATGGATTTTTCTTCATATCTCATTCATTAAACAAAACTTGTGTTTGGTTTCAGTGCCTTTCATATTCGGATTGTATGAAATTTATTTTCTAGAAGGACTATTTCGAATAAAGAGGTGACAGTAGCTATAACTCCGAATGGGTATGCTGACGGGATTGCCAAATCAATTAACAATGGTGATGATAACACTGAATATTTTTTACTTCCAGAAGAAAAAACAATGAAAATGGGTAAATTTTTAGATAACTTAGTGAACCCACAGTTAGTAGATGAAAACAATGTTCTGATCTCCTTTGATAAAGTTATTTCAATTCTAGACAAAATTATGTTTGCTATATTCAGAAACAAAACTCAAATCTGAATGATTTTCCTGAACTTTATGATGATATTGGCAACGGATATGGCTGGGCATTAAAAGCTTTTGGTGGGAAACCTGATAACATGAACTTCTGGATGGGAGATCAAAGGGCAGTAACCAGTAGTAAGTCGATTTTGTTGATACTGTTAGTCAATACAAATTTTTGTTTTAATCATAAATTCTAAAAATTTCTGATTTTCATCCATCATCAAAAAGATTTAGGTGATCTGAAATAGTGTTTATAATAATACTTACTTTTTATTCTGAATTAATTCTTTAAATTTTATTAATATGAGGCGAATTTATGGCAATTTCAAACAATATGTTGTAGTACATATATGTTAATTATTTTCTCATTTCTTTTAGTGCATAAAGATCCATATGAGAATTTATACTGTATAATTGATGGATACAAAGACTTCATATTGATTTCACCAACGGATCTACCATATGTTCCATATAAAGAGTACCTTGTTGCTAAATATGAGAGTGTAACACCAACAGGTTATAGAATTACTCCTGAACTGCAAAATGATGTTCAATCTTCTATTAGATGGATAGCTGTAGATCCTCTAGATGAAAAAAGTTTAAAAATCTACCCCCAATTTGAAAAGGCCAGAAAATATAGGATTCATCTAGAGAAAGGGGATGTCCTTTATCTTCCTAGTCTTTGGTTTCATCATGTAAGGCAGAGTCAAGGATGTATTGCAGTGAATTTTTGGTATGACATGGAGTTCGATATAAAATATTGCTATTATCGATTTTTAGAAAAGTTATGTGAGAATAAAATTTAAAGCCAAAATGTTTGAATTTTTATCTATCTATCTTATCAAAATGAACAGTTCTCAACCAAACTTCAATATTTTTGACCATGGCTAGGCAATGGTTATTAGTTTACAGTATCGTTGTCATTCTGAAGATCTAGATGCATGGTATGGAGATTGAAAATTCGAGAAAAACACACAATAAAGGCAGGAGCTTTTGCGCGCTATTGAGGGTGTGTGAGGCATGTATAGCCTCACACACTCGGCGCAATCTTATGGAAGTTTCTGGAATATACATTTTTTTAAAGTGATACGATTCTCACTAAATTTTGCAAAAATGGCGCGTCGTCATTCTACAACAAATACATTTTCAATATCAATATGGAATCAGAAAAATAAGTTTGCGAGATATTGAAGTCTTCTGAAAAAAAAATTTCGCCCAGTTGAGATATTCTCATGAAATTTTGAATGAACATTGTAATCGTTCTTCTACATCTTAAAACCAATTTTCAACGAGGTCGGATCTGTAATTTTGGAAATATTGGAATTAAACAAATTTTGAAACTATTGTCTTCGACCCCAGTCTCTAGTTCTTTTACGGGGAGACAAATGAGACAATGAGTCAATTTTTCATTAAACATTCATTTACAATAACAATTTTTGTACCACAATCATATTTATCAACATACAATTGATATAAAAATATCTTCAGGATAATTCTCAATATTAAAATCTATATGCAGAGTTGAACATTACATTTTCCTCTCGACTTGTATACTTCGATTATTGGTAGGACTTCGTCCTGCAAAAACTCTGTTACTTGTTCATCAGCTCTTCCAATATAAGTTTTAGGGTCCAGAATATTATCCAAGTCCTTTAATATCGGTGCGAAATACAGATCACTTCTAACTCTATTTAAAAAGTCATTATCCCTACCATATTGTTTAACTTCTAATCCAGCTTCTTGGGAAAGAATTCTAATTTTTTCATGACATACTTGCCTATCTGCACCCCTCTTTACCATCTCCATTATAATATTCTCCGTAGCCATGAAAGGTAATTCTTGCAAAATTCTCTTCTCAATCACCTTAGGATAAACAACTAAACCTTGGGTTATATTAGAAAGAACTATAAGAACTGCATCAGCAGCTAAGAATGCTTCGGACAGGGTTATCCTTCTGTTGGCCGAGTCATCTAGCGTTCTCTCTAACCACTGCACAGCGTGTGTATGAAGGGCATTCGTCGACAAAGTCATTAGATGCCTGGCTAAAGCACAGCATCTTTCTGAACGCATGGGGTTTCTCTTATAAGGCATTGCAGAACTTCCAATCTGACTCTTCTCAAAAGGTTCTTCCATTTCTTTCATATTAGCCAAAATTCTTATATCACTGCACATCTTGTGGGCCGAAGAACCAAGAGACGATAAAACATTAACTACTTCAATATCGACTTTTCTGCTATATGTTTGACCGATTACTGGAAAGGTTTTATTGAAGCCAGATAACTTCGCAACTAATTTGTCCAGCTCTTTCACCTTTTTGGAATCTCCATTGAATAGTTGCAAGAATGAAGCTTGCGTACCTGTTGTTCCTTTAGCACCTCGGAATCTGAGGTTTTCTTTGGCTTCTCTCAATGATTTTTCGTCCATTAAGAAATCAAATAGCCACATAGATGCTCTTTTTCCGACTGTGGTAAGTTGAGCTGGTTGCAAATGGGTGAATCCTAAGGTAGGTACTGATTTGAATTCCTCCGCAAATGATGCTAAATTTTTCATGACGTTAGCTAATTTGGGCAATAGCAATTCCAAACCTTCTTTCAAAACTATAAGGTCTGTATTATCCCCAACAAAACATGATGTAGCTCCCAGATGTATAATAGGTGCAGCCTTAGGACACTGCTTGGCAAAGACATGCACATGTGCCATTACATCGTGACGAGTTAAAGCTTCTTCTGCTGCGGCTTCTTTGAAGTCTATATTATGTATATTTCTTTTCATTTCATCTATTTGATCCTGTGATATATTCAATCCTAATTCTTTTTCAGCTGTTGCCAAGTTAATCCATAACTTTCTCCACGTGGAAAATTTCTTCTGATCACTAAATAAATATTGCATTTCTTTGCTGGCATAGCGGGTGCTAAGTGCCGAACGATACCCACAAAATTCATTATCGAAATCGACTTGTTCGGACTCCATTTTGAACTAATAATTCGAAATTCGACAAGGATTGAAATGAATCTTAGGTCTAAGGATTTAATCAACAAAAATACCGAGTATGCACTATGCAGACCGACCAACTGATACTTGGACACTCACAGAAAATATATTATGCGTGAATTTGTTTATCGTTAAGGAACATAGGTTATCTTTTAGGAATTTAATGACACAATTTTCCCTGAGTTTGGTAAATGATTACACAATGTTCATATTATATTCAAGCGATAATGAATTATAGTAATGAATTTCACAAGACACTAGTCACTAATATAATATATAATGATTATATGATAGGTATTTATGAAGAAGTTCGTCCTGACAGACTGATCAACGCACAGCCCAAACTGCTGCACAGTGGACCGCCGACCGATTTAAATTAAATTTTGTAAGCTTATCCTGATCTGATTATTACCATGGACAGAAATATTATTATTACATTGGGGCTTGGGGCGTGCTGGACCTATTTTGTTTGAGAAAATTTTCAGGCGATCTTCGTCCGTTCAAAATGGCGGATGCGCCATAGAGGAATAGTCTCTGGGATGCGCTGACCCAGTTCCGACCTATTATTATTATTAAAATATCGATTGTCTTGGTCAGACGAAACCCACCCCTCCACTGCGACCAATGGGTCTATTGTGGCACATTCATAGTATATAATCTATACTTCACCCACAAGCTCAAGTCTCTTGATAAGGGATATGAGTCTGGTGGGTGAGAACTTGTCCAGTTCCCTCAGGGCCGGTTTCTCAATTGCGAGTTAACCCGAGCTTGCGGGTAACCCGAGTGTTGCGCATTCATGAATATCGCTAAATACATGCGTCAACTCGCAACCTCGAGTTAACTCGCAATTGAGAAACCGGCCCTGAGTCTCAGTTTGTGGACTCCTAGTTTCTCAAATCTGATCCTCTCCCCTTTGGGTTTCCTGAGGCCGCAGTGGCCCGTGTAACAGCCTTAAGGATTCTCAGGTCTACCATAGGGAATTCGAGCCATTGTCTGGCTCTTTCAGGTGATGGGTCAGTAATTGTTAAGCGAGCATGTCTGTGTCCAAGTATGCTGCTCCAGATTTCCTGGACCTTTTGGCCCCACCATCTGTTGTTTTCCCTCGCCGATGCCCTGAGAGAGATACCACAGACCGGTTCAGGTCCAATGAGCCCTATGGAAGCCCCACGTGCCGCTAATGAGTCCACCATCTCATTACCCTTTATGCCCGAGTGGCCCGGCACCCATATGAGCTGCAGCCTGCAGCGCACTCCAAGTTCAGCAAGTGTGGTCCGGCAATCCTGCACAAGCAGAGATTTGCAATTGTATGAAGTCAAGGCAGCTTGACTATCCGATAAGATCTTGATTGATCTGTGGGCCCAACCTTTCTCAAGTACGTTGATGGTTGCTTTTGGAACACAAAGGAGTTCTAGGATTATCATATAATAATAAATAAGAATCATAGACAAGATATATTATAGCCAAGATAAGATAACAATAACCAAGAATAATATTGTGTTTACAATGTAATTAAACATGTCAGTAATGTCAGAACGTGTGCGACCAGCTTAACATTATACATACTTCAGACTTCACACTGCATTCCAACAATCAACAATTCAATGAATTCTTCTGGATATCATAAACCAGTAATAAACCACACGTAGTGAAATCCAGGTAGACGAGAACACATTTCCATCAAGACCGAAAACATTGGTAAAATGACATATTGACATTTCTCGTTTAAGAAGAAGAGATTTTGACATTCAATTCGGTTAAAATCGGACCTACTTCGTATGTTTCCGACGTTCCATATTCTATGGCAAAGAGACCCACTCTTCTTTTCTTCGTCTTCCCTTGTTCCCTTCCCTCCTTCTAGTTGATTAGTGGAATAGGATACCGGTTTGAAAATATAATCCAGGCGCCAAATTTAGGAATACACTCTGACTAATTTAAAGTAGCTAATTTTTACAGAAGATCCACTAAACTTAACAAACATGTCGAAGGTAGACTACAAAATTGGTAAGTTATTAAATTTTTAGGCACGTGCTTTAAAAACACAAAGTATCAGAAACAGAAATACATTCTTTTTTTAGCCGATATCGATTTGGCAGAATGGGGAAGGAAAGATATTATTTTGTCTGAAAATGAGATGCCTGGACTCATAGCCCTCCGTAAAAAACACGGTGCAGCTAAACCTTTGAAAGGTGCCAGGATATCTGGATCATTGCACATGACCATACAAACCGCTGTCCTGATTGAAACTTTGGTCGAGCTGGGGGCCGAGGTGAGTTAACAGTTTCAATTCATACAGTAGTGTTAAAAATAAAATGGAATGTAATATTGAGATAAACCAACTCGACTGATTTTGAGAAATATGAAGCCACCTCTTGTATCTTGTATCAATGATTCTTATATTTTTTGGTATTCCAAATTTCATATTAGTGAGGCTTAAGTTCTGGATCTCTATGAATTGATCAATCTTCATTTTTGGGTTAATGCCAACATTATCTCCAATGAAAATTAACCATATTACAGGCTTAGAAGTTGATGATGAAACTTCATTAAAAAATTGGATCAAGCCCTGTGGACAGGAGCTTTCTGGCGCTCTTGTTCAAACAGACAAATTATATCTCCGAAAGTATTGGTTTCTCAGAGTTGGGAATTATATCAATGGATTCTTATTAAAGAACTTCATCTTAGCAGAAATTGAACTCAAACATCATAGAAGAATTTAAATTCAACAAGAGTGCCAAAAATTATCAATCCAAAACCAATAGACAAATTCTACCCAACAACAAACTCATCTGAGATATACATTCCTCAATTCATATTCCATTCCCATCATCATATGGATTGACCATCGGCATGAAAATATCAACCAACAAAAAGTATGATATCATATTATAATTCTCATAATTCTAGGATTGCTGAAATGAATTAGACAATGTCATGTCTCGAGAAAATAAGTTGATATTATGACAATTCATACATAGAATAATTATATTATCATTCTGTGAAAACGTAGAAATACGATTTATTATTGAAATTTTTAAAAATCATATCTCCGAAAGTATTAGCTTGTTAGAGTTAAAAATGATATCAATGGATTCTTATGGTAAAACTGCTTATTGAAAAAAATTTAATTTGGAATTTGTCATGTAAAAAAAATTTTTTTTTTGTTACTCCGAAACCATCTGTCCGATTTTGCCCAATAACGAACTTAGCCGAGATATTTATCTGCCAAACCTACTCTGAAAATTTCAACTGTCTTGCTCATTCCGTTCTAGAGTTATCGTGCCTACAGCCGGCCGGACAGAATTAATTTCGAACACGGATTCTTGATCAGTGAGTCGAACCAAATCGTTTAAGACTATTTTCATTGAAAAATTCGAATATTACAGACATTTGGGCAAATTGATAAGCACTCTGTTCCGAGGAATAAGAGCGCCAAAAAAATGTTAAGCCCCTTTTGGATTGTGCCAAGCACAATGTTGCCACAACAATGGTATTAGTAATTAGTAACCCATCTAATTATTTTTAAAGAGCGAGTTAAACATTTTTTCGCTGCACGATTCTAAAGATTTGTCAAGCAAATGATAAACCGCAAACAAATAAGTGAAAACATTGAATATTGCCTTCGCATGACTCGAACCAGATTTATTCACTCTGTAAATAAGTGCTGAAATATATGAATACAATCAATTTCATATTTCCATATTTTAATGCTTTTGAAAAACTGATTGTAGAATATTGCAGTAAGACAGTTTGGATTAAGCATGAGAAAATTAACATCTTCACTTTATTTTATGTGGACATGTTTATCGATCCTCCAAACACATATAAATACATAATAACTGCCTGTAGATATTGAAATTGATGTATATATTTACCCAAATTGATTCCAGAACACGGTACCCAAAAAGGTAGATAAATGTGAGAGCGGAATATGACGGATGGTTTCCGAACTTAACTGTCCCATTCGGATGCGCAACCTACCCTGAAAATCAAAAGTTGCTTTCTCTTTCCGTTCGAAAGTTATCGTGGCAACGGACGGCCGAACAGAATGGAATTTCACTTAAATTCTTCATCAGAGGGTCGAACATAATCGTTTAAAACCATCTGTTTTGGTTGAAAATAAATTTGTACTCAGAAACCGTTAGACCGATTATGCCCATTAACGAACTTGTCCATCGTATTTGGACGCGCCACCTACCCTGAAAATTGGGGAAAGTATTCATTTAAAAAAAATGTGGATAGGAGCTTTGGCGCTCTTTTTCAAACTTTGACAAATCATATCTCCGAAAGTATTGGTTAAACCCCCTCTCCTGGCTACGCCCTTGTTCTCAATAATATCAATGGATTCTTATGATGAAACAGCATCTTAAAAAAATTGAATATGAAATTTTGAATTGGATTATGCCCAATAACAAACTTAACCGAGATATTTGTCTCCCAAACCTACTCTGAACCTACTCACGAGGTTATCGTGGTTACGGCCGGCCGGCCGTACAGAATCGATTTTGACCACGGATTCTTAGTCAGTGAGTCGAAACAAAACGTTTAAGACCATTTTCGAAAATTACAGACATTTAGGAAAATTGATAAGCACTCTGTTTAGGAACAAGAGCGCCAAAAATTATGACGCACCCTGTAAAAATGAATGACGTCATAAGCACAACTGCCATAAGGTGGCAGGTAAGCGTTTTGCTTGAAAACATTCAATAAAGCAGTTATGCATTTTGTTCGTTACTTTATCCAAACACTGTATAGTAACTTGCTCTTGAAAAGGCTCACACCAAGAGTTCAGTTATCAAAATATGTATTTCGCAAAGAAAATATTCCTATGATAAATTCAGATTATAATAACAATATCTGATGAAATATCCTTCAATTACTGCGAATAATAATAATGCAAATATCTCTGATATCGTTTCTAACAAAATATTTTTCCAACTGAATTTAAAAAAGCAGCTTTTTTGTTTTGCTATTCATCTTTGTGAATTGCAAATCTATAAATGGAATAACCTCTTGTGTTGATCCTTCGCTTACAAATATGAAATAATTCTGATCTGTTGATAACTGTTGACCTCAATATTCCACAACGAACTATGCCAGAAATTTGAAAGGTTAATATGTATCATGAGTTGAATAATTTTTGCGCGTATGTTTATGGGAACAGCGTACTATCATTTTGCCAAACGCCGGACGGCCTTCCGTTGCCGAACGGATAGAGATAGCGATTTGCAATTTTCAGGGTTGGTTGCGCATCCGAATGGGAGAGTTAAGTTCGTTGTTGGGCATAACCGGCCAAACGGTTTCGGAGTTATAACCATCTGAAATTTTGCTGTTTTTTCCCAATAACTCATAAAATGCAAATACGATCGAATGCAGAATTGGTAATTAGTTGTAGAATATCGAAATTAGGCGGGGAGCGTGCCGCAAAAAAAAAATTTCTTGAAAAAATTTGAAATTTTATATTTTAAAAATTATCTGTTAGATTCAGCTGAAATTCCTCACAAACCTTCAAGCTGCATTTGATTTTCCCAATATTACCAAAAATAAATATCCGATCGAATTGAAATCTAGTACTCTGTCGAAAAGTGACGGCATGAAGGTTCATGCAGTATATCGTGAGGGTTTTTTGAGGCGTGAATAGACCACATTAGTTATGTTAGAATCATTCTCTTGGCGGGAGATCCATACTCAAATTTTTTAACATGGAATTTCAACTTTGAGATGAAACCACCCTATTTAAAAGAGAATGTTAGTACAGAGACAACAAGTATTGGGTACCTTAATCATTAGTGCATGTTTTCATGTTATTTCCACATTAAAATCTACTTCTATTTATTCTTAAATCAAAATTGAAACCAGTGTAGTTCGGAAGATTTCCGTATGTCGTAGATGTCTTCTGTTGTGCGTCATTACAAGGCCGATTTAGGGATATGTTATTATTTTTGACTGATTTCGAGTGAGCTAAGACATATGTCAATCGAATTTGGTGAATACTTTTATATTTATCAATTATTTTGGAAATATACAATTTTGTTATGAAAACTTGATTCTAGATGGTTGAGAAAGGTTCACACAATCTATTTCAACCGAAATAAACCTTAAGAAATAAGCCAAAGTATCTAAAAACAGGCGAGAAATTCGCGTAAATTTTAGGTCCATAAGAAATGCATGGGGAATTCATTGCTCGGATCCACGGATGGATCGTAATTCAAATTTCCCGCCTAACCTAACTAATGTGGTCTATAGACATAGAACATGCGCGCCAAGGCTCCAGAATTCGCAGCAGTACCATAGACAAGATATACTATAGATGGGCCACTCTAACCTTATTTCTGTTCCTTGCAACACTAGCGGTGCGGCACTGGGATTATTTGAAGCTCGAATGAGCGGGAAATTCAAATATATCTCCCATATATCCTATATTCTATTATATTGATTTCCAGAACACTGCCAAACACCAAGTTGACAATAATTCGTCAAAAACCTGGCATTTGACAATGTTTTTGGAACAATGGTTTTCGCTGTAATCGAAAGAAAACAAATGAAATCCCAAAACTCTCTTTAATAAAATTATATCAGATTCATGATTTAAGTTCAACATTTCATGTGAACTAATGTACATGTATATTAGAAAAAGAAAGAATATCGAAATTAAAAAATACATTTGGCATGAAAATAAAATTTAGTGTGCATGACATGTTTAAAAAAATAATTATACAGCATATGAGGTAAAAACTTTCTTCAATAAAATTATCCTTATATACCTTCAAATTTGAAGAAGCAGTTAAATGAATGGCTGCCTTAATTCCAATATTCATTTACAAGGACAAAATCAAATGTGAAATATCGTACAAAAAATGGTTATCATTATGCGAGTACAACACTATGTGGAAGTATATTCTACTCCAATATACATTTAGAAGGACAGAATCAAATGAGAAATATAATACAAAAAATGGATATCATTATGCACAACATAATGTGAAAAACATTTTGTACGTGAAAATCACCCAGTGGTTTCTCTATATAGCCTATTTATAGCAGCTACATTTGCAAAACCTTGATCACTAAGAAGTGCCACGACATGAGGCACATTGCGACATTGATCTAACAATATCTTCAAGTAATTTGGAAATATCATCACGTTTCATTCCACCATGATTGAAGAAATAAGCTAAAGTTGTTTGTTTCTATTTATGAATAACTCCCCTAGCCATGAAGACCATAACCTTGTCTGCAATATTAGGAGAACACTTAATCACTTTACTTGTATTCTTATTACAGTTTTTTACCGAACATCAAACAGTAATATTCGAAAAAATTTATTTCACAACACTGAACACTCAGATTTCACCAAAACTATGTAAAATGTAAAAATAAAAACAAGCACGCCAGTAGCGGACAGCGGGACAGCTGATCACAGATCAGCTGATAAAGCATCACGTGATCCACAAATCAAGCGAAGGCAGAGACATCCTCAAATTTGTGTGGGATTATTCGAACTAAAAGAACTATTCTAAGGGACCAGACTTTAGTGAGAGAGTTTCCACCCCATGAGCAGTACGCATCGAGATATCCCGATGATAGCTTGTATTGACACTATTGACTCAGTTTGTGTTGACGGTCGAGGACTTCCAGAGTAGGCAAAACGCCATTCCGCCTACTCTGCGATGGATACATCGCGATATCACGTTGTTCCCTACAACATGCGCGCAAAAATAAATACTGACCAGTAAAGAAAAAAAGCAGTATCATGTTGAATACCTTAATATTATTCTGGAACACAAATTTTCCATTACAATAATCTTCATCTAGCTTCTATTTAGTATCAATTCCTGTAGAACGTGATCATAATAAGTGTTTTCCATATAATAAAATGTGTTTGAACTTGGTATGTAGGAAATCTGACATCAATCATTGGAATTAATTGATTTGACAAACAGCCGTCAAATGAGGTAAATAGATTTTTGTGACGATTTTCTGTGACCATAAAAAAAATTAAGCATTTCATTATTGCATTTCTTGAAATAGGTACCTTTTCAAGTCGATCAACATCGTCCTTTTTCGACGTCTAAACTATGACTTGATTCTTTATGTTTATGTCTTTGAATTTGTTTTCGGTGGAATTCAAAGAGTTCATAGAATAATCGATGAAAATACTGAGAGAGACCCAGGAAATTTGACACATTTTGTCTTATATCTCCAGAAATTGAAATCGTATAGAGCCAAAATTTTGCACAATGTTGCAAAATACTACAATTGACGTTAGTACAAGTTTTTGTTGCAATCTGATGAATAGTTCACGAAAAAAAAATTTTTTTTTCGAAAAAATTAAAAGAAATATTTTTTTAAAAATTACCAACATTTCGATCATAACAGAATTTTGCCAAAAGTTGCGCGTTTATATCCTCGAACTGACTACAAAGTTTCGATTCAACATCTTCTTTAGTTCCTGAAATATCAGGGAAATAACCTCAAAATTTTAAATGTCTATAACTCCTAAACCGTCCGGCCGATTTTGCCCGTTAACGAACTTAACCGTCGCATTTTGATCAGAAACCTACCCTGAAAGTTTGAAGTCGATAGGACCTTCGGTGCTCCTGTTATCGTGCTTACGGCCGGGAAACCGGCCGGCCGGCTGGCCGGCCGGCCGGACGGCACCCTAAAATCTGACACCGGATTCGTGATCAGGGAGTCCGAATTAGTCTATTAGCCAATTTTCAGCTCGAAATTCGAAAATTACAGACATTTGGACGAAATGATAGGACGATGTTCCCCTAGAACATACGCCCAATAAAAAATACCTTACTTTCCCCTTTATACTCTTTCTACCACAAGCACACACTCCACGTTATTCATTAATATATTGTCTAATACTGATAGTATGTGTGTTATTCTGATTTCTCAGTTTGTTATCTATTTTTCCAGGTAAGATGGTCGAGTTCGAACATATTCAGCACTCAAGATCATGCCGCCGCTGCCCTGGTCAAGAAAGGTTTGGCCATTTTCGCATGGAAAGGAGAAACAGACGAAGAATACAAATGGTGTCTTGAACAAACGATCAAATTTCCCGGCGGTAAAAGTTTCAATTTGATCTTGGACGATGGTGGCGACCTCACTGCTCTAATACACGACAAATATCCAGAGCTGTTGGATGGGTGCAGAGGAGTAACCGAAGAAACAACAACTGGAGTTCACAACTTGTACAAATTGTTGAAAGAAGAAAAACTTAAAATACCCGCTTTCAATGTGAACGACTCTGTTACAAAGGTAAACTTTGAGTTTGATTTTTCATTTATAACTAGCTGGTACTAGGCATGTTGCTGCCGCAGAAGAAATAATTGCGTGATAAGAGCGCCACCTATTATAAGTTAATTGTACAATGCCTATATCCTTCTAGTGCATGTTGACAAAGTATAGCAGTGTCAGAACCCTATGGTCCATTAAGGAATCATCCTTTGATTAGGAAAGAGAGGGGATACCGCATGCCGAACTACGCAATGCTATCGATCTGAAACCAAAACTTTGATAGTTTGGTGGACACCAAATGATGTGGTGGACGTTTGTTCCTTCTGTTTATCAGAGCGTTTACGGACTGTTTTATTATAAAACTTTGTTACACATAATGGTAGGATGTGCAGCTTACGGATGTTAAAGCTACAGCAGGAAAAAGGAGCCTGGTTCTGTGGTCATGTGGTGGACATTTGGTTTCAATGTCAGGGAATATGTTATCCGTCCTCTCTCTTCTATAGTCTAAGGAATCATCTGTTGGGAGGCAAATAAACTATTTTGTTAAATGGTTGCATGCATTTATGTGTGTGATTATTATCTAAACATTGAGTTTTAAGACTTGTTTTTGGAACAATTGTGAATACCGTGGGGCAGGTGAATAATCTGCAGAGTTGTGAATAGAAGATTTCCAGTTTAAATATACTCTCTTAGATGACATAATGTAAAGTCTCTTTTTTCAGATTTGGTGAGGTGAATTGTTCACTACTTTTTGTTCAATTTTGGCTTTTTTCTAATTTCCAGGATATCTCCTGAACTAGATTGTCTGGTGATTCTGTTTCAATGGGGAGTTTAATGGGTATTTTTGTTGAACAAAGAAATCCCTCATTTTCCTCAATTATTGAAATAAAAATATTCATTTTTCGGAATAAAATCAAGATCGATATACTCATATCACACTTCAATACAATTTTGAGGTTACCCACCATATTTGAACTCTTCAAGTCATACAATTCTTGAGTGGTCTTGGAAATAGATGATCACCAAGCGGCCATCTTAATGGGGTCGTCCTATTAAGTAGAATAGGATTGGTGGTTTATTATCTACATTGTGCATTCCAAAGTAAACAGGACTCATTCAAAATGAGGACAAGGAAAAATGTTGGCATATCTCCTTTATTCTATTCAAAATAGTTTCCTTGGGATTCTCTACGGTGATTTACATGGTGAAGAAGAATATCCAACTTGAGTCCTCAAGAATGTCATAGCCACGTCTGCACAGCACATTTCTTCCATCAGCAAAATGCATTTTTTCGAATATAAATTCATGTGCCTTGCTCTTGGATACTGGTTCAAACGTGCAGGAAATACTGTTATACTCTTCTACATGATCATTGTCTTGCTTTTCAGAGTAAGTTCGACAATCTATACGGTTGCCGTGAATCACTCATTGATGGTATCAAGAGGGCTACAGATGTCATGGTTGCAGGAAAAGTGGCTGTAGTTGCAGGGTATGGTGATGTTGGCAAAGGATGCGCTCAGTCCCTCAGGGCATTGGGGGCCAGAGTTATTGTAACTGAAATCGACCCCATATGCGCTTTGCAAGCAGCAATGGAGGGTTATGAAGTCACCACAATGGATGAAGTGAGCAAGGAGGGACAGGTAAATATACTTTAAAATATCTGTTGGTATATAAATAAATAATTTTCTTTCTTGTTGCGTTTGAGTATCATCAATTATTTGAATTTTGTTTCATAAATTTTCTTCCAAAAATGGTTCAAATATATTCAGTCACCGCAGAAGTATTACAACCAGAAGAAATAATTTTTTCAACTTGATATTTGGCAACATAATTACCATATTAAGAGCATTCTATGGTATAGTCTGTGCAATCTTAATTGAACAAGTCATTACTTCGGCTTTAATGACTCCATCAAGTAGCATTGCAGAGACTAAAACAATACAGCGTTTTATTTTTGTTAATTATTTTCACATGACTTTTAAACTTTGCAACACAATATTTTGTATCAGTGATGCAGCATGATATTCCTTCATTTAATTTTTTTTTGCAGATATTCGTGACAACGACAGGAAACAAAGACATAATCACCGGTGCACATATGTTGAACATGAAGGAAGACAGCATAGTATGTAACATAGGTCATTTCGACATTGAGGTAGATGTGAAATGGTTAGAAAAAAACGCCGTCGAAAAAGTCAATATCAAACCTCAAGTCGACAGATATAAGTTGAAGAACGGAAAACACATTATTTCCTTATGTGAAGGAAGATTAGTTAACTTAGGATGCGCTACTGGACATGCCTCATTCGTTATGTCGAATTCCTTTACCAACCAGGTGTTGGCTCAAATTGAGCTATGGACAAAGCCAGGAGAGTACCCTGTGGGAGTTTACCGCTTACCTAAAACTTTGGACGAAGAAGTTGCTAGACTACATCTGGACCATTTGGGCGTTAAATTGACTAAACTTTCTCCAGGACAAGCTGACTATATGCGAGTGCCAGTCGAAGGACCCTTCAAGCCTGATCATTATAGATACTGATTTTTTAAGATGCAACAATTTGTATATTTTTTCGAATAAAATATGACTGAATCAACTGTGCAATTGAAAAGACTTATTTATTTATCTTGTTGTATCGGGTCATAATTGTCCGATCTGGCTGGTGGAGAAACTCATGTTCCTCTAGGAAGTTGCCCTGAAGAGTGTTGGACTCACAATACAGTGCCTACCAGCCAAACTCCACCTCCTCGCCTCTCTTTCGTTCCGCAGTGGTACCGGGCTATTTGCGTTCTTGGAACGTGGTATATCTCTCCACTTCTAAATTTGTTCTATGGACTGTCTATTTCTATGCTCGATCTCTTTCTTCTGAACACTTATGGTTGTCAAGATCTTGAAACCATCTTTCCATTTGCTCTCATTGTCTAGCATCTCTTCCACAATTCCCTGACAAGTCAGTTTATTCCCGCAGAGGTTCGTTAACTCCCGTTATTCTATTGTCCATCCTTCACATTCCAGTATCATGTGTCCGACGCTATCATCCGAATTGTACGTTCAGTAGATTTCCAATCTTTCCACTTCTTAATCATACTAATTAATTTTTCATAGGCTTGTAGGCCCAACAGTCAACACTGTTATTTTATTCCATGCACAGTTGCAGCATTGCCTTTGAAATCTGAATAGAACAGCAACAGGAATAAGTGGACTCCTTGTAATCCGACATGCCTATCACTGTTGAATGTACATGCTTAAACATGTAGCAATTCCAAACTTACTTTCGAGCCGCCGTTTCTTAATCGAGTAACGAATTTCAGCTGGATTAACTTCATGAGACGTGAATAGACATTGGAAAATGAGCGCAAAAGCTCCTGCTTCACATTAGTGCTTGTTAAGAGTTTTCTATGGTCTTCCTTTATGCCGCACAGCAGGCCGATTTTATCGTTTAGTGAGAATAATTCAATCAAAATTGACTCTAGAATCTCAATCTTTAATCATATTTAGGAATCTTTTCAAGTCACTTGAAAATGTGCAATTCCAATAAAAGAGTAAAAAAAAATCAATTTATTTATCACAATTCAATATGAACTATTCATGTTCAGTCATGGTGTTGTATAACACTGTTAATTCTATAAAAAATACAATGTGTATACCTCAAATATATATATACAAACATGTATATATACACCCATCTAAATCCTTCATTTGGCAACTATAAATATATCAAAGGCATTACAAATTATCAAATTTGGAGACTTTACTATTATTACCAGGTAAAATAAAGTAATATTACCTGTTAAATACAGAGCGAGACACTTAAAAAAAAAAATCATCAATAAATATAAAAATCTTGATGAGATAAGGAACTACGGACATCTTTCAAGTACAAATAATGCAATTTGTATCATTCCCATATGAATGCACTTGGAAACTAACAAATTACTCAGTCACATAAATTATAACAAAATGACTATAATACTGACTAAAGAACTACAAATCAATCCCACTAAAATGACAAAGGGGACAAACGCTTTGTTTATATTAATGCTAAGTGAATTTATACTGGAAAATCTTAAGATTGTTGATAATCATTTCCACCCCAAAGTAATAGAGATGGGTTCAAATGTAACAACAGAATGAAGGGTAATGAATATCACAATCTATAATTTCAGATAGGAAATACTTTGAATCAAACATTCTACAGAAATAATAATATATCTAAATGAACATATATATGATTGAGCAAATTATAATGATAACATGATAATTTTCAAATTAAAATAATTTTGTGTTTAAATTTTCAATCAGTTCATATATGAGACGAATTATAAGGATGAGACAAAAAATAATATTACTTGAACGTTTCTTTTTGATCAGGCTATGATATAATCTCTGATTTATAATTCGAGTTTATTTTTTTATTGGTATTGATTAATTTATGAAAAAATTTTTACTCAGCATGGAGGATGCTAATGTGAAAAAATTAAAGTATTGAGAGAATACTCAAATTACGATTTGACGATTCTTTCTGACCAGGCTATATCATTATTGATTTATAGTTTAAGTTTGTTTTTTCCTTATTATTGATCAAAATATGAAAAAAAAATAAACGATTGAACAAAATATTTCATCCAACAATTTCCAAAAGGAGACAATTCGAATATATTTCAGAAATTAGCAAAATGAAAAAACATTTCGAGATAATATAACGTTATTCAACAAATTATTTACAAGTATGAATTTCAAATTCTTCAATCCTATATTTTTTAACACTGATAGGAGTATTAATTTCTAATTGAGCTGATTAATAATTTTTCATGGAGAAAAGTGAATGAAAATAACTAAAAAATATAAGCGATAGTGGTTGTATCACAATTTGGATGAAACGTAAATTAACCACAGATTTTCATTTATTTGAATTTTTTAATTTTCTTTTGTTCCTACTCCAGATGACTTCAGCAACTGCTTCAACCTCAATATTTCTTCATCTTTCTCTGCTAGTTGGCACTTCAATTCTTTGATTTCTGTGTTCGACAGGGAATTTTCTGATATCTCTACTAGCGTCTCGTAAGCACTAGGACGATCTTTAGGCAATTTATTGAGTAATCTGGAAATGATATCGGCAAATTGTGGATGTTGCATCACTATACGAGTTGGGAGGTGGCCTGTCTTCTTCAAATCTTCTATGGATTTACATCTTTCCATATCAGTGGTAAAAGTTTCAACCAGTTCGAAAAGAACAATTCCTAAAGAATACATGTCACTCTGAAACAATTTAACATAATTACTATTGTTTCATTAGGAGTTTGTACATTTTTTGGCGCTCTAGTTCCTCGGAACTGAGTGCTTATCAATTTGCCCAAATGTCTGTAATTTTGGAATATTTCGATAAAAATGGTCTTAAACGATTTGGTTCGACTCACTGATCAAGAATCCCTGGTCGGAATTTATTCTGTCCGGCCGGCCGTAAGCACGATAACTCTCGAACGGAATGAGCTAGAGAGTTGAAATTTTCAGAGTAGGTTTGGGGGATGAATATCTCGGCTAAGTTCGTTATTGGGCAAAATCGGACAGATGGTTTCGGAGTAACAAAAAAAAAAATTTTTTTTTACGGAACAAATTCCAAATCAATTTTTTTTTAACAAGCAGTTTTATCATAAGAATCCATTCATATCATTTTCAACTCTAACAAGCTAATACTTTCGGAGATATGATTTTTTAAAATTTCAATGTAAATCGTATTTCACAGATTGATATAATTATTATTCTATGTATGAATTCTCATAATGTCAACTTGACAGAAGGGAATATTGTAACTTCAAAAATATTGGGGTTGAAATACTCGTATTTTAGCGATGCAACGGGGGCCTCACCCGAAAATGTTTGAAAATATTAAGTAAATATTGAAAGCATAATTCTGTAGTTTGGTGAACGTAGATCAGGAAATTTTTGATCGATTACAAGGTAATTTATTATTACTTATCTAATAAACTATTATTTGAATTGAATTTCCTTTATGATGCAGTGATATCATATGAATACATTGATATAATTCCCAACTCTGAGAAACCAATACCAGATATAATTTGTCTGTTTGAACTAGAGCGCCAGAAAGCTCCTGTCCACAGGGCTTGAACCCATTTTTTTACAATTCTATACACCACATTAGTTAGGTTAGGCGGGAAATTTGAATTACGATTCATCCGTGGATCCGAGCACTGAATTCCCCATGCATTTCTTATGGACCTAAAATTTACGCGAATTTCTCGCCTGTTTTTAGATACTTAGGCTAATTTCTTAAAGTTTATTTTGGTTTAAATAGATTCAGTGAACCTTTCTCAACAATATAGAATCAAGTTTTCCTAACAAAAATGAAAATTTCCAAAATAATTAATAAATATAAAAGTGTTCAGCAAATTCGATTGACGTATGTCTTAGCTTACTCGAAATCAGTCAAAAATAATAACATAACCCTAAATCGGCCTTGTTATGACGCACAACACAAGTCATCCTATGACATACGGAAATCCTTCGAACTACACTGGTTTCAATTTTGATTTAAGGATAAATAGAAGTAGATTTTAAAGTGGAACGAACATGAAAACATGCACTAATGATGAAGGTATCCAATACTTGATGTTTCTGTACTAACATTCTCTTTTAAATAGGGTGGTTTCATCTCAATGTTAAAAAATTTGAATATGGATCTCCCGCCAAGAGCATGATTCTAACCTAACTAATGCGGTCTATTCCTTCGAACGAGATATTGTGATGTACACTACAAAAGTAACTACACACCTCTCCACTACAAATTTTGTCGTCTGATATATTTTTTCATCTTCTGATACGAAGTTTTACTAAAGCATGCTATCAACTTCTACAGTCCGTAAAAAATAATATTCCCAATATTTCCAAGGATATAACTCTGACTGTAAACACGAAACTTTCACTGTTGAAAATAGTGAAAAATAGACAGTGCTCTCTGTGGTGGCGGAAGGACCCATTCGAATACATACATTTACTGTTGGGTAGAAAATAAACAGAGATTTGTTTGTGGTGACGTTAGGACACAAATCAATCACACAATTGTGCCGTGAGATAAAAAAACACCCTATATAGCAGTGGTTTATTTGCAATAGTGTATTCCGAGTTATTATTTCAATAAAAATGGGAAAAAAACGAATAACGCCAATTTCAGCTCCGGGACTCGATCCCACTAGCTTTCTGCCTATGATTTCTTCTACACTAAGGCTGACAATTTCGAAGGCCTGTCAAAGGGTCAGGATCCTTAGCAAAGATCGCCAAAGAATTATTGAAAGCCAACTGCGATGTTAAAATCACCCTGTATATCAGTAGGAAGCTTAAAAAAAAAACTGGTCCACTTTTGGCCGAGAAAGGTCTCAAACGATTAGTTTCGACATACATTCACTGTTGAGTCGAAAATAAACAGTGCTGTGTCTGTGGTGGCGTAAGGACCACCATTCGAACACATACATTTACTGTTTGGTCGATAATAAACAGTGCCTTGTTTGTGGTGGCGTAGGAACAAAAATCAGTTCAATGATACGACACTGCCATGAGATATAAACGCAATTGAAATTCGTAAAATAGCTAATAATACACGAAATTAGTTACGTTTCACGGAATTGGCCCATAACGTGGTCCTTGGGCCAATTTTTCAAGTTAGTACTTCCCCTTTCCGGTATTTTTCGTTATGCGCATGAGCAGACGAGAAGTGATTTAACTGCTGGAGTTTTCGTCTGAGAGGATAGGGTTTTGAGGGATGCTGTTCCTCCTTGGAATCTTCTTGGAAGCGTCCGCGCATGCGTGGATAGAAGCTGCGATATCTCCTGCAACACTGGTGTTGGAGAATCGGAGTTTTGTGTGAGGTGTGTGATTTTGAAAGGACTTTCAGCCACGAGTGGGTTGCGCATGCGCAGAGGAGAAGTGGTTCTTTCTGGGTTGTATGGGTTACGTTTGGAGCCAACATATGATTCTTTTGTGTCCTTTTTTTGGACGAATTTATAAATAAGTTTATTTGGATGATCTATATTACATTACATTCGGATTTGAAGAATCGGCGTAAGCAATTCCGTTCCTAACGGAGGTCCCCTAACCGCAATCTTTTTTTTTATGTCGACCTACGGTAATACTAATAACATTATATGTATGATTTTGATGGCGAACGAGGATAAGTACGACAAAGTGGCTTACAGCTTGATTCGACGATTCTTTTGAATCGTCAAATTTCTGGAATTCCAGATTTAACATTCAACTAGGAAACCAGTGGAAAAAGAAAAAAAATATATATAATTGCAGAATAGGTGTTATACCAAACATGCTAAACCTATATACCTGTGGAATAAAGTCACTTGTATAAACATGTTTCTTACCTTCGGATTACACATGCCAGCAAGTTGTTCAGGTGCTGCATATAATTTAGTGCCGACGGGCACACTGTGAGGAACACTCTGTAAAGGACAAGCAAGTCCAAAGTCTCCCAACTGAATCAGCAGTTTTCCATTGTCTGTCTGAAGGAATATATTGCTTGGCTTGATATCGTGATGCACTATATTCTTTGAGTGTATGTATTGTAGACCTATGAAAATTAAACTAATTAGATATATGCCACTCTAAAATATTAGAGAACAAAATAAAAATAAAAAATTTTCATTGATTTTTGCCGGGCTGCATCTCACTGAAAAATCGTCATATCAAGGATTTAAGAAAAGCATTTTAAAGCATCGAAACTATAGTTTTCAGAACTTCAGACAAACAAATTTGCCGAGCTACGTTTCTCACGCAAACCGCAGGACGCGCAAAAACCACCGCACTTGCCTTTTTTTTTGTTTCATCAAGACTTTACACTAGTTCACACAATGGCCGAAAGTTCGACATGCTTCCTGTTGCGTTCGAATATTAACTACATCGAGTAGAGTTTTTGAAGGTTTGACAGATCTACTCTGGAGTTGACTACTCTGACAGTGACAGAAGGTGCCAATATATATATATATATATATATAGGTTATGTTGCTTTAAGAAAGAACCTATTATTATTGTTTTCTTCACATATATGTAACTAATCATAAATATATATTGTGAGCAGTATCAAAACTATTAAATTACCTCACAGAACATTCATAAAACAGTGAGACAAAGATACGAGATTTTCCGTCCCATGAGTTATGTCAATTTTGAGTGGAGTAAAATGAACTCGGAGTTGAATACTCTGACATTTCGAACGACAGTTACACAGTAAAATATACCCGGTTTTCGAACGCAATACTCTACGGAGTTAATATTCAAACACAACCCTGGTGTATCCTGTTTGTCAGATTTAGCCCACTAGGATTATTTTCTCCTACTAAACTTGAAAAATTTGCTGGGTTGTGAAAGATTTACCACTTTAAATAGGTGTGGAGAGGTTCAGGCAAATTTTGTGAACTATTTAAGTATATGATAGATTATGGCAGAAAAATGGAGTTGAAGAGGAATAATTTTTCCAGATTTGATTTTGGGAGATCTTCTCAAGTAAATTTAAACCACAATATCCACTAAACTCTGGTATCTGAGCAACTATTGAGAGTAGTTTAAGAAATTCTATTGCAATTGATTGTCTCTTTCTGGGTATTTCTTCAAAACTCAGTATAAAGATATTCATAAGTCTAAAACGTACCTTCCAACAATTGTTTCAAAATTTCCCTAACAGTACAATCTTGGACAATCTTAACAGGAACCAGGGCTTTCATAGGATCGCTCATCTTCTCTACACAGTTTCTTTTAGATAACCACTGTTTTAATGTTGATTGACACAGTGCCATCTGTATATATAAAGTGGCCCAATTGGCATGTAATTTCTGTTGTAATCTGATCATATCGATTTCCTTTCGATCTAGTGGACATAATGCTTTACCTCCTTCTGATACGCTTTTCCTCTTCATTTTCCTCGATTTCGATTTCTTTTCAGAATAATTAGCAGTTATACTACAAGATTCAATATTGTTGATGCTATGTTGAAACACAACTTCAAAATTCGAACTATCTTCACTCTTCTTATTAAGAAACGAAGTTGATAGTTTGTTGTCGTTGACATATTCCTGACTGAAATGCTGTTCTAGTTGGTATTTATGATCAGAGTTTTCTGTACGAAGGAATTCGTCATCGTAATCTGTGAGCGTGTTATTGTTCTGAGTTGAACCCATTTCCAGCCAGGCTGCTTTGTACTGTACTACATTAGGATGATTCATACTAGCAAAAGTTTTAACTTCGGATAGGTAGTTCGTTACATGTTCTAAACCCTCTGAACAAATGGATATTTTCTTCACTGCATATTCTGTTCCATCCAATTTATGCCTCACTCTATAAACCTACAACAATTTCAATTTTATTTTGATAAAAATGACAAGAGATCAGTGTTTATTCAGGAGATATTTATTGAAAAACTAACCTTTCCAAAACCACCACCAGCTATGTATTCCAACTCTTCAAATTCACGGTGATAATGGGAAGTTGCAAAATCAGGCCAAACAAAGTGAACAGATGAAGGCTGTTTTCTCCCCTTAGATGATGATAAAATACGGTAAAAGGCATACTGATACTGTGTGCGGATGCTCTCAAACTCCTCCATCTGATAACTCGCATCAATCATATTCATTTGATGTAACCTATCACAAATATCTTTATACTTCAGATCAGCTTCAATTCTGTCGTTTTTGAAAAATACAACAGCCAAATTTTTTATCAATGAGGCAATAAGGATACTGATATGAGTCGAAAGATGGTGATTTTTATTTGCTACACAAAGAGATTCGTTTGAAGTTTCCGAAGAAAATTCGGAAGTCTTATTTCCAACTTCCTGTCTGGAGGTTCCACCACTAAATTCTGTTTCCATGGGCAATTTCTTTCCATTTTCTTCTGAATCTGTCATATCTGATTTTGCCATAAATGAGAATAATAATATTTATTAATCTATAAGAATATTCTAGAATAAATAATTCTAGTTTGATTTTCAAATGCTAGGATCTGAAGAATGCTCCGAAGAAATTCTCCAAAAATGTTAACAAGAACAGAACAAGTTGTAACAAGTTTAAAATTTTTAAACAAATTCTAATTCTTGTGCTAATCTACTGTCACTCCGTTTATCACTATTCGTGTCTACAAACCACTACAACTACAAACTGATGATAAGATTGATAAGCACCACAGAATATACCTTAGAAGAAGTGCAAGCTCCAAACAAATTGTATGGAAACAAAAAATAGCGCACCCTGGTGTCCGGGTGCTGTATTATTTGTTTGGCGCGAAATTTGAACACTAAAATAGGCGGGAAATTTGAACCACTCTTCCATGTTCCTAGATTATTCTTTATGAATTTGAATAATTCGTATCAATTTAAATTTTACCATTCAAAGCTCATTATTTTGAATGGTAAAATTCAATTGATAACTTTCATTAAGACCATTGATTGAAAAAAAATGAATACAAACACAAATTCTAATTATGCTTTATTGCAAAATTGAACATAAATAAACAAAATAATTTACATATTCTTTCACAAATTAATAGTGTATTACTTAAAAATTTAAATAACAATGCTCTAACAAATTATAAATTCAAATAGATTTTCCCTAATGTATAATAGGTACTTTATAAACGAAAACCAGATATCAAGAAATACACAAATTATAAATGTTCATCGCTATCAAGTTTCGAAATGAATAATACATATAACCAATTCAAAAATGATTACAGACACAAACTGTATGTTTTATTATGAAATAAAAGATAAATAAGCAACCAAGAATTCATTGGTTATAGAATAATGTGGTAAGAAATAATTGTATTCTTTAATAATTGAATTTGAATGTGAATTGATTGAGAGTTCTTCAGAAAGTTTTTGAAAATTCAAGGAGCTACATCGTGGTTCCGAGAATGATTTATTGCAAACTGAAGTAAAAAATGTATGAGGTGATGCATGCTTAACGAGTTTACTTGTTCTGCTATTAACAAAATCAGTATCATTGAAATGATCCTCACATAAATGATGAAATTTGAGCAAATGATGGAATCTTTAATCTAACAAATGTTCCTCCTTTTAGAAAGCTAAATATCTTTCTGCAGCAATTTGAAAAACTGTTTTCCTCATCCTACAAAATATCCATTCTAGCAATCTGGATACTTACAAGAATAAACCTGTCTCGGAGTCGACATATTAATTTCAATAATTGAAGATGATTATGAAAAAAGCTTAGCTGTTCAACTAGAATGCTGCTACCCCAACGTCTATGTTATTTGTTGCTTCGATTCCTCTCTTCCCTGGCAACAATTTCTGTAAAGATGTATGATGTTTAAAATGAATGTGCGGACAATTTCAGTGCAAATTTATACTTACATGAATACTTTTCTTCAAAAATCAGTAAATGCACCGAGCACTTGAAGTGTCGCCTCCATTTCTCGGCTTCCCTGGCCTGGACACGATTTCTAAACAGCTGTGAAGATGTATGATGGTTTGTAGCTTATAATGAATGTATGAATCGGCATTTTTAGTGCAAATTTATACTAACATCAATAAATAATTCGGAAATCGATAAATATAGCTTGCGGTCGAATTGACAAATGAAAATTGTCAATATGTCAATTATCCTGTCAAACGAAACTACAAGAGCAAATCTTTCACACTATTTATCACCTTATTGTCCCTCTAATAAGGGTTATATTTGCATCTACTTGCTGTCACAGTCGCGCCTCTGGTGTTCGGGTGCAGAACTACTAGATTGCTTCCAGATTTTGGTCATAGTTATCACTTCTTCTAGGGTATATTCTGTGATAAGCACAGCACAGCATGAGCTTCATTTCAATTTTACTACAACATTCGGTGATATAGGATATAGGTCTACTTGCGTATTAACTAACTTTATTTAGACTACTGTGGCTTTTGGCCATCTATATTATATAGATTAGACGATTTAAAAGAACTAAAGAAGTCTGTATTCCTTATTCATTGCTGTATTCGAGACTTAAGATGGGTCTATGGACTCGTATGGTTTTTGAAAGTAGGTAATAAGCACAGGTAATAAGTTATGACTTATGAGAATAGAGCTAAATGTCAGATTTCGCCGTCACTGTTGATTTCTGAATACACAATACAATATTCTAATTTCTTATATCAATATCAAATATACAAATTTATAGAATAGTATTTTATTGGACTTAATTTCTGACTAATTATGCCGCCATTCGAAGATACGAGAGATCAATCAAAACCGCCGGAGGCAGAACCTCCAAAAAAGAATATCTGGTAGGATTCTTGGGTTGGTTTTTTACTTTTATAAAAATACTGGTCCCCAATATGTTCTAACATATATTCTTTAATATCTGGGAATGTGTTATATTACCGTTAACACCTTTAACTCTATGTATAAAATGGTAACTTAATAATTTACATTGCCAGGTCTCAAATTTTGAGTGATGTCCAGAATCATGGAAATCAAAAGCTACCTTCATTCAAGCAGATTTTGGTCTTGGGTGATAACGAGTCGGGAAAAACAACGATGGTGGCAAAACTGCAAGGTGTTGAGGATCCTAAAAAGGGATCAGGGCTTGAATATGCTTACATAGATGTTCGTGATGAATATAGAGATGGTAAGTATATCTGCAAATTTTTATCTCAAAGAGCTTATACTACTTATCATTTTTTTAGATCATACTCGTTTGAGTGTATGGGTATTGGATGGAGATCCAGGTCATTCCAATTTATTGAAATTTGCTTTGAACAAAGATACTTTCGCAGATACTTTAATTATATTGACAGTAACAATGACAGCTCCATGGGGCATTCTAGAACAGTTACAGCATTGGGCATCTGTATTGGCTGATCATTTAGATAAGTTGGAACTGGATGTGGATTTAAGACAGTCTAAAAGGTATTTGAATTTTAAAGATACAGTGTATATAAATTTGTAAATTTGATTAACATTTAGTTTATTCTCAGAACAAGGTCAGCAATATTCTTCATAATTTCAGGTGACCGTCTCGTTTTATAGTGGACGTTGGGTATTATACTTACTTAATTTGGTCTCCAGAACTCAAATCTAGACCTAAAGTTGAAACTCTACTGATGTTTGGTGAATTTTATTGTAAAATTCCCTTACAATATTTTCTCTTTGAATTTTAGGCAACAACTTGTGAAATTATGGAAGGAATATATAGAACCAGGTGATGAATTAGATCCTACTTCTCCAATGAAAAGAAGTTCGAGAAATTTTGGCGATGAAGATGACAGTGAAGATGGTCAACTTCCAGAGGCTACTTTGACCAACAATTTGGGCTTGGATATTGTTGTTGTAGTAACTAAGGTGAATTGTTCATTATTATTGCGTATCAGCTACAATTCTTGTAGTCTACTTGACATCCAGTAATATTCAGAGTGTTTTTCATTTCAGTCAGTTTCTATTATATGAAACTGACTGACCTATTCTCCTGTTAACTTGACAAAAATATCGAAGCAGTTCCAAGGCATGTTGGGAGGATTAGATCACCCAGAATGGCTCAGCTTCTTTTGCAACGGTGAAATAGTTTATTCTGATGAGTTTAATTTCTGTTAAAAAAATGCTCACCCTGTATATGTCCTGAGCCCCGATTATGAAATTTTTCTGACCATGGTATTCTCAACGTTTTGAGATCACCCTAACTTTGCTTACTTGTTAGGTGTCAACTTGAAAGATTGATTTTGAACTAAGAAAATATTTTGATGATTTATCTTTCTAGACTGATTACATGCAAACTTTAGAAAAGGAGCATGACTACAGGGATGAACATTTAGATTTTATGCAATCCTGGATCCGAAGGTTTTGTCTTCAGTATGGAGCTGCGCTATTTTACACGAGCGCAAAGGAAGATAAAAACTGCGACCTGCTGTACAAGTATCTCACACATCGTATTTATGGATTTCCCTTTAGGACTCCTGCTCTGGTTGTAGAAAAAGATGCGGTTTTTATGTGAGAATATTTTAGAATTTTCTTCATCAATTTAGGGTACCACTAATAACTAATTGAGAGAACGGAGAACACATCATTTTATTAAAATGCAAACAAAATTGAGGCATTGTGCCACATATTTTTGATGAGTGAGGCATGGTCACTAATTGTGAAGTTTGCATAAAGGTTCTTTGTTTTTGTTATATTTTATGAAGTGATCTGTGCTATGTTTTGTTTTTTCAAGAACTGTTTAAGGGTCAGAAATAGATAGTATTTTATTATTATTTATTCTATCATTCATGAATGAAAACCAGCTTGAACAAAATTATCCGAAAGGGCATAATTTTCTTGTTGCGAAACATCTGAATGCGTTGGTATTGCAACCTGATTTTAATTGTTGGCACATAAACCCCATAAACTCCAACAAGCTAATAATTTCGGAGATATGATTTTTCAAAATTTCAATAATGAATCGTACTTCTATGTTTTCACAGAATGCCATAATTATTCTATCTATGATTTATTATATGATCTGTGTTCATACTCGTATATGTCATCCTGTAATATAAGAGAGAGTCAAATTCATTTCAGTTATTTTAATTTGATTTCTTCCATGGTGCAGTTCTCATTCTCAGATTGCTCATTTAATCTTGATAAATAAACTATTATTTGAATTGAATACATTGATATAATTCTCAACTCTGAGAAACCAATACCTTCGGAGATATAATTTTTCTGTTTGAACAAGAGCGCCAGAAAGCTCCTGTCCACAGGGCTTGAACCAATTTTTTTTGTACATAAATTGCCAACACAAATTTTCTATCTCTTCACAGACCAGCAGGTTGGGATAATATGAAGAAAATAAGTATTCTGTATGAGAACATGCATAGCTGTAAACCTGATGATTATTATAGGGATATAGTTGTCCAGCCTATTGCAAGAAAGGTAAGATCAACACAAGAATGTATTTTTGTATGGTGTATTTATACTTTGATATAAAACTCACAAAAAATAAGTGAGTGCTTACTCTTACTGTGGGCTTCACAAAAAAATGATTTATTCGTAAATTCTTTGATTATAGATCGAACTCAATGATTAATTTTTTTTAATGTTGAAGGCTATGATGCTAATCCAAATGAAACGAAATAAAAATAAATTTGTTAACATATTCTGAATTGAAAATAAATATTGTATCGATTATTGAATAATACTTTTTTTTAAATTTAGAGTGAACAAATGGTTATAAGTATATCATTAACTGTCCCTCATGAATTCTTGGGACAATATGTCCATATTATAATGTACTAGAAATGCCCATTGCTGAAAAATTAATGTTAATGACATCTCAAATTCATCAGTCACTCAGACCAATATTTTAGGTTATGTGTATCTACGTAGGGGCTAGCAGATGGTTCAATCCGGCTTTAAAGAATTCTCGTTTATTTGACCTTGATATTTACTATGAGAGAACTGAATATTCTCCCTTTGGGAGATTTAGAATAAAAGTTTTAACCTAAGTGTCAAATTGATTTGACTGCTTGATATCTCTTGAAATTGATGAACTATTCACAACTGTTACTGGCCTTTAAATGTTTTTCTACTAGGGATATCTAATACCGTGCCTATAGACCACATTAGTTAGGTTAGAATCATTCTCTTGGCGGGAGATCCATATTCAAATTTTTTAACATGGAATTTCAACTTCGAGGTGAAACCACCCTATTTAAAAGAGAATGTTAGTACAGAGACATCAAGTATTGGGTACCTTCATCATTAGTGCATGTTTTCATGTTCATTCCACATCAAAATCTGCTTCTGTTTATCCTTAAATCAAAATTGAAACCAGTGTAGTTCGAAAGATTTCCGTATGTCGTAGATGACCTCTGTTGTGCGTCATTACAAGGCCGATTTTGGGTTATGTTATGTTATTATTTTTGACTGATTTCAAGTGAGCTAAGAACTACGTCTATCGAATTTGGTGATCACTTTTATATTTATTAATTATTTTGGAAATATACAATTTTGTTATGAAAACTGTATTCTAGATTGTTGAGAAAGGTTCACTGAATCTATTTCAACCAAAATAAACCTTAAGAAATTAGCCAAAGTATCTAAAAACAGGCGAGAAATTCGCGTAAATTTTAGGTCCATTTGAAATGCATGGGGAATTCAGTGCTCGGATCCACGGATGGATCGTAATTCAAATTTCCCGCCTAACCTAACTAATCTGGTCTATAGTGTAATGTATAGTGTAGCTAATTTACATGTAGAATTCTACATTTCAATTGGCATTTGTAATACTGCATAAATGCAAAATATCCCTTACAAGAAAACAATTTGAATGAATGTAATCTCTTTCCATTTCAGACAATTAGCCGAGAAACTGAAGTTTTGGCAGAAGACGAACAGGCATTTTTGGTGAGAATGCAGCAGATTCTGTTAGCAGGTGGAGGACCTCCCTTAGGAAGGGCAGGGGACTCCTTAAGATCTTCCCCATTAGTGAAAGGAACGGTAAGATCAGGTTCCGGTTTATTACCACCCAGAAAGGTAAAAATATTTTTTTTCGAAATTGTACATGTCCTTGTCCGTGCCTGGCGCTGCGTGAATAAATGCATGGGTAAGATGGGTCTATCGACATTTTCTTATTATATGTTGCAAGGGCTTTTTGTTCTTATGTTTCAATAACTTGTTTATATATAATATTACTAGTCATTACAAGCTATTTCATCTGCTATAAATTATCAAAGGTGATTTAATCTGGCGATTATTCCCAAACTTTGATTGAAATTTTGCTTTCTATGTATCTCATATTCATATTCCATATTGAAATTGATCAATTATTTATAAATATCTGTGAATAACTCCGATTAGATATTTTAGTATATTTTGAAATTAACAGACATTTCGAAATCTTAAATGAACCACTGTGAAAAAGATATTTATAACATGCTCGTCAAAAAATGTTAGTGTCATTCCTAATAGCATATTGCTGTTGAAGGATAGACCGCCGTATTCACAAAGCATTCAATCTCCGTTAAGTCCTAACTGAGATCCTCAGTTAAGGATAACTTCAAACTTCAAGAATCGTTTCAAAAATCACCGCGATTGCCTTGAAGTGGAAAAAATGTTTCGCCCTTCGTCGTCGAAATAGTCACCTTTCTGGGAAATTTTTCAAACCCGCCCGCTTCCCGATGCCACCCCTTTTCCCTAAGTAATCATCTCGCGTAGAAACCCCGTCCGCCATATTGCCGCAATTCTTTTAGTATAGTAAACTAGTGGTCCATTAGCTGCGACCAACAAGATATACCGCCGTATTCACAAAGCATTCAATCTCCGTTAAGTCCCAACTGAGGTCCTCAGTTAAGGATAATTTTGAATCGCAACCTCAGTTAACGTGAAACCTAACATGAAACAGGCCTGTTTCACCACCGTTAGATACGTTAACTGAGGTTGCGATTCAAATTTATCCTTATTTAGGACTTAACGGAGATTGAATGCTTTGTGAATACGGCGGTACGTCGTCTATGATTAAGTCATAACAACATCTAGCTTAATATATGTAATCCCATTTCCCAAAGATATTATTTTCTATGTCAAAATATTTGTGAGGTTATGATTCCAACTGATACTGTATGTAATGACAGAGATATCCTGATTTTCCAGAAATCGCACAAAGGATATGGTTTTCTCAGAACTTTGAATGTGTTTGTTTTGAACTGACGACCATAAAAATGATGAAAAAAGAATTATAAATGGTTTTCGATAAATTTACATTTCAAGGTTTAAAGTTCTGAAACCTCTGGAGAATTGGTTCTATGCCCATTTTTTCAAAGAAAAGAATATTTGGGAAGTCGTAATAGACCACATTAGTTAGGTTAGGCGGGAAATTTGAATTACGATCCATCCGTGGATCCGAGCACTGAATTTCCCCATGCATTTCTTATGGACCTAAAATTTACGCGAATTTCTCGCCTGCTTTTAGATACTTTGGCTAATTTCTTAAGGTTTATTTCAGTTGAAATATATTCAGTGAACCTTTCTCAACAATCTAGAATCAAGTTTTCATAACAAAATTGTATATTTCCAAAATAATCAATAAATATAAAAGTGTTCACCAAATTCGATTGACGTATGTCTCAGCTCACTTGAAATCAGTCAAAAATAATAACATAACCCTAAATCTGCCTTGTAATGACGCACAACAGAAGTCATCTACGACATACGGAAATCTTTCGAACTACACTGGTTTCAATTTTGATTTAAGGATAAATAGAAGTAGATTTTAATGTGGAAAAAACATGAAAACATGCACTAATGATGAAGGTACCCAATACTTGATGTCTCTGTACTAACATTCTCTTTTAAATAGAGTGGTTTCATCCTAAAGTTGAAATTCCATGTTAAAAAATTTGAATATGGATCTCCCGCCAAGAGAATGATTCTAACCTAACTAATGTGGTCTATTTATTTAGAGCCTTCTTGATTAGGATTTATAAGAGCTTCTAAATTTCGATTGAAACCATCTCCTTTTTCAGCTTGACGGATCCAAGGTTGTAAGTTCGCCAGGTGGAGAAGGAGTGCTAGCAAATTTCTTTAATTCTCTTCTGAACAAGAAAAGTAGCACCCCTGGCTCTAGTCCAAAGTCTGGTTCTGAGTCCCTACCTGATAAAGCAGCCATGCGTTCAGATGCTGCTGCTGAGTTAGATAGGTTATCAAGAGGTGCAAAGAAGTCTCTGAGTGGGCTGGATTTCAGTAACTCTTCAGATTGCTAAATATATTTATTTCAAGGTTAACTTATTCACATATTTTAACAAACATAGCTTATTTATTGTATACCAATTTTTGTTAAGAGTAATCCAGTATATTATAATGTATAGTAATTGTTTCTGCAATTGGTGTCGAAATTTAGTGTTGAAAATGAAACTTTCGGTGATATAAACTAAGGAAATCTGTAATAGAAATTGAGTCTCATGCATTTATCAGCTCATTCTTGTTCGATAACATGATTTTATCACAATAAAGTAATTAATTCTGAGTGTCACATTATTTCTGTTTCAATATACTTGTCTAGCAAACCAAATTCTTGGGTGCCCAATATCTGTTCGAAAACATTCAAAGCACCAAGATTCAGTTCTTACTATACAGCAAAATCCTCGTTTTACCTGGATCGTTCTGTCATTTAACATAATGGTCCAGTCTCTGTTTTTCGCATTTATATGTGGCACCCAAGACCTTAGTTCGCCAGACTTGTGTACATTGCTTCAACACATCGAATACATTAATAATGTCAAAATTATATTGACTGACAAAGAAACTGCAACACCCAGAAGGAGTTGTTTAAATTTTAATTTTTTTTTTGGTAAAACATAGATAGTATAGCAAGGAGTAAATTATTGAAACGCGAAGAAAAAAAAACGAAGAGTTTACAATTTTTTAAAAAAAAAAAACGAAGAGTTTACAATTTTTTTTAATAAATTTGTTAATAATGTGTTTGTCCACCGCGATTATCTATACACTTCCCAACACGTCTTGGTCTTGATGCAATAAGATAGTCCATTTCTTCTTGAGGGATACTATCCCAAGCTACCTGTAGTTCATGTAACAGAGCCGCAAAAGTCCGTGGGGGCTGGGGTAAATTTACAAGCCTTCTACCCATGATGTTCCAAACATGCTCTATGGGCGAAAGATTGGGGGATCTGGGCGGCCATGGCAAAAGATTCACATGGTTCGCTTCATAAAAGTTTAAACGAACTCTGGCAACATGAGGTATCTCGAGCAGGTTAAGGTAAGGGAGAACATATGGCTCCACTATTTGTTGAAGGTAACGCAGCGCTGACATGTTACCTCGAATAAAGACTAAAGGTGACCTACTTGCATGTGCAATAGCACCCCATACCTTAACGCCTACTGTCCGGTGTACATGACGCTCAATATCAAACTGAGGTTCACGTCTTTCTCCCCGACGTCATCTAACCCTTCTTCGGCCATCATATGCACCCAAGGAGAAACGAGATTCATCAGAAAAGACGACCTGATGCCATTCCACATTCCAATCTTGACGTTCTCTTTACCACTGTAATCGTTGCCGACGATGCTCAACCGACAGAGGTAACTCAAAATGGGGTCGATAATGCTGCAGTCCAAAAGACCTTATCCGGCGGTAAACCGTTCGAACAGTTACAATATAGACTTGTTCTCCTAACCACTCATCAGCCAAAGATCGAGCTGTCTTAGACAATCGATCTTGAACTGCATTTGTGCCCCTTCGACGACCGGTGGCTACTCTTCTTCGATTTTGGGCATTATCAAACCACGCTTGACAACATCTCATAACAATAGTTGGATCGTATTACTACAAAATTCGTCCGAGATCACTGAAATTTTGCGAGAGATTTAAAAACCTTTACAACAAAGTTGCAAGTTTGAACACGATCGGATCTCTATTGTTGGAGATCCAAGCTGACTTGGATGAGTTCCGATATTTTAAAAGGAATTTAAATCTTATACTCAGTTGAATAAATACGGTGAGAGGATATATGCAATATTTTTTTTCTATATTATTAGATATTTAATGAATTTCAATTCCGATTGAATACATAGGTCAGAATTAAAAATTCATTTATCTCGGACGATTCTCTAATGAGAGAAACTTGATGACAGACTTGAGTAGTCACTCAATTTTGTCATTAAAATGACAATCTTATCTTATGAAAGCTGAGAAAACGGTCTATATTGGATGATAATTCGATTAAGAGTGTCCAATTAAGGTGAATGGACAATAGAACATACATGCAAAAACTCTTGACTTCACGTCAGTGCTTGAACCGATGTTTAATTTAGTATATCACAATCAGTCAGTGTTGTTACATGTGTATATTTCGAAATTTTAAAAGTTGATTCAAACTTCAAAGAGAGTTTTAAATAGTCAGGGCAATGCCCTGCACTGGCCTATATCAGGGCTGATATTTCCGCAGGTCAAAACAGTTTAATGGAGGTATGGTCATTATTTAACATCTTTCCTTTGGAACATTTGTTTGGTCCCAACTGTGGTCAGGTACAGCTTGCTGGAGTTTCTCAATAATCATTGAATTTTCTGGAATTGAGTGAGTCAGATGCCAGATTTAGAATTTGTTTATGTTATATTTTTGCTGACAAATCTGCCGCCATGAATCATGTTTTGTTATGGCCACTCGAAAATTCTTTCAAATTATTGAAAAACTCATTCATTGCCACATACTGATATAATAACCACAGTTTATACTTTGTTTTATTTATACCAAATATTACATGAATATTAATTTTTTTGTAAATAACATAATGAAGAAGCTATCAAAATAAATTCATTTTTTTTGTTTATCTTCTTTTTCATCTTTTTTCTTCTCTTTCAAATTCCCAACAGCTTGACGAACTGCCTCTGATTGGGGATCTACCCCAGGTAAATTTTCTAAAACACTTTGTAAGAAGGCTGGATCATTCATCACTTCTGTATAATCATCATCTGTTTCAACTTCCATAGGTTCCTCCTTCTTTACTGCGGAAGTTGAAGATTCTTGAGTGTCTTGCATAGACATTTGCATGGCGAAAGCTATTTGTTCATCCTCGGTCATATTGGCAAAATCAACTGCTGATGGTACTTTAGCTTCAGGTTCACCTTGTTCCATAGACATAGCTAAGGCTCTTTCCAACATCGCTTCATCGCTATTTTCTTCTTTGATAACGGGAACCTTTGCTTCAGAATCGGTAGTAGATGAGGCATCCCTTGCTCTTCTGGCTTCCTCTTCTTGTCTGTTACATGAAAGGACGAAATAAAAAGTGTAAATCTTTAGAGTTACTCAAGGCTTTAATATTATTTCAAGATGAAAATATGATTGCACCTTAAGATGTATCATCACATACCTTTGTCTTTGTTCTTCCATAGAAACTCTAAGAGCTAATGCCAATTCGGGATCTTCATTAGGATCAACACCAAATTCAAATCCAGAACCCCCCAGACCTGCACCACCTGTACCATCTTCACCTTGTATGATTGGGGAAGAGATAAGAGCATCCGATAGGTGAGGACCTGGAGGAATGGTTACTAAGTGACTTCCACTACCATCTCTTCCGTTCAGTGTATTAATAAAACTGGACAGAATATCCGTGTTGCTAGCTTCTTCGCCAAAATTTACAATATCAACGTTCACCTTTTCTTTCTTCAATTTCTTTGCTAGTTTAACAAGTTCTTTCTCTTCTGCACCTACTGGGCTACCAACAAAGGCTACGATTCTCATCTTGTGATTCTTGCCCTGCCTATGTTTTAGAGCTAAGTGTGCGATTCTTATCCCTGTGTGCAAATTGATATCGCCATCAGGTTGAACTTGATGCAGTTTCGATAAAATACGTCCTACATCGCTCGTTAGAGTGACTAATACTTCCACTTTGGCGAGAGTTAATAATGCAACGTTGTTTTCAGGATTTGATCTCGTTTTTGAATGGCATACTAAATTTACAGCATCTTGTTGAGCTTGAAGACGAGTAGGCAAATAGTCACCATTTCGCATATAGTCACTATTATCGACACAAATTACTGTACTTTCTAGAACCATTTTTCATACAATAATATGAGTTTCTTATTTACCAATTGCCAATTCTTTCACTGCATGAAACTGCAAATCATTAACTATTGCTTTGACCGCTTGACGTTTATTCTCGGATATATTTTGACAGTTTTATAGGATGACAGTAGGAGTAGAGTAGAAAGTAGTCACCGTAATCTGGAAAAAATCAGTTATAATTAGTTTATTTTCAGACTTCAAATTTCAAGAATGATTGAGTGAAGTATTCGTTCGTTATGCTAAAAATTGTAGTGTAAAATTAAGTACTTGAATTCCTAATTCCACATCTTGTGTTTAACCTACTCAAGTCTAAGTAGTTTGTTCGAATTTAGTTCATTGGAATTCATTGTGTTAGGTTATGTTATTGGTTTTCGTTTTCGACATCCGTCAGTTATATCTGTTTTTCTGTTTACTATTTGGGTTTCGATTGTAGTCTTTCAACTGAAGTGGTTTCTTAGTTATAGATCTTGATCTATCTCAGATATATCTTGGTTCCTTTTTTTCTTGTTGGAAATATAATTAAACTGTTTAAAATATGAGCAGTGACGGAAAGCGCAAAAAAAAGCGCTATGAAACTAGCTCTGATTCTGAAAGTGTAGATAGTACAGAAGAGGCACGTCGTAAAGATCTTAAGGAAAGGGACGAATTTGCGGACCGGTTAAAGAAGCGAGATGAGCAAAAAACGAGAAATATTGTACAGGCTTCGGAGAGACGTGCCTACGAAGAAGCTGCTAAACGTCTTAAGTTGGAAAATGAAGATCGAGAAAAGATTATACCTTCACTGCGAATCAGATCCAGAAGGAAATACCTGGAAAAACGAAAAGATGATAAAATTATGGAACTGGAGGCTGATATTGCAGATGATGAATATCTTTTTGAAGAAGAAATGTAAGTCATAGATTTACCGTTCAAAGTAATCTTGAGGAAATAGATATTACATTCGGGTCCGTTTATAACGAGTACCACTTTTATAACGAGAGTTTGGTTTTAACGAGCAAATTCTGAAGGTACGGACTGCCGCCTATATGATGCAATGCAAATAAGTTTAACTCGTTCAATACGAGCGTTCGCTTATAACGAGCATTTATTCTGGAACCGCTGAGCTCGTTATAACTGGACCCGACTAATTAGTAACCTATTTTCCAATTAATTTGCTACGTATTTGTCACATAGGTGTTTCCTAGGCTTCCTAGTTTTATATAGGTTCGAATCTATAGCATTCGAAATATTTGGTACGGTTATTTAACAGAGCTATTATTTTCCTTGTTTATAGCTTGACAGAAAGGGAGCGAAAAGATAGACAACATAAGAAGGAATTATTGAAGTTGGCTCAAGAACATGAAAAGGCAAGAGAATTGGAGAGGATACAGAGGTATCATATGCCGAAGGACATGGGAGTTTCTGATTATGTGGAAGTTGATGAACTGGAAAAAATGCCTCTTTCTGAACAGAAGAAATGGGAAAAGGACCAAATGTCATCAGCAGTGTTTAAATTTGGAGCTAGGGATGCAGTGAAGAAAGATGAATATGAGCTCCTTCTAGAAGATCAGATTGAATTTATACAAGCACTGAAATTACCAGGTTAGTTTTTTCATTTACGTACTAGACATACTTAATTATCTTTTAGAGCATGGAAGCTGTTATATTAACACTTTCTTGAGAATATTGGTGTGTTTAGAAGAAGAAAAGATAAAACTTTTTGTGCAACTTGCACAATGTGATTTGAACAAACGATTCAACCAGTATCTTTTTAAATTGCTAGTTATTGGTTGATTCCAATTCTTAATTTTTTTAGGAACGAAAGAAGACAAAAAGGAACCAGAACAAACTGAGTATCAGAAGAAACGATTAGATATTGAAGAGACCAAAAAAAGTTTGCCAGTCTTTCCATTCAGAGAAGATTTGATACAAGCTGTCAGGGATCATCAAGTTTTAATTATCGAGGGAGAAACTGGATCTGGTAAAACAACACAAATTCCACAGTACCTGCATGAGGCAGGCTTTACAAAGGATGGTAAGTGGTACAAAATTTGAACAAGTTTAAGCATGATCACTATTTAAAGAGTACTTGGTAATGGTAAATGTTCAGTGCCGACTAATGTATGAGAGCTACGGAGCTTCAGCAACTGTTCTGAGAACGAGAAGAACAGTAAAAATATTTGAACATTTGTGATGTAACCATTTTATACTATCTGCAAAACATGATTGCGTTTTATTATCGTGAACTTTCCATCCAGGTTACCCAATATTGGCGCCTACTTCGAATCATGTATTTTTCTGATTAAATTGCTTATTCTCTATAGACCACATTAGTTAGGTTAGGCGGCATTTGAATTACGATCCATCCGTGGATCTGAGCACTGAATTCCCAATGCATTTCTTATGGACCTAAAATTTACGCGAATTTCTCGCCTGTATTTAGATACTTTGGCTAATTTTTTACGGTTTATTTCGGTTGAAATAGATTCAGTGAACCTTTCTCAACAATCTAAAATAAAGTTTTCATAACAAAATTGTATATTTCCAAAATAATTAATAAATATAAAAGTGATCACCAAATTCGATTAACGTATGTCGTAGCTCACTCGATATCAGTCAAAAACTTTGAACAAAAATAATAACATAACATAACCCTAAATCGGCCTTGTAATGACGCACAACAGAAGTCATCTACGACATACGGAAATCTTTCGAACTACACTGGTTTCAACTTTGATTTAAGGATAAATAGAAGTAGATTTTAATGTGGAAAGAACTTGAAAACATGCACTAATGATGAAGTTACTCAATACTTGATGTCTCTGTACTAACATTCTCTTTTAAATAGGGGGATTTCATCTTAAAGTTGAAATTCCATCTTAAAAAATTTGAATATGGACCTCCCGCCAAGAGGATGATTCTAACCTAACTAATGTGGTCTATAGACCACATTAGTTAGGTTAGGCGGGAAATTTGAATTAAAATACATCCGTGGATCCGAGCACTGAATTCCCCATGCATTTCTTATGGACCTAAAATTTATGCGAATTTCTCGCCTGTTTTTAGATACTTTGGCTAATTTCTTAAGGTTTATTTCGGTTGAAATAGATTCTATGAACCTTTCTCAACCATCTAGAATCAAGTTCTCATAACAACATTGTATATTTCCAAAATAATTAATAAATATAAAAGTGATCACCAAATTCGATTAACGTATGTCGTAGCTCACTCGAAATCAGTCAAAAATAATAACATAACCCTAAATCGGCCTTGCAATGACGCACAACAGAAGTCATCTACGACATACGGTAATCTTTCGAAGTATACAATGGTTTCAATTTTGATTTAAGAATAAATTGAAGTAGATTTTAATGTGAAAATAACATGAAAACATGCACTAATGATGAAGGTACCCAATACTTGATGTCGGTGTACTAACATTCTCTTTTAAACAGGGTGGTTTCATCTCAAAGTTGAAATTCCTCGTAAAAAAATTTGAATATGGATCTCCCGCCAAGAGAATGATTCTAACCTGACTAATGTGGTTTATAGAGAGCAAGTATTCAATGCTGAATACATTTCTGTTAAAACCATCATAATAAAGATATTATTATTATTAATTAATTCGTGAAAAATAATATAAAAATGAATACAAGTTTCGTGAGATACCAATATTCAAAATATATGACTGGTTAGGCCCATTAATCTTGTTGAATTTTGATATAGATATCAGCTAGTATAGGTGTTTCAAATCAGTGAAATATACTCAGTGACTTTAGAAGTGTTACAGCCAGAAGGAATAACTTTTTCAACTTCAATAACTATGTTTTAATATAGTTTATTCAGTTTATTCCATAACTCAAACACGATTGGACAGAAATTGTTGTCTTGCTGTTGTTCTGAAAACTTGTTTGTGTAGTTTGTATTGGAGCCCTCGTAAGTGGTTCGGGTTCAGAAAGAATGCGTTTAGGGTATTCAAGCCATAGAGCATTTGGTGAGTAGCTCTATAATTTATAATGAGATCACCATTCAAACGCCGCTCGGCAAAGGAATGGAGTCTGAGTAGCTTCTGACGATCAGGCCTGGACTGGTCATATGGTATGTGGGATGTGGGTAACCCATCTTTGCAAGAGCTTCATCATCTTGCACCAAATAGGGCCAGAAAACTTCAGTATAGGGCAAACGTAAGGGGTGAAGAACTTAGTACACATTTCCAGGTGACATCTGTGAAAGGCTTTGCTCATAAGGTAGGTGGTTCTCCTTGCTTTAGACACAATATGTTCCACGTGCTTCGACCAAGAAAGATCCCCAAGATGATCACCGCCAAGTCATTGTGATATTCTGTACTTAGAACTGTGTTATCAATTACGTAATTGAGTCTAGGAATATCTTTACCGATCTGCAGAACTACACATTTTGAAACATTCAGAGGAAGATCGGAAACATAGAGAAGAAATAAAAGTGGTCCCAGGACCGAACCTTGCGGGACGCCACTAAGGATAGATCAATTAACCGTTAATGCAAACCAGATACTCCCTGTCACAGAGGAAGGACATTATCAAATGGAGCAGATCTCCACCAACACCATAGTGCTCTAATTTGTGAGCGCAAGTTCAAGTTTCTTGGAAAAAATGGGTTCAAGCCCTGTAAACAGGAGCTTTCTGGCGCTCTAGTTCAAACAGACAAATTATATCTCCGAAAGTATTGGTTTCTCAGAGTTGGGAATTATATCAATGTATTATTATGATAAACCTGCATCATAAAGGAAATTCAATTCAAATAATAGTTTATTTATCAAGATTAAATGAGCAATCTGAGAATGAGAACTGCACCATGGAAGAAATCAAATTAAAATAGCTGAACTGAATTTGACTCTCTCTTATAGAACAGGATGAAATGTACCAGTATGAACACAGATCATATAATAAAGCTTAGATAGAATAATTATAGCATTCTGTGAAAACATAGAAGTAGTATTCATTGTTGAAATTTAGAAGAATCATATCTTCGAAAGTATTAGCTTGTTGGAGTTGAAAATGATATCGATGGATTTCAATGGTGAAACTGCATCTTAAATAAAAATTGAATTTGAAATTTGTTGCTTAAAAAAAATTTTTTTTTTCGTTACTCTGAAACCATCTGGCTTATTCTGCCCAATAACGAACTTAACCGAGATATTCATCTCCCTAACCTTCTCTGAAAATTTCAACTGCCTAGCTCATTCCGTTCGAGAGTTATTGTAGAAAAAAAAATTAAAATTTTGAAAATTTTTTTTTGACACTTTGCGGTAACCTGGTCAATACAAAACTTCACATGCGTATAAAGGTCATGATTCTACAATTTGATGCTAAATTTCAGATAGATCGAGTGATCGGTTTCGGAAATATTCATAAAAAATGTGTTTTACTAAAATCGGCCATAACTTCGAAACCGCTTGATGGATTTCGCCCATTAACGAACTTGTCCGAGATATTTACGCTCCAAACCCACCTTGCAAATTTGAATCCTCCAACTCCTTTCGTTCGAGAGTTATCGTGCCTAGAGCCGGCCGACCGGACCGGCCGGACAGAATCGATTTCGACCTCGGATTCTTGATCAGTGAGTCGAACCAAATCGTTTAAGACCATTTTCAGCCAAAAATTCGAAAATTACTGACATTTGGGCAAATTGATAAGCACTCAGTTCCGAGGAACTAGAGCACCAAAAAGTGCCATAAGCATACATCGAGCATCTTCTTATATCATGCACGGGATTGTACCCAGCTACTGGGTGGCTGGATTACATGTTAATACAATTCCTTGCAAATGCTTTTGTTTCATTCTTGATGTAATAATAAAAATAATAAATTTCCTTTATTTTTTTTTGTAAAATACGAAAAGAAATGATGCAAGACTACCACTTTACCAAAAAATTAACCTGAAGAAATTATTCCTTCAACCCTCCTGGAGTTACTTCTACCCAGGAGGGGTAACTTCTACTACCCAGGAGGGGTAACTTCTTCTACCCGGGGGGCATAACACTTCTAATGTCACTTATTTTATTCATTCAATGACCAATACTGTGTCAGTTCTTGCATATGCTTTATTTAATTCATGAATCTTAAACATTTTCATACATTTCAGGTAAAAAAATTGGATGTACCCAACCAAGAAGGGTGGCGGCAATGTCCGTAGCTGCCAGAGTAGCTCAAGAGATGAACGTGAAATTGGGCAACGAAGTGGGGTACGCAATTCGTTTCGAAGACTGTACTTCGGAAAGAACCATCATAAAATACATGACTGACGGTACTCTGCATCGAGAGTTCTTGTCGGAACCGGACTTGCAATCATACACCGTCATGATAATCGACGAAGCCCACGAAAGAACCCTCCACACTGACATTTTATTCGGTCTGGTGAAGGACATAGCCAGATTTCGTCCGGACTTGAAATTATTAATTTCCAGTGCCACCCTCGACGCTCAGAAATTCTCAGAGTTTTTCGACGATGCCCCAATTTTCAGGATACCGGGACGAAGGTTTCCCGTTGATATTTACTATACAAAAGCACCGGAAGCGGATTACGTCGATGCCTGTGTGATATCCGTTCTTCAGATACACGCCACCCAACCTTTAGGAGACATACTGGTCTTCCTGACTGGTCAGGATGACATCGAACTGTGTCAGGAGTTACTATCGGATAGAGTGAGGCGGTTGGGGTCCAAAGTTAAAGAATTGATCGTGCTACCTATCTACGCCAACTTGCCGAGCGATATGCAAGCCAAGATTTTCGAACCTACACCACCAGGGGCTAGAAAAGTAATCCTGGCTACGAATATAGCCGAAACATCGGTCACCATCGACAATATCATCTATGTAATCGATCCAGGATTCGCGAAACAGAACCATTTCAACTCTAGGACCGGAATGGAAAGTTTGATCGTGGTTCCGATATCTAAGGCGTCCGCGAATCAGAGGGCTGGTAGGGCGGGTCGAGTAGCGGCCGGGAGATGTTTCCGGTTATACACGGCGTGGTCGTACAAGCACGAATTGGAGGATAATACGATACCCGAGATTCAGAGGATAAATCTGGGTAACGCGGTGCTGATGTTGAAAGCGCTTGGGATTAACGATCTGTTACATTTCGATTTTCTGGACCACCCTCCTCACGAGACTTTGGTGTTGGCTCTGGAACAGCTTTACGCGTTGGGCGCTCTGAATCATCACGGCGAGCTGACGAAGCTGGGAAGAAGGATGTCTGAATTTCCGGTCGATCCGATGATGGCCAAAATGTTATTGGCAGCGGAAAAGTAAGTAAAAGTTTTTAGCCCCCAACTGAAAAGAAACGGATTCGATAAACGTTACTTATAACGGGTCCGCCAAATAACTTTTTTTTTTTGAAAATGCAATAAAAAAAGGCTACTGAATATTTTCCCAAATTTCTTTTTTTATTTGAAAGTACAATCCTTCCGGTTAATAATGGAAAATAATTTCATTCAAATGGCTGCGTCGGCTGGCCATGCAGTAGCCTACACGATCGGACCAATTTTTAAGCACATTATCGATTGTGTGCAGCTGTATTTCACCAATGGCTTCACGAATATTGTCCTTTAAAGCGTCAATTGTCTCTGGCTTGTTGGCGTAACACTTATCTTTGACGGCACCCCACAAATAATAGTCCAACGGTGTCAAATCGCAGCTCCGAGGTGGACAAACGACATCAGCTCTGCGGCTGATAATGCGATCTTCAAAAACAGGGCAACTCCTGAACCAATTGGACTTTGTATGGCGTCATACCAAGGCCTTTATGCAAAATTCGTCTCAATGATGTCTCCGAAATGTTCAATTCTTGAGAACGACGGTGAATTGATGTTGATGGAGCTTCACGCACACTTTCTGCCACAGCAGCAATATTCTCGGGTGTACGCACTGTTTTTGGCTTTTCACGCTTTGGTTTATCGATGAGGATGCCAGTTTCTTTCACTTTTTTCACAAGATAACGAACATACGGAGCTGACGGTGCTTCTCTTCTTCCAAAATCCGTACGCAATTTTCGCACACATTCTGCAACATTACCATGATTTTCAAAGTAATTTCGCAATATTTCCCAGCGTTGTTCAAGCGAATACACAACCATATACGTTCAGCGGAAGGATAAAACTAATTATCTGTCAAATCAGACAAGAGCTAAGTGTTACCCATTCACGAAATAAGCACTTGAAAAAAAAACTTTAGATGGCGGACACTTTATTTGCTAGGGGAAACCGAAGATCGAAAAATATACAATCTTCAACTCACTGCTTGGACGATCGCGCCTTTGAAATCAATATTAGATATTATAGTTGAGTTCATTGTAGACTGATTATGAACACTACAATAGTAACTATACTCTTGTCCACTACAAATTTTGTCGTCTGATATATACAGCGTGTCAAAAAGTAACGTAACTCGTCAATGATTCTTGTACGAAGAACTATTGAAGAAAATCCTCGCACCCGTCGATTTTGATATATCTCACCCCCTAAGCCCCGCACCCTTCTACTTTATTTTTTCAAATGGGATTATATGGATTGTGAAATTGGGTGTGCCATTTTTTCATTAAAACATTAGAAAATAATCTGCATATTCGTGATCATATATCGATATACCATGAAAAAAATTTTTTGGGTCGGCTGGTTTTCCTGTCACGCTGACGGTCGGCGCTGACGGTCAGCGCTGATCGGTCAGCTCGGATCCTTTTAGCATCACGCTGATCACATTGAGAAATAGAAGGATGCTATTGTCTCTGGCTCACTGAATGTGGAGGCTTGTCGGCGCCAGCTAGTCAGCGCCGCCGACGCGCCGGCGCGTACGTGCGCGTATATAGCTCAGCGCTGTCGGCCGTCAGCACTGCGTGACTCGAAAACGCTACCTATAGCTACATACATATTGACCCATCAGCGCCGACCGTCAGCGTGACAGGAAAACCAGCCTTAGAAATATTTTTGACCCGGAATCGAAGGAAAATTCTTCTTTCCCTTCCGAAATCTATGACTTTCACATCTCGATTAACGAATTTTCTACGATTATTGGTCGGTGGACGACGTTTAGATTTATGTATCTATTTCCTATGTATCTCTATCCGTTCGGAAAATATTAGGAAATGAGTGAATCCGTCAAACGGCAAAAAGTTTTCTCTAGTATCTAACCCATACGAAAATCTAAAGTTTTCCGATTAGATCGCCACTGCTTTGGCTATTCACTAAATCGAGGGCCTAGATTCCGAATCTGTAATTAGTTTTTCCGTATCTCGATTAATTTTGGTAATATGGCGAAAAATACGACTAATTAGTCCATTTTCCGGAGGTAGGGCCAGAAATTTTTTCGTCATTGCTCCGAAACTAATCGAGATACGGAAAATCTAATTGCAGATTCGTGATCTGCGTGCCCGATTTAGTGAATGCCGCGTCGATCTAATCGGAAAATTGTAGATTTTCGTATGGGTTAGATACTAGAGAAAACTTTTTGCCGTTTGACGGATTCACTCATTTCCTAATATTTTCCGAACGGATAGAGATACATAGGAAATAGATACATTAATCTAAACGTCGTCCACCGACCAATAATCGTAGAAAATTCGTTTATCGAGATGTCAAAATCATAGATTTCGGACGGGAAAGAAGAATTTTCCTTCGATTCCGGGTCAAAAATATTTCTAAGTGCCGCCCCAAAATATTTTTTTCATGGTATATCGATACGGGGCTCGTGTCTAATTAAATCGAGGTCGCTGATCACGAATATGTAATTAGTTTTTCCCTAAGTGGCGTACTTTGGGAAAATTTTCACTTAAAGTGAAAAAATTGACGAAAATAGGTCAATTTTGGAACTTTCCACCGCCCAAAAAAATCGGAGTAGAGTGTTCCTGATTTTTTACGTCATATTTGGATCCTTTATCTATCGAATAATCCGAACAATAAATGTCCAGGTCGTACGCTGCGGAAATTATGGTTTTTTTCCCGAGGGTCTATTTTTCGGAAAATTCTTTCCGCGATATTTCCTCGGAAAATTTTTGTAATAAATATCTGATCGTAGATTCAGAATCTACGGCCCCGAATCTATAAGAATGAGTACCCGCTTCATAGTTTTGCGTCAAAAAATTTTTCTCGAAAAATGGGATTTTTTTAAGGCTAATGTATTAAAAAATTGCCAAAATTCGACCGGTCTCCGATTTCGATGCAAATTACGTCATTTACTAATTCGGGGCCGTAGATTACGAATATATGATCGGATTTTTCATTAGAGAATTTTCCGCGGAAATACCGCGAAATGAATTTTCCGAAAACCAGACCCTTGGGAAAAAAATCATAATTTCCGAATAGTACGGCCTGGACATTTTCTGTTTGGATTATTCAGTAGATAAAGGATCCGTATCTGACGGCAAAAATCATCAACACCCTACTCCGATTTTTTTGGGCGGTGTAAACTTCCATAATTGACCTATTTTCGTCCATTTTTTCACTCTAAGTGAAAATTTTCCCAAAGTACGCCACTTAGGGAAAAACTAATTGCATATTCGTGATCAGCGACCTCGATTAAATTAGACACGAGCTCCGTATCGATATACCATGAAAAACATTTTTTGGGTCGGCACTTAGAAATATTTTTGACCCGGAATCGAAGGAAAATTCTTCTTTCCCGTCCGAAATCTATGATGGCTAATTATGGAGTATGGTTACTCGCTTTTTGAAATCGACGCCTCCATGATTTGTCATGCGACGAGTAACACTATTATTGGTATTCCAAAATTATTAAATTTTATATAGAGAATGAAATCATGGATGGGCCACCCTGTATATAAAGATATTGGATATTTTTAATAGGTAACACTTGAAATCGTCGCGTACAGATTCCGAATGATCCACACAAAAGTTTCTAGTTATTGATTTTTGCGGAAGAAATAGTGAATGGAAGATTGAATTTTTTTGAGGTTTGGGGGCCCACAAGTTCAAAACTAAGACAAATCTCAAAATTTCGACTTCAGTTTTGTGTTTAGGTGATCACGTCAAGTAAATACATACTATATCATACGAAAGATCTACAAGTTTCCCTCTGTTTTTCACAGGTACAAATGTTCAGAAGAAGTTGTTACTATCGCCGCTATGTTATCAGTGAATGGGGCACTATTTTATAGGCCTAAGGATAAAAGTATACATGCAGATACAGCAAGAAAGAGTTTTAATCACATCGGAGGCGATCATTTGAGTTTGCTTAATGTGTATAACCAATGGCGTGATTCAGACTATTCAACCCAATGGTGCTATGATAACTTCATACAACACAGGTGAAAAATCGAGAATTCATTATGTATCAATACTTTTTTTTAGTATACTTTTTTTGGGCGCATGTTCTAGGGGAACATCGTCCTATCATTTCGTCCAAATGTCTGTAATTTTCGAATTTCGAGCTGAAAATTGGCTAATAGACTAATTCGGACTCCCTGATCACGAATCCGGTGTCAGATTTTTGGGTGCCGTCCGGCCGTCCGGCCGGCCGGCCGGCCGTAGGCACGATAACAGGAGCACCGAAGGTCCTATCGACTTCAAACTTTCAGGGTAGGTTTCTGATCAAAATGCGACGGTTAAGTTCGTTAACGGGCAAAATCGGCCGGACGGTTTAGGAGTTATAGACATTTCAAATTTTGAGGTTATTTCCCTGATATTTCAGGAACTAAAGAAGATGTTGAATCGAAACTTGGTAGTCAGTTCGAGGATATAAACGCGCAACTTTTGGCAAAATTCTGTTATGATCGAAATGTTGGTAATTTTTAAAAAAATATTTCTTTTAATTTTTTCGAAAAAAAAATTTTTTTTTCGTGAACTATTCATCAGATTGCAACAAAAACTTGTACTAACGTCAATTGTAGTATTTTGCAACATTGTGCAAAATTTTGGCTCTATACGATTTCAATTTCTGGAGATATAAGACAAAATGTGTCAAATTTCCTGGGTCTCTCTCAGTATTTTCATCGATTATTATATAATAATCAATAATATTAAGGTATTCAACATGATACTGCTTTTTTTCTTTACTGGTCAGTACGGGCCACAAGGAAGATGAACATGCGCCCAATAGCTCCTGTCCACAGGGCTTGAACCAATTTTTTTTAGTTTTATTTATATTTATAGTTTTCATTTCGCAGATCTTTGCGAAGAGCTAGGGACGTTAGAGAACAACTGGTTAATTTGATGCAGAGGGTAGAAATTGAAATGGTTTCTAACCCTACAGAAGTCGATGACATAAAGAAGGCCATTACTGCTGGTTATTTCTATCATATTGCCAGGCTATCAAAAGGAGGAAACTACAAAACAGTAAAACATAATCAGGTATTTTAATTATGCATCTCTTTGTTTAGAGGTTATGGTCCGCTTCATATTATTCTATTCGCCTTTGAAACAGGCACTCTGAACACTTATATTTATATTTGAACCATATTAGGAATTGTAATTGATATTGCAGCTATTGATTCGTCTTCTTCTGCGCTTTCTTGAATTAGGCGTAACATTGAGAAGGACAGGATGCAAGTTATATTTTGTGTGTTTTGTTTCAGACTGTAACTATCCATCCCAATAGTGCCTTGTTTGAAGATCTGCCTAGGTGGCTCCTGTATCACGAACTTGTTTTCACAAGTAAAGAGTACGTGAGGCAGGTGATTGAGATCGAGAGCAAGTGGCTTCTAGAAGTAGCACCACATTATTATAAACAGAAGGAAATAGAAGATTCTACGAATAAGAAAATGCCAAAGACTATTGGGAGAAGTAAAAGAACTGATGATTGATTTGCACATATGAAATGTATATATATTTTCAATGTTTTAGTACCGTAGCTAGGTGAAATATACTATCTCCGAGTGTTTATTCAAATAAAGTCATTGAGTAGAGCGTAATATTTCACCTAGTAGCACTACAAACAGATCGAAATTTGTGTATTTTCAATATACTTATTTGTTGATGAATGTGTAATATAATTGTTTCTTATTAAATTTGTACAAAACTCTGATGGAAATTAGTATCATTCCACATTCCATTCGTGAAACGAAAGATGAGGGGGTATTGAGTTTAGGATCCAAAAGCTCCTGGGTTTAAATTCCTCCTGGATAGCCGACATTGGAATCGGTCACCAATCACAGCTGGGTAAAAACTTACATACAAGTATACGTTATGGTATCTAATTAACTTTTCCCTAAAAAATGTTGTATGAACATTGATATCGGTGGAAAAGTCAAATGGAACACATTAATTATCTTGGTTACTGTACATATTTTTTTATGGAAAATTCCGAAACACGTCAAATTTGAATTTTAAATTGTCATTCTTCTTCGTAAAAATGCGAACGCTACCTTCAACCCCCTTCGAAAGACAGCTATAACGGTACAACCCCCAAATTTTCAAATAGGAAGTATGGACTTGTGATCCATCGTTTGACAGGTCTCGTCATTCTCCATTCATAAATGTTATCACTTTCATGTTTATTGCAAAAATCAAATTAGAAAAAACCAGCAGATCTACCTAGCCATAGATCTACATTTTTCCAATATATCTACATTTTGCCTGTAGATCTACCTTTCTCCAGTAGAACAACATAATCGGTAGATCAATTGAACCGGTATTTCAACACTATCTAACGGGTCCTGTTGTGGTTCTGAGACCCATTCACAGAGAAAGTCCTATCGAAATATGTCGAGGCGTTTTTGAGTTCCTATAATCCTAATATAGCGCCACGTACCGGATCGTATATTGGCCTTCCGAAACACAATCACAAAGTTTCATCAAAATCGGTCCAACCGTTTTTGAGTTCTTGGGAACCTATTGTACCGCTACCTACGGGGGTATATTGTGGATCTGAGACCTACTCAGACACACACAAAGTTTGATCGAAATCGGTCCAGTCGTTCTTGAGTTCCTATAAACCGAATACAGCGCCATCTACCGGGTTCCTATAGTAACTATGAGACCCACTCAAGCATGCATACAAAGTTTCATTAATATCGGTCGAGCCGTTATTGAGTTCCTATAAATCGACCCGGGTGCTCCCTATAGAATGCTGTTGTGAATCAGAGACACATCGAAACACAAACACAAAGTTTCATCAAATCGGTCCGGCCGATTTTGAGTTTCTATACATCGATTGTAGTGCCACCTACCGGATCCAATTGTGAATCTGAACCGCTTTATTGGAATCCACCGAAATACATTAATGAATGCCTTCGATTGCTGCGCACAGCGAATTTATAGGCTCGGTTTGTGCGTACGTCCTGTGTAGGGATTTTGGGGAGATTTTCCAAGAAGGGGAGCCAGAGCTAGGGGCCTGCGGATTGGTCAGATACTATTTTCCTATTCTCACTATTCTTCCAGAGCTCATCAGAAACAACGTCGGTAAAATTTATGCCATCTTTCCTTGTCTGATTCGAGCATTAGAAATACACGTCAACTTGTGGAAGAAAATTGCATGTTACAGATAATCCGCGATTGCGGTCGACATACATGTTTTCCTACATATGATGGAATTTGAGTTTGAATTATAATAATTCGAATTATAATTTATCATTGCGCCGAACGGAAAATGAATAAATTAAATTCTAAAGATTCTGATAGGGGCTCTTTGTTGAATGAATCGAAATAAATTCGAGTAGTTCGACTGATAATAATTATTTGCTCTGAATGGGAATATGAATATTGCAATTTTTAGGAAATTTGATAGTAACGAAAAATCACTTCGTTACAATATTATAAAAGTTGAGAAAACGGTATATATATTATATCGTTTTCATGACATGAATTAAGCATCGATATATCGATGCTTTACTCGATTAAGAGTGTCCAAACGGGGTGAATAGACAATATAACATGCGCCCAAAGCTCCTGGTTTCACGTTAGTGCTTGGACCATTTTTTTTACAATACAAACACACGTCACTGCTAAGAAATCTAATTTTAATACGTATGCGTGCAGAGCTGACAGGATCGTACCATATGTACGCGCGTACATCTACGAGCGGTCTTGTTCGTGTGTCTACAAGCACCTTTAGACATCGATCAAACTTGACACTGACGCTATCAACATAAACCTCTTTATTGAAGTATTTTTATCTCTACCTCTGTTTGGTCGATTCAGAAATGGCGGATTATCCACCTCGGTCGTGTGGGGAGTGTCCCCACCTGGCACATTTCGAGAGGGTATATCTTTGAGTCGCTAGAAACAAGAACCGTTCCTGATATTTCAAATTTCAGGCTGCAGATCCGAAACATTTCACCGATGACCTCAATGTCCCGAGGCCCCACATAGAATATCAGCAGAATTATGTAAACAGAAATCCGCAACTAGGTGCAACGGGTACTTTGACTCCACCCACGCTCACTTCAAACCCTACAAACGGCCAAGAGTGCAAATCTAGTTGTGATCATACTCACCATCAATGTAAGTAAATTTTAAATGCTTTTGATAGGAAGTCCAGCTGCGACTGGTGTACAGTGTACAGACAGAACTTCTGAGCACAGATAACTAAGTATATGCTTCTGAGAGCTGTATATAGCTCTAGCCAGAGACATCTATTCTGAGCTGAGAGCAGGGGTGATTCTAGCTACGTGGTGCAGGGGGTGCGGTGCACCCGGGCACTGGGTCTCAGGGGGCACCACATGGATCTCCCGAGCGCCAAATAATCCATAAGTTTACCATACTTTTAACCACTATAACCATGAACATAGAAGATGGTGATTATAGGTAGTTAATTGCAGTGGCGGCCGGTGATAATTTTGTTCAGGGGGCGCTGATTCAAGAATACCAAAAAAAGTTTTTATACATTGAATGGGTACTTATTACAAATGCCTACTTCTTAAAATGAAACTCCATCCTTTTATTTTTGTCGCAGATGAACTTCTCGATCACTTTTTTGTGATGCGCATGCGAAGTTTTGTATTGATCGGGTTGCCGAAATGTGCAAAATTTTTTTTAAAAAAATTTTTAAATTTTGTTTCTACAATAACTCTCGAACAGAATGAGCTAGGCAGTTGAAATTTTCAGAGTAGGTTTGGGAGATAAATATCTCGGTTAAGTTCGTTATTGGCAATACAGACCAGATGGATGATAGTATTTTCAACTCTAACAAGCTAATACTTTCGAAGATATGATATTTCGAAATTTCAATCGTACTTCTATGTTTTCACAGAATGCTATAATTATTCTATCTATGATTTATTATATGATCTGTGTTCATACTCGTACATGTCATCCTGTTCTATAAGAGAGAGTCAAATTCATTTAAGCTATTTTAATTTTTTCTTCCATGGTGCAGTTCTCAATCTCAGATTGCCCATTGAATCTTGATAAATAAACTATTATTTGAATTGAATTTCCCTTATGATGCAGTTCTACTATATGAATACATTGAAATCATTCCCAACTCTGAGAAACCAATACTTTCGGAGATATGATGTGTCAAAGTTTGAACAAGAGCGCCAAAGCTCCTGTCCACAGGGCTTGAATTAATTTTTTAAATTAAAATTACCTGAGGTGGACATGGTCGCAAAGTAAATCAACGAATTTATTATTAAATGGTTTTTTTCTGGGTTTTCTCTCCCATTTCTTGAATTTCAGAATAGCTATCAACAAAAAAATAATTCTGAAGATTTTCTTGTCTTTCGAAGGAGTCTGATATAGACTCCGTAACGTTACGAACTAGTTGTTTCATCGTTGATGTTGTTTCGTTATTGTTTGTTATGCAACATTGTTCGATTGGTTGCTTCCGACAAATATCTTGTTTCATTTTTACGCAGAAGCAAATCACAAAATAATAATTTTATTATTTTATAGATATTTTTCAAAGAAACCATTTAATAATGAATATACCTCCCACAGTATCCTTTAATGACTAAATAATAAAAGAGAATTTTGGGTTACATATTAATTGTTTCATTCAGCTCCAGAACCTCAAGGCTATACCGGGGGAATTCCACCCTGTAGTGATCCTTGTGTATCCCAGATCTCCCCATCTCCTCCTGAACCCTGTCCGGATACCCCATACAGTTTAGAAAATACAATACCCAAAACTCCCTGCGAAAAAGTGCAGACCAAAGGCATACTGAAAAAAAGTAAGTATATAGGTACTCATAAGGGTTGTAACCTTAGACTATAGTCTTTAGTCTAAGGTTGTAACTGTTAAATATTCATGTCTGCAATAAGAGCTAATAATTAATACAAAGGCAAGGGCATGCCATTTCCTTCGTTGTGTGACAAGGAAATTGAGGTATAAAGCTGCTTTAAAATTGCATTTCGCCATAAAACACACTACTTGTTCAAAAAATCTTTTATTGATTATCAAAAAGTATCACGTAGATATATATATATACAGTGAAAAATGAAGCCTCCATATTTGAAGTTCATCGAAAGATGTTTCAAATATTGACTTCAGTTCAGATGATACCCTTCGCTTAATTTACCAATCATATTTATTTCATAATAACTGATTGTAATATCTCAAACACAGAAAACGATCATACTGAGTGCGAATGTCCACCGAACATGGCTTCCAATCCGAAACCAAGACAAGAAGATCCGGGAAGACAAGAGCGCTGGGCAGCGAATCCAAATGAAAGACCGCCCTGTTATCTCCCCCTACCTGAAGACAGGATACCTAGTAACAAAGGCGAAGGCATGGGACCTATAGGACCCTGGGCTACCGGCAGAGTCGATTGGGGTCCTTTGAAAGGTCTCACTGGCACCCGACCCGTTGTAGATCGATATTCTATAGCTAGATATAGCGAGGGAGAATGGAGGCAACATAACAAGGATATTCTGGAGGGAAAAGGAGAGAGGGCTGTGCACAGAAATAATTTGTGAGTGATATATAACTACCTTAACCTCACAAAATCCACCAATTATTGAATCTCCTTCCTGCCATACTCTAATTTCGGCTTTCCCTCGACATTAAGTCTATCGATTGAGAGGTGTCCCAATATCACCTTCAAGTGCTTCCTCAGATTACAGTGACCGGTAAGAAGACCAGCCACATGTCGGAGTGAAGTCGCGAGCAGTGTGCTTGGTCCTGCCACCATCCTCTTGCCATGAATATTGCCTGAGGCATCGTTCCAGATTGAGAGGTGATGGCTCTGATGATGGCCTTCAATATGTTGCCGGACTTTCTTGAAGGAGAGTCCATAATCTGGTTCAGGGCCTGTTAGAAAAGATACCACTCCCGCCTTGGCAAGGATGTCTGCCTCCTCATTGCCCCTTATTCCCTCGTGTGCTGGCACCCACATCACTGTGACCTGATTGAGTACGATATGACAGCTTATTTTATAGGACTGTAAGGCTGGTTTTCCTATCAAGCTAACGGTCAGCGCTGACGGCCAGCGCTGATCGGTCAGCTCGGATCCTTTTAGTATCGCGCTGATCACATAGAGAAATAGAAGGATGCTATTGTCTCTGGCTCACTGAATGTGGAGGCGCGTCGGCGCTAGCTAGTCAGCGGGCAGAGGTCAGAGGCATTCCATTATCAGGTGATCAGGAGTTTCATCCTCCTCCCAACAGAATCTGCACTCGTTAGTTTCTGCTAGCCCTAATCTCATCATATGCTTCCTAACGCCGCAGTGCCCTGTGAGGAAACCAGTGAGAAGGTGCAGCTTGTTCTTACTGAGCTCCAAGTATTTCTTGGATCTGACAGTATCAAAGTTCCGGAAGAATTTCTTGGAGTGATACCTTCTGGGGAGAGATCTCTTCACTTTTGTAGGGGTATCGACCAACCCCACAGTAGGGTTCTGGGCCAATAAAGGGGGTTTTGTGCTCCTTTCTGGTGGTTCCTTGGGTGGTGGATTCCCTGTCCCAGTCTTTTTTCCAACCGAGCATCATAGTGAAGTTCTTTTCGATGCTTACTTTCTTAATCATTTCGTCACTAGGAAGATTGGCTGATGAAATGTACCTGGTAAGTGAGGACCAGTGTTTCCGGTTTTTAATACTCCCATTACCTGTTCCTTTCCTAGCACGTCATTAAAGCCTTCATTGCTTTGCTAGCAGTGATTTCAACATGCCTATTTCACAGAAGTTTACTATCTAGTGTTACTCCTAGATATTTAACTTCAGACTTCCATTCTATAATATCTCCGCTCAAAAAGAGTGATCTCACAGCTGGAAATTTCCTTCTCCGAGTAAACAGCATCAATGTGGTCTTGTTCGGGTTTATGCTCAGCTGCACTGCCCTCTTGTAGTAAGCTACACAAGGTGCCCTCGAATTTACCTCTGACCATTAGGACTATGTCATCGGCATAGTCTATACACCCGAAGCCAAGCTCCGCTAGCCTGTGGAGCGGCTCGTAGGCTCCAAAGAAGGGGAGACGTTACTCCCCCTTGAGGTGTTCCACGAGTGGCAATTGGCATCGACATAAAGTGGTCTTATTGCCCACCTGTCCCTCGGCTATCCTCGTCGACAATAGCTCATACATACATTTTATAATGGTTTTATTCACTCCTCGCCTTTCGAGTGCATCTTCAACGCGTGTTGTGTTGTCAAAGGCCCCAGATATATCCAGGAATGCACATATTGCGATTTCTTTATTCTCCAGAGTTCTCTGGATGACTTTAGTCAGCTGATACAGAACAGTCTCGGTAGATCGGCCCGCCCTGTAAGCATGCTGACTTTTGTGAAGTGGAATTCTCTCCAGATTCGTTTTAATTAAGTGGAAACGATGTAGGACAAATGGGTCTGAAAGATCGAGGATCAGTCCCGTCCTTCTTCTCTATTTTTATCCATGCACATTAAGTCTTATAGTAAGGTAGTTTAGGTAGTAGTATAGTATTCCTCAGACAAGAATGAATCAACTTGTTCCTCCAGTTATCCTTGTATCTTCTATCAATTTCGCTTACACTAGGTGTTCCCAAAACTTTACAGTGGCATTAATCTGTCCTTGCTTCTTTTTCACTTACAAAAATTTCTTCGGATTATTCTCTATTTCTTCCAAGGAGACCTCATTCCACACCTTCTATTTTCAACTTCCCGAACGAAAATATTGTTTCAAAGTCCTAGAAGCAATATGATGTCCTACTCCGAGCTTCTACTGCACATATTTTTTTCCTCTCCTGTAGAATTGAGTGGAATAGTCGACAATGCATGGCTCAAACTCAAGCCGATGCCGATAAAAATCAAGAAGATAGTACAAGAAGGCTGCAGCAGAGGGAAAAAGAGGTACATCGTTGGAAATGCGAATTAGAGAGAGCTATAGCCGCAGCTTCCGAAGAAATAACCTTCATGGAAGAGCAACGCAGAAGACTCAAACAAGCTGCGGCGGTTCTTCAACTGCCCGAGTCTATATGTGAGTGAAGTCTGAGAATAAACATTGGTTCAAGCACTGACGTGAAGTCTGAAGCTTTTGCGCGCATCTTCTATTGTCTACCCAGCTCTATTGGACACTCTACTACGAATTTAGCTTTGATAAATACCGTTTTCTCAGCTTTTATAATGTATGAATACATTTCTACCATTTTAATGGCAGACTTCAGTGACGTCTATTATCACAGAATTTTCAATTCTATTGGTATTAAAATACGAAAAAGCTTACGCCTCAAGTAACTACAAGATACGATATTCACGAAATTAGTTACAGACGAAATAACAACAAAATTTCAGATGAGTATAACCCCGAAACAGTTCGGCCGATTATGCCAATTAACAAACTTAAATGTCACGTTCGGATGCACAACCTACCCTGAAAATTCTCTTTCCGTTCTCAAGGTATCGTGAGATGCATAATATTTTTTCGTAATTTTTTTTAAATGTCAGATTGACGGAAGTTGGTTCTATATGCGTAGATTGATGGACTGATGATCCGGATTGATGGTAATACTGATGTTGGATTGATGCGAGAATGATACCAGACTGACCTTGTAACCTTCGTCTTAGACGGAGGTTACACGGTCAGTCTGGTATCAATCTTACCATCAATCCGGATCATCAGTCTACGCATATAGAAATAATTTCCCGTCAATCTGACATCAATCCATGATTTATGATGCGAGACTGATACGGGTATGGTATCATTCTCGGTTCAATCTAACATCAGTTTTACCATCACTCCGGATCATCAGTCCATCAGTCTACGCATATAGTACCAATTTCCCGTCAATCTGACGGAACTTCATTTCATCAGTGGATTCACTCATCCAGCTACCTAAACTATAAAGTACATATCTTGTGGAAAAAATGATGCATTCATTAATGTAATTTTGTTGAAGCGGGTGAATGTTTAGAGAGGAGAACTGGTCGATTAGACAGCGAACTGGTAAGGGATGAGGTGGAAGTCGAGCTAATGAAAGAACGTGCTCTCTGCGATGAAATCAGGCAACAGTTCATCCAAACTCTGAAAGATGTCGAGATACAGCTGATTGAAGATAAGACTGCCAAACAGCGGCTCGAATCGGACTGGAGTGATAAGAAACAAGCCTTCGAACTCGACTCTACAGGCAGGAGTCTCAACCTGCGCTCATCCATCCTTATGTTCAAACCGGGGTCGGTTATATTTCCTGGAGAGTGAGTAATTGTTTTGGATTTATTTCCATTTGACATAAACTTACTTATAGTGTATTTATGGCATAGTCTGTGCAATCTTACTTTGCGAAGTCATTGAAAATCAATTACTGCTGTCCTTTGAAATTTCGCCGCTACAGACTTTACCGAATAGTTCTTAACTAATCAACTAGGTAATCATTGGAATCCGATATGGTGTTACGTTATTATATCGCTCTGAAAACCTAGAAACAGAAAGCAACAACTAGATACTATAGGTGGTAAGTAAGTGAGATATGATATGATTATATGATATCCTATCATAGAATGTGGAGCAACCTTCAGGTCAAAATTTGGTGAAGAAGCAGAGTGGTACATAGCAGTTTGCAGTATACTGGTACCGGAAGAATCTTCTGGGTTTGGGACATACCAAGAAGTTTCTTGGAAGGTTCGTATCGGAAAGATGAAAATTCTATTTAGGTCCCAGCCGAATCCGGTCGCGTTCCTTGTTCTGAGTTGGAACCTCCTCAATCAAGCGGATTCTACACCTAGGGTTATGCTGATGATAACTGCATATTAATCTGGCGAAAGATTCCAAGGGTAGTCTCGGAGTTAAATCTCCAGGTTATGAAAGTGGTTATAAGCTGGTGCGTGAGGGAATGTTGGATTTTGCTGACATTTGAAAACTTGAACTCCGTGTTCGTTATGTCCTGAACAACACTGGTTGCTAAAGTACAATAAGTGGATTCAGTGATCTCCGGGTCACCTGATTTGAACCGGAAACATAATATGTTTACCTGTATGAATATGAGCAAATCCTAGATGTTTATGACTTATTGAAACAGTGATACGATTAACATTTACTCTTATACATCTATGTCTCCAGTCAGTCTTCACCAGAGTATTGGGAGCATTTCACGAAAGAAACCCTTCAAATGTCCGAGGCCACCAGACAGAGATCCGCAACTCTTAGAGGCACGCTGGACGCGATACTCACGAATGCTTCACGCGATCTGAGAACTCAAGCGGACAAGGTTGAGTTGATTCTGTCGAAGAGGATCCAGTGTCTCATCGAGGTTACCGACAGGCTAGAATCTGAATTGAAGAAGGTATGTATATTGTGGAGTTTTACCCAAAAAAATTCAACAAGAATAGGAAATTAGGGGTGGATCTACTCCACCCCTACTCACTTCTCGTTTCGATCAGTAGATGGCCCAATCGTCTACGCTGTACCCGGAACAACCACCACATCCTTAATAACCTGCGCGGAATATCGATCTACGCACCGAAGTGAAGTATTCGGCGCAACAAGTGTACCTACTGCACATTTGGAGGATATATATAGATTATAAATTCCTATCGCAGTTGTGTTCTCACAGTACTGCCCAAATTGAGCAGTCTGGAGAAGGCAGGTATTTGGAGTTGAAAGAGAGGTCTGGGTGAGCTCCCAGTGATATCGCATCAAACCTCTCAAAATATTGCCCAGGGTGACAGGTTTGAGAACTTCCTCATGTGATATCTCTGAGCTGTTAATGGGATCATCCCCTGTGGCGGACTGGGATCATCTCCTGCGGGGCTACACCCCCTCCCCCAAAGATACCAACATTTTCAATTTTTCTGAGTTAATCGTCAAACGTCAAATATTAACAAACACATTTAATTTCGTTTGTTCACCATAACAAAATTTCTGCCCACCGCCATAATAAAATTCTGGCTGCGCTACTGGAATCCCTGACGTATTATCGTTCGTAGAATGAATGGTAAATCGACTGCAATTGATAAAAAAGTAAAATATTAACAGAAGCAGCCATCATTTAGTATGCCCACATATTAATTGTCTTTCAGACGTTGCAGAAACTAGCTGACGTTGAAAGACTGATAGACGATTTGCAGGCAGCTATAAGAAGAATGGATTTGTGTCTCAAGAAGGCACAAACTCGTTTAGATCTCAGACTTCAACGACAGAGGGTGGAAAATTGTCGAGATGAATGTCATTTCGGGTGAGAAACAATAATAATAATAATAATATCAGGTTGAATTAAGGTTACTCACCTACATAGTATTTGGAAGGTGTTGACAGTTGAAATTTTAATTATTTTTTCGGCAATTATACTGATAATCTTTTACTCAATATAGTAGACCATCATATTACTTAATTTTGAGTCATGTGTCCAATTTCATTGAATCACCTCTGGATTATATTGATAATACCCTACATGTGGTGTTTTTAGATATCCTGCAAGCGTGTTGCTCAAGGATAATAGCCCTTGGCCTGCGGCCTGAGGCATTATCAAGCAACATGCTTTCAGCATTTTCTATGACAAAATTATCTCGATATTATCAAGGCCCTAGGGGTATTACTACTGAAAATATTTGGGTAAGACACTTGAGAATTTGTAATAATTAAGTTTATTAGGTGACGAATAAGATTACGATGTTTGAGTTGCTAATACATAGTCTAACATAAAATTTGAGATATTACTTTATTTTATAGGCTTATAGAAGAGGTTAAGATGATTGGTGAACAAACAGCCGCTTTAACCGCTCAGTTGAAACAAGCCGAAGATAGTCAAGCAGAATTGATAACAGGAAGAAACGAGTTGGAGAATGAGGTTATGAGGAAAAGGAAATCGCTGGAAATAGACAAATTTAGAATTCAGCAGTTCCGTAGTTATTATCCTTCAGCAACTGCACTCTCTGGATATGCATAATTTTTACTTTATAATTTTTTTGTCCACTACTACGAAATTATCATATAAATGACAAATATAAACAAACTTATTATGAAAATATAATTATGAAATACCTATTTCTCCCCGAAACTACTATTACTACTGGAGTATATTATTACCTGATACCCGGTAGAAAAATTACATCATGTGGCATTGATCTGCATCGATGAAATTGATCTTAATATGGCCTGGATGCATGTCCCTGAAATCCTGGTCCTGGTCTTACCAGGTACATTTCATCAGCCAATCTTCCTTGTGACGAAATGATCAAGAAAGTAAGCATCGAAAAGAAGAACTGGGACAGGAAATCCACCACCAGTTCTTAAAAGAAATGGCATTATATGGTACACAGATGGTTCAAAAACCACTACAGGAGCTGGTGCTGGAGTATATGGGCCAGTCACCAAATGTTCGCTATCGCTAGGCTCCTATCCGAGTATCTTTCAGGCAGAAGTACTTGCAATAAACAGACGCATATCTATCATCCGGATACTGATTCTTATAGATTCGGGACCGTAGATTCCGAATCTAGGATCAGATATTTATTAAAATAAATTTCCGAGGAAATATCGCGAAATGAATTTTCCGAAAAACAGACCCTTGGGAAAAAAATCATAATTTCATAATTCATAACAGTACGGCCTGGACATTTTCTGTTTGGATTATTCAGTAGATAAAGGATCCATATATGACGAAAAAACAACACCCTACTCCAATTTTTTTGGGCGGTGTAAACTTCCAAAATTGACCTATTTTCGTCCATTTTTTCACTCTAAGTGAAAATTTTCCCAAAGTACGCAACGTAGGGTAAAACTCTCGGTAAAACTAATTACATATTCGTGATCAGCGACGTCGATTTAGTTAGACACGAGCTCCGTATCGATATACCATGAAAACATTTTTTTGGGTCGGCACTTTTTTGACCCGGAATCGAAGGAAAACTCCTCTTTCCCGTCCGAAATCTATGATTTTCACATCTCAATAACCAAATGTTCCCCGATTATTGGTCGGTGGACGACGTTTAGATTTATGTATCTATTTCCTCTGTATCACTATCCGTTCGGAAAATATTAGGAAATGAGTGAATCCGTCAAACGCCAAAAAGTTTTCTCTAGTATCTAACCCATACAAAAATCTAGAATTTTCCGATTAGATCGCCACGGCTTTGGCTATTCACTAAATCGAGGGCGTGGATTCCGAATCTGCAATTAGTTTTTCCGTATCTAGATTAATTTTTTTAATATGCCGAAAAATCCGACTGATTAGTCCATTTTCCGGAGGTAGGGCCAGAAATTGCGACTTTTTTCGTCATTACTCCTAAACTAATCGAAATACGGAAAATCTAATTACAGATTCGTGATCTGCGTCCCCGATTTAGTCAATAACCAAAGCCGCGTCGATCTTATCGGAAAATTGTAGATTTTTGTATTTATGTATACTAGAGAAAACTTTTTGGCGTTTGACGGATTCGCTCATTTCCTAATATTTTCCGAACGGATAGAGATATAGACGAAATAGATACATAAATCTAAACGTCGTCCACCGACCAATAATCGAGGAAAATTTGGTTATTGAGATGTGACAATCATTGATTTGGGACGGGAAAGAAGAATTTTCCTTCGATTCCGGGTCAAAAATATTTCTAAGTGCCGACCGAAAAATTTTTTTTCATGGTATATCGATACGGAGCTCGTGTCTAACTAAATCGATGTCGCTGATCACGAATATGTAATTAGTTTTTCCCTAAGTGGCGTACTTTGGGAAAATTTTCACTTAGAGTGAAAAAATGGACGAAAATAGGTCAATTTTGGAACTTTACACCGCCCAAAAAAATCGGAGTAGGGTGTTGCTGATTTTTTTCGTCATATATGGATCCTTCATCTACAGAATAATCCGAACAATAAATGTCCAGGTCGTACGCTTCGGAAATTATGATTTTTTTTCCCAAGGGTCTATTTTTCGGAAAATTATTTCCGTGATATTTCCTCGGAAAATTGTTTTAATAAATATCTGATCACAGATTCGGAATCTACGGCCCCGAATCTATAAGAATAAGTACCCATTTCATCGTTTTGCGTTAAAAATTTTTTCTCGAAAAATGGGATTTTTTCAATGCTAATGTATTAAAAAATTGCCAAAAATCGAACGGCCTCCGATTTCGATGCAAATTACGTCATTTACTAATTCGGGGCCGTAGATTACGAATATATGATCGGATTTTTCATTAGAGAATTTTCCGCGGAAAAATCGTGAAATGAATTTTCCGAAAAACAGACCCTTGGAAAAAAAAATCATAATTTCCTAATAGTACGGCCTGGACATTTTCTGTTTGGATTATTCAGTAGACAAAGGATCGATATATGACAAAAAAAAATCAACAACACCCTACTCCAATTTTTTTGGGCGGTGTAAGCTTCCAAAATTGACCTATTTTCGTCCATTTTTTCACTCTAAGTGAAAATTTTCCCAAAGTACGCAACGTAGGGAAGAACTAATTACATATTCGTGATCAGCGACGACGATTTAGTTAGACACGAGCTCCGTATCGATATACCATGAAAAAATTTTTTTGGGTCGGCACTTTTTTTATTTTTGACCCGGAATCGAAGGAAAATTCCTCTTTCCCGTCCGAAATCTATGATTTTCACATCTCAATAACCAAATTTTCCCCGATTATTGGTCGGTGGACGACGTTTAGATTTATGTATCTATTTCCTCTGTATCACTATCCGTTCGGAAAATATTAGGAAATGAGTGAATCCGTCAAACGCCAAAAAGTTTTCTCTAGTATCTAACCCATACAAATTCTAGAATTTTCCGATTAGATCGCCACGGCTTTGGCTATTCACTAAATCGAGGGCGTAGATTCCGAATCTGTAATTAGTTTTTCCGTATCTTGATTAATTTTTGTTAATATGGCGAAAAATCCGACTGATTAGTCCATTTTCCGGAGGTAGGGCCAGAAATTGCGACTTTTTTCGTCATTACTCCGAAACTAATCGAGATACGGAAAATCTAATTACAGATTCGTGATCTGCGTCCCCGATTTAGTCAATAACCAAAGCCGCGTCGATCTTATCGGAAAATTGTAGATTTTTGTATGTGTTGGATACTAGAGAAAACTTTTTGGCGTTTGACGGATTCGCTCATTACCTAATATTTTCCGAACGGATAGAGATACAGAGGAAATAGATACATAAATCTAAACGTCGTCCACCGACCAATAATCATGCGTGCATCAACCTAGAAAGAAACTATCATCAGACATGTGATATAGTAATCCACTCTGATAGTCAAGCTGCTATTAAAACTCCGAGCTCCCATGTTATCGAGTCCAAGCTAATATGGTATAGTGCAGAAGAAAACTCAATGAAGTAGGCAAGAACAATAGGGTCTCCTTGGTCTTGGTTCCTGGTCACGCGGGAATTAAAGAAAATGAGGAGGCCAACACACTTGCCAAGAAAGGAGCGCAAAGCTCCTTTATTACCAAACATATTAAAATGATCTGCGATTCGAACTTCCAACAGCATATTCCAAAAGCTATATACAAGAAAGTTTTGGATGATAATGTCGTAACACCTAATTATGTTGAAACAAAATATCCAAATGAGAGTTGGAATACCATATGGAAGCAGTTGTCTACCCTCAGAATGGAAGTCGACCCTTCATAAAGCCTTGAATGAGATAATACTAACCAAGGACAGACTCATTGGACCTGAGACCTGAGCTAGCCTGGCATCCCTCTCAAAGGTTCAAGAACACTGGGGCAGCATATCGGGAGTCAGACATGCTCACTCGACAATCACTGATCCTCAATAATCCAGCTGAAAGAGCAAAAAAGATGGCCCAAACTCTCTCGGGTAGACTTGAGAGTGTTAATATAGTGGCGTATACGGGCCACTGCGGCCTGAAAGAAACACCTAAGCAGGACTCTAAGTGCAGACTAAACTTGGAGGACAACAAGTCTATCGAGCACATAATATGTGATTGCCTCACTGGGGACAGGATTACATTAGAGGAACTAGGAGTCTGCAAGTTGAGATTGACGAAACTGGACAGGTTCTCACCTTCTGGGCTCATCACCCTTATCATTAGGCTTGTGGGTGATATATAGAGTTAATTGCGACACAAGAATTGACAGAGTAGTCCTGGTGGCGGAGCTATGCTCTTCCGTCCAACACAATATATATTATATCTATCTCTATCTAATATGCCTGCAGCGCCTATTTGGATGCACAGGACGTTGACTCTGCAGATCTTCAGTTTTTGTTATAAAATAGCAATTAATGGCAACTTTGAGTGACTGCATCTTTTTCATCTTGCAAACCTTCAATCAGTAGTTTTTTGTGATTATCCCGAAAATATCTAGGGAATATGCTCGTCGTTATGCTCGTTTGTACCCTCATAAAATATTACGAATCTAATCAAATTATATTTTTTGGTATTCTTTCAAATTAATAGAGCACGGACCAGTTAACCGATCATTACTGGCGGCCCCAGAAGGCGTTACGCTTCGTCTTTGAAGATGGAAACTTTGTTTGCGAAACATATGTCAGACGACAAAAAACTATAGTGGACAAGAGTGTAGTTACTTTTATAGTGTTCATAATAAGTCCACAGTGAACTTAAAATAGAATATTCAGACATTATATCGTCAAACATGAAACGGGAGGTGTGTTTTCTAGTTTTTCCGTTCTTCCAGTAAACAGCCTCTGCGAGCTTCCAGGGAAGTGGAAAAGAAGAAGAAAAGAAATGTTAACTGCTCTGTAGAAAGTGAATAAAAATATTTATTGTACCTACTATTTTTAAATGTGAGTTGAACCTATACAACATACCTATTATAATATTACAGATATATTTCTGCAATATTTTTACGTTAGGTTATGTGGCGACATTTGTATATTTCTGCAATCTTAATGAAATATTTCATACATCTTTCGCAGTATAACAAAAATATTTTAAATATTTCCGAAATATATTCCTGCAATATTTGCAAAATTTGACTGTGTGGGGTTACGAGCTCGCAAAAAGACCCTGTACAATGAATGAAAATATAGGTTTACGGTTGTGGTGAAAACAAATATAATTTTTTTCTTTTTTATTTACACAAAACTATATTACTACAAAGATCTGATTCCAACTTATACAAAGACTAAAATCACTCTTTTGGGATTCATCCTTACATCTTAACTCGATGAATAAAATATCTGATCTTATCAATATCTATTATTCACTGTAAATACTTATGTACAAAGGTATATCACACAATATAATCATTTCATAAATGAACACAAGTTTTTTTTTCATTTCAAAACAATGAAGAAATAATCATTTTGATTATAAATTTCTCTACCCGATGTTGATTTTGTAAATTCCAACAAGAATGAGAAATGTTTTCCAAATATTCGGCAAGCATAATGAAATTATATCAAATCATACACAGATATGGTTACCTATTCGTTTTTGTACAAGGTATGCTAAGATTAATTATTTATTTTTTTATTATCGTATCGTAAATTTGTTATTATTATTATTGAAAGTTTTTAGTAGATTTTTCGATTAACTTTTTTTTGTGCCCCTAAGTAATCATTCGATTATGAAGGAGATTTATTTATGAAAATAAATTTTGCTCTCTAATAATAATTAATACGATTTCATATCAATGAAAAATATTCAACATAACAAAATCTTTGTTTTCAGTACTAGTGAATATTTGGACTCATTCACTCAAATCTCTTCTTATATTCTCTTCTCAATAAATAACCTTCTAAAACCCTTCGAACATCGAGCGGATAACAACATATGTATATATATTCGAAATTTTCAAAATAAAAATTTGGACCTGTGGTCTCTGAGAATACAACTTCATGCCAAAGGCACTTTCAATCTTTTTTTTGGGTTTTAAATCGACACTAATCTATGTATCTCAACAATGACATCTTATTCAAATAGAGTTGGCTTTAAGAAAATGATCGATATTAGATTCAATAACATAAAATTAGACAAGTATTAAATAACATAAAGGAACACAAAGAAAGGCGGAATGTTAAATAAAACAACGTTCGGAGTGTGCAGCTAGCAATTTGTTACTTAATAGATTCAAACAAGGTTGACATATTGAGTACAGAATTTTTTTCCATCCTCGCCATGTATAGCTATATCTACTCGTACATACAAACGTGTCAACCTTGTTAAATCCATATTACGCATTGCTATCTTTTAAATTTAAGAAAAAATAAGTCTATGTACAATTGACAGATTACAATAAATAATTATCACACTTCATTTGGACTAATATTTGAGTTAAGGTAATTCATACCTATTTTCATGGACTGTGGAGCGAAGTTAGATCGACCCAGAAATAGACAATTAAAATAATATTTCCAAAGAAAAAAAACCATAACATGAGAAGAGTCTGTTCGGATATGTATAAAAACATGAACATGGACATGCTGAATATCTTTGCACCTACTAGTGAATAGTTATAGTAGTACCTATATGAAGAATTGGTATTACTGAAGCTACGATTCGGCTTGAATTGTTGGTAAAGGAAAAATAACACTACTTAAAATGCTCCTCAGTATATTCTATGAATTTGGCAATTTTGAGCAATCAGAACCAAGATTAAAGTTACAATAAGAAACAGAAATTTAACACATTGAGATATTTTGCAACTGCATTTATTGAAGAGGAGGATATATTTTAGGGAGACTTAAACAGTTAATGCGTACTAGATATTATTATTTGGGCAGCGCAACAACCACCCCAAAAAAAATTTCTTAAGAGTTTCTCAATATACAGGGTGAGTCTTCGAGTTTCATTTTAATTTGACTCTTATATTCCTCTCATTATATAAAACACCTTCTTCATTTACCATTTTTCCAAATTCAGCTCCATTTAGACTGTTTGAAATTTCGAAAAATATTTTGTTGCATTGAGATGTTTTTTCGAATTAAATGAATGTTGATGTGAATTTTTCCATAACTATGACACATATTCTCCAATTACAATTTTTACCCTATTTCCATTGGTTTCCTAGTTATAGATATTCATCTTAAAAAATTAAATTATTCTTCATCATTTCTCTTAAAACTCGAGTTATTCTTCATTGAATATTATAAGATCTGATAAAAATTCGAGAAATTTCACTAGTTTTAAAACTCCGTTCCTTTGTGACGCCGTAATTCTTGATAACACGAAGTAGTAGCTGAAAACCTAATTTCCAAAGGAATTCCAAAAACTTGTCTTGTGATTGGCCAATCTACCTGGCTTCTATTTCCTCTTGTCTCTGATTATTCATTTAAAAATGTGGTTTTATACAGCAAACAAAATAAAACAAGAAGCGAATTAAAATAAAATAATAATTACGGGCGAAGCTTTTTTGACTAAGATGTCTTTATTTTATGCACTTTTTCATATGCGCATTATCATTTTCCAAAAAAATAAAATAAATTAAGAAATAAAGATTAAAATAGGCCATGTTCAGTTGTTATAAGTGCTTATATCCTGTTTTATTGTATTTCATGTATAAACGCTCTCATAGAAATGGGCATGTTCAACTTTCTTATTTTATTTTAATTTGCTTTATTTGCTGTAATAAACCCAACTTAACATTTGATGAGAATTATGATATCCATAGAATTATCAATGTGACAGCTGGCGATGATGAAATTGTGTATAATCTTATAGTGAATTGTGGAAACAATTGAACCATATTGAATTGAAATCAAATGCTAATGCGGAAAATCAGTAGTTTAAAATTTTAAAAACTGCATTAGTAACCGAATCATTTGAATTGAGTGTATAAATATGAGGTTTCTCGAATTTCAAGCAACAGATGATACAGTTTTTGGTTAATAAGCATACAATACAGATTACATTAAACCTTTCTGTCTTGTACGAAGTGTAGGAGTGTATTAGCACATTGTGAAGTATTTAAACGCTTATAATTTTTTTCCTGGTCCGAATATAGAAAAATTGTTAATGAAAGAAGTGTTTCATTTGATGCGAGGAATCTATGGATAAAATTAAGGTACCTACAACTTAGAAACTTACCCTGTATATTTTTCTATAAGCGTTTTGAAAGTTTCACTTTTCAAATCCTGTGCGGAAAAGGTATGGATGCGAAAAATGAAGAGCAAGTAGTTTTTACGCACGCAAATGTCTTACGACAATATTTCAATAACTTCCACAGTTCAAAATGAAACTCTCAGTGTTTGAATTTGCAGAATGTTTGTAAATATGAATATTAACAATAATTGGATTATATTCGGTAGGTACTCAAAATGTAGTCGGATGGTTTATTGTGTTTCACATATATCTTTCTTTGTTCGAGTTATTTTCAGATCATTTACTTACTTCGTTTCAAATATTATCTTATTTTGTTCAATAAATATTTAAATAGAACTTATCATTGATATTTAAGCTTTAATTCTCTACACGCTAGTAGAAACAATATTGTTCCTACTGCGGCGGCTGCGGAAAAGTACTACTTTCCGCACTTGGGAGAATAACTATTGCAGCATGAGCCGCAGAAGAGCGCTGCAAATCGCATGAGTGTGAAATGAATATTCCGTGTGAGTTATACATTATCATCATTTTTCTATGGCTATAACAAAGCATACGTCTTTCACTGCTCATAAACTTTTAAATTTTACACCTTTTTTTGTGTGTTGCGTTCAGTTTTCATAACTTTCTATGATCATGGTTTCGCGACCAACAAGAACACACACACAATTCATATTGTTATCAGATGAGGATCTAGGAAACATAATATGCAGTATGAAAAAATCATTTCCGTATTATAGCCATGAAAAAATTGAATTTTCCGCACGCTCATGAACAAGGATTGTTCCACTGATATTAAAAGAACGATTGATTCATATTATAGACCATTTCATCAAAGTAAACGATACTCAACCTTCAGCTATTCCAAAACTTCTGAACAAATTTGATATAGATTCTCAACAATACAGTTGTTCTAATGGCTAAACACTTTGGCAGGGCATCATAAGATTAACTCGATTTATTCCGTGAAGCTAGAAACATTTCAAAAACTCATACTACGTTATTACTCTTCGTAGCCAATTAAAAGAGGGATTTTGGTCTTAACTTTGAGCATTACCCCTGGAAAATTTCTCATGTTAAATGTTAATTTTTGTGCAAAGAACTTTTTACGTTAGAGCATTGACAGTTTCTACTTCAGCGCATTTTGCTTTATATATCGTGTGCATGATGATTTATAAAAAATTAGGTGGAAGTAAGAAGGATTCATACATAGCATAAATATTTTTGAGGGTTTTTCGAACAAGATTGTCCTGTTCAAATACTAATTGAGTTATAGAGTTCCATGCTTGTCATTTCATGTTGAAGTACGTACACTGCATAACTTCTTTAATATTCTTATTTTTATATGTGGTTGATATGACCGATCTATGTTATCCCAAGTGTAAAATTGGGATAAGACACAAACAAATCTAATGTCAAGGCCGGTCCAGAAGCAAACTTTTGCACAACCTTTTGTCTGCGCAGTCTTAAGACGGAATGAAAACGTAGCAATTTTTAGTGCGTCTGTGATGCAGAGATATCTGTATATTTCGCATAGTTCTAGTGATATCGTCATGGAGGAGGTACTACCCTTGTCAAATTTGGCATACTGTTACGATAGTTAGCGTCTACATGCAGCGACAAATCCGCGCAGTTCACGGATATCTATTCTCTCTAGCTCATAGTTATCGCTGCAACTGCAACAATTTTGCTATCTACACGCAACGTTTAACCTGCAATGTGTTGAACTGTGCAGACAGAAGGTTGTGCAAAACGTAGCGTTTGGACCGGTCTTAAGAGTGAGAAGTTAGATTTAGTTCTCATAACAAAAGTGAAGAAGTAAATATGGATTCCCAAAAACATTTCACAAACAATATCGCCATATAAATGTTGCAAAGTAAGAAAAGTAAGGTCACCCAAAGTTGCCGTTGGGTTCCATTACTTACTACTTAATAGGAGTTAGATTTTGAACTGTATTTTGCTTCTTTTATACATGTGATGTTTAGTGAAAAGCTTTGTTTTGATCGTAGCCCCTCAGTATACTGTTAATCAAAGGTGATTATATTTGATTCTTGTAACGCTGGTGATGTTTAGAGTATTTTTTTTTCAATTATAAAACTTCTATATGATCTATAATACAAGCAACAATTCTGGTGTTTTTTTTTAGTTTCATTAAAGTGATAATATTATTATAACAGCTTTACTTACTTTCATTATATTAATTGATTGTATCTTATCCTCTTTATACATTCATCGATATTATTTTATCGCATCATAATAAATCATTATATTTAAGTCAATCCAAACGTAACTAGATCAATTGAAATTTCAACGAAGGACAATCTATTCGAAAAACCTTCCATTTATCTTCCGGAATTGATAACAATCTAATGAGCAAATTTTGTTTTTTCTCTATCCATTTCTTGTGCTTCTTTCGAAATCCAAATCAATACCCTTCAAGGTTAAATTACGATTGTGGTGATAACTAGAAGGAAATATTAAAAATATTCGAATCAAAAATATTACCGGAATAAACATCGTATTCCCATGGAAAAAATCCTATAGATACAATAATTGATAAAAACTTTTCTTGTCAATGTGCGATGTCTCAAGTTGTACGTCACTAGATGGCGATGTCGATGAAGTAAAATTTCCTCGAAAAACTTCCTCCAACAGTATACTCAATCAGTAGGTAATTAACCTCTCGAAACAGATATATTGTCATACATTACGAATCAGAATAAAAACTGTCATTACATTCAGCGTCTTGGAGTTCTCACTTCTATTTGACTGTCGTCCTCACTTTCCGTGAGGGCGGACAGGTGAGCATCCGGCAATATTGTCAGATTTGTGGCGTCAGATTGAAGAGTGCTGCATTCCCCTGCTCCTTGCACTTCCGAGTCTTTTTTCTGTAGAGCCTGCACGAAATTCTGAAAAGAAATTAAAAAATCATCTGTTATATTTTTATCTATTCCATAAGTAATAGCTATTAATATAACGAGATTATTATGCGATTTATAATAGTCGAGGACGTTGCTAGGTTACGAGGCGACAGCCGAGTCACCTAAATCATCAGTGTCAAGATTACCTAACAAGACACACGTTGAAATATTTATTGATTTTAACCATCAACAAATATTCCGCGTGGCCGGGCTGATCACCTCATCGCTCAGTGTTCCCCAACGATGAAAGTATCATTCAGGAGCAGACACAGACCCAGGCTTTCATGGTTCTTACCAATCATCAGTGTGACTTAGCTAGACACTGAGTGAAACTTGAACGGCGATTTAGGAAACTTATATCCATCGTTCGAGAACTGGTAGGGAAAGAACCCCACCAGTGCCACCTATGGAGGATCCATACGAACTTCGACTCTCTGCGATGAAGAAACCTTAAGCGATATTCAGTGACGTTCATTATTTTGCCGTTTCTTCATCGCAGAGGGTCGGAGTTCGTATGGATTATCCATAGGTGGCACTGGTGGGGTTCTTTCCCTACCAGTTCTCGAACGATGGATATAAGTTTCCTAGAACGCCGGCAGTATTTATTCAGTGTTTTGCTAAGTCACATGATTAGTAATAACCATGAAACCCTGGGTCTGTGTCTGCTCCTGAATGATGCTTTCCTCTTTGGGGAACACTGAGCGATGAGGTGGTCTAGCCCGGCCACGCGGAATATTTGTTGATGGTTAAAATCAATAAATATTTCACCTTGTGTCTTGTTAGGTAATCTTGACCCGGGCCTCATCTTCGGCTCAAAATTCCTAAACTACAAATGTTAAGGCCAAATGATAGCGCCCTCAAGAGACCATATAAATTGAATTAAATTACCTGACTGATGACGTCTCCATGCGCTGTTCGAACTTGATACAGATATCTGTATTTCTTCTGTCTCATTTCAGCCCTTTCCTCTCTTGTTTTTCCCCTCAAACTAGGTCCTCGTGGCTTCTTCCTCCCGGCTTCAACTGAGAAAAAAATTATAAAAATATAAACGTCAAACAAATTACATAGATTTTCAACAAACTTAACAGGAATATGTGGAAAAAGCACTGATGATTCACTAAATTTACTGTGGCTATCAGAAAACTGCACATAGGTACAGCTTGAATAAACGCGAAATCAAAGTCAGCCTTCGCATAGCCGACGTTTTACGTTTACCTGAACGCTTACTCCACCTATTCGAGAAGACATGGAACCTGCTGCTGAAATTCGAATCATGAAAACATATACCCCAATCCATCCAATCCCAAGGGAGATCGAGGGGAGATTCCTGCAGTGCTGAAATAGTATCTTCTTATGGCCATAGACGCTGTCTAGCGTCTTCGAAAAGAAAATCGAAGCATGGCTGATATCATTCGCAGGCAATACAGAGACAAAAGATATCTCAGCAAGCTGTTTCAGGATATTGTGACGCCTTTTGAGATATCGCTAAGGTCGCCAAGAGCTCTACATCTCTTCCAAATGTGCGCCACAGGGGATGAGCTCTGTAACATCTCAGATATTTCAAAAGGGGAAGTTCTCAAACGGCTCACCATGAGGAATAGTTTAAGAAGTTGGCTACTATACCACTAGGAGGATGTCAGAGTCGCTTTCTGCCCCCCTGGCTACGCCCTTGTGGTTATATATGCGATATCCTGAGGAACTCGCATTACATCCTCTCGAAGATCTCTCTGCCGATGGTCTCAGTTTAGTCGAATTTGTCGTAACCGCAGAACACTGATCAGGAACAAGAAGTGAACACGAGCGTGTTCACTTCACGGCAAATCAATGAAACCCAATTTACAAGATCGATCATATTGTCAGAATCCTTAGGACTTTTTGATATTTTTTTATTATACTTATAATATCATACCGTCTTCGTGATGTGTCCCCCTTCCCGTTATAGCACATTGAAGTATTAATCCTACGATCACAAATGATGGCCACGCTCCTAAAACTATCCAAGAGAACCAACAGGGCGGCGGTTCCACTGGCCTCAAAGAGACTCTCTGCCAAAGCCAGGCAATCATCGAAAGTTTCTCGACGAAATAATCCATAGACGCTGTTAAAATGGCTCCACCGTAAACGGATGTTCCTAATATTGTCAATCCTGGAAAAACAACCTCATTAAAATTTCCACATATTAATTTCAAATAAAACTATTGTTTTGCTATAATTTGTATTACATTTTACTCATTGCGCGTATGTTCTGGGGAATATCGCGTTATCATTTTGCCCAAATGTCTGCAACTTTCGAATTTTTTGACGAAAATGGTCTCAAACGATTTAGTTCGACTCCCCAATGAAGAATTCGAGGTCAAATTTGATTCTGTCCGGCCGGCCGTCCGGCCGTTGCCACGATAACTTGAGAACGAAAAGAGCTAGCGACTTGAAATTTTCAGGGTAGGTGGCGCATCCCAATACGACGGACAAGTTTGTTAATGGGCATAATCGGCCCAGTTGTTTCCGAGTAATACTTTTGTTTTCAACCAATATGAATCGGATCGAATTGCAAGAAACATCAAAGTGATAACATTTCTGAATAGATAATGACGAGACCTTTCAAACGATGTATCACAAGCCCATTTCTCCTATTTGAAAAAGGGGGTTGAAGGTAGGGTTCGCATTTTTACGAAGAAGAATATCAATTCAAAATTTGAACTTGACGTCTTTCGGGATTTCCCATAAATATGTATAGTAACCAAGATATCATTCCATTTGACTTTTCCACACTATGTATAGTCGACAAATACTTATATCACTTTCACAACTTACCTTTTCTAAAATATAAATTGAAAATGGCAAACAAAAGCGCGGTAGCAAGGAGAACACCGACACACATCCATACGGAACCCTTAGGGGATGTTTCCATGAAGTGGTCAGCAGTCAGAAGACCAGCAAGTCCTAAAAGGAAGCCAGTGTGGAGCCCTCCCATAAAAAGGCCCACGTATTGAACTAGCATTGTTATGAGTCCAAATAGAACTCCAGCAAATACTGCTACACCTGTAAAATTCACAAAACTCGCATTATGATATCATGTTATGGAATTTATTATTTATTTAGGTATACAGGGTGATTCCAAATAAGACGTGTACCTCGAAGGGAGTATTAATATGACTCTTTTGTTGTCGTTTGAGTCATATCTATTGATAACCGCAATTCAACAATTCCGAGATATTTGAGTTCTAGTGATTTTGAAAAGATTTCTCGTTTTGAACGAATTGTTTCCTTATCCGTTGATTGGTAGGGGAAGGCCTATTTCGTGGCCAGCGAGAGAGAATTCCGGATCTAACACCTTTAGATTTTCATGTTTGAGGCAGTTTAAAAGAAATGGTATATGAAAGAGAAATAAAATACACGTGCACAACTTGTGGAGAGAATAGACAGATTCAAATAGAGGAGGAAATTTCCTAAAAGAAAGTCGCAACTGCCGAAACTGTAGGACCAATATTTATAATTTTCCTACAGTGTTGAAAATTCACCCGAAAATGGGTACAACGGCCTTCGCAAGCCTCGCTCCCTTCTTACCTTTGATGATTAAATATTATTTAAACTTATTAAATATGACAATAAAGAATTTTAAAAAATCAGGCGCCTGCAGGATAGATCAATGAACAATAATCCGTGGTCCAAAAATGATTATCGCGATTTTTCAATTAGTTATCCATTAGTTAATTAACAATTTTTTGTAGCACGAACATTAACATTGCAAGTACGATAATTAAACTATTAATGTGAGAATTTCTTCCTTTCGTAGAGCTATTTTTCAAAGGTCTTAGAATAGATTCCTGTTAGAAAATTAAAAAATTGTTAATTTTCGTTTTGTTATGAACAACTTACTTAAGTAAACAATTATAAAGCTTTAATTTATAATATTACCATTGATCAGTTTTCTTATGATCAGAAACTACTTAAAAATGATTTTTAATAATTATTATCTCCTATTGTTCAAAAAATTGTTATAAACCAATGCGTTGTTTAGGGAATGATTTAAAATTTTCTATTGAAACATAATTGAAGCTTTATCATTTTTCACTTAAGTAAATTGTTAATGACAAAACGAAAATTAACAACTTTTCTAATGTTCCAACGGGAATCTATTCCTTTGAAAAACAGCTCCACGAAAGGAAAACATTCTCAGATTAATAGTTAAACAATTATCGCACTTGCAATGTTAATGTTCGTGCTACTAATAATTGTTAATTAACTAATGGATAACTAATTGAAAACTCGCGATAAACATTTTTCGACCACGGATTTTTGTTCATTTATCTATACTTCTGACGCCTGAATTTTTTTAATTTCTTATTTTCATATTTAATACGTTTAAATAATATTTATTCATGAAAGGTCCGAAGGGGACTAGCTTTACGCAAGCCGGAGTACCCGTTTTCGGGGGTATTTTAAACCCACTGGGAAAATTATAAATATTGCACCTTGTTCCGGGAGTTAGAACGTTTTTTAGGAAATTTCCTCCTCTTCTCGAATCTTTTTTCAAATTTGAATTATCTCAGATACTTTTTGAGATATTGGCGAAAAACCCAACCCCCTTCTTTTTTTTCACCTAATTGTTCATAACTATTGCAATTTTTGCTAGCAGCCTTAGCATTTTCTCAAAAACTATCTACATGCCATTCCGAATCGAATGACACCTCAACCATAATTTTCGGAGAATACGCAAAAATTTTGAACTAAAAAGCACTTGTTGACTACACTACTAAGCGTACCGGTTAATCCGCCACTGATCTTCGGACACCCTGTATACCCTGAATCCTTTTTTATAACTCTTCAAAACTGCTCAACTGACACCCTGTATAATCGTAGGGCTTATTTTCTGCAGTCAAAACCGAATGAAGTTTTTCCCGCCGAAATCCGAATAAACTGGACTTTGGCACTTCCGCCATAATAGTTCTTGCATACACCCGACCCAGTTACGAAGGAATATCTCATCAGTTTCTGGGACACGTCGCGACGATTCTTCAGAGGAAAATAATAAAGAAAATGGGCAGGAATAAAATGCTTACCAGCGTTTCCGTAGGGTGGCATCAATTCTCCTTGCAAACATATCAGGTATATGAGACTCGACGCGAATATAAATCCAGTCAGAAACATTACCGTCTTGAAGAGTCTGTAACCTGAAAGAAAAATTGAAATATGGCTTTAGGTGGTAGTAGTATTGGAAATCGGTGAAAAACGGGAAGATTGATTTTCAGTCAGAAATGAGTAGAATGTTCTCTTTTATTGTATCTTTTATTAGGGCCACACAATAAAGTTGAATACTGGTGGGTTTTACTTGATGCAAATTAGAGTTTGGCATAATCGACTGATTTCAATAATCGATAAATAGGTTCTCGAGAGATTTCAATAATCGATATATAGGTTCTCGAGAAATTTCAATAATCGACTGATCATTCGAGATATTGATCATTCGGTATTCCACTCAGTTCTCATCGCGTGAGCGGCTTAGGTTATCCCTCATCTTCAATATAATTGCGTCGGCTCCCTACAGTATTAAGTTTCACATTTTATGGCTTCATTTTATTACATTGCCGTTGGTCCTTTGATAATTTATTATTATGCTATTTGGTTTTGGTCCAATATTTGAAAATTTCTTTCCAGCTATTCGAAAGGGATTGGAGCTATGAAATGAATTATTATGAACCTGAAATTCCCTAGAATGCACAATTATATACCTATTTATATTAATCACTAAATACAATAATACGGGCAACATCAGTTCCGTCGGAAAGGGTATTTTCGAAATGTGGACAATTAACCAACATCCGCCGTAATAGATTAGCGCTAAAAAAATGTAAACCAAATAATTTTTCTGAATGGCGAAATGTAATGACAATGAAATTTGTACTTTTTACTTTATTCCATTCTGTTTTTCGCAAAAACATATTTTTAATCATACATTACAAGTTCAGATTGAATTTCCTATGACCTTTTTCATTCCTCCAATTAATTAGTTAATTAAGTTTCAGTAATTATTGAAAATGAAATTCGAGTCAATTCAATAGATGCATGCTTAATACCAATTGAACCAATTGAAGCTATCTACAAGCATCAAATGCCGTTTATACAAATATTTAAAAAAATTACGATAAAATACTTGTTGAACGAACCTCCGGGTCCGAGTTCTTAATTAATAACAAACGGAATATATCTGAATATTTTGAACGAACAGCTACTGAATAAGATAAGAATAATAATGAATACCTCAATTTGCAATGGAATAAATAATAAAATCATTCACTAGCTACTATTTCGGCAGCACCCGACCATAATCCAGATGGCAGCCATAAATTCTATCGATTGTTAAAGAAACCTTTCATATCTCATACTTATATGCCGCCAAAGGAACTTCGAAATATCAAAACATTCAGAACGTATACGAACGAATTACGAGTACGAGATATCTCGTATCTCATTTCATTTCATTCAATTCTTGCTCGAGTCGTGTGATATCTCATCTGGATGCCATATGATAGACGACAGAAAATCATTCGAATGAATTCACTCACATTTTTCAGAACATCTCGAGATGTTTCAATAATCGAAATGTTCGATTATTTTCATTCGAGAGGTCCCATCACTAATGCAAATCCATATTAACCTAAAATAACAACTTATGTCCTAATAATAAATGGTTAGAAAAATTCGAATTAATTTTGTAGTGTTTGAGTTCCTCCAAAATTTTTACCTGTTTTGCGCGCATGTTCAAGGGAACAGCGTGCTATCATTTTGCCCAAATGTCCGTTATTTTCGAATTTTTGGCCGAAAATGGTCTCAAGGGTGAGTCGAGCCTAATGGCTCGACTCACTGATGAAGAATTCGAGGTCAAATTCGAGATTTTCGACCCCTCTCCCCCTAATCTCAAGTGAGGTTTTTTAAAATTTGTGTGTTCGGGTGTAACCGTGTTGGATCATTAAAAAAATGGTTCATGCACTGAACACAGGAGCTTAATCGAATTTACCATAGTAAATTCGATTAAGAGTGTCCAATACAGGAGAATGGACAATAGAAAATACGCGCGAAAGCACTAGATTTCACGTCAGTGCTTTAATGCTTTTTTTCGTAATTTTTTTAAAATTTTCTATGGGTACGGTTCTCACAAAATTTTACACATGTCTTTATGTCGATATGCTACAACTAGTTACCAAGCTTCAATTCGATCGAGTCTATATTTTTTGAGTTATCGAGGAAATAATGTTCCAGGTGGGTTTAACTCGGAAACCGATTATGCTCAAAAACGAACTTAACCATTCCATTCGGATGCGCAACCTACCCTGAAAATTGCAAGTCCTCATCTCCTTTCGTTCGAAAGTTATCGAGGTAACAGTCAGCCATCCAGCTACTGAACTCACACAAGGATGCTCGGATCTCTAACAATATAGACCCGATCGTCTTCAAACTTGAAACTTGGCAGAAGAGTTGGTCTTTCGAATGAATCATTTTGGCTGTTTAACAATGTACTAATACACTAATTGAATATTAGTGTATCAGTACAGATATCGAACACGCAAATTACAACCTCGTATCCAATGATTTGCATAGGTATGCTTGATCTCACCAGCTCAGTTTCTTCGACAGGAAATCATTTTTCTATCATTTAATCGACACCTTATTCCAGTATAATATCCATTCAAATTTTATACCGGAAGTGAAACTCAGTGTTAATAGATTAAGTTTTTAACTTCCATTCGCTTTTTGATCTCCGCTTTCAATCCACTCATAAAAGACCGCTCACTGCTCAGTTGATATCTATAATTGAATATGAATATTAATTGAGCACTCCGCCAACGATATGATACGAATTATCTAACATCTTTGATATTATTCGACCGGAATGCAACATATGATTGTTCATTATCGTAAAGGTTGACTGATACACATGAAGCAAGAAAGTGATTTGTATAGTAGACGTAATTGCAGCGATATAGAATTTATTGAACTTCACCATTATCTCCTGAACTCGTTACAATGACTGTTACATAAATATAGAAATAACGAATGCATGTCCATTATTCATTGATCTATTTTTTCATTTGCCATGTTAATAAATATTTGTTTATGTCTTGTTGTTTGATTTATTTCTAATAAGTTCATTTATTGAATCTTGGAACTTATTTGTTTCAACGCAAGAAGGTTTCATCGTATCATCAATTAAAGATGGTGAATATGCTAGAGAGAACTGGAACAAGAATCTATAAATTTGTATAGAAAAGTGACGTCCTTTGAATGCTCAAGTCTTGTTTTCTTTCATTAAAATATGAAATTGCGTGAATGCGAGGCCGTTTCGTAGGTCCTGTGACTCATATTTCATTCTTATCGGAAGAACAACAAAGCCTATAGAAGCGTTTCCATAATACCAAACCATCGAACAAGCTATCTGGGGAAAGCACGTAACTATTTTTGAATTATTTTATCGTGTATAACGTAAATTCATTTCACCTCCGGAAAATCGATTGTTGCAGAACGTTTTCACGGGCCCGACTACGTTGCGCGAACTGAAAATCAGCATTTCATCATCGGAAGTTCCGGAGTTGATGAGTGGCCCCATTAGTCATTCCTTCCCAGAAGGCAAGAATTTTGTGTTACGATGAATTTTCGGCATCTAATCCATGTCGATCGATACCTCAAAATGAAGAGTTGCGTGGAAAGAGGTTTTTCGGGGAATGTCCGAAAATCATCGTATTTCCTTTTATTGTTTCTTCGCAGGGAAAGTTTTAGTTCCAGTAAACCCAGTTCAAAAGTCCAGTCTTCTACTTATTCAACAGCTGTTTGAGAGGAGTGTAGGTATGATCAACAATGAGTTTCGTTTTCGTATAATGGCGCCGAAATACGAGCACAGATATACCACAAAATGTAATGGTTTCTATAATTTTGGACTACAATTCTGTTCCTGTCATTAACAATTCTTCCAATAGTGGCCAGTAGCAGTGTGCAGCTGTTCTGCTATATTTGACTTTCTCAGGGACGGGCCAAAGCCAAATTTTTGGGGGGTAGGGAAAGCATCGGAAATTATGCAACTGTGCATTGAAGGATCAGATAACCGAGGGGGGAGGGGGGCAGTCAGTTCATTTTCAAAGGAAAATTAATGCATTATCCAACGATGACGATATTCTTTCAGCTGCTTTGAAATTTTTTCGACTGCTTTGACATTTTTCCAACTACTACGAAATTTTTCCAACTGCTTTAAAATTTTTCCAACCGCTTTAAATTCCTTCCAACTGCTTTTTAGGGGAGTCGAACCAAATCGTTTGAGACAATTTCGTAAAAAAATTTCCAAAGTTACAGACATTTAGGCAAAATGATAACGCGATGTTCCCCAGAACATACGCGCAAAAGAGAAAGAGGTTTGGGTTTTCGCCAATATCTCAAAAACTATTTGAGATAATTCAAATATGAAAAGAGATTCGAATAGAGGAGGATATTTCCTACTGAAAGTCCCAACTACTGGAACTGTAGGACTAATATTTATAATTTTCCTAGAGGGTTGAAAATACGCCCGAAAACGGGTACTCTGGCTTGCGCAAGCTTCGCCCCCTTTGTAACTTTGATGAATAAATATTATTTAAACTTATTAATTATGAAAAATTAAGAAATTGAAAAAATTCACGCGCCTGCAGGATAGATCATTGAACAATAATCCGTGGTCCAAAAATGTTTATCGCGATTTTTCAATTAATTATCCATTAGTTAATTAACAATTTTTTGTAGCTCGAACATTAACATTGCAAGTACGCTAATCGTAAAACTATCAATCTGAGAAGTTTTTCCTTTCGTGGAGCTATTTTTAAAAGATTTTAGAATAGATTCCTATTGGACAATTTTAAAAACTGTTAGTTTTCGTTTTGTTATGAACAATTTACTTTAGTGACAAATTATAAAGTTTCAATTTATAATATTACTAATGATATGAAATTATTCTTAATAATTATCATCTCCTATTGTTTGAAAAATTGTTATAAACCATTTCTGATCAAATGTCAGATCGTCATAAAACGTTGAAAGCTATCTTTTGAAGGTAAAGAACATGTAATGGAATTCTAATTTGTGGCGCCATATTTGTGCCAGACCTGGAACTTATCAGCGATGTAATGCCTCTAACAATGTCAAACTTTACAGCGCAATCTGTCTGATTAATGGAGTCTAGTAGCACCTGTGTTACCATTTCCGGTAACATAAATGGCAACCTATCGGATAATGATTATCGAACTTCTTCAGGGGTAGAGTACACTCTTGTGAGCATATGCATGTCATTTGTTTCCTACAGCTCTTGACAAAAAACGTTATTGTTGAAAAAATGAAAACAGCTGCAATATATCGCTAATGCAATTGTATGCAACGCAATTGTGCGTGTTGATAGTGTCACTGCCCCGAGTTCCTGTGACTTCTGACCAATAAACATCTGTTTTATTGACCGTTAAATCGCAATGTCGATAATACGGCCACTTTCCAAGAATATCACTCGAATGTAATTCACCGAGGTAGATAAACATTCTGAGTTTATTACCTGAAAAAGTTTCGATCGTATGAAATACCTGTATAATTCAACTACTCGTTGCAATAAAACCGTGGAAGTTTCGCGGTATTTCGTGTTTCTAGTCCGGCTCGAAGGACCAGAGTGTTGCAGCTAGATCCTGGTTACGTCGAATAATCGCTTGTTGTACTCTTCCCTCAATCGGTGAATTAAAGCCACTCGGAACTTGAAACAAATTGCACGATATTCACTTTCGGATAATAGCACAAGGATAAATAATGAACATCGGATTCTAATTTGATTATGTTCGTCTTCCTAGTATTTACACAATAAAACTCGTGGAAGAGTCACGCGTCACGCGTTATACCAAGAAATGATTCCAGGCACATAAGAGGCTTTGTGCCAAACCATCTGCCTCTTTGGTTTTGAGGTGGAGGATGCTTAATGCTTATCCTCCATGAAATCTACTTGTGAGGGTCCACGCATGCGTGGATTGAAGATGCGATATCTCATGGTGTTGGAGAATAATAATTTTGTGTAAGGTTTGTGATTTTGAGAGGACTTCGAGCCACGAGTGGATTTCACAAGCGCAGAGGAGAAGTGACTGTTTTCGGGCTGTATGGGTTATGCTTGGAGTGGTTCAGGACTATCGGTCACGGATCTGGTGCTGAGCCGATATTGTGAGGTTTTGAAACACAATTCATGGCAATTCTGTACACGTACAAGCCAGTTTGGGGAAATAGCGTTGTTGGAGTGTCCATACCGTCATCCTGGGACCAATTTTGCAGTTCATGTTACTCCTTTCAGGCATTTTTCTTCATGCGCATGAGCAGACGAGAAGTGATTGCAGGAGTTTTCGTCCAGCGGATTGGGGTTTTGAGGTGCAGGATGTGACTCCTCCATAGAATCCCCTTGGGAGGGTCCACGTGTATTGGAGCTCCGATTTATCCTGAACCACTGGTGTTGAAGAATCAGAGGTTTGTGTGAGGTTGAGGTGTGTGTTTTTGAGAGTAATTTCAGCCACGAGTAGATTACGCATGCGCAGAGGAGTTGTATGGCTTATGCCATGAGTGGTTTACGTCTAGTGGTCATAGATTTGGTGCTGAGCTGATATTGTGAGGTTTTAAAAGGAAATTCATGGAAATTCTGTGCACGGACAAGTCAAATTCGAGGATATAGCGTTGTTTCCTAATTGAAATGTCTGTAACGTGTCTTTAAGGCCAATTTATAAATAACAATATTCGGGAAATCTATTTTAAATTTGATTCGGATGTGAAAAATACGCGTAAGCAATTGCGGTCCCAACGGTAGTCCCATAACCGCATTTCTTTCTATTTCGACATACGGTCAAACTATTAGCAGGACTGTATTAAAACCCAGAAATGTCAAAGAATCTGCTTTGGCGCGAGTGCTATAGACACGATTATGATTATACTGACCCTCCTAGGTCTTCCCCAAGGAGATCCCTTAGAACCTCCTTCTATTTGTCGGAATTAGTTGGTGCTTCCAATTGTTCCATATAAGCTTGGTTGTGTGTATTTCTTTCGAAAGTTACAGTACTTACGAACGACCAGCCGGAAAGAATCAAATTTGATCGGCTGAACACAGTCATTTGGAGGGAATGACGGCATCCTGGTACGGGCGCGCAAAAATGACATCTCTTTCCATGTGTGGAAACAATAGAGCGGGAACGTGATGACGTATGTTCGTCAAGAAGTCGCCTAGGCGCAAGATCGCCGACATTGATCGGCGTATTTGCAGACTGTTTTGAACATCACATGGCCTGCTTTGGCGGTGAAGCTGCTCGGCCGCCTCCTGTTGGATGCTGCTCATCGAACGGGACACGCCGCCCCCGAGTGGTTCAACAACCCAGACAAATTAGGTGGAGATGGGACCAGACGAAAATAGATAACTTGCTGTACGATCGTACCAAGTCTATTTCATCGGTATATGCCAATTTGCAGGTTTTTCGTTCAAATTGGTCGGGACGATTCGAATTTGCGAACAGGATGCCGTATCTGTAGCAAAAAAGAACCATGATGAAAATGCGAATCCCAGTCAAAAAACTCTTATTTGAATAGAGAGGCTTTTCAGTCATATTCGGGCTCAATTTTTATTTCGTTTTAACAATAGAAAGTGAAGCACTTAAAGGGTTTTCCAATAAGAGGTGTTATTTTGATAGTGGAAAATAACATCAGGCAAATGACCACCACGACCACGCTTACAGGACCATATCCTTTTAATGAAATTTTCCATAACCAAATCGCAAAGTGGCTGCCCTATGTCCTCGATAGCCTCACGAATTCTATCTTTGAGGTCTTGAATCGACGCTGGGTTATTGGCGCAGACCTTCTCTTTCACGAGGCCTCAAAGGAAGAAGTTGCAAGGTGTTAAATCACAAGATCTCAGTGGCCAATTGTGATCACCTCTTCGAGAGATAACACGGTCCGGAAACTTTTCCCGCAAAAGATCAATGGTTGCTTCAGCCTCATTTTCGAAAAAGTAAGGTTCAATGACTCCGCCGGATCATAAACCGCTCCAAACAGTCACACGTTGAGGATAGAGAGGCTTTTCAACAATAACTCTTGGGTTTTCCGAGCCCCAGATGCGACAATTTTGCTTCTTGACGAAGCCACCGAGGTGGAAATGGGCCTCATCACTCAAGATGATTTTTCGATGGAATTCCGGATCATTTTCATGCATTTCAACGACCCAATCAGCAAAGACACGACGTTGTTGATGATCGGCCGGCTTGAGTTCTTGTGTTATCTGAACTTTATAAGCCGTAAGACCCAAATCTTTATGCAAAATACGGTGTAATGACGTTTGTGGAAAGCCTAATTCCAAAGAACGACGAGGAATGGACAAACCTGGGTTTTCTTCAACACTTTCGGCTACAGCAGCAATATTCTCGGCTGTTCTTGAGCGACGTGTACGGGTTTTATTCTTCACATAACTAACTTGTCCCAAGAGCTCGAATTTTTCCACCAATTTCCTTATTGCGGTCCGACAAGGTGCTTCACGATGACCCAAAAATGTTCGAGTTTTAACCATCTCTGCCAAATTTTCACCATTTTTATAGTGAATTTTAATAATTTCAATGCGTTCTTGAGGCGTTTATCGTTCAATTTTTATTAATGGTGTAGTTTCTACTTGTCAAATGTCAAAAAATGACAGCTTCAAAAGTGACATCTACCGAAATAGCGGACTATTCAGAATAACATCTCTTATTGGAAAACCCTTTATCTATAGGAGATGATAGCCCTACATTGGGTTCCTCGTATGGTATTTGAACATCTGGAGTTCTGAATAATCAAATGAAACCAAATTCAATAGGAAATTCCATCAGTACAAAAAAAGAAATAACGAAAATCGAAGAGTTGTTAAATGACACAGTAAGTTTTCTGATCGAAGATAGCAGCCAGATGCCAAAAAATTTAGGGAGTGATTCCTTGTCAAAAATAATCGAATTCACCAAGGTATATTCGATTAAGAGTGTCCAATACAGAAGAATGGACAATAGACCATACGCGCGAAAGCTTCTGACTTCACGTCAGTGCTTGAACCAATTTGTTTTAAATAATTTTTTTTCAATTTTCTAGTGAAACGATTCTCACAAAATTTCACAAACATCCTTAGTTTCTACAACTAAGCACCATGTTTCAATTTGAACACATTTGTATTGGTAGAAAACAAAATTAACACTCGGAAACCATTGGGCCGATTATGCCCATTAACGAACTTGGGAACGTATTGGGATGTGCCATCTACCCTGGAAAAAAGTTCAACATTTCTGTTGAAACCAGAAGTCGAACGAATCTGAAATTTGTTCCAAGAATTCATCTCTCCTAACCAAGCTCAACTATAAAATTGTCAAGTGTTTATCTCGAGTCTTTCCTTCAAATGTTCTAACGAACGGACTTCGTGAATCGTATTTACAGAATATTCTGACCTCATTTGTTCAATGTAGTTAAAGTATCCATCAAGTGAGCCTCATTTGAATTTTGATGATCATGCAAAAATTAAATTAAAAGGTGTTCCTGATTATCATCTTATCTAAAGTTAGCACCAACTGACGTTAACGCAAGGACGTTCAAGGCATCTGCCTAACCCAGTTACTGTCAATTAAATTTCACTTGAATTAATGACCTCCCAGCGATGAAGCGCGCTGAAAGGTATACTCCAAATTGGAGTCGCTATTTTCGGACGCGAAGATAAACGGAGTGATCATAATAATATCGATAAATTGTTGCAGCATGAGAATTGGGAATGCGAATGGGCAGGGAGACTTGGAAACAGTTTCTATTTCGGCCTCCATGCAGAACAGCTGAAAATTATCACTTTTTCATTGAACGTAGATTCATAATCCGATAAAAAAATGTCCATGTTCCATCATAAGAATCCATTGATGTAATTTTCAATTCTTACAAGCTAATACTACGGAGATATGATGAAATTTCAATAATACATCGTACTTCTAAGTTTTCACAGAGTGCGAGTTCTATCTGTCTGTGTTCTATCTGTGCTTACTGTTCATTCAACTTATTTGTTCATATAATTCTGAAAATATCAAATCGCTATCTCATTCCGTTCTCAAGTTATCGTGGCAACGGACGGCCGACCGGCCGGCTAGACAGACTCAAATTTGTCCTCGAATTCTTCCTCAGGTAGTCGAACTCAATCATTTGAGACCATTTTCGGCAAAAAATCGAAAATTACAGACATTTGGGCAAAATGCCCAAAATGCGTAAAAACCTGTGAATTCATTATTATTATATATTAAAAAAATGGGTTCAAGCCCTGTGGACAGGAGCTTTCCGGCGCTCTAGTTCAAACAGACAAATTATATCTCCGAAAGTATTGGTTTCTCAGAGTTGGGAATTATATCAATGTATTCATATGATAGAACTGCATCATAAAGGAAATTCAATTCAAATAATAGTTTATTTATCAAGATTAAATGAGCAATCATGAGAATGAGAACTGCACCATGGAAGAAATCAAATTAAATCTGGCCAATTTTGCCCAATAACGAATTTAACCGAGATATTCATCTCCCTAACCTGCTCTGAAAATTTCAACTACCTAACTCAATCCGTTCGAGAGTTATATCTATGTCTATGGATGAAAAGCAGTCTCACTTCCCTCAGATCTCTTACTTCATGTTCCGTTCCGAAATGTAAGACTTTTCTGAGAAAAACTAATTTCGGAGCAAACAACTGAGATTTTTCTCACTTCGCTCACAATCCTACGATTGATTAGATAATGTCATGTCTCAGGAAAATAAGTTGACATTATGACAATTCATACATAGAATAATTATATCATTTTGTGACAACGTTGAAATACGATTTATTATTGAAAATTTGAAAAATCATATCTCCGAAAGTATTAGCTTGTTAGAGTTAAAAATGATATCATTGGATTCTTATGGTAAAACTGCTTATTGGAAAAAATTTAATTTGGACACACAGTTCTGGCCGATTTTAGTCAAAACATTTCTTATGAATATTTCCGGAACCGGTCACTCAATCTATCTGAAGTTCAGCATCAAATTTGTAGAATCATGACCTTAATATGCATGCGAAGTTTGTATTGATAGGATTGCCGTAAAGTGTCAAAAAATATAAAAATTTTGTTTCTACAATAACTCTCGAACAGAATGAACTAGGCAGTTGAAATTTTCATAGTAGGTTTGGGAGATAAATATCTCAGTTAAGTTAGTTATTGGGCAAAATCGGCCTGACGGTTTCGGAGTAACGAAAAATTTTTTTTTTTTATATTTCAAATTTCAATTTAAATTTTTTTTGAAGATACAGTTTCAACATTTAAATCCATTGATATCATTTTAAACTTTAACAAGCTTATACATTCAGAGATATAATTTTTCAAAATTTCAATAATGAATCGTACTTCTATGTTTTCACAGGATGCTATAATTATTCTATCTATGAATTATTATATGATCTGTGTTCATACTCGTACTTGTCATCTTGTTTTCCTATGAGAGAGAGTCAAATTAATTTCAGCTATCATAGAATTATGAGGATTATAATATGATATTATACTTTTTGGTGATATTTTAATGCCCGTGGATAGTCCATATAGTCCATTTAGGAATGAATATCTCGGGTAAGTTCGTGGGTTTTGGCGCTCTTGTTTGAACTCAATTTCTTTCATGATGAAGTTCCATCTACCCAACTCCGAGAAACCAATACTTTCGGAGATATGATTTGTCAAAGATTGAACAAGCAAAGCTCCTGCCACAGGGCTTTCCCTCTTTTTATTATTGTTTTAACTCAGGATAAAGCTATAACTCTTGAAGGTGCAAGACAAATTATGAATTTAACCCTGGGTAATATTTAACTCGGAGTTAATTTGGTTAACCAACATTCATGCAAGTGGCCCTAAGTAGAAAGGACTTGGGACTATTCTCGGTCCAAAATACGAAAATTATAGACATTTGGGAGAGTGATAATGTGCTGGTCCAAGTCGAAACATTCGATTCCATTGCCAAGTTAATAGTTTCCGTCGATTGTTTCCGATTACTTACCCACAAACGTATACAGGATGCCGAACATGATGTAACCGCAGCAAATTGCCGCCGCCGTAAGATCATAATGGGTGTCCACGTGGGCACAGGGTTCCACTTTAGGCTCGTCTCGGGGCAGACCGGGAATCGGGAACAGCGTCCCGTTGGGCCTGGGAGGAACCAGGAGGCCCGGTTGGGCGGCACTTTCCATTTTTGCTGAAAAATCGGTTGACTTAAGTTGAGTTAGAATTTTAAGAGCGAGTTGGTACAATATTCTAGTTTGAGTTCACTGTGAACTTATTAGTAACGTTACTGTGGACTTATAGTAACGCTTCGTCTTTGAAGATGGAATCTTGGTTTTTCTTCGATCGTGGGAAAAGTGACACTATTTTGACCTGTTTTCTATGCGCAAAGCTTAACATTCCTGAATAGTGGGCAGTTGCTAAGCAATTAGAAAATAACATTGCGGTAATATTCTTACCGCACTGCTGTAGCGTGCGGTAATGTACAAATGAAATATTTTTTAATTAATTTTTTAAATGTAATTCAACGATCTAAAAAAAAATTGTCTTTATAATTCGTGGGGAAAGCATATTCCCAAACTCCTGTGTTACCAGACCTTAGACTGTAGAAAGAGTCTATAGTCTAAGTACCAGACGAGGAGCGTAGCGACGAGACATATTCTTACCGCACTGCTGTAGCGTGCGGTAATGAACAAATGAAATATTTTTTAATTAATTTTTTAAATGTAAATCAACGATCGAAAAAAAAATTGTCTTTATAATTCGTGGGGAAAGCATATTCCCAAACTCCTTTGTTACCAGACCTTAGACAATAGAAAGAGTCTATAGTCTAAGTACCAGACTCGTCGCTACGCTCCTCGTCTGGTAATTATCACAGTCGTTTGGGAATATTATGCTTTTCCTACTAATTATACAATATACTTTTCACTATTTCAGTATCTTAATGAGTTAATTCCAGCACTAAGAACAGTGGTGTAATGAACTCATTCCCGCATTGTTTCTAGTTATATTTTTCATTTTGTGGTAGTCAACACTGACATTCGATCCTATCAAATTTAAGCACACGTTAATTGACAATATAATATACTCTGGATATAGTGAAATAATTGCTGAGAGGAAAAGTTTTATTTTCATTGAAAAATAAGGTACTAGAAATCTCATTTTTGCTAATTTTGAATCATTCATGCTAGTATATTACGCACCGAGGGAGAAAAGTAGGACATTCACGCCCGCGAATGATTGTCCCCCGAGCCGGAGGCGAGTGTGACAATCGCGGGCGAGGATGTCCTACTTTTCTCCCTAGGTGCGTATACGATTTTTTTCTTCTCCGTCTAATTCACTTTCATCAGAGTTAATCAAATCCATTTTATATTATATTTGTCGGTATTCACTGAAATAATTAACCTTTTTTTGACTCAGCTGTCATCAACTTGAGATATAAACACGCGGTTGCTAGGTAACCGCCAACCGGGAGATAAAGTAAAGTACCCGCATGCGCACATTTGCCATCTCACCGGGAGAGAATCGGGTACTTTTCTCCCGTGTGACAGGGACTAAAAGTGAACTTTTCATCGCGGAGAAGAAAAAACTATTTTAAATCTAATATCCATGCCTACGACCGATTCAAATCCAAATTTCGTAATCTGTCAACTTTCGTAACAGTCACACCAACTACCAATATACAATACAAAAGTCACTAGGATGTATAATCCGAATTTTTCATTAAATTTCAACAGTATTTTACAAAAGTTACCTGAAATAGAGAAAATATCGTCTAAAACTCGTTGCAGAAGGCAATTCCAACACTCATGCGTTCGAAAACTCACTACTTCATCGCTCGTTTTTGAATTTCGCATTCGTGTTTGAGTAGGAGGAGCCCATTCTGCAACTTGTTTTATAATATACGTATCTCTATTTCAGTATCGTAATGAGTCCATTCCAGCACTGAAAACAGTGCTGGAATGAACTGATCACCGCATTGTTTCTAGTTATATTTTTCGTTTTGTGGTAGTCAGCACTGACATTCGATCCTATCAAATTTCAACACACGTCAATTGACAATACAATATAATCTGGATATAGTGAAATAATTGTTGAGGAAAAGCTTTATTTTCATTAAAAAATATGGTACTAGAGATTTCCTTCTTGCTAATTTTGAATCATTCATGCTATTAGGAAACTGTTTTAAATCTGATCTCCATGCCCTACGTACGTTTCAAATTCAAATTCCGTAATCTGTCAACTATCGTAACAGTCACACCAACTACCAAGATACAATACAAAAGTTACTAGGATGTATAATTTTTCATTAAATTTCAACAGTATATTATAAAACTTGCCTGAAATAGAGAAAATATCGTCTAATACTCGTTGCAGAAGGCAAATTCCAACAATCATGCGTTCGAAAACGAGCGACGAAGGAGCGCATTCGTGTTTTAATTGGAGCCCATTCTGCAACTTCTTTTAGAATATACTATTCCGAAACATATGTTAGACGACAAAAACTGCAGTGGTCAAGAGTGTAGTTACTTTTGTAGAGTTGGTACCAAATTAACCTTAACTGAGGTATTCATGAAACAAATAACCTACCCTGTAAATTTCAATTAATGTATTTCCAGAGTTATCGTGCTTACGGGTGGACGAACAGAATCGTACTTGACCACGGATTATTCATCAATGAGTTAAACCTAAACGTTTGAGACAATTTTCAGCAAAAAATTCCAAAAATACAGATCTGGTCATAATAATAGCACGCTGTTCCTAGCAGAACAAGCGCGCAAAACATAAAAAACATGCTGAAGAACATTCACCAAGGCGTAATTTAGATGATGGAATTTTCGTGGAGATGTTTGTCCCGAACTAATGAAAACGATTTCGGTAATAACAGGTTGTAGATATTCATAATAATTATCATAGTTCATTCCAATTTGACAGACAGCTCATCAAGTATTACACTGTTTTAATTTTTTTATTCTCGAGAAATCATTCGACATTTCGTAAAGATAATTGTGTAAATTATTAAAACTCGATTATCCGTGATTCACGAACGGAGCAATTCATCAGATATGACGTCAGTTACTGGGAGTAGCGAATAATATTCTATTTGAGAATGTTGGCATCAAATAAAGCGACCACTTAAAGCCAGCAGGTGATTCTGCAGCGTGAACTCGCATGATGATATTATCATCTGCAACTTCTATCAATTATGGAAAATAGGTGAAAAATTAGTTCAAGCACTCACGTGAAGTGAGCTTTTGCACGCACATTCTATTGCCTATTCACCTCTATTGAACACTCTTAATCGACTTTATTATCGATAAATGGGTGATTCCGTTCTAACTGTGATATTCAATGTCCTGTATTGTTTGTTCTCTTAGGTCATTAATTAATAATCAATTTACGAAATTTTTGTGCTTATTGGAAAATTATGAACATATTTCAACATTATTTTCATATAATATAACTTGCCACTTACAGAAAACTTACAATTTATCACTTAAATGTCAGTACCATGTCCATTTCTAGAATTTATTTATTAAATGTCAGTACCGTGTCATAACCATTTCTAGAATTTATTTATAAATTGTTAATTTTTTTTGTCGTAATAAATGATTTAAACTAATTACCTCATAAATTCTAATGTTTATGATCAACCTGAACAAAATTGACACATTTTTTGTTTAATGTATTAAGTTAACATTGAATTCCGGTTCAATAACTTTTGTCTTTTACTTAATACATTAAATAAAAAATGTGTCAATTTTGTTCAGTTTGATCATATACATTAGAATTTATGAGTTAAGTAGTTTAAATCATTTATTACGACAAAAAAACTAACAATTTATAAATAAATTCTAGAAATGGACATGACACGGTACTGACATTTAATAAATAAATTCTAGAAATGGACATGGTACTGACATTTAAGTGATATATTGTAAGTTTTCTGTAAGTGGCAAATTATATTATATGAAAATAATGTTGAAATATGTTCATAATTTTCCAATAAGCACAAAAATTTAATAAATTGATTATTAATTAATGACCTATGAGAACAAACAATACAGGACATTGAATATCACAGTTAGAACGGAATCACCCATATACCGTTTTCTCAGCTAGATAGATTTGGATACATTTAATACCACTTTATTGACAGAGTTATATAGGAAATAAGAACAAAATTTCAGATGAGTATAACTCCAAAACCGTTAGACCGATAAGGCCAATTAATGAACTTAAATGTCATTCAGATGCGCAACCTTCCCTGAAAATTGGAAGTCGCAATTTCTTTCCGTTCTCAAGTTATCGTGAGATACATAATACTTTTTCACATTTTTTTAAAAATTTTCTAGTGGTACGGTCCTCACAAAATTTCACATACGTCTTCATGACAATATTCTACCACTAGTTACCAAGTTTTAATTCGATCGGATCTGTATTTTTTGAGTAATCGAGAAAACAATATTCCAGATGGATATAACTCCGAAACCGTTGGGCCGATTATGCCCATTAACGAACTTGCCTATCGTGTTCAAACTTGGAACTTGGCTGTAGAGTATACTTTCGGAGATAATATAATGTGCCAAAGTTTGAACAAGAGCGCCAAAGCTCCTGTCCACACGGCTTGAACCATTTTTTTAATTTCAGATATCTGCAGGATAAATCAATGCACAATTATCCGTGGTCCAAAAATTTTTACCGCGATTTTTCAAATAGTTATCCATTAGTTGATTAACAATTTTTTGTAGCATGAACATTAACATTGCAAGTGGGATAATTCTAAAACTATTGATCTGAGAATGTTTTCCTTTCGTGGAGGTATTTTTCAAGGTCTGAGAATAGATTCCCGTTGGAAAAATTGAAAAATTGTTAATGTTTGTTTTGTTATTAACAATTCAATTAAGTGAAAAATTATAAAGTTTCATTAAACATTGAAAAAACTTTTTTTTTATGATGCATATTACTATTTATCCGTTTTCATATGAGCAGAACATGCTTAAAAATGATTTTCAATAATTTTTATCTCCTATTGTTTAAAAAATTGTTATAAACAAATATGTTGTTAATAAGATAATTTAAGTTTTATTTAGAACATAATCCTTGATGATTAGAATGATTTAAAAAAAAACCGTTTCTTAAAAAAAAATTTTATTGTTTAAAAACGAATTTGTTAAATAACAATTTTTTTATGAAAATTAAGGAACCATTTTTTTTAAATTCATTATTTATCGTGGTCTTTGATATTAAAACAATATTCGATTATTATTTAAATTTTCATTGCTTATTTAATAAACAAATTTGTTATAAACAAATTAATTACCTCTTTGTATTTTTTTCTTTTTCTTTAAAAAAAAAAACAAAACAACCATGTATTATTTAAAAAAAAATTATTAAATTGAAAGTTCAATGAAAAATATAATAATATTTGTTTTTTCACATAGAAAAAGAAAAGAAATTCAAATAACATCTTGATATAAAAAAAAAAATTTAAATTGTCTCATAATCAACGAATTTTTTTATAACAATGTTTTAAACATTAGGAGATAAAAATTATTAAAAATCATTTTTAAGTAGCTTCTGATCATAAGAAAACGGTTCAATAGTAATATTATAAGAAAAAAGTTTTTTTCAATGTTTAATGAAGCTTTCTAACTTTTTACTTAGGTTAATTGTTAATAACAAAACGAAAATTAACAATTTTCAAATTTTTCCAACGGGAATCTATTCCAAGACCTTCGAAAAATAGCTCTACGAAAGGAAAAAATTCTCAGATTAATAGTTTAACAATAATCGCACTTGCAATGTTAATGATCGTGCTACAAAAAATTATTGATTCACTAATGGATAACTAATTGAAAAATCATGACAATTTTTTCTTTTAATATTTAATAAGTTCAAATAAAATTTATTTATTGATGGTCCGAAGTGGGCGAGGCTTTCGCAAGCCGGAGCACCCGTTGTCGGACGTATTTTCAACCCACTGGGAAAATTATAAATATTGGTCCTACAGTACCAGGAGTTCGAACTTATTTTTAGGAAATTTCCTCCTCTTTTTGAATCTTTTTTAAATTATCTCAAAAAGTTTTTGAGATATTGGCAAAAATCAAATCCCCCCTTTTTTTCACTATTTATAACTATTATCACTGTTTATACCTATTGAAATTCTTGCGAAGCGCCTAAGCATTTCCTCAAAAACTATCTTTACATGCCATTCCGAATCGAATAAATGCACTTGTTGACTGGACTATTTTACTAGGTACTAGACTACTAAAGAAATCTCGATGTTTTAAAAAAATTATTGAAATTCACCTTGAGAACATATCACTCTATATTTTCCGTATGCCAGTCCCATCTTCCATAATCAAGTGAACATTTTAATTATGAGAGTCCAAAACCGGTTCTAATAATTGATTACTTGAAAGGTAATTCATGAATTCTCGTAAGAAAGTTGGTACTTGGATACTAAAAGTAATAGAAACGAATTACCATTACTTCAATTTAAATCGAAAAAAAAATTCTTCGGTGCACCTAGAAATTATTTCACTATGACATATTTGATCTTACAACCAATTTATATTTCCGAATATATCTTTATATTTCCTGCTTAATGAGGTTGATATGTCTTTCGGATAATTGATTAAATTATATATTAGAATAGATAAATGAATTATATCTTTATATCTCCAATGAAGGAATATGTAGTTGTCCAAGATTGGCGAAGTAAATTAATTGGAGAGATAAAAACACATGTTCTAAATAGAAAATGTCATACATGGCCTGTTACCTATGATATTTATTGAAGAATTAATCATCAATCCAACAAATCCAGGCACAAATAAAACAAGTAAACATTAAAGGATACTTTGAGAGGTCTATTCATTATTAAATGGTTCCTTTCTGGGTTATAAGATATAATATCGATATTATTATTTATACAGGGTGAGTCAAAAGTGATGGAGTTTCCGACAGACTGGATATTTTCGCACTTGGCCCACCGTTAATTAGATATTAATTAAATGATGTACCCATTAGAGATCCGCGCTAGAGATCGTGGGGAATTAACGCAGCGGTAGCACATATACGTGAGGGGAACGAGCTCTTCTAGTCTAGTCAACAAGTGCTTTTTAGGTCAAAATTTTTGCGTATTCTCTGAAAATTATGATTGAGGTGTTATTCGATTCGGAATGACATGTAGATAGTTTTTGGGAAAATGCTAAGGCTGGTCGCAAAAATTGCGTTAGTTATAAACAATTAAGTGGAAAAAAAGAAGGGGGTTTGGTTTTTCGCCAATATCTCAAAAACTATCTGAGATAATTCAAATTTGAAAAAAATATTCGAGAAGAGGAGGAAATTATCTAAAAAAAAGTTCCAACTCCCGGAACTACGACCAATATTTATAATTTTACCAGAGGGTTGAAAATAATCCTGAAAACAGGTATTCCTGCTTGCGTCAGGCTCGCTCCTTCGGACCTTTCATGAATAAATATTATTTAAACTTATTAAATAGGAAAATAGAAAATTGAAAAAATTCAGGCGTCTGCAAGAAAGATCAATGAACAATAATCCGTGGTCCAAAAATGTTGATTTTTCAATTAGTTATCCATTAGTTAATTAACAATTTTTTGTAGCACAAACATTAACATTGCAAGTACGATAATTGCTGAACTATTAATCTGAGAATTTTTTCCTTTCGTGGAGCAATTTTTCAAAGGTCTTAGAATAGATTGCGATTGGAAAATTTTAAATATTGTTAATTTTCGTGTTGTTATGGACAATTTACTCAAGTGAAAAATTATAAAGCTTCAATTTATAATATTACTATTGATCTATTTTCTTATGATCAGAAACCACTTAAAAATGATTTTCAATGATTATTATCTCCTATTGTTTAAAAAATTGTTATAAACCAATGCTTTGTTCATGAAATAATAAAAAATTTTCTATTGAAAACACAATTGAAGCTTTATATTTTTCACATAAGTGAATTGTTAATAACAAAACGAAAATTAACAATTTTTCAAATTTTCCAATGGAAATCTATTCAAAGACCTTTGAAAAATAGCTCCACGAAAGAAAAAAATTCTCAGATTAATAGTTTAACAATTATCGCACTAGCAATATTAATTTTCGTGCTACAAAAAATTGTTAATTAACTAATGGATAACTAATTGAAAAGTCGCGATGAACATTTTTGGACCACGGATTGTTGTTCATTTATCTATCCTGCAGATTTCTGAATTTTTTCAATTTTTTATTTTCATATTTATTAAGTTTAAATAATATTTGCTCATGAAAGGTCCGAAGGGGGCGAGGATTACGTATACCTGTTTTCAGGAGTATTTTCAACCCTCTGGGAAAATTATAAATATTAGTCCTAGTTCCGGGAGTTGGGACTTTTTTTTAGGAAATTTTCTCCTCGTCTCGAATATTTTTTCAAATTTGAATTATCTCAGATGGTTTTTGAGATATTGGTGAAAAATCAAACCCGAGAGTTATTGTGTTAACGGAGGGCAGGTCAGCCGGACTGGCCGGACAGTATCGATTTCGACCACGGATTCTTGATCAGTGAGTCAAACCAAATCGTTTAAGACCATTTTCAGCCAAAAATTCGAAAATTACAGACATTTGGGCAAATTGATAAGCACTCTGTTCCACGGAACAAGAGCGCCAAAAAGTAGAATAGCAACATTGAACTCGATCGGATCTATATCGTTGTAAATATTGCGGTCATATTTTTTTTTTCTTGGAAGCCAAGCAGTCTTGGGTGAGTTCAATATCTGGATGGATGACCGCTCTGGCCATTAATTTGATCAAGCGAGCCAAAGCAGAGTTCCCAACTTTCAAAAAACATTCACTTATCAGTTTCCCGTTCTCGAAATTGAACGAATGTTCGAAACATGTTCGAAACGAGTAATCCAATTACAAAATTTTCGAGTTAATTACATAGTATTACCATGTACATAAGTGTGCATTATATGTTAATTCTATAGGGAAGTTAATAGTATCCGAAACAGCGAGCTACTGCACTCTGTTCCATTAATACTTTTAGCGTCTGTCGAAAACAATATTTCCTATCTTTACGATAGGTACTAATTTACAGTATCGTAATATCTCTTGATTACTGCTGGAAAGCGCGTCAGGCTCCGGAAGCATTAGTGGATAACCGAGTTCTTTCAAAACTACATTCAAAATAGTTAGTTTCCTATCCAGAGCGGAAAGTAGTACTTTCCCACAAGAGATTGCCATTCTGGGAAGCAATCGAGTGCTGCTCAAGATAGGAATAATATTTTTTTTACAACCTTTTTATAAAATTGTTTCAAGCCCTGTGGCAGGAGCTTTCAGGCGCTCTTGTTCAAAGTTTGACACATCATATGTTTTGGTTTCACAAAGAATGATATCAATGTGTCTTCTGATAGAACTGCATCATAAAGGAAATATAATTCAAATAATAGTTTATTTATCAAGATTAAATGAGCAATCTGAGATTGAGAACTGCACCATGGAAGAAATCAAATTAAAATAGCTGAATTGAATTTGACTCTCTCTCATAGAACAGGATGACATGTACGAGTATGAACACAGATCATATAATAATTCATAGATAGAATAATTATAGCATTCTGTGAAAACATATATATATATATAGAAGTACGATTCATAATTGAAATTTCGATTAATCATATCTCCGAAAGCTAGTTGGAGTTGAAAACTTAATTCTCAAGTAATTTCACGATACGATATTAACAAAATTCGAAGAAAATTTGGGCGTCGGCGTTCTGAAAGTAACTTAAACCAAAATTCAGATGTGTATAACTCCAAAAACATTTTGCCGATTATGCCTATTAACAATCTCAAATGTCGCATTCGGATGCGTAGCGCAACCTAGCCTGAAAATTGCAAGTCGCTATCTGTTTCCGTTATCAAGTTATCATGAGATACAGAATATTTTTGGCGCTCTTGTTCCTCGGAATAGAGTGCTTATCAATTTGCCCAAATGTCTGTAATTTTCGAATTTTTGGCTGAAAATGATCTTGAACGATTTGGTTCAACTGATCAAGAATCCGTGGTCGGATCGATTCTGTCCGGCCGTCCGTCCGGCCGTCCGTTAACACGATAACTCTCGGACGAATGGAGATAGAGGATTGAAATTTGCAGGGTAGGTTTGGAACGTAAATATCTCGGACGAGTTTGTTAACGGGCGAAATCCACCAAGCGGTTTCGGAGTTATGGCCGTTTTTAGTACAAATATTTTTTATGAATATTTCCGAAACCGATATCTGGATCTGTCTAAAATTTGGCATCAGATTGTAGAATAGTGACCTTTATATGCATGCGAAGTTTTGTATTGATCGGGTTGCCGTAAAGTGTAAAAAAAAAAAATTTCAAAATTTTTAAATTTGGTTTCTACAATTACTCTCGAACAGAATGAGCTAGGCAGTTGAAATTTTCAGAGTAGATTTGTGAGATAAATATCTCGGCAAAGTTCGTTGTTGAGCAAAATCAGCCTAATGGTTTCAGAGTAACGAAAAAAAAAATTTTTTTCTACATTACAAATTTCAAATTCAATTTTCTTTTTTTAAGATATAGTTCCACCATAGAAATCCATTGATATCATTTTCAACTCTAACGAGCTAATACTTCCGGAGATATGATTTTTCGAAATTTCAATAATGATTCCTACTTCTATATTCCCTGTAAAAATTGCAAGTCGCTATCTCTTTCCGTTCGAAAGTTATCGCGACAACGGTCACCCATCCAGATACTGAGCTCACCCAAGGCTTCTCTCATCTCCAACAATATGAAACCGATCGTTTTCAAACTTCGAACTTGGGTGTACAATTAAGTTTTGAAGGCTCTCCAGAATTTCGGACGGATAGTTTCTGAGATATGGACATGTTTTCAACTATTTTCAATATTTTTTAAAAAAATTTCTAGTGACACGATCCTAACCATTTCTCAATAATTTGCGCGTCAGCCTTCTACAACTGATTACCATGTTTGAATTGAATAGGATTAGTATTTTTTGAGTTATTGAGGAAATAACAACAACATGTCAGATAGGTATAACTCCGAAACCATTTGGCTGATTATGCCTATAACGAACTCAAATGTTGCATTCGGATTCGCAACCTACCCTAAAAATTGCAAGTTGCTATCTCGTCCCGTTCTCAAGTTCTGCAAGTCTTCTTGCTTGACATTTCCATGCCACAATTTTTTTTTCTTTTCCGCACGATGCGGAAAAGTGTTACTTTAGCGTGCCCAAATGCGTGCAGAAACAAACTACTTTTAGCACGCTCGTAGGAAAAACATTATTCAGAATTGATACCCTTGAAAGCAAGCGGAATAATAGGAATGAAGCCGTATTTCTTGAGCTTATCAGAACGAATTACATGGAATCGGATAAAAGAACATTGTGAGGTTCCTTCCTGCGATAAGAGTTAAATGCTTCAATTTCCTCGAAAGCTTTGATAACGATAACAACAGGTTGAAAGTTATTGGATTGCTGTTGTTTAAGCAGATATTCTTTCTATAAAACATGCAGTTCAACACTGTAATTGAAATGTAATATGTATTCGACTTTTTGCGCGCTTGTTCCTCCAGGAACAGCGATTTCGCCCAAATGTCTGTATTTTTGGCAGAAACTGGTCTCAATCGATTGGGTTCGAGTTACTGATGAATAACTCCTAACAAATGAGTTGGAGAGTTGAACTTTGCAGGGTAGGTTTGGTGCATTTATTTCGCGGTTGAGTCCGTAAGAGAGCGAAATCCGCCGAATGGTTTCGGATTTATGGCCATTTTGATTTGAATCTTTTCGGCACTCTTGTTCCTCGGAACGGAGTGCTTATAAATTTGCACAAATGTCTGTAATTGTCGAATTATTGGCTGAAAATGGTCTTAAACGATTTGGTTTGACTCACTGATCAAGAATCCATGGTCAAAATCGATTCTGTCCGGCCAGCCATCCAGCCAGCCGTTAACTCGATAAATCTCGAACGGAATAAGCTAGACAGTTGAAATTTTCAGAATAGGTTTGAGGGATAAATATCTCGGTTAAGTTCGTTACTGGGCAAAATCGGCCTGATGGTTTCGGAGTAAGGAAAAAACAATTTTTTTTTACATCACAACTTTCAAATTCAATTTTTTTCAAGATGCAGTTTTATCATAAGAATCCATTGATATCACGTTTAACTCTAACAAGCTAATACTTTCGGAGATATGATTTTTCAAAATTTCATTAATACATCGTAGTTCTATGTATTCACAGAATGTGAACACAGAATCTGTCTGTGTGTGAAAATATACAAGAATGTTTTGAAACCGACAGTAATATTGACTGGTTGCATATTGAATAATTTATGTATACATTCCGTATGATGTTTCAGAAGATTTAGAATTGGATCATTTTAATGATGTAGTTTATGAAGGCAATAGGAAAGAAGAACATAATATAATTTGATGAAAAAATAATATACCATTGTAAACGTTGCACTTGATAATATTCGATTTTTTAATTCAACCCCCATCTTGCTGTGAAAACTTGTGAGGGGGCTATAGGAATTTTTCGTTGTTGTTCCTCTCAACCCTGCATCGCCTGATGAGTTTAGTGGAGATTACCACTTTGCGTCGACTTCAGAACAGTCGGCATCATTTACCGTAACAGCTACATTTGTTATAATTGAATTTAGAATTTAAATTCCACAATCGATATCAACATGTTTGCTCATTACAACCAATCCCATAAGTTCTTTGCACACCGCCCGGTATTGTATGATTCATTCGTGAAATAAACCCCCATATGCGAAGGGTTACATAATAAACATAGCAGTTATAACCGGCTACACGCAGGAAATTCACCCTCTCCTCGTTATTTTCAATGAGTTTTACTTTCGGAGATATACGATAAAATTAAATATTCGGTAGGTAATTGCACGTCTACTCGCAGAAGTAGGAGTTTGGGATCACTTGCTTAGGTGGATGGAATCCTTCATTTTTAAAAGATCACAATTTGTAAGCGTTAATGGTCAAAATTAAGGAGAGTTCCCCAACACATAGGGTGTACCCCAGGGTTCTCACCTAGACCACATAGTTTTCATAATTCATTTGATCATTCGCATAATATCTCTTTTTGTATTCATTCGCTTTCACAATATAAAGTGGAGCTTAATTAACCCTACCAGCCGTAGAGCAACCAGATTTCCATTTTGAATTTAAATACCTATTGCAGGGATCTCTAAGCAGAGTTCTTGATCAGTGAGTCGAAACTAATCGTTTAAGACCGTTCTCGGCCAAATATTCGAAATTACAGACATTTGGACGAATTGATACGCCAAAAATAGATGTATTTTTGAAATTCCAACATCCTGTATCTTTTCATCAGAGCCGAATTTGGAATAATGATAAATGAAGAAAGTGTTTCATTTGATGGGACGAATCTATATGGTTGAAATTAATGTACAACTTAAATATTCACCCTGTATTTACGGACGTCTTTATTTCAATATGAAATAAATCTATTTCGCTTGAAAATTGACCAGGCAAAAATATTCTGTGAAACGTTACCACACACTGCGTATTTTCCTGACATTCCACCAAGTGGTTAGCATAGTATTTTGCATAAAGATTTGGGTCTTAACTTAAGGCTTATAAAGTTCAGTTAACACAAGATCTCAAGTCGGCCGATCATCAACAACGTCGTGTCTTTGCTGATTGGGTCGTTGAAATGCATGAAAATGATCCGGTATTCCATCGAAAAATCATCTTGAGTGATGAGGACCATTTCCACCTCGGTGGCTTCGTCAACAAGCAAAATTGTCGCATCTGGGGCTCGGAAAACCCAAGAGTTATTATTCAAAGGCCTCTGTATCCTCAACGTGTGACTGTTTGGTGCGATTCATGGTCCGGCGGAGTCATTGGACCTTACTTTTTCGAAAATGAGGCTGGAGCAACAGTTACGGTGAATGGATTGCGCTATCGAGAGATGATTAATGATTTTTTATGGCCGGAATTGGATGGTATTGATCTGGACAACGTTTACTTTCAACAAGACGTCGCTACGTGCCACACAAGCAACGAAACCATTGATCTTTTGCGGGAAAAGTTTCCGGACCGTGTTATCTCTCGAAGAGGTGATCACAATTGGCCACCGAGATCTTGTGATTTAACACCTTGCGACTTCTTCCTTTGGGGCCACGTGAAAGAGAAGGTCTACGCCAATAGCCCAGCGTCGATTCAAGACCTCAAAGATGGAATTCGTGAAGCTATCGAGGACATAGGGCAGCCACTTTGCGATTTGGTTATGGAAAATTTCATTAAAAGGATATGGTTCTGTAAGCGTGGTCGTGGTGGTCATTTACCTGATGTTATTTTCCACCTATTAACGGCATAGCTTCTTCTTTATAATGAAATAAACATCCGATCATTTATATTGAAAAATGGAAATTTTCTTTGAATATCAAAATAACACCTCTTATTGGAAAACCCTTTACTTGACAACTGTATGGGGCAGTTCAGAACGTCAGTTGATGTAATAAATTCAGTTCGTAAATTTTTTATCCAAATTTATTGAGTTCTACGAAGGCGAAACTCAGGAATTGGGGTCACGTTGGCAGGTTATTCTAGAAATTCGCGAGATCGATGTATTTCTCAATGGTTAAAATTTATGTTGATCTCAGGTTCGGACATGTTATTCTATTTATCCGTATCATAAACATTATTCGGCGAATAAACGGACATAATGAATTCAACCTTGCCTGTTATAAGAATTAAGTACGTGTTGAACAATGGTAAGGTTACAACAGTTATTTTAAATTGGCAACGCGCTAGGTATAGATATCCATCTAATCAATTATAATTGCAATAAATCTAGACTGTATGCATTCCACATGACTGGACTTCTTATGGAAGCAAACTGCAAGACCATAGTGAAATGTATTTCGGAATGCAATTTCACTAGGCGCTGAATGTATAATGATACGTTTGCTGCTAATTTACTTAATGTAAGAATGGAAGAAACTTTCTCATGTGTTGACACCCACATCAAAAGCATCAGATTTTTAACTGTTCTATGTACCTACCATAAATTCACAGAAATCGAACAACGAAATAGTATATTCTAAAACAAGTTGCAGAATGGGCTGATATTTAAACACGAATGCGAAATTCGAAAACGAGCGACGAGGGAGCGAGTTTTCGTACGCATGAGTGTTGGAATTGCCTTCTGCAACGAGTATATTAGACGATATTTTCTCTATTTCAGGCAAGTTTTGTAAAATACTGTTGGAATTTAATGAAAAATTAGGATTATACATTCTAGTGACTTTTGTATTTTATCTTGGCAGTTGGTGTGACTGTGAAAGTTGACAGATCATGGAATTTGAATTGTACGTAGAGCATGGAGATCAGATTAAACAGTTTCCTAAAATCATGAATGATTCAAAATTAGCAAGAAGGAAATCTCTAGTACCTTATTTTTTATGAAAATAAAACCTTTCCTTTCAACAATTATTTCACCTTATCCAGATTATCTTTTATTGACAATAATTGACGTGACGTGTTGAAATTTGATAGGATCGAATGTCAGTGCTGACTACCACAAAACGAGAAATATAACTAGAAACAATGCGGGTATGAGTTCATTCCAGCACTGTTTTCAGTGCTGGAATGGACTCATTACGATACTGAAATAGAGTCCATTCCAGCACTGAAAACAGTGCTGGAATGAACTCATTACGATACTGAAATAGAGAAAAAAATTTCTTAAACTGTCTTGAGATGTTTGAACTCAGGAGACACTTCTTCTTCTTTTGAACTTTGAGCATTACAATTTGTACATCTAACAAAAGAGCATGTGTATGAAAATAAACAAGTTCGAGAAGGACTGTGGCCAGCAGATTTGGCACGCTGTTCAAATTTATAGCCAGATCGTCCACCCATCCAGGTACTGACTATCCCAGAGCTGCTTAGCTCCAGAAAAATAAGGTACGCCCAATATTTCCAAGAATATCAATAAAACGATCAGTTCGTCCCAAATATACTAACTGACAAAGAAACTGCAACACCCAGAAAGAGCTGTTTAAATTTTAATTTTTTTTTTTGGTGAAATATAGATAGTATGTGGTCGAAATCGATTCTGTCCGGCCGTCCGTCCGTCCGGCCGTTAACACGTTAACTCTCGAACGAAAGGAGTTAGAGGATTGAAATTTGCAGGATAGGTTTGGAGTGTAAATATCACGTAAGATTTCGTTAACGGGTGGTAAGATTTCGTTAACGGGTGAAATCCATCAAGCGGTTTTGGAGTTATGGCCGTTTTTAGTAAAAAATTTTTTATGAATATTTCCGAAACCAATCACTCGATCTATCTGAAATTTAGCATCAAATTGTAGAATAATGACCTTTATATGCATGCGAAGTTTTGTACAGATCGGGATGCCACAGTGTCAAAAAAAAATTGAAATTTTGTTTCTACAATAACTCTCGAACAGAATGAGCAGTTGAAATTTTCAGAGTAGGTTTGGAAGATAAATATCTTCATTAAGTTCGTCATTGAGCAAAATCGGCAAATTCGGCGAAAAAAAACGATACAAATTTCAAATTCAATTTTTTTAAGATGCAGTTTCACCATAAAAATTCATTGATATAATTTTCAACTCTAAAAAGCTAATACCTTCGGAGTTATGATTTTTGGAAATTTCAATAATGAATCGTATGTACCTACTTTTATGTTTTCACAGAATGCTGCACTTAATTTTTCTATATCTATGAATTATTATATGATCTGTGTTCATACATGTCATCTTATTTTCCCATGAGAGATAAATGTCAAAATTATTTCTGGTTCGTTATTCATGATATGAAATACCCTTCCTGTTCTATAAAACAAAGCATGATCGAATGCAAAAGGACCAATGAAATAACCTCAGCTATCGTACTTTTGAGCTGATAATATAATGCCTGTGGATAATCCATATGAGGATGGAAATATATTCTTTGGTAAGATACATAATCAAATTGGGTTCAGATATCTCCAGTAAAAACAAAACTGCAATGTTGTCTAAGTTTTAATTGATATAATATAATTTTCAGATTAGATTTGAGGAATGAATATCTCGTATAAGTTCGTTATTGGGGAGAATCGGTCTGTTTGAATTTAATTTCTTTCATGATTCAGATCTATCGTAAGAATCCATTTATATCATTCCCAGAGATCAATAATTTCGGAGATATGATTTGTCGAAGTTTGAACAAGAGCGTCAAAGCTCCTGTCCACAGGGCTTGAACCAATTTTTGGCGCTCTTGTTCCTCGGAACAGAGTGCTTATCAATTTGCCCAAATGTCTGTAATTTTCGAATTTTTGGCTGAAAATGAATGAGTTAGACAGTTTTCATTTTCAGAGTAGGTTTGAGGGATAAATATCTCGGTTAAGTTCGTTATTGGGCAAAATCAGTTTAATAGTTTCGGAGTAACGAAAAAAAATATTTTTTTTTACATTACAACTTTTGAACTGAAATTTTTTTAAGATGCAGTTTCATCATAAGAATCCATTGTTATCATTTTCAACTCTGACAAGCTAATACTTTCGGATATATGATGTTTCAAAGTTACAATAATACATCGTAAGCTCTATGTATTCACAGAATGTGAACACAAAATCTGTCTGTGATCACTATTCATAAATGTCATCTTTTCTAGCTAGCAGAGATTGTCAATTCATAGTTGTTATTTTCTCTTGGAAAGTATTCGATTCTTGAATTTGTGAATATATACAAGACTGTTTTGATGTAGTTTATGGAGTCAATAGGAAAGAAGAACATAATGGAATCATCAAAAGAAATTACTGTTCGTGGACCACTGAGGTTAACCTTTTAATTCCTTAAGTAGTGAGACCAAGGGCGTAGCCAGGAATTAATTTCGGGGGGGGGGGGGGGGGGGGATTTGGGGGTGTGAGGTTCACTTTCTGCAGCAAAAATTTTTTTTTTTAAGAGAAAAATAACATTTCGGGGGGGGGGTTTGAACCCCCACATGTTCCTATATACAGTATTTTCATAATGTTGCTATCAAAAAAATACTGAAATATGGATCTACATTTGTGTATCAATCATTTTTTCTTGAGTTAAGGTTCATAATACAGAAAAGAATGTGAAGGCGGTATGAACTATTAAATTTTAAATTATGAAAAGAGGATAGTATTTTATTAATATATTTTGAACTATTAAAATAATTTGTTCGTAATCCACTACCTACTCAAATATCAGGAATAAATGGACAATCTGCTATGATTGTCTCCAGCCTTGCTCTAGACATTTCGATGATACTTATTTCCTTAGGTATTTCGAGTTGTGAAAACTATGCACCGAGTGTAAGTTGCAACAACCCATTCCACGAGGTTGAATCATTGTAGATTGCTCATTTAATCTTGATAAATAAATGTAATGACAATTTTTGAAGCATTGTAGATTGCTCTTTTTTTTATAAGATAATTTTTTAAGCATTTTAATTAAACGATACTTTTTCTGAATTTAATTTCTTTCATGATGCATTTCTATCATAGGAATCCATTGATATAATTCCCAAGTCTGAGAAACCAATACTTTCGGAGGTATAATTTGTCTGTTTGAACTAGAGCGCCAGAAAGCTCCTGTCCACAGGGCTTGAACCAATTTTTTGAGAGGAATAGTCAAAAATATTAGTTCGTTGCTGAGTGATTTGTATCATATGCGCTTGAATCGAACCAAAGACTTCCTCTGTACAGTTAATGAAATGAGTGATTGGCAAATGCACACAAACATTCTCCATCGGTCGAAAGGTGAGCGAACAGTCTCGGTTTCCTGTCGACTTCCGTCATTAGAGGCAAATTGGAGTGTGTAAGACTCTGGCACCGTCTAACGGGACATCTTTGTATGAAGAAGTCGGTATAAATGCTATAAATTAATTCAGTTTCCGTCTTAACCCACCAATTTCAATGCAAGAAAGTTTTAGTTTTAGTACCATCATTATTTTACGGTAGAAGTACAACTTGAGAATCGCAAAAAATCTCACACGTACTAAATAACAGGTATGCGGAGTTATTATTAGATACTTGCTCTCTAAAACGTTTATTACTTTTTGCAGGGTAGTACCAGGGCTATCATCGTCCAAATGTATTTAGCGTATTTTTTGTTGTTTTTTTTTTTGTGAAAATGTCAATGAAACCTATTGCAATAATTGTCGAAAATTTGTCGCGAAAGAAAAAAATTTGTCACGCGCTTAGTGTTTTTTTATATAGGGTGGCTCTGCTAACTTAATATTAAGTTAGCAGAGCCTCTTGCAAGAATTTCAATCAAACCTATTGCATTAACTGTCGAGAATTTGTCGTGATAGAAAAAAGTTTGTCAAGCGCTTAGCTTTTTTTTTATATGGGGTGGCTCTGCTAACTTAATATTAAGTTAGCAGAGCTACTTGCAAGAATTGCAATATAATCTATTGCATTAATTGCCGAATAGTTGTCAAGAATTTGTCGTGAAAGATACCTAAATGCCCAAACTCAACGGAGTAGTTAGGTTGCAATTAGCTGGTAAATATTTTTCCTTAAATTGCTCAACGTACGAGTTGAAATCATAAGATAGAAGATATATTGCGATAATAATGAAGAAAAAAATTAGTTCAAGCCCTGTGGAAAGGAGCTTTCTGGCGCTCTTGTTCAAACAGACAAATTATATCTCCGAAAGTATTGGTTTCTTAGAGTTGGGAATTATATCAATGGATTCTTATAGAAAGAACTTCATCTTAGCAGAAATTGAATTCAAACATCATAGACGAATTTAAATTCAACAAGAGTGCCAAAAATTATCAATCCAAAACCAATAAACAAATTCTACCCTACAACGAACTCATCCGAGATATTCATTCCTCAATTCTATGATGAACGATAATATATATTCTTTCCTCAAATCCACTCCAATACTCCAATATACCAATAGTCCAGTTTTGTTTTTAGTGGAGATATTCTGAACTCAATATTATTAACTTACCATTACCATTCCCATCATCATATGGATTGACTGAATATTTGGATCTAGAAGGAGTTCAATTCAGAATGAGGAACATGCTGCGAAGGGCAAAGTAAAGGGTCCGCCATCTAACGTTTTTTTTTCAACTAGTGCTTATTTCGTGAATGGTAACACTTAGCTCATGTCTGATTTGACAGATTGTTGTGTATACGCTTGAACAACGCTGGGAAATATTGCGACATTACTTTGAAAATCATGGCAATGTTGCAGAATGTGTGCGAAAATTGCGTACGGATTTTGGAAGAAGAGAAGCACCGTCAGCTCCGTATGTTCGTCATCTTGTGAAAAAAGTGAAAGGAACTGGCATCCTCATCGATAAACCAAAGCGTGAAAAGCCAAAAACAGTGCGTACACCCGAGAATATTGCTGCTGTGGCAGAAAGTGTGCGTGAAGCGCCATCAACATCGATTCACCGTCGTTCTCAAGAATTGAACATTTCGAAGACATCACTGAGACGAATTTTGCATAAAGACCTTGGTATGACGCCATACAAAGTCCAATTGGTTCGGGAGTTGCCCTGTTTTTGAAGATCGCATTATCAGTCGCAGAGCTGATGTCGTTTGGCCAACAAGCCAGAGACAATTGACGCTTTAAAGGACAATATTCGTGAAGCCATTGGTGAAATACAGCTGCATACAATCGATAATGTGCTGAAAAATTGGACCGATCGTGTAGGCTACTGCATGGCCAGCCGAGGCAGCCATTTGAATGAAATTATTTTCCATTATTAACCAGAAGGATTGTACTTTCAAATAAGAAAAAGAAATTTGCGAAAATATTCAGTAGCTTTTTTTTATTGCATTTTCAAAAAAAAAAGTTATTTGGCGGACCCGTTATATCAACATTGGCTTAATTTTATGGAGCACTTAGATTCTTACGATAAACCTTATGAAATTGGAATCATTTATTCAATTATTATTATTATCAGTAACTAACATTCAAATATGTAAAAAAATTATGAATTAACATTACTGCATTGCGCCAGAAGGGACCAAAAATGAAATAATTGGCCTGGCAAGATTTCAAATGACACCTGGTATATTCTTAATAAATGAATATTAATGTCACGACAGGGATGTTTTGAGAGAAAATGTCAGAACAGCTCAATTTTTATTCGGAGGGGAGCATACAAACATTTGAGATCAGACTGTATTATTATTTGGCTAGTAATGGAAATCATTTCGAGCATCTCATTTGATTACTACACTAAGTATGAACAGCATGTAACTACTTCAAAGACTCAATAAAAATTTGCAAACTGTAGTATTCATGTAGAGGGACAAGTTGTCTTTCAATTGAGGTATAGCTCACCCTCTATTCTCTATTAAGAATTTAGAGGCAACAACCCCTACACCTAGGCTTGAGCAGAATTTGGCTTTCAATTGAGTTCAAAATATGTCCCCCTCCAAATGAAAATTGAGCTATCCCTGTCGTGACATAATTGGCCTGGAAAGTTTCCAATTTGACACCTTGTGTTGAGAAACTTCATAGAATATATTTGAGTTAATATCGAAACATTTGAAATATCCCTAGACATTGCGGTTATATGTGCTTTAAATAATTAAATATCTACTACTTTCTGATACAAGCGGCAACACTGTATTGGCGTAAATATTTCGGAGGGTTAAAGCATGTTTGATTATTCATGCCCACAAAGTTTCGAAATAATCTGTCGTCCCGTTCTCCCGATACCTACTCAATAATGTACCATCCACCGCGAAACAACCTGTATTCTATATACGACCCTCCACTTCAAGTGTTCATGACGAGCTCAAGAAAAAAACGTCCACAATATATCAGCCAACACTTCTTCTGATGTCGTGAAAAACGTGACTCGATTATCCTGATGGATATTTCCTAGACCGTGATGAAAGATTATTATTTCTTTTCACTGCTACGTCGGTAGCAATGCACTCTTAAATATTGCGTAACCCGCAATTTTACCAGCATCCTGGGATCTTTCACGGTACGTTACACCTAGTAATTCCAGTTTTTCATCCTTTGTATCATTTCATACGCACAAGGATGAATAAATAGTGTTGTCCGAGGAGCACTTTTTGTCGGAGTTAAACAACCCGTCCACGTCCTTCTACGTCTAGATCTAGATTCTAGATGGTGCAGTTATGAGAGCAATTCAGCGTCCATATGGGAGGCTGGATCAATTTATAACATCTAACATCTTTGTCGCCCCTGGGCAGGTATTCTAGTGTTCCTGGCAGTAAAAACACTGCGAAGTCTACACAAAGGATATTATTATTTTCTCATATACAGTGTGTGTATAATACACCGGGTATCCCAGTATTCATGTTCCAATGGATTATCTCAAGAATTGAAAGTCTCTTTTCGTGTGACCGGAAGTGACTCTGACTCTGACGAATAGCACCCTATATATTTTTAGCAATTTCTCTACTCAAAATCAGGGATGTTGCGAATATTCGCATCCGCATCCGCAAATGCGGAACTTCCGCATAGATTTGGACATCTGCATCTGCATCCGCATCCGCATTAATCAATGCGGATGTTCATGCGGATGCGAATATCATGCAAGTAGCGCTAGCGACAAGAAATAATTTGGGCGGGTCCTACTGTTTATTAAGTATAATGCTCCTATTTTTAATTTCACTTACTAATATAAGAACCAGTAGGTGTTTAATATAAAATTGGTTCAAGCACTGACGTGAAGTCAGAAGCTTTTGCGCGTATGTTCTCTTGTCCATTCTCCTTTATTGGACACTCTTAATCGAATTCACCATGGTAAATTCGATTAAGAGTGTCTAATAAAGGAGAATGGACAAGAGAACATACTCGCTAAAGATTCTGACTTCACGTTAGTGCTTCTAACCATGTTTGAATTGGATAAATTTTGTATTTTTCGAGTTATTGAGGAAATATCAACCAAATTTCAGATGGTTATAACTCCAAAACTGTTTTGCTTATAACTCCAAAACTCTTTCCGTTATTAGGTTATCGTGACGTAAATAATATTTTTTAATAATTTTTTTAAAATTTTCTAGCAATACGATGTTCACAAAATTTCACAAACGTCCATAGGTTTTTTTTCTACAACTACTCACCAAGTTTCAATTCGATCGGATTAGTATTGGTCGTAGACAAAATTATTACTCGGAAACCGTTGGCCGATTATACCCATTAACGAACTTGTCCGTCCTATTGGAATGCGCCACCTACCCTGAACATTTCAAGTCGCTATCTTTTTCTGTTCTTAAGTTATCGTGGCAACGGCCGGCCGGCCGGAATCAGATATGATCTCGAATTCTTGATCAGGGAGTCAAACTCAATCGTGTGAGACCATTTCTGGCGAAAAATTCGAAAATTACAAACATTTGGGCAAAATGATAACGCGATGTTCACCAGAACATACGCGTAAAAATAGATACTTATGTTTGATTTGATTACAATAAAAATGTTAATAATTAAGTTATCATTGTTTTAATTCTTCATTAATAGACTTTATTTACATAATATCATAAACATCCGCATCCGCATCCGCATCCGCGGATGTGAGCTTTCAAAACTCCGCATCCGCATCCGCATCCGCGGATGTGAAAAAATCGACATCCGCAACATCCCTGCTCAAAATTACCTTTCCAACGATGTATCACACTATCCGCCGTATTCACAAAGCATTCAATCTCCGTTAAGTCCTAACTGAGGTCCTCAGTTAAGGATGAATCTGAATCGCAACCTCAGTTAACGTGAAACAGGCCTGTTTCATCACCGTTAAATAACTGAGGTTGTGATTCAAATTTAATCTTAACTGAGGACCTCAGTTGAGCGGAAACCGCCGTATTGACATAGTATTCAATCTCCGTTAAGTCCTAACTGAGGTCCTCAGTTAAGGATAAATCTGAATCGCAACCTCAGTTAACGTGAAATAGGCCTGTTTCATCACCGTTAAATACGTTAACTGAGGTTGCGATTCAAATTTAACCTTAACTGAGGACCTCAGTTAAGCGGAAACCGCCGTATTCACATAGTATTCAATCTCCGTTAAGTCCTAACCTAGGTCCTCAGTTAGGGCTTAACGGTATTTGTATTCGTATTTTACATTTGATTTGATGGATAAAACGTCAATTGAGATTTCAAATTGAAAGAATTGCAGTAGGCTACGATATTTTGTGTAATCTTGATTCTGACTTCAAAAATCTTCATCAATAAAAAAAATCTTACTCAAAAATCAACTATGTATTTTACAGAACATTAGACAAAGAATGAATAGTAAAAACTTACCATTTATGTCCCAAATACACTGTAATTTTTTTGATTTAAAATTTGTTTTTCACCTTAATTTGACTTAATATCGAAAAAGCACCCTAATTCTCAATCGAAAATTCTCAAGTCAAAATATCTGCTTTTTTAAAAAAGTAGGTGGGCTTTTGTTCGTTGAAATCTCTACTTTTTGAAGGTCTAAAAAAAAATGTACATTACTATGGTAAATTTTCTCAGAAAATTCAGACCCTCCTAGTTCCTTCCCCACTTCTCTATGAAATACCTTTTGATGGGCTGAAATTTTTCGTTGGTCACTCAGGTAAATAAGTTATCATAAAATAGCAACAAATAGGCACCTACGCATATAATTTAGAGAAGACTCCGAGGATGATTGATTCTAAACTTTCTCAAAATATTGTAGATGACTTATTGAATATTAACTTTCTTAGCATTTTCTGAGAAAATTTACCATAGTAATATTTTTTTTAGACCATCAGAAAGTAGAGATCTCAAAGAACAAAAAGCCCACCTACTTTTTTAAAAAGAAGATATTTACGTGAGAATTTTTGATTGATTTTTTCGATATTAAGTCAAATTAAGGTGAAAAAAAAATTTTTAAATCCAAAAAATTACATTGTATTTGGGACATGAAAAGGTAAGTTTTCACCAAATTTGGTGAAAATAAAAAAATTGTTTGTACCTAAAAGATAAAAATTAAAAAAAACATGGTTATTTGAATTTTTCACATAAATTTTGAGATTATGTGGAAAAAGTGACAATACAAAAGTTGTAGATCTTTTTGCGCGTATGTTCTGGGGAACATCGCGTTATAGTTTTGCCCAAATGTCTGTAACTTTCGAATTTTTTGACGAAAATGGTCTCAAACGATTAAGTTCGACTCCCCAATGAAGAATTCGAGGTCAAATTTGATTCTGTCCGTCCGGCCGTCCGTTGCCACGATAACTTGAGAACGAAAAGAGCTAGCGACTTGAAATTTTCAGGGTAGGTGGCGCATCCCAATACGACGGACAAGTTCGTTAATGGGCATAATCGGCCCAGTGGTTTCCGAGTAATAATTTTGTTTTCAACCAATATAAATCCGATCGAATTGAAACTTGGTGGGTAGTTGTAGAATATGAACCTAAGCACGTTTGTGAAATTTTGCGCGAATCGTATGGCTAGAAAATTTTAAAAAAATTATTAAAAAATATTTTTGTTGTCACGATAACTTGAGAACGGAATGGGATAGCGGCTTGAAATTATCAGGTTAGGATGTGCACTAGAATGCGACATTTCAGTTTGTTTATGAGCATAATCGGCCAAACGGTTTTAGAGTTATAGCCATCTGAAATTTTCTGAAATTTGGTGGTTTTTTGTTTCTCATTAACTTGAAAAATACTGAACCGATTGAATTCAAACATGGTTATTAGTTGTAGAATGCCAACGCGAAAATGTTTGCAAAATTTGGCGAGGATAGCATTTGTAGAAAATTTTTAATAAATCATTGAAAATAAAAAAAAAAAATTCTATATATCAGTAACTATTCGTTTGAAATTGCTGAAATTTTGCAAGAGCCTTCATAACCTAACTCTACTGCCAAGTTTCAAGTTTTATTACGATCGGTTAAATATTGTTGGAGATTTGTGCATTCTTGTGCGAGTTCAGTAGATGGGTGACCGTTGCCTCGATAACTTTCGAACGAAAGGAGATAGGGACTTGCAATTTTCAGGGTAGGTTGCGTATCCGAAAGGGAGAGTTGAGTTCGATTTTGGGCATAATCTGTCAAACGGTTTCCGAGTTATACCCACCTGGAATATTATTTCCTTGATAACTCGAAAAATAAATATTCGATCGAATTGAAGCTAGGTAACTAGTAGTAGAAAATCAACATAAAGACGTGTTTAAAATTTTGTAAGAACCGTACCCCTAGAAATTTTGAAAAAAATGACACTTAATTCGAATTTACCATGGTAAATTCGAATTAAGAGTGTACCATACAGAAGAATGGACAATAGAACATACGCGCAAAAGCTTCTGACTTCACGTCAGTGCTTGAACCAATTTTTTTTATTATTACCTATAACTTTGCTATTTAACTTTTTTCCATAGTTTTGACGGAAATCGTTTTTTACCTTCAAAAACTCATCCCCATCCCCTTCCCGACCTCAGATTATCCGTAAATAATTTTTCCTATCATTTTTGTTATATTCCCTTCCTTTTCCAATTGGTTTCATTCTACTATAATTTTTTTCACGTTTTACCATTTTTAAAGGCCCTGGTCTACAAGTTCCGCTCCTGCCTGAAAATCGGATTCCCCTAACGCCCCTCAAAGGAAATAAACCAAAGTTACAACAATAGTTCCCATGGCATATCAAACAGTCGTTAGTGATAAGGAGTACATTTCCATGTAAAAGTGACATCGATCTACTCAAGTTCATCGACATTTTAATGCAAGTCTAGCCACGTCATGCATTTGCGAGTAAACTCAAACCCGATATTACACTAGAATTTTCCTTGCCTTCGAACATCTCGGAGCATCTCGATTGAGCAAGTTGCAGCATGTCCCCGAGATTTTACGATCTCGAACGGTAATGCGGCCTCGTTCACGGTTTATCCCGGTTTCTTGCCCGGTCCCCGGTTTTGTCCCATAAAGTCGAGACGTTATGAGCATGCATTCTCGTTAATGACATGTCTCGATTAATTTCCGCAAGCTACAAGATGTTTTTTCAGCGATATGAACGTTGGAATGAAATAAAACATAAAATATTTAAAAAAGCACTGACGTGAAGCCAGTACTCTTTGGCGCGCGTGTTCAAGTTGGCTAATTTGAATTGAAAGATGAGGGTTTCCACTGTAGAGTTGGGCATAATCGAATGATTTCAATAATCGATATATAGGTTCTCGAGAGGTTTCAATAATCGAATGATCATTCGAGATATTAATCGCTCGGTGCTCGCCTCGCTCCTTTTCGCGTCAGCTGCTTTCGTTATCCCTTATCTTCTATATGGTTGCTTCAGCTCGTTTCGACAGTATTCAGTATTATTTAATTGCATCCCACCGCTGAAAGAAAATGTCGTGCTCGATACCATATTCATTTCCAGGTGCTCGAAATGAAGTATGAACCTAAAATTCCCAAGAAAAATAAATTCGGGAATGACAACAATACGCACAAGATGTGTGTGACCCATAAATTCTATCGATCGTTGAACGATCCTCTTATATCTCGCCCTGGAGACTGAAATACCGTAAATAGTAATTCGAAATATCGAAACGTAGACGAGATATCCTCGACATTCTCGTAACTCGAGTAGCGTTATCTCACTCGGTGCCACATGATAAGACGACTGAAAATCATTCGAATGAATTCGTTCGCTTTTTTCAGAACATCTCGAGATGATTCCATAATCGAAAGGTTCGATTAATTTCCTTCGAGAGGTCCCATCTCTAGTTTCAAGCTCAGTGGATAGAGCGAGCTGGAGATCTACTCTGAGGGTAGTTGACACTACAGTGACTCTATACACGACAATTGTGGTCCTATTTTCGAATTTAGCCAAGTCATGGTGGCTGAAGCCACGTGACGCCAACTGCCAATCAAAATTAGGAACACTATTGTCGTCACTATCTTGTATAGAGTCACTGTACACTTTTATACAGTAGCTCTGTACAAGACACTGGCGACAATAGTGTTCCTATTTTTGATTCGCTGTTGGCGTCACATGGTTTCAGCCACCATGACTAGGCTAAATTCGAAAATAGGAACACTATTGTCGCCACTGTCTTGTATAGAGTCACTGTAGTGGACACCATTGACTGTCGGGTCAAAAATTAACAGTGCTGTGTCTTAGCTGACGTAAGGATAGAGTAACGAAGTCGACACAGAACACAACTAATTCTCCTTAGTAGCACAAGCTCCTAGAAGCTTCTGAGGAATCTCCTTGGGAAGACCTAAGGGGGTGAGTATAATCAACATTATGTATATAGCAAGCGCCACAAAGCAGATTGACCCCACGTCACTGCTTTTTTAGCTTTTTTCCTTCATAGTGAAGTCAATCTGCATTGACGCACTTGCTATAGGCATGAAGTCCCGGTCTCGACTCGTTATCAGTTGTCTCGTCTCGTCTCGCTTAATTCTGAATAGCGATAATAAATATTATAATATATAAACGAAATGGTAGATAACAATGAATAATTTTGTAAAGTTATATTTATTACGCTATTATACAAAAATATTTGTACATGTACATATTATTTTTAAACACCGTTAATTTCATCTTTTAAATTACTCGATACCCGAGAATTCAAACATAATCACGCTTGCATCACATCATCTTTCAATGATGTACGTGTTTTTGCCAAAATCATACCGGCTGTGGGAAATAATCTTTCAACAGATACGGATGTAGCCAATAATAAATCATCGGCCATCTTGGAAAGTGCAGAAACTTTTCCATGCACTTTCCAACACTCTAAAATACATTTTTGATTCCTATTTGCTCTTTCTGACAGCACATGTTTATCAAACTCAGCTTTCCAATGTTTCGAAGGTTTTGTTGATGTTTTAAAGATGCTATCGATGTCGATACATTTTTTAATAAAATTGGACAAATTGGTATCATTTTCAATGAATACCTTCCCAGTGGATAGATCATTGAGGGTGTTCTTGGCGTATTCCTCATAACACTTTTCGAAATATTGTATAGCTTCATTTATCATTTGTTTACCAATTTTATTATATGTACTCCCACAGATGTATACAATAATTGTTCACGTTTATTACTCAGTAATTTATAGACACATATACTCAACCGAGAGTACAAAACCGATCTTGAAAAAAACACATTCAAACCTTAAAAATAAAAATTTACACGGATATATATTTATGCTAAGAGATACGTGAAGAAGTAATAAGAACAGTTAATAAGTTGAAATAAAAATTATTTCAATTTAAAATAAAATACTCCACAGATGGCCACAAGAGTTGATATTTTGTAAAATATATTGATCTCTATGTAGACATTTTCTGAATTTTCGAATAAAAACTTTATAAAAAATTGAACGAGACCAAAAACGAGACTCTCGGGTTGCGGTGTATGTGGTCTCGGTATCGCCTATAATATTTTTCAAAACATCTCGTCTCGTTTCGCTTTTCCGAGACGAGAACGAGACGAGACGAAAAAATCTCGCTCTCGTCTGAAGCCCTAATGGGGAGGATTTCGGGCCTCAAACCTGCCCCACAAATTTATCAGTAAATCGAATATTACAAAAATTAGGGCTAGACGATAGCGCTCCGGTACGATGACAAATTACAAATCACCCTGTATTTTGAAGAATGTGGTCCGTGCTCTGCTAACAGGATCAACCTACCAGTGGTCTAAATCAGACAAGAATTAATAAGTCTCCATTCAGGCAATCGTATTAATACAAACGCCTACTACGTGTTGATGTAAATTGCATGATGAAAGATATGTAACAATCATACTATTAAAGCTTCATTCCTACAGAATAGGAGATGATTACCCAATTTGTTTACCGCCATTCGAATTTAATACAGTAATCAGGGAGTAAGATAGAAGACTAGATTTTAACAGGCAGCTGGTTGATTTATCGATTTTCACACTTGACGGCCATGATCATGCGAAAACAGAAATGCAAAACCTCAATAATTGCGGTCTGATGGCTCAATTTGGAAGGCTGCGTATCAAGCTGAAATTGACCTGTCAAAATCTGCGCAACTGAGTGGAGTCATTTGATTGCGTTAGAGATGTCAGTGCTCAAGACATGCAGTTTTATAATTTGCGAACTGAATTTGACCTACGGCTTCGCCCGCGTGCATATAGTCAACATATTCTATGCTATTCTTGTATACATGTCTGGCAAATCTAAGTCTTGGGTGACGCATATCAATGAGGTAAACACGAAACGGCGGTATCATAGCCAAGGCCTTAGTTGAATCATGACCTTCTGTATATAATGGCCATGAAGTTCATTAAAGGGCAACATGGTATACAGAAGTATGATTTGCCATAGTCCACCATGTTTGCTGGTTTATTTACATGGACCGCTTGAATAATTATATGTTTTGGGGAACAGCATCATTTTGCCCAAATGCCTGAATTTTTTCCCAAAAATGATCTCAAACGATTAGGTTCGACTCATTGATGAATGATTCAAGGTCAAATTTGATTTCGTCAGGCCGGCCGTTGCCACGATAACTTGAGAATGGGAAGATATGGTGACTTGAAATTTTCAGGGTAGGTGGCTTGACCAAATGCGAAGGACAGGTTCGTTAATAGGCATAATCGGTAGTGATGTTCCGGATATCCGTATTATGTCCGTATTCGCGGATATCCGAAGCAAAACAAAGATCTGTATCCGTATCTGTATCCGCCATTTTTTTGGCGGATCTCGAACGGATCTGATTAAGTTTTATATATTATTAGACTTTCGAAATTGTGAGTGAGGGTGAATATCTAGCAACGAAATACTATTCAAAATGTATTATTTTCAAAGAATACTTACTTATATTTTGCACATTTGAATTGTAAAAATCAAATAAATAAACAATCTTTCTACCTTCTCTGGTAGTCTCATGAGAATATGACTACGTGGAAGTCTTCCTAATTAGATCAAAACTCAAAGCTATCTCTGATATTTTGAATAATAACAAATATCAAATTCTCTAACTTAACAGCATTCAATCTCCATAGTAAGTTATCGTTATATGGATAAAATATCACACATAACTACAGCAACTCAAAAATATTATAAACCATAATCGAAATTGAGCAATGGTAAATTAAACTTTAAAAACAGAGATCGAATGCGTAAGAGAGTCTAGATCCGTATCCGTATTCGTATTCGCGGATCTAGAAACTGGTGTTCCGTATCCGTATCCGCATCCACGGATTCATACATTCAATGATCCGGCACATCTCTAATAATCGGCCTACCGGTTTCCGAGTACAAATTTCGTCTTTAACCAATACAGATCCAATCAAATTGAAACTTGGTAACTACTTGTAGAATATCGACATAAAGACGTATGTGAAATTTTGTGGTAATCATATCAACAGGAAATTTTTAAAAAATTATTAAAAAATATTATTCATCTCACGATATCCAAATATGAGACCCACCAGTTGTTTTCGCCAACAGAAGAGCTCGAACTTGAAAAATATCTCAAGCAGTCGTCCGAAATTTTGCATGGGTCCCCACTATAAGTGCAACACTAGTCCTAAGAGATTAATAGTTCATTTTGATGCTTTTGGGTAAATAATTGTTACCGTTACTTTCATTTTCCTATTCAAATACTGGTATTTTAGCATTATTCTACTTATTTTACTCACCATATTTGAATGGCCGAAACTACCCCAGGCATGTCCGCAACTGCCCCCATATAGAGTACATTCGGACAAATGAAAATTTATATTTGTTTTTGGCGCTCTAGTTCCTCGGAACTGAGTGCTTATCAATTTGCCCAAATGTCTGTAATTTTCGAATTTTTCGATGAAAATGGTCTTAAACGATTTGGTCCGACTCACTGATCAAGAATCCGAGGTCGTTATCGATTCTGTCCGGCCGGTCCGGCAAGCCGGCCGTAGGTACGATAACTCTCGAACGAAAGGAGTTAGAGGATTGAAATTTGCAAGGTGGGTTTGAAGCGTAAATATCTCGGACAAGTTCGTTATTGGGCAAAATCCATAAAGCGATTTCGGAGTTATAGCCAATTTTAGTAGAAACATTTTTTATGAATATTTCCGAAACACATCACTCGATCTATCTGAAATTTAGCATCAAATTGTAGAATCATGACCTTTATACGCACGTGAAGTTTTGTAATGACCAGGTTACCGCAAAGTGTCAAAAATAAATTTTTGAAAATTTAAAAAATTTTTTTCTACAATAACTCTTGAACGGAATGAGCTAGGCAGTTGAAATTTTCAGAGTAGGTTAGGGAGATGAATATCTCGGTTAAGTTTGTTATTGGGCAAAATAGGCAAGATGGTTTCGGAGTACCGAAAAAAAAAAATTTTTGTTAAGTAACAAATTTCAAATTCAATTTTTATTCAAGATGCAGTTTCACAATAAAAATCCGTCGATATCATTTTCAACTCCAACAAGCTAATACTTTCGGAGATATGAATTTTTATTTTTCAATGGAAACTCGTTTGTAATCAACCAACATAGCTTCACAGGCAGTCCACAAGATGTCATCCTATGTACTTACATAATTGTTTTTTCTAACTCTCCACAAATTCGGATTCTACACCCGATTAGCAAAAAGTGTCCAAACCTGCCCCCCTCTACCCTAAATAAATTTACCTATTCTGTAACTGTACAGTGAATAATTTAACGTGTTTCGTTGAATGGATTGCGCTATCGAACCATGATTTATACATTTATATGGCCAAAATTGGAAGTATATGGATGTGGGCGATGTCAATTTCTAGCATGACGGCGCTACGGGCCGTACAAGTGGCGAAATCATCAGTTTCTTGCGTGAAAAGTTTACAAGCCGAGTGATTCCTCGAAACGGCGATTACAATTGTCCGGCGACATCATGCGATTCAATACCTCTGGATATTTATCATTCGGGTTACGTGAGAGATGCGGTGCTGATGCTCCCCAGTCAATCCAAGAACTCGATCAGAAGATTCATGCCGTTATCCACGAAATATAGCCTCAAATATGGGAAAATGTAATGTAAAATTACATCAAAAGAGCATGATTCTTCAAACTTATCCAGGGAGGCCATTTGGCTGATATTATTGATGGCAAACTTTCCTCTATTCAATGTAACAAAAATTAAAGTGTTTTCCACAAAAAAACCGTTTTTCCTTTAAATCAAAATGAAACATTGGAAAACCCTTCACACCGTTAGTGTTTCTGAAGGGATAAATCAAGCTTATTCTAGCCTATACTCACCCCAAATCACATAATATTCTTCTTCTCACAGAGACGAATACAACGCTTGCACTCAAGCCATTTGAAAGATTCCAATCTGAAAAAGAATAAAGCTATGTATTTGAATACTTCAAAATTAGGTGTTAAATATGCAAATAAGCATGCGCGCAAAAGCTCCTGACTTCACGTCAGTGCTTGAACTAATCGAACAAAATTTTCTCTCGTTCACGTCCATTGGTCCAGTCAGGATAGATCTCTGTATGCAAGTTCTTCCTACAATTTGATCGCATAGACAGTGAATAATAAAAAAATTCTTCAAAACTTCATTTGTGTAGTTATTGCCTTCCATTTGGATCGTTATTCAATAAAATCTTCGTTAATAAATTCAACAATATTTTACAATGGATGGTTATTTTCAAATTGTCATAATTTAAAAGTTATATGTCATTTCATGGATACAAAATGTACCTCAATCCATTGGCATGAAAACTTGAAAATCTTACAATTTAGGTATAGGAACATGTTACATCGTTTGATCGGAAATTTAATTATTTTTCAATGAATGTTATGATATACAGGTCACACTTTTTATCGTTTTAGTATTAGTCTAGTCAAGAAGTGCTTTTTAGATCAAAATTTTTGCGTATTCTCCGAAAATTCTGATCGAGGTGTCATTCGATTCGAAATGGCATGTAGATAGTTTTTGAGAAAATGATAAGGCCGCTCTCAAAAATTGCATTAGTTATAAACAATTAAGTGAAAAAAAGAAGGAGGTTTAGGTTATCGCCAATATCCCAAAAACTATTTGAGATAATTCAACTGTAGGACAATATTTATAATCGTCCTATAGAGGGTTGAAAATACGCCCAAAATTTTATTTAGTGACGAAGCAACATTGAATTTAAATGGAACTGTCAGCAGACAAAACTGTCGCTATTGGTCAGATCACAATCCAAACTGCATGATGCATCAGTTCACAATTTCCAGAAAAAGTGAATGTATGGGCTGGAACTTTTATGGAAAGGGTTATAGACATGTCTTTATTGAAGGACTGTTAACAGGGATGGCCTGATTCAGATCGCCCAAAAGAAACGCTATGGTTTCAACAGGATGGAGCTCCACCCCATTATTTTCAAGATGTACGAAGTGTTCAAGATGAACGAAGTGTTCCCGAACAGGTGGATCAGTCGGCGAGGTTTTATTGAATGACCGTCTTGGTCTCCAGAACTTACTCCGTTAGACTTTTTCTTATGGGGTTATATCAAAAGCAAAGTTTACCTCAATCGACCAAACAACATCGAGGGGTTGAAACAGAGGATTCTGGACGAAATAAGAGGAATACAGCCTGAAAAATGCTTGTTCCGAGTTTCAAGGTCAATTGGCGTACTGTCAAGAGTTGAATGGCCATCAATTTGAACACTTTGATAATTTTTGTGAGTTATGACACCTTCAAGTATCGTTTTCACAATAAATATGTGTTTATTTGGTGAAGACTTAATTTCAAAATTTTCACGTTTTTCAAATTGAAAAAATTAATATCTCGAGAATGATTCACCCAAATGGCCTTACAGTTGCGTTACTGAATTCAGAATTTTATGATTTATCTATGGCAAGAAAAAAATAGAAACTTGCAATTTAAAAAAAATACGGTGACCACACTGCCTGGTAACGGCATGTTAAACGGTTGTTAAAACAATAAGAAATACGGGAAACGTTCCTTAAAAAACAAGCTCTGACGTGAAGGCAGGAGCTTTTGCGCGTATGTTTTATTGTCCGTTCTCCTGTACTGGACACTCTTAATCGAATTTGCCATGGTAAATTCGCCGGCCGGACGGACAGAATCAAATTTGACCTCGAACTCTTATCAGGGAGTCGAACCCAATCGTTTGAGACCATTTTCGGCGAAAAATTCGAAAATTACAGACATTTGGGCAAAATGATAACGCGATGTTCCCCAGAATATACGCGCAATAAATAAATTTGATCTGTCAAACTATTCTTCACTATTCCTGAAAGAGGTGAAAATAAATTCATTATGCCATACATTTGATCCTCACAGTATATTTCTCTAATGGGCACTACCGGTGGGACACCCTGTGAAGGAATGCGCGACACATTCCACAATGTGAGAGCTACCGATGGAAATTCGAAAATACGAAAGTAGAAAAAAAACGAAAATATGCAATATTTTTAGTGTGCCTATCAATTATTGTGGGATCAGATTATTCATTCCATCTGAAGATGATTTCATTGTCCCTCACTGTTAAGAATGAGATGGTTCAAAAGATGATGAATCAGAGCACCCCATATGGCAGTCAAAATAGCACCGATGATTCAGACTCTCGAAATTCATCTCAATGCTATATTGCAACAGTTGTACATATTTTATTTTCGGGTCTTAACGTTATTATTTTTCCTAAATATTCGTCATGAAATTAATATTCTAGGGTGGTTCCTCACCTTATATCAGGGACACCAAGATTTTCACGTACTTTTCATTCAACTACAAAACACCGATTCACAAAATTATCACAGAAAATATATAAACAAATTCAAAATTGACACACAGTTTTTTTTATCAATGACCGCGCGCACCAGATACCTCACATATTTTCGCAGATTACAAATGACCTCAGCGTCCCGAAAACGACGTATTCTTCGTTATTGCGTCGGTGGTTTCCTGAGCACCCTGACACTTTTACGTGAAACTGACAGAAAACCAGCTGATCGAAATAGCGCTCTGTGGTAAACAGCCACTTGCCGTCGAACGGAATTCAACAATGTAAAATAAATAAAATTATAGGAGCTGCGATGCGATCCTCAGCCTGCATCACCGCACCGTGCGACGTTGTCAGGTGTTCCTATTGAAAATTCCCTCCAAGCTACAGCAGGAGAGAGATAATGTTTATTCTCATAGGCTTACGAACTTGCTTCCGTTGTCTTTCCGAATATATTAGGGGTTTTATTATAAAATATTCAAAAGTACTCACTCATTTGATGATCTATACAGGCTGTTGCGTGGGTGAGGCGATCACGCAACAACAACAAATTCTAGCTATCTGATTGTGCCCGAAAACGGGATCATTTTGTCAGCTCTGAAACGTGGTACACTTTGTCGCCTTCTCGGCATTTATCGAAAGCTGTGTGATATGCGTAATGTGCCTCATACACTCAGGTATTCTTTCAACGAGGTACAAGTTTGCCATATTTCTTTCAAAAGAGATAATACAACTATTGTTTTTTTGTCTGTCGTATTGGGACGCGCCACCTACCCTGAAAATTTCAAGTCGCTATCTTTTTCCGTTTTCAAGTTATCGTGGCAACGGCCGGCCGGATGGCCGGACATAATCAAATTTGACCTCGAATTCTTTATCAGTGAGTTGAACCTAGTCGTTTGAGACCATTCTCGGCAAAAAATTCGAAAATTACAGACATTTGGACGAAATGATAACGCGATGTTCCACAGAACATACGCGCAAAAAGCAGCTGTTAATACACTGTGCGAGGATATGAAATTAAATGTGATGCTTGACTTTGAAGAAAATCCACAAAAATCGAGTTGAGAAGTCTCTACAACATTCAATAATAATAATAGTTAATTTAATCGTTTTAGACAATTCATATTGTATAGGACAGGTCAAGGTACTGTATTTCATAACATACTAATTATTATATAACTAAGGAGCCGTTTAAACATTTTCAAATTCAAGGTCTTCACAAAAGATGGTAGATGATTAAAAATCTTTATACTTTGGTATAGACTATAGAGGAGAGCATTCAAATTTGTTAGTTCTGTGCCTGGGCACCCGGAGAATTCGCGAATTTCTAGTTTCATACTCATGACAATCAGATAATCTTGTCCTCTCAGTTTTATTTTCCTTGGCATAAAGTAAACACTTGAGGAGATAAATACATGATAGTGACAAAATTTTGTTTTGAATGAACACTGGTCTACATGATGTTTGTGGATGAAACATAGCTCGAATAATTCTCTTCTGTGCGACAAAAACTCTGCAAACATCAGAACAGTTTCCCCATAGCAATATATTATAAGACAAATCCCATATCAGGTTTCTTACTATTCCACATATCGTGTGATATTCTCTATGATTCCTGAAAATATTGTAAAAATAGGGTCCGGTCCTGGAAAATTATAATATGTTACCCCAGATGTATAAGGATTAATGTAGTCCTCCTATATACAAAACTTCATGAATTTGTGATTATTCGCTTATCAAATAGGGTATTTTGAAAATATCATCACAATCGGAAATCATCCTGTATAATGCAAACAAATTGTTGAATATCCCTCATGTAGGGTATTTTTGGAACCAGAAAAATTGATTGTTCCATTGTTGCGTTTTGTCTTTATTGAAATTCGGGCATCATCCTGGTGTCTGAAGAAATCCTTCCAAATCTGACAACACCGGTGCTCCAACGAGACCTAATGGTAACGACGCGCTGTGCCATTGAAATTTTCGCGCGTTGCTTGAATAGCGAAATGCGTGGAATGTTTTTTCTCTATTTCAGTATCGTAAAGAGTCCATTCCAGCACTAAAAACAGTGCTGGAATGAACTCATTCCCGCATTGTTTCTAGTTATATTTTTCGTTTTGTGGTATTTCGCACTGACATTCGATCCTATCAAATTTCAACACACGTCAATTGACAATACAATATAATTTGGATATAGTGAAACAATTGTTGAGGAAAAGCTTTGTTTTCATTAAAAAATATGGTACTAGAGATTTCCTTCTTGCTAATTTTGAATCATTCATGCTATTAGGTACAGTGACTATATTCTCATAAGAATATAGTCACTGTACTATTAGGATACTGTTTTAAATCTGATCTCCATACCCTACGAACGTTTCAAATTCAAATTCCGTAATCTGTCAACTTTCGTAACAGTCACACCAACTACCCAGATGCAATACAAAAGTCACTAGGATGTATAATCCGAATTTTTCATTCAATTTCAACAGTATTTTACAAAACTTGCCTGAAATAGCGAAATAATCGTCTAATACTCGTTGCAGAAGGCAATTTAAACACTCATGCGTACGAAAACTCGCTCCTTCGTCACTCGTTTTCGAATTTCGCATTCGTGTTTAAATATCAGCCCATTCTGCAACTTGTTTTAGAATATACTATTACGGATCTCATACCAATAAATGAACGATTTCCCTCTCTTTAAGGCTGGTTTTCCTGTCACGCTGACGGTCGGCGCTGATGGGTCAATATGTATGTAGCTATAGGTAGCGTTTTCGAGTCACGCAGCGCTGACGGCCGTCAGCGCTGAGCTATATACGTGCACGTACGCCCTGCGCGTCGGCGCCGCTGACTAGCTGGCGCCGACGTGCCTCCACATTCAGTGAGCCAGAGACAATAACATCCTTCTTTTTCTATGTGATCAGCGCAATACTAAAAGGATCCGAGCTGACCGATCAGCGCTGACCGTCAGCGCCGACCGTCAGCGTGACAGGAAAACCAGCATTAAATATTCAGAAAATAAATTACACTGGTCCGCAAATTTAACCAGACACACTTATTTTTCTCAAATTTCAAAGTTCATTCCCTTTTTTGGCGCTCTTGTTCCCCGGAACATAGTGCTTATCAATTTACCCAAATGTCTGTAATTTTCGGATTTTTGGATGAAAATGGTCTTTAACGATTTGGTTCGACTCACTGGTCAAGAATCCGTGATCGAAATCGATTCTGTCCGGCCGTCCGTTAACACGATAACTCTCTAACGTAATGAGCTAGACAGTTGAATTTTTCGGAGTATAAATATCTTGGTTAAGGTCGTTATTGTGCAAAAAAGGAATTTTTTACATTACAAATTCCAAATAATTTTTTTTTCAAGATGCAGTTTCACCATAAGAATCCACTGATATCATTTTACACTCTAACGAGCTAATACTTTCGTAGATATCATTTTTCAACATTTCAATAATAAATCGTACTTCTATGTTTTCAGAGAATGCTGTAATTATTTTATTAATGAATATTATATGATCATACAATGTCATCTTATTTTCCCATACGAGATATTTCACTGAGTTATGTTTCTGTTTAAAATATCATATCATTTATATCTATATTTTTTGAGTTATCGAGTAAATAATATTCCAGATGGGTATAACTCCGAAACCGTTGGTCCGATTATGGCCAACGGCGAACTTAACTCTCCCATTCAGATGTGCAACCTATCCTGAAAATTGCAAGTCCCTACTCCATTTCTTTCGAGAGTTATCGAGGCAACGGACAACCATCCATCTACTGAAATCACACAAGGCTGCTCGGATCCCCAAGATCCGATCGTGTTCAAACTTGGAACTTGGTAGTAGAGTTAGGTTCTGAAGCCTCTCGCAAAATTTCAGCGATGTCGGACGAATAGTTTCTGATATATAAAATTTCTTTCAATAATTTTCAATGATTTTTTTTTTATTTTCTAGTGATACGATCCTCGCGAAATTTTGCAGAATTTTTGACTCGCTATTCTACAACTGATAACCATGTTTTAATTGGATTGGTTTTGTATTTTTTGAGTTAAAGGGAATAACAACCAAATATCAGATGGGTATAACTCCAAAACCGTTTTGCCGATTATGCCTATAAACAAACTCAAATGTCGCAATCAGATTCACAACCTTACCTGAAAATTTCAATTCGCTATCTCTTTCCGTTCTTAGGTTATCGTGACATAAATAATATTTTTTAATAATTTTGAAAAAATTTTGGGGATACGGTTCTCACAAAATTTCACAAACGTCCTTAGGTTCATATTCTACAGCTACTCACCAAGTTTCAATTCGATCGGATTAGTATTGGTTGTAGACAAAATTATTACTCGGAAACCATTGGGCCGATATTATGCCTATTAACGAACTTGTCCGTCGTATTGGGATGCGCCACCTACCCTGCAAATTTCAAGTCGCTAACTCTTTCCGTTCTCAAGTTATCGTGGCAACGGCCGGCAGGCCGGCCGGACAGAAACAAATTTTACCTCGAATTCTTCATCAGGGAATCGAACCCAATCCTTGAGACCATTTTCGGCGAAAATTTCGAAAATTACAGATATTTGGGCAAAATGTTAACGCGATGTTCCCCAGAACATACGCGCAAAAATTAAAAAAGTACTCACGTGAGGTTAGGAGCCTTTGTACGTATGTTCTGGGGAACATCGCATTATCATCTTGCTCAAATGTCTGTAATTTTCGAATTTTTCGCCGAAAATGGTCTTAAACGATTGGGTTCGACTCCCTGATGAAGAATTCGAGGTCAAATTTGATTCTGTCCAGCCGGCTGGCCGTTGCCCCTATAACTTGAGAACGGAAAGAGATAGCGACCTGAAATTTTCAGGGTGGCGCATCGCATCCCAATATGACGGAAATTTTGAGCGTCAGCATTCTACAACTAATTACCAAGTTTCAATTCGATCGGATCTGTATTTTTTGAGTTATTGAGGAAAGAATACTGCAAATTGCAGAGAAGACGTGATACCAGTTCGAAATTTTCTTTTCCTAAAATATGAAGCCGAATAGCTAAACACTAAAAACAGCTAAAAAATTGTAGGGAAGGACCACATAAAAAGCGATAATATATAATTAAGGAATTACATATCTGTATTTTTAATGAAATGCCAAAGTATTGTCTTTCACTTAAGTATATTATGCACCGTCAATATTAATTATTTGGAGCTGTCATTTGAGGTCATTGAATCAATCCACATCATTTCATTCCAATCTCTTTTTAATATGTGCCAGGCAACTTAGGCCATCTACAAAGTTCTATAATATTTGTTTCACGAAGATTATTTGTTTCAAGACATACACACCCAAACACCACATCCATGTCCTAAGCGGGATTCGAACCCCGCGACCATCGGCACCAAAGTGAGATCTTCTCACACCAAGCCACCTAGGCCAACATCAATACACATATTTTGGTAGATTGCAGCTGTCATTTTCGTGTGTTGACTGTTGACTTGACCTTAAATCATATCTTGTCAGTTGTCATGTCTATGGTGTTGGCTTTTTAAAGATTTCCAAGAAAGTAACCTCGTCGAGTCCATCAAAAATTTTTTGCACCTGTTGATTTTTCTTTTGAAGTATTATTTAACAAATTCCTTAAGTATGTTACTCGAATTAATCAATTATATTAAGTCGTCTTCAATGATACATTTTTTGATGAAAATAATATTTTAGGTTATGGCAACTGGTTCGACAAGAAGAATTTTGGTAGAGACTAAAAATTTGTCGAAAGATCCACCCCCAGGAATAAGTGCAAACCCGGATGAAAGTAATTGCAGATATTTTCATGTTGTTATGGCCGGGCCCAGTGGTTCACCTTATGAGGGAGGTTTGTTCAAATTAGAATTATTCCTACCAGAAAATTATCCTCTCTCTCCTCCTAACGTCAGATTTTTGACAAAAATTTACCACCCAAATATTGATAAACTAGGAAGAATTTGTCTAGACATTCTCAAAGACCAGTGGTCTCCTGCATTACAAATCAGAACAGTATTATTATCAATTCAAGCACTTTTAAGTAGTCCGAATCCTGATGACCCTTTAGCAAATGATGTAGCGAATATGTGGAAAACTAGAGAACAAGATGCCATACTCAAAGCCAAAGAATGGACCAGATTATATGCGATGGAATGAATTTCAACACTATTCCTCAATGTTATCAAAAATTCTTGTGAGAAACTGCATTTCCATATAAAAGACATCGATTTATGAAAATTCATCATAATTTTAGGAAATATTGTTTATTTGAAATGCTCCGATCAAAAAATAAATAGAGTTGTTTTAGACCTACTTCAATTTCAACTCTGAATTGTGAAGTTTATTGCATGTTATTAAATCTGATATTTGTATTGTATGTGTCATTCCTTGTGTTATATTTATTGAACAATATGTTTCTGAGCAATAATTTGCTTGAGTGAATTCCAGTAAGGTTACAAGGAAATATGTGATAGTAAGTGATAATGTTAAAAAATGATTTGTGGACAGATAATTTGTTTTTATGCATATGACTATTTTCAGTCAATATTATTGTTCATATTTCTAAGTTTTAAACAATGTGACTCAAGTATTAGTCAGTTTGAACTGGAATTAAATCAATTAAGAACTGCACTTTTCACAAATGATATATCTAGAATTCCATTGTGGATTTTTATACCGAAATATTTATTTTTCAAATTTTGAGATGAGCGATTTATTCGAACAACTTTTTCAATTTATACAGGGTAATACTGGAGAAAAAAATGTTTATTCTTAAAAGTCATGTCAAAGATTATTGTCGATCAATTGTTGCAGGGTTTTAAGAATATCTCCTGAAAATATGATGTATGATCAATTTAGTTTCTATAGTTACTATTCCAGTGATACTTCCTGGAATAATTTCACTTGGGTGTTGAAGTTAAATGAAAGAATTGCCGGATATCGACTTCAAAATTTTTCTTGTATTTCGGTGTAAAAATGTGCTTTGTAATAATTGTTGCTTATTGCTACACATATAAGCTACCATATAGTTAAATACCTCACATACATGGCTGTTCGAGCATTCTCATATAAGAATCTTGATGGTATAGATTATTTATGTATATAAAATTGTTCTTGAAGTGACAATAATTTGAAAATTGTTTGAGGACATTTGATTTGGTGCATATATGTTGATCTAAAATAAAATGTACTTTTGTTACAATCTTGGAAATTTTATTTGTGCATTCCTATGAAAAAAGGCTGCAAATAGTACTGTTTCGTACCCTGATTGTTTTATCAGGGTGCAGACGTCTTTATGTCTATATTTTGAGGAACAACTGATGAAGTTCATTAATCCTGATAAATATTGTTGTTGTGAAAGCACAACCGATGTGAAGGGCTATACTAGGTAGGTGAGAAATCGTAGTCTAACTCCACCCGAAATAATTTTCAGTCTTCCTGTCCATTAAGATGAACATGAATATCTTATGTTAAAGTCTGACAAATATTGCATGAATTGTAATACAGTCCAAAATGGAACAATGTAGGGGTGAATCCTGAAGTTTTTTGCAAGACATGTAACGTTCATCTGTGTTTTGTCAGGAATCGGAACTGGTTTTTTGATTTTCAAACTAAAAAATAAAAACACCTGTTGATATTTTTGCGCGTATGTTCTGGGGAACATATTGCGTTATCATTTTGCCCAAATGTCTGTAATTTTAGAATTTTTTGCCGAAAATGGTCTCAAACGATTGGGTTCGACTCCCTGATGAAGAATTCAAGGTCAAATTTGATTCTGTCCGGCCGTCCGTTGCCACAATAACTTGAGAACGGAAAGAGATAGCCACTTGAAATTTTCAGGGCAGATGGCGCATCCCAATACGACGGGCAAGTTCGTTAATGGGCATACTCGGCCCAATGGTTACCGAGTAATCATTTTGTTTTCAACCAATTCAAATCCGATCGAATTGAAACTTGGTAGTTGTAGAATGCAAACCTAAGGACGTTTGTGAAATTTTGTGAGAATCGTATCGCTAGAAAATTAAAAAAAAATTATTTAAAAATATTATTTGTCACGATAACCTGAGAACGGAAAGAGATATAGGGACTTGAAACTTCCGGTTTAGGTTGTGCATCTGAATGGGACATTTGAGTTTGTTCATAGGCATAATCGGCCAAACGGATTTGGAGTTATACCCATCTAAAATATCTATAATATATTAGAAAGTATTCGTCCGACATCGCTGAAATTTTGCGAGAGCCTTTAGAACCTAACTCTACTGCCAAGTTCTAAGTTTGAACACGATTCGATCTATATTGTTGGAGATCCGAGCAGCCTTGTGTGAGTTCAGTAGCTGGATGGGTGACCGTTGCCTCGATAACTTTCGAACGAAAGGAGATAGGGTCTTGCAATTTTCAGGTTAGGTTATACCCACCTGGAATATTATTATTTCCTCGATAATTAAAAAAATATAGACTCGATTGAATTGAAGCTTGGTAACTAGTTGTAGAATATCAACATAAGGACGTGAATAAAATTTGTGAGAACCGTGTACCCCTAGAAAAAATTGTAATTGATTCAAAGCACTGACGTGAATAAGTGGTAAATTCGATTAAGGGTGTCCAATACAAGAGAATTATAGATTATAGAGTTAAATAGGAATTAATTTCAGGGGGGGAAGGTTGAAATGTTTGCAATTAACTTTATAAGGGCATGGGGTAGGGTCACTTTCTGTGGCCCAAAAATTTACATCAGAAAAACGACATGTTTCGAAAGATCAATCTTTCGTATTCGGAAGAATAGAAGGGGTTACATGCAGATCCATATAATACATTGTGGATAAATCATGAAATAAAACAATGTAAAGAACTTCGATAGCTTGACATTATTGTGTCCTCATCTACTGCGGGTCCACCGATGTTATGCAGCCCATACACGCTCAATATTATTGCACAATATTTTGGTTTGTGCAATATAATTGATCGTGTGTGGGCGATAGCGCAATTTATTGCACAACCATCAATATCGCCTCCATTCGATACAATTGTACAATAATATTGACCGTCTAGGGGCCACCGTCAATATATTGTTGTGCAACCCACATTGCACAATAATATTGAGCGTGTATGGGCCGCTTTAGGGATCGTGGTGTGGTTGGCCCTAACAAACAACATTTAGATATCAGCAACAGCAAAGGATTCTATAAAAAATTAAGAGATAATTAAACAAAGTTGGAGGCATGGGTAACTATAATGTCAGAATTTTTATCCGACGGTTTTGGAGAAGATTTTAACAGACAAATCAATTTATTTTCAGATTAATCAACGGTATTTTGCTTAATACCAGTTTGAGTTCAATAACAGTCAGAGGTGGATTCACAACTGTGCCTATAGGCCGAACCAAATCTCCGCCTATGAAAGGTAGAAAAATAAGACGTGCCGCCAAAAAAATTTTGCGACGTTAGCTACAGCCATAGACAAGGTTAGCGGTTAGCTTATAGAAATCCGCCTAGTTGAAATTATAGAAATCCGCCACTGTTAACTGTTCCTTCTTTCTGACAAATATGTAAAACAGAAAACAAAAATAAATCTATATCAATTTTGAATTTACGAATAAAAATTCTGAAGATACGGATTAGAAAGAAATTTCTTAATGCTTCTTATATTTAAATTTTAAAGATTCTTATCTGATAACCCGCATAATAAGAATGGAAATGTTTTTGTTTTGATTTATAGATTAATGTTTAGTCAGCAATAAGCATTTTCCAATTCTGTTTTGATTGATGACTATTGCTAATAATGAGAATGTAACGAGAGACAGAGAGAAGAAAGAAGTTTCTAATTTCTGATGCATTCATATCAGAGAAATAGAGAAATATTTCTCTGATTCATATATGGTAGTTATTTTTTTTTTATGGTCATAGAATTCTATGAAATTGCTAGATGTCATATTGACACAATTCTCACGCCTTGCTTAACGTCTAGAAATGACCAAATGCCGGTGTTACCCTTGTTTGTCTCTAGTGATTGTTTTTTGAATCTATCCGATCAAATTTAATATTGTCAAGGTAAAAAAATACGTTTGTCATTTATTTAGTTTTCAATAATAATTCCATAATACCATAATATTTAATCTCTGTATAAATTTCAGGTGAAATTATGATTCTGACTTGCAATCCCATAGTACACTGACTTATCTCTACAAATTCACGCAAAAAATTCAAGGATTAAATAAAAAATCGAAGAAAACAAGCATGAATCCTTCTCCATTAGTACTAAAATCTGATGAGCCCCAGATCATGTAAGTAGAGGGTTTCTAGGATTTTCTCCAGTGAAATACATGATGCACTTTTATTTTTAGAAAATATGGTGGTGAAAGCGATTACACAGTACCTGTTGACTCGAAAGAACTTGTTATCCGCTGTAAAACAGGTGGTCATGTCCAGGGTAGTTCTAAAGTAAAACTTATTAATAGGATTGATTACAATTGGGAAGTACGTTTTTACCAGGGGCAGTTGGTTGCTGTTCACATAGAAGGGAAAGTTTTAGCTTTTGCCATGAAAGGTAACGGCAGAAATCTCTACATTGATCATTGCATTCTGGGTTAACATAGTTCAATGTTAAGAATGAACTATTTTGGCCAATGACAGTGCTGGCAACAAACACTATGTGGCAACATTTCATATTGTTATGTTCAATAACATCAGAAAAATACATTTAATTTTTAACTTTTGAATAGAAGGAAAAATTAAAATTACTCAGTATCTAATCATATTTCAGGTAAAGATGGAGGCATGGTAAGAGTGGTCAATCAAGAGACAAATCAAAGAGCCTTGATCAAAAATCTGAAGACAGATGTTAGAGACGTATCTTTCGCCTTTTTGAAGGATGAAATTATTTTAGGATGTGTTGATGATGTGGCCAATATTTTTGTATATAAGATTGAAGATACGCCACACTTTATAAAGTATCCTTTTGATTTTCGTGTCACATTTCATGTCTAGATGTTGAAACCAATATTTTCCTTATATTTTGAATAGATACAAATTGTTACTTCATATTTATCACCCAGATGCTTTAAATAACCCGCCTTCTAACTACAGAATGGTATGGTGTCCCTACTTGCCAAGCGCTGAGGATGACCCTGAAGCCGGTGATGAAACTGCCAAGATGTTTGTATTTTTGAACGGATCTAAAGGTGAGCGGTTCAAGTCAATCGCTTGGGCACTGACAAGTAGTTCTGCTTTATCAGTCTAAAATATTTTCATCCCTGATGCGGTGTCGCTAATATTGAAAAGTAGCAGCAACTTTGATTTTTTAAATGAGACACCTGTACTCTGATAATTATGAAGAATTCATTATTCATATGGTCATGCTACAATGGAAATTATTGTTGTTTTTATGCCAATATTTTTCACAGCTGAAGTATGGGATGTCTGTTCAATTTTATCGAAAAATCCAGATGGCACTGTTAAACCTGATGAAAGTCACGAGGGATATGTCGAAATTGTTCATTCTATGCACGTTGTGGACGTCTCATTTTCATCAGATGGCACAGCTATAGCTACGGCATGTCTCGACGGATATGTTAAATTTTATCAGGTGGGTAATATCGACTTTGACGATTTTTCAAAAATATTTAAATTTGTATATTTCTAGGTTTATATGGGCGATAACGAAAAACAAAAATTGTTACATGAATGGATCCCCCATGAAGGCAAACCTCTTTCCTGCTTGATTTTCACTGACAATGTACTTGAATACAGCTCCGAGTGAGTAATGATTGAAAATGTCTCTTCGATCAGAGACTTTAAGAAATTATTAAAGCACTGACGTTGGGTCAGAAACTTTAGCATGATCGTTCATGTATTGACATATACTGACTGACAAAGAAACTGCAACACCCAGAAGGAACTGTTTAAATTTAATTTTTTTTTGTTGGTAAAACAGATAGTATAGCAAGGAATGAATGATTGAAATTTGAAGAAAAAAACGAAGGGTTTACAATTTTTTTTAATTAATTTGTTAATAGTGTGTTTGTCTACCGCGATTATCTATACACTCCCCAACACGTCTTGGCATTGATTGAATAAGATGGTCTATTTCTACTTGAGGAATACTATCCCAAGCTACTTGTAGTTCATGTCTCAGATCCGCCAAAGTCCGTGGGGGCTGGGGTAAATTTCCAAGCCTTCTACCTATGATGTCCCAAACATCGATGGCATTGCAAAAAATCGTAACCGTAAACGTAAATTAAGTCCTTACTATTATGAAAATGTTATTATACCGTGGATGAATACTTAAGTGATGATTTAGGGAAAAATTTGTAAACTCTTTTTGTTAATGACTTGTCCTACACATAAAATTGTTATGTCTGAAAGGATCAATAAATTATATTATATTATTATTATTATTTAAAATTCGATTTTGGCGCCTTCCAAAGCATTGGGTTAACCAAAACTTTAAATATGATATTCAAATATGTTACAAACGATTTAACATCATCATAAAATGTTCAAATACTGATTCACGAAAAGTTCTTTGAAACCAGAAGGTTTTTTGTTTCCCCTGGTCAATTTTAGTTATTGGGGTTACGACGTTTTGCACTTAATCCATCGATATGCTCTATGGGCGAAAGATCGGGGGATCAGGGCGGCCATGGCAAAAGATTTACATGAGTCGCTTCCAAAAAGTTTAAACTAACTCTGGCAACATGAGGTCGAGCATTATCTTGCTGAAATATAGGATTCTCGAGCCGGTTAAGGTAAGGGAGAACATATGGCTCCACTATTTCTTGAAGGTAAGGCAGCGCTGTCATGTTACCTCGAATAAAGACTAAAGGTGACCTACTTGCATGTGCAGTAGCACCACATACCATAACGCCTACTGTCTGGTGTACATGACGTTCAATATCAGAAGGTGGTTCACGTCTTTCTCCCCGACGTCGTCTAACCCTTCTTCGGCCATCATGTCTACCCAAGGAGAATCGAGATTCATCAGAAAAGACGACCTGATGCCATTCCACATTCCAATGTTGACGTTCTATGGACCACTGTAATCGTTACCGGCGATGCTCAACCGTCTGAGGTAACACAAGATGGGGTCGATAATGCTGCAGTCCAAAAGACTTTATCCGGCGGTAAACCGTTCAGACAGTTACAGGATGGCCTTGTTCTCCTAACCACTCATCAGCCAAAGATCGAGTTGTCGCAAATCGGCCTCTAATAGCCATAAGTCTTAGACGTCGATCTTGAACTTCATTTGTGCACCTTAGACGTCCAGTGCCTACTCTTCTTCGATTTTGGACATTATCAAACCATGCTTGACAACATCTCATAATAGTAGTTGGATTTCTGTTCTTACGGTTTGTGATTTCTCGAAATGACAACCCCGCCTCCCGTAGACCAATAATTCAACCTCTTTCAAATTCACTTAGCTGGTGATAAATTCCACGTACACGTCCTTAGGCATTTTAACAAGAACTAAACATCGACTTTAGATCTCCTCGAACAGCTGGTTTGTTGTCAAATTAAAAAAATTCGCAAAAAACGACTAAAATATGTAAGTAACAAAAAATGTTTACATGAAAAAACCTTCACGATTTTTTTTCCAAATTTTAATCATTTACTCCTTGCTATACTATCTGTTTTACCAAAAAAAATTTCAAATTTAAACAGCTCCTTCTGAGTGTTGTAGTTTCTTTGTCAGTTAGTATATTTACATTACTAGAAGGAAAATATATTCAACGAGAGAAATTCTCTTAGATCAAGCATAATGCATACATTTTTCAAGGATTTTCTGCATACCCACATGTCCCAATATCTCAAATAAACCTTTTCTAAGATTTGAAATAAAAAAAAAATTCTCGAAAAGATTACAATATCGAATAGATGGAAATTATGTGAAATTACTGTAATGACTGATTATTAACAATATTTGCAATGTAGCAATCGTAAGTTTCAGTATAGACCACATTAGTTAGGTTAGGTGGGAAATTTGAATTACGATCCATCCGTGGATCCGAGCACTGAATTCCCCATGCATTTCTTATGGACCTAAAATTTACGCGAATTTCTCGCCTGTTTTTAGATACTTTGGCTAATTTCTTAAGGTTTATTTCGGTTAAAATAGATTCTGTGAACCTTTCTCAACCATCTAGAATCAAGTTTTCATAACAAAATTGTATATTTCCAAAATAATTAATAAATATAAAAGTGTTCACCAAATTCGATTGACGTATGTCTTAGCTCACTCGAAATCAGTCAAAAATAATAACATAACCCTAAATCGGCCTTGTAATGACGCACAACAGAAGTCATCTACGACATACGGTAATCTTTCGAACTCTACTGGTTTCAATTTTGATTTAACAATAAATTGAAGTAGATTTCAATGTGGAAATAACATGAAAACATGCACTAATGATGAAGGTACCCAATACTTGATGTCTCTGTACTAACATTCTCTTTTAAAAAGGGGGGTTTCATCTCAAAGTTGAAAATCCTTGTTAAATTGATTGAATATGGATCTCCCGCCAAGAGAATGATTCTAACCTAACTAATGTGGTCTATATTATTTAATTGATCGCCTCAAATTCGTCTGAGTACAACCTTAAATCTCTTTGTCTCAGCTCCAGTCTCTGGAAATTCGCTATAACCGGCGCTAACCACAATTCCGAGTTGAAATTATGGTCCTGCGAATCTTGGACTTGCCTACAATCGATACACTTCAAACTGGACCCCAGTTCCGTGATATCCAATCTATTTTTCAAGATCGGCATCGATCACTCTGGACAATATGTCGTTATGTCCGATATCAATAACAGGATATTGTACGTACTGCAAATTCAGAGGAGCGACGCCGAGAAGTTGGTGGCAGTCAAGAGCATCTCCCAGTTCTTGCTACCGGCCACTTTCTTGAGCTTCCACATAACCAAAGCGGAGACGCACAGTACACCGTTCATTTCCAACAGCGATGAAGATTTGTACGATGCTGAAGAATTCGACGAAGACGTGGAGTATAACGGAGTTAATATTAATATGTTGGTGATACAACCTAAGAAATTTCAGGTAAGATCAGTAGCTTGATCTATTTGTGATCTGTCCAACAGCCAGAGGCAAGCAAGGGAGGAATTCCTTCCCCTAAAATTATCAACCAAACAATAATTCTAGCATCAAAGGTTCTGAAGCAGGAGATTAATAATAATAATGATAATGTAATTCCGTCCCGTCCGGCCGGCCGTTAACACGATAACTCTCGAACGGAATGAGCTAGATAGTTGTAATTTTCAGAGTAGGTTTGAGGGATGAATATCTCGGTTAAGTTCGTTATTGGGCAATATCGGTCTAATAGTTTCGTAGTAACGAAAAAAAATATTTTTTTTTACATTACAACTTTTGAATTCAAATTTTTTTTAGATGCAGTTTCATCATAAGAATCCATTGTTATCATTTTCAACTCTAACAAGCTAATACTTTCGGAGATATGATGTTTCAAAGTTTCAATAATACATCGTAAGTTCTATGTATTCACAGAATGTGAACACAGAATCTGTCTGTGATCACTATTCATAAATGTCATCTTTTCTAGCTATTAGAGATTGTCAATTCATAGTTGTTATTTTCTCTTGAAAACTATTCGATTCTTGAATTTGTGTAATATACAAGACTGTTTTGATGTAGTTTATGGAGGCAATAGGAAAGAAGAACATAATGGAATCATCAAAAGAAATTACTGTTCGTTAACCACTGAGGTTAATATTACCTGTTACTTCCTTAAGTAGTGAGACATGTTCCTATATACAGTATTTTCATAATGTTGCTAGCAAAAAATACTGAAATATGGATCTACATTTGTGTATCAATAATTTTTTCTTGAGTTAAGGTTCATAATACAGAAAACAATGTGTTAGTGGTATGAACTTTTAAATTTTAAATTATGAAAAGAGGATAGTATTTTATTAATATATTTTGAACTATTAAAATAATTTGTTCGTAATCCACTACCTACTCAAATATCAGGAATAAATGGACATTGCTCATTTAATCTTGATAAATGAATTTAATGACAATTTTTGAAGCATTAAGGCATTAATGCATTGTAGATTGCTCTTTTTTTTATAAGATAATTTTTGAAGCATTTTTTTTAAACGACACTTTTTTTAAATTCAATTTCTTTCATGATGCATTTCTATCATAGGAATCCATTGATATAATTTCCAACTCTGAGAAACCAATACTTTCGGAGATATAATTTGTCCGTTTGAACAAGAGCGCCAAAAAGCTCCTGTCCACAGGGCTCGAATCAATTTTCTTTTTTTCTAGGAGTGCAATATTGTTTTTACACCCGAGGCATATGTCGCAAATTATTTGGACAACTCGCACGAGAGCTGTGATAATAAGTTGACTTCCGACGAGGCCGAGGTGGAAAAAGTACCGGAATTGGACGATCTGCAATCTTCGGTAACTCTTCTTATTCAGCAACAGACCAGCAAGTCACAATTGAATCTCATGACACCTGATGACTTTACACCTGCATTGTCTAGAGCGAGTAGTGTCAGGAATTCCATAGAGCCAATCATCCAAGGTAAATTTATATTAAATTTGGGAACATTAATGCTTCTAATCATTCAAGATGAACGGACTAGCAGGGATCTATAGTTTCGAGTAACCCCAGCGAGGGGCTTGGTTGGTTGAAGGCCAGGTGTCATTTCTGTTAACTTAGTACTCGGAAGTGGATGCTGGAATCTCATAAAAATCTTTCTCGTTTTTCATCATCGTTGAATTATGCTTCACTGAGTCCAAATAAGGACGAAACTGGTCTGTTGCTATTCATCTTTGATGAAGACACTCTGTGGATTACTCTGAACATTGGTTTCTGCTAGTCTGTTCATAGTGAATAACTAGTGGTAGCTTTCCTTTAAATTATTATTACCTTTGTATTAATGCTTTTAATAATTTCAAGTTTACTTTTATTTTCTATATCTGATGGCGATTGATTTTGAGGTGAATTTTAACTGAACTCATTTGATCTATCTACCTAGAATTTACATTCATTGTTGTTGTGTCATAATTTCCTTTCGAATTTAATTTTTTTGTTTCGTGATTAAAATTATTATGGTGCCTCAAACAAGTAATAGTTTAGAAAAAACTAAAATGATATGCTTTGATGATAAATCGAACTAAAATATATAAAATAATTTTCGAGCATTTAAACAAATTGATGGACGAAAAATGTAAGTATTATTTAGAAAAAAGCGTGGGGTGGTATGCCTTTCGACTGATTGTACCGATCGAGTATTTTCAAGAACTGATATTATTGAGCACCCCACGCTTTTCTCTAAATAATACTTATATTTTTCGTCCTACATTTTGTTTAAATGCTCAAACATTATTTTATACTTCTTAGTTCTATTTATCATGTTTTACTTTTTTCAACTATTATTTATTTTCTTGTTTTTAGTTCGGTTTATCGCATGCGCAGATCGGGCGCTAGCTCTTACGCTCATGCAGAGGATCCATAATGAAATTTATTAATCCTGGCGATTCTAGTCAGGATTCTGGGGGGATACTGTTAATAAATTATTGTGATGTCATCGGTTCCACCAATTCTGCAAAAGTTTAAATAAAATCTGATCGTCTAAAGTGGGTCAAAATCGCGTTCACAGAAATCGGTTACAAACAAGCGAGCAAACATACAGGTGAAGCTTATATAAGCGTGTTAAAAAATACTTGATAGTTTGTGGTTGAGTTGCATTAAATTCACTGATTTATCACTGACAACTTCGGTAACATTTTATGTTCCATCCGTGGATCCGATAATGGGCTTTTATGATAATGACTTAAATTTAATACGGGCATAGGTTCTTCATTGTTTTAAATAGTTACCCTGTCCACCAAACTCAAATAACTAAAGTTTAGTTTCGTTAGATCGCACACCCTCATTGTCAGTACTTAAATCCTCAACGCAACTTCATAACACGGAACAATTGGCACTATTATTTATTCGGTTTATTCCTCGCTGGGCTCCTATTTCCGCTCCCAAATCGTCACTGAAAACTGCGTGTAACTAGCGGACTAGCCTGATCTCTGATTGGTCACGTTTGCCGTTTCCATGGCAACCGGCGTTTACGCTTTGGGCTTTCGAGATTCCGCCCTTGTCTATGCGCAGGCTTAACGCAAATGTTATTATTGTGAAATATAGATGCTGGCTAGGTAAAAATGTATTAATTTTAATTCAATCTTGAATCCAGTTTGAAGACAAAAGCAGGAATATGAAATATACATTTCATATTGTTTATGTATGTGCGCCATTTTTCTAGCCCTCCCTCACCAGCCGCCCCTGGTCAGGTTCACTTTGTGTCACATCTTCAATATTGTATTTATCACATTTTTAACACGATTTCTTCATGGATTATCCAACAGAATAAACACATTTTGTTATTTCTCCACAACATGTTTTGCAATAACCTAACCTACAAAACTGTCAAATAATTTATTTGTCAAAATTAAAAGTGGTATCCATATTTCACTTCAAATCCTGAAGCACTAATTGGATCCCCCTTTAGAAGTCATTTCAGTGTATGTTATCCTTTGAAATTCAGCTCCTTATCATCTGTTTTTGTTTACTTCATAATTAGTTTTTTTTGTTTGATATTACGCATTTGCCTGAATAGACGGACTCGATCGAAATTTCTCTTAGATCAAGAAGAGATGTTATTTTGTGCAGTATATTTCTACATTTTCTTATTTTCGAATTCAATTTTGAATCCAAGCAATATAACACTAAATCATGAACACTCATAGCATGACACCTTTACATCGTAAATATTTTGAAATCATTGTTAAATTTATTGGTATAATAATAAGAATGTTTAATTTCATTGTGGACTTTGCAGAAAAATCTCCAGTTCCATCGGTCGAGAACTCGGGTGATTTTGACAGACCGCAAAAAGGGAACTTTGCCAGCGGTGGATCTAGTCCGAGTAGGGAAGTTCAAGAAATCTTATCCCTCAACAATTCCACATACAACAATCCAGAATATTTCGACAACTTATCCAAATTGCAAGAAACCGAAGCGCCCACCAAAATATATAACCAGAAGGAAACCGTCTTTCCTGAAGTGGTAGTAAGCAATAAAGAAATGATCTGGCCAAAAATTCCCGTAGTAGACAATGGAATGGAAGTTAATTCCGCTGTAGATTTCAATCTGATAAAGGAGGAGCCCAAGAGAGATGAGGTTCATAATTCGCAGCTTCAAGCGATGAATTTCCGACTCGCCAGCTTAGAGACGGTGCTCAGGGAACAAACGATGCTCATCGAGAGTCTGAAAAAGGAGATTTTGTCGAATAAGCTCATGCAGACTAGCGCCAATATCGAGATCCGCGAGGAAGTGTCTAAAGAATTGGAAGTCTCCATGTCCAAGCATCAACTCCAGATGGCCAAGTTCTTGGAAAGTTTCTTCAGTATGAACAAATTTCAGGACCGGGAAATGCATGACACTTTGTTGAATAGCATCTCCGAGGTGAGTTTAATGTAATTAATAATAAAGGGTTTTCCAATAAGAGGTGTTATTTTGATATTCGAAGAAAAATGCCATTTTTCAATATAAATGATCGGATGTTTATCTCATTATAAAGAAGAAGCTATGCCGTTAATAGTGGAAAATAACATCAGGCTAATGACCACCACGACCACGCTTACAGGACCATATCCTTTTAATGAAATTTTCCATAACCAAATCGCAAAGTGGCTGCCCTATGTCCTCGATAGCCTCACGAATTCCATCTTTGAGGTCTTGAATCGACGCTGGGCTATTGGCTTAGACCTTCTCTTTCACGTGGCTCCAGAGGAAGAAGTCGCAAGGTGTTAAATAACAAGAATTCGGTGGCCAATTGTGATCACCTCTTCGAGAGATAACACGGTCCGGAAACTTTTCCCGCAAAAGATCAATGGTTTCGTTGCTTGTGTGGCACGTAACGCCGTCTTGTTGAAAGTAAACGTTGTCCAGATCAATGCCATCCAATTCCGGCCATAAAAAATCATTAATCATCTCTCGATAGCGCAATCCATTCACCGTTACTGTTGCTCCAGTCTCATTTTCGAAAAAGTAAGGTCCAATGACTCCGCCGGACCATAAACCGCACCAAACAGTCACACGTTGAGGATAGAGAGGCTTTTCAACATTAACTCTTGGGTTTTCCGAGCCCCAGATGCGACAATTTTGCTTGTTGACGAAGCCACCGAGGTGGAAATGGGCCTCATCACTCAAGATGATTTTTGGATGGAATTCCGGATCATTTTCATGCATTGCAACGACCCAATCAGCAAAGACACGACGTTGTTGATGATCGGCCGGCTTGAGTTATTGTGTTAACTGAACTTTATAAACCTTAAGACACAAATCTTTATGCAAAATACGGTGTAATGAGGTTTGTGGAATGCCTAATTCCAAAGAACGACGAAGAATGGACAAACCTGGTTTTTTTTCAACACTTTCGGCAACAGCAGCAATATTCTCGGCTGTTCTTGAGCGACGTGCACGGGTTTTATTCTTCACATAACTAACTTGTCCCAACAGCTCGAATTTTTCCACCAATTTCTTTATTGCGGTCCGACAAGGTGCTTCACGACGACCCAAAAATGTTCGAGTTTTACGAACCGTCTCTGTCAAATTTTCACCATTTTTATAGTGAATTTTAATAATTTCAATGCGTTCTTGAAGCGTGTATAGTTCCATTTTTATTAATGGCGTAGTTTCTACTTGTCAAATGTCAAAAAATGACAGCTTCAAATGTGACATCTACCGAAATAGCGGGCTATTCAAAATAACACCTCTTATTGGAAAACCCTTTAGTTTTATTTGAGAGTTCTTAGGACATATTTTTGCCTTGGAAATTTCAGCGTTATTTATGAAAAGACAACGTATGCCGATCAAATAATATTCATTTTTGTTTTCAGGTTATTATTGAGGTGTTCGTTGAGAAAACCCCAGTAGTATTCGCGCATGAGATGAAACACACCATTGTACCTACTGTTTCGAAAATGATGGAAACTTTGAAACATCAATTAGATAACCAGTTTAGTCAAAAAGCAAATCAGACGGACCTGTTTCTCAAGGACAGCATTACTGGAATTGTACTAAATGAGGTATATATTGCGGTTAGAAGTGCTATGCAGTAACTAATTAGATATAAATTTATGTATGAGCAATTTACTAAAAATTTTTTTTGTTTTGTTTTAGACTCTTACAGATACGATAAGTCAATCTGTAGCAGGTACCGTTGGCCCATTATTAGAGAAATGTTATCGAGACATGATAACAAATAATTTGATACCCTCTTGCGAAAAAGTTTGTGGGAACATGTTCCAGCAGATAAATGACACATTTGTTAAAGGAACGAAAGAATGTAAGTGATGTAATTAGCTCCCTTATAATCTAGAAGTCTTCTATTCAAAAATACTTAACATTATTTGATTGCCTGGGTTGTGTTCGAAAATTAACTCCACGGAGTAGAGTTTTTGAAGGTTCCAGATTTACTCTGTTGTTAACTCTGACACTGACAGTGACAGAAGGTGCCAATATCGGAAAATAGGTTATGTTGGTTTTAGTAAGAAACTATTATTATTGTTTTCTTACATATATGTAACTCTAATCATAAATATATATTGTGAGCAGTATTAAAACTATTAAATTACCTCACAAAACATTCATAAAACAGTGAGACAAAGATACTAGATTTTCCGTCCCATGAGTTATGTCAATTTTGACAGGAGTATAATGAAAGAGTCGAATACTCCGACCTTTTGGACGATAGTCACAGAGTAAAATTTATTCAACCTTTCAGTTTTCGAACGCAATGGAGTAAATATTACTCTACGGAGTTAATATTCGAACACAACCCTGAACACATATTCAATTTTCATTACCCACATTTTCCTACAAAAACAATACCTCAAAGCTTTTACATAGTTCACGAATAATCTCTGAAGCTTCACATGTCTTTGGGTGTTTCCCCCAATCCATTTGAGTTGTCAAACTCAAGAATTTCACTATTTCTCTTTCACTAAAATCGTAATAAATATTTTTTTTTAAGATGCATCTTGGGTAGAAGCTTATTTGGAGCGCCAGCGGAAATCTCAGGAAAGAGGAAAGGATCTTGTGACACATATAAACTCAGCGACAGAAAATTTGAAGTTGTCCTCCGAGCAATTACTTAGTACTGTTAATCTGGAAATACAGAAAAATATGAATTCTGGCTTTAAAAGGTATCTGAATATCTTGTTAGAGTCTATATTATTTAATTGATCGCCTCAAATCGTAGTTTGGTTGGTAATGTATTTTCCTATGTACCCAACATAGGAAAATACATTACCAACCAAACTACGATTTGAATATTATCCAGTAATTCGTATACAGGGTGGACCACGGTCGATTGTACCCTGGAATTTTACGGAGAACGGGACATACGATTTTATTGAAAAATTGTTTTCTTGGCTAGGAACCAAATGTGTATCGCATTGATCGCATTGACCGTGAAGAATAAGCAATTTCATCAAAACTTCATTTGTAAAATTGTTACCTTCCATTTGAATAATTTTTCAATAAAATCTCCCTTAATAAATTCAACTCTACTTTACAATCGATTCCAATTGTTAAATTATCATATTTCACATATTTTATGACATTTCGTGGATAGCTAATACAAAATGTAGCTGATTATTGCCACTTAATTCGAATTTACCATGGTAAATTCGAATTAAGAGTGTCCAATACAAGAGAATGGACAACATAATTTACCATGGTAAATTCGATAAAGGGTGTCCAATGCAGGAGAATGGACAATAGAACATACGCGCAAAAGCTCCTGACTTCACGTCAGTGCTTGAACCAATTTTTCAATAAAATGTCCGTTAATAAATTAAAAGGTGATGCACAAGGCTAGGCACTCTTTCTGGGCTTGCCAGCGGACTTGTGAAAAGAGGTGATGGTGGTGAGACCACAAATCACTTACGGCAGCATTGCTTGGTGAGAGTGTACTGCAAAGGTGCAGTCTCAGCTCAAGCTTGCAAGAATTCAGAAATCTGCGTGCTTGATGGTTACAGGGCCTTTTCGCTCCACCCCCACCGCAGCCATGGAACGCCTACTGGACCTAGACCCTCTTCACCTGGTGATCAGGAGCGTGGCCCGGATGGCGACATACAGACATCTGTATATGGCTCACAATGAGCCAGATGCGACCGGCTACGTGTCTGGTTCTCTGCAGGCTGAATTGGAGACCAACGAGGTAATGGGCAAGCGATCGGACATATCTATAACCAGAACCTACACAGAGTGGCCCTACCGAGTCGTCTTTCCCAGCAGACGACTGGGCCGTCTCTGAGACCCCACTGCTTGAGGGTCCCTGCTGGTTCATAGATGGCTCCGCTACCACTCGAGGGGTGGGAGCGGGAGTCAGCGGTCGCAGAATTGCTAGGGGTGAATCCATCAGCCTGGGTAGTTTTGCGACTCTATTTCAAGCAGAAATTCTCGCCATTGATCACTGTGCGAAGCTCATGCTTGAGAAAGGTTTGGCTCACGGATCAATCAAGATCCTATCGGATAGCCAAGCTGTTTTGAATGTCTTGTCTTCATACAACTGAAAATCCTGGCTTGTGAAGGATAGCTTGACCACACTCGCTGAACTTGGAGAGCGCTGCAGGCTGCAGCTCTTGTGGGTCCCGGGCCACTCGGGCATAAAGGGTAATGAGATGGTGGACTCATTGGCGACAGGGGGGGCTTCCATGGGGCTCATTGGACCTGAACCGGCCTGTAGTATTTCTCTCAGGGCAGCGGCGAAGGAAAACAACTGATGGATGGACGAAAAGGTTCAAGAAATCTGGAGCAGCATACCTGGATACAGACATGATCGCTCAACAATCACTGGCCCATTAGCTGAAAGAGCCAGACAATGGCTCAAATTCTCTAGGGTAGACCTGAGGATCCTTACACCTGTATACACGGGCCACTGTGGCCTCAGAAAACACCTCAATACGCTCCGAGTTCAGACTATACCTGGAGGACGACGAGTCTATCGAACACCTAATGTGTGACTGCCCTGCTGGGGATAGGATCATATTTGAGGAACTAGAAATAATCCAAAGGAAATTTCACTATTTACACACTGCAGTTTAATCACAGAACATATAAATATCCGACCATAATTACAACTGCATTGCATTAATTCACATTGGACACCGTTATACACAAAAAATACCACGAAATGCCCGCGAAAAACAATAATGGTTAACTCCAGAATCAGAAATCAGAAGTAATCGACCATTTTTACAATAACAAACTAACAAACGTTCGACTGACGTACGTCTCCGAGCGGTGTTGCCATTTTATCATCTTCCAGGCTAGTAGATATAGTGGGTTGTGGAATATTCTAGATCTAGATATCTAGATTTCAGCACTAGTTCCTAGCCATGAACCCAAATTTTCATTAAAATCGTACGTCTCGTGCTCCGTAAAACTCCAGGGTGCCATCGACCGTGACCCACCCTGTATAAAAGTGTTCCGACATACGGAAATCTTTCGAACAACGTCTCGGCGAATTATTTTGACCTTGACGATATTTCAGTAGTGCCAACCCGCCTCTGCTTTAGTTACAAAAACGTGATAGACCTAAATCATGGCCAACCGGGAGACTTTATAAAAGTGAATGGATATATATATATATATATTCCATATTTGATATCTCTGTACTAACAGTGTCTTTTAAATAGCTTGGTTTCATCTCCATAAACATCTAATTGTGACATTTTGAGAAATGTTTATGTTTAATGATTTTTCTTTTCAGTATGCAGGACAAACTGATGGACAGTATAAGAGATAAGATAAGTGACGAGGTTAAGAAAGGATTCAAGTCCCAAGCATCTGTGATAGAAGATAGTGTTATGAATGCGGTTCGATCCAGATCCGTAACACCAGCACCCCATATGGTTGATTCTCACGTACGTTATTATCACAATAAGAAGTATAGATATTTGAGTTATTTTCCAAAAGCTTAGTATTTTCAAAATTTGATTCAAATTAATTTTCAGTAGTTATTATTGAGTTCATTTTGCTAGATACAGTTATAGAATGTATATAATTTGTTGCATCTTAAATTTCTGCTGGGTAGAAAATTTTGCATGTTTGAGTAAAATAAATAATTGGTTTATATAAAACGCTTTTTCTTGCAGCATGCTTTCCTTTATCAGAGCTTTGCATGACGTAGTGTTCTGCTTTATACAGGGTCTTTTTGAAGGTGACGTTTTTTAACATTGCTTGCCGAGTGATTCAATAAGAGCATGATATTATAGTTTGCAAGTTGATGTCGAACTGCGCCTGTTAATTTCTTGAACGGATATATGCACCCAATGGTTTTGAAGTTATTTGCGTTTGAAATTATATTTTCCCAAAATTTCCAATAGTATAAATTCGATTCGAGTTGAAATTGGTTATTTTGGTGTAGAATTACTACTTTTTGGTTCATGCAAAAATTCGTGAGGATCGTTTGACTAGAAAAAAATTGAAGAAAAGTTCAATTTATCAGAAACACCATCTGACAACATCGCTTTAACGGGATTCTATGGAAACTTGAAACGGTTGGGTTGTGTGATGCTTAAATTCAAATTTTTCGAGTCACATGAAACTTCGTGTCATGTTATTAAGATGTCTATAAACTGATGTATGCATTGATTCGATTTTATTTGCCATTTTCCGGAATATAGGAACTAGTTCATTTTCTATCCTGTAGGGATCGATTTTTAGAAATTACAAAGGATTGTTTGCCATTCTGATTAAATTTCTGTCAAACGGCTGTTCCTCATGCGATGACAGTTTTACGTGACCTTTTAGGTTAGAATTTCGTATTAGCACTGCCCTCTATGGAGATAGCTTGGAACACAGTCTGACAACGCCGCAATTTATCGTCTCTTGGAGTCCTAATTTTTCAATGCGGTAGCGCGGGATATAGTATATTACGAATTTGAAACTCTAGTGAATTCATTGAATAGGTTTTTTTGTTTGGAATCCCTGAAAGAATAAACAATATGAGACCCTACTTGGCCAATAAATTGAATAACTACATTTCATTTAGCACAATATTATGGAGATCAGGTTGAAATAGGTACCTAGGTAATTGTTATTCAATTCATTGTTCAGCAAGAACCACGAGAAGGTGTAGGGTTAACTCTTGCCAAAACAATTATAAACTTAAATAAAATTCTCAAAATAAATATATAACAATTATAAGACTAGGGTAGACTAATGAAAATTGTGATAAAATTATATTAGAGTTTTTTGGTTGTTACTAATGGTGAGTTTCTGCTATCTCCAATATTTCCGTCGACATTATTTTTACAAAATTATTCAAAAGGAAATTTGCGAAATCGAACAAAGTGAATTTAGAATTTAAATCACAACTACAAGTTTCTGTGAATTCTGAATAATAAAAGTCCAATTCAATGCTGTGAAATTTTTATAGAAAGGAAGAATCCAGTTCAAACTTCAAACAAAAAAAAAATAGATTCCTTGATGTCCCATCCGGATTAATCAATTTATGTTATTTATGTTAATTATTAGAAAGGTCCTCAAAATCTTTTATAAAATCGGAAGAAAGCTTCTATTGCACTCAAATTTCTAGACATCACCTTATCCCTTCTAGACTGAGAATCTGTCCTTGTTTTTAAAGTTGGTTTGAAAGGTATTGTGGAAAATTTGGAAACAAATTAGGAACGGCACTTTCTCTTAACATCGGGCGTGTCACACCTTTCTGATGTCTTCAGTTGTTATTTTCCGCCTGAAATTTACTCGCTGTCTTTTGATACGCATTCACTATTTTAAATGCCGGACATTCAAAAGGTTGCTTATAAACAATCTGCTGAAACGAAACCAGTTAAGCAATCTAACGAAATCTTTTAGAGAATGAAGAAGGAATTTGGCAAGTTTTTAAAATAATTTTGGCATACAAAATTGTGAAATTCGAAAGTTGCAGACAAATTGATATTAGAAATTGATTTTTCATTTATTCATACACCACATTTCAAATCATACAAATTCTTTTTCAACCTCTTATACAGCATAGTTTTGCTTTTTTCTTACATATCATATTCTTTTCTGATGAAAATAAACCAAAATTATCACCAACTATGGTCAACGTAGAAAAAATCGACGAAATATGTACTATAAGTTCAGAACTCTTTTAAAAATCACCCGAACTCCAAAAACCGTTGATTTTCGGTTATTAATAAATATGGATTAAACAACAGCTAATGAGTCATACTCCAAGTTTCACGTCTTATTTGGAATCACCCTATGTAATCTAATTAATAATCATTAAAGTGGATTCTCATGAATTCTCAGTCTTAACAAAGATAGATCACAATAACTCGTACGACAATTATGTATACATACTTATAACTCCGAACATTCAAGTTTCGGCCCGGCCGAAAGTTTCGGCCATTTTAGGCCGAAACCGAAACTAAGGCCGAAACTAGATTTCTTGGCCGAAACTGGCCGAAACCGAAACCAAACTTTCGGTTGGTCACTAAAAATATCACATTTGACGGAGAGGTGATAACATTGATACAAGATTCCTTTTCTCTTTCTGATAGCTCTGATAGCCCCTCCCCTCTATGATTAATGTTTTTCCGATACAGGTGAAAATCAGCAAGATCCGACAGCACCTGGCAAGTGGAGAAATAGAGGAAGCTCTGAAGTTGGCATTGTCCGCGGAGAATTTGCAATATGTCGTTTATGTTTGTGAAAAAGTCGATGTAAATACTGTGTTTGGAGGAAGTATGTGTTTGCCGCAAAGCTGTCTACTTGCCCTGATACAGCAACTTAGCATGGACCTGTCTTGCAACACTGAAGTGAAACTAAGGTACTAGAAAGTTCGATATGTAGTATTTTAGATTATATGACTATTGGTCGATTGGCTGCGCGAAGTGCGACCATTAATATCTACAGGGCGGCTGAGATGAAGTGTTTAAGTTTCAAAATGCTCCAATTTTTCGATGAAATTATTGAACCAACTTTCCGTAAACATTTGTACCAAACTTCCGCGTAAACCCCGCTCGATTCTTATAGCCGGGTAGCACTTGACTTAAATTCAATACGGGCATAGGTCGTTCATTGTTTTTAATATTTACCTTGTCCACCAAACTCAAATAACGAAAGTTTAATTTCGTTAGATCACACACCCTCCTTGTCAGTCCTTAAATCCTCAACGCAACTTTATAACACGTTGCAATCGGCACTATTATTTATTCGGTGTATTCCTCTCTGGTGTATTCGTCACTGAAAACTGCGTGTAACTAGCGGACTAGCCTGATCTCTCATTGGTCACGTTTGCCGTTTCCATGGTAACCGGCGTTTACGCTTTGTGCTTTCGAGATTCCGCCCAGCATTCTGCGGAGTGCGGACGTTCGTCGCTTGCCTATGCGCAGGCAAGGCAAGACAATTCCAATTGAGCTACGTCATTCAGTTACCATACAGTACGAAGGTCAATTATTTGAATGAACCTGTATGCACTTCACGTGGAATAAATTTCAGCACTTCAATCTCAATTTATTCAAATTAAATATTGTCATATCATTAATAAAAAACTTAATATTTTTCAGCTATATTCACGCCGCTATACTAGGACTAAATAGGAACGACCCCGATACGAAACGATTTGTGAACAAAGTTTTAAAAGACCTAGCCATACAACTCAATATTTTTATCAGTTCAAATCCACCATACAAGTTCAAGAGCACGGCAAGCATGCTATTAATGGCTATAGACAATGTAGGTTCCAATATGTTCAATATGAGTATTTAATTTTAATATGACGAAATTTTAAGAATTTTATTGCTTTCATTATACTTCATCTGTAAAGACTGTAATTAAATGTAGTATTATCAATTTTGTAATGTCAGTTTATAAAGAGTAGATATTTACAATAAAACATTTTTCATTATACATTTTTTTATTATTTTATACCAAACGGCCATCGACCAAAGGGTTTATCAGACTTTATCCTACAACTACATATTACAAATTATTTACTATTGTCTTAATCTAATAAATCACCCAATTTTTATTTTATTTATCAGATTCAATTGTCTAGATATTGGGTCAACACTCATTCCAAATCTGATAGTTTTGATTAAAATGATTTATTTAGCATAATTATTCTTTCCTCGATTGGCTCAATTTTATTATAATAGTAATATTTTCTTGAAAATCCCATTAAATGTATTAAGTTACCGTTTCTGGTAATTATTTTTGAGATTATTCCAGATGGAGGAGGAGTTAAAACAGCAGGTAAAATTATTTACGTATTTAGAGAGAGTAAAAAGAAACGCACAACTGTTCATTTATAATTTAGGAGTTTGTCATGCACCCTCTATGAGGGGTGGAGGGTAGCTGCGTTTTTTTTAATGGCAACCCTAACTTTTTGTGCCAGAAATGGATAGAGCTTTTGTTGCTGAGGATGATTTGGTCATTGATGGGTTTTTTAATCAACCCTTTTATTATTATAGGGCGAAATGGTTCATTTTATTTCAGATAATTTCATCAATTACTACCATGCAAAAAGGCATGTTCTCAATAACACTTCAATCACTCCTGAAGTGTATGTCATTGACCTCAAATTACATAAGAAATAATTGAATTCGATAAGTTTAACCATTCAATTCCTACGACAAGCAAACATCAACAATTACCAAATCCTCCTCAGCAACAAAAGGTCTATCCATTTCCGGCACAAAAAGTTAGGGTTGCTATTTAAAAAAACTGAAGTACCCTCCACCCCTCCGCATTTTTACGCAGAAGAATGACAATTTAAATTTGATGTGTTTCGGGATTTTCCATAAATATAGCAACCAAGATAATAAAATTATTTCATTTGGCTTTTCCAAACTGTATATCATCAAGGAAAACTATGAATTGGCTTACACAATTAAGCTTTAAAGGTGAGTTTATACAGAGAATAAAACAAATTAAAATAAAATAATAAACAAATGAATGCCCTTAAGTCAGAAAAGACCGTTGATTTTGTTCATTGGAATGGAATTCCGAAGTTTATAATGACAAGGAAATAAATATTATATCGTTATTAATATTAGGAACATAAGTGTCACGCATGTGATTCCCGTAAAATGAAAACAATTTAATGATTGTTCGCAAATCGGCTGTCAGCTGAGGGGAAGTACTCAAGGGAAAAACATAATTTTCATATTTCAAAGAAATAAATATATATTCCACTAAACAATGAAAAGTAATCAACTAATTCAAATTTTTTTGTCAATAAATAAACAAAAATAATCAACAGCTCTTCACTAACATAACCCTAACGAAAGTAATGCCAATTATAAAAGCACTGACGTAAGGTCGGGAGCTTTCGCATGCTTGTTCAAATTCATAGCCAGAGCGGTCACCCATCCAGGTACTGAACTCTCCCTAGGCTGCTTGACATCCAGGAATAAAATAATATTTTCCCTGTATTTCCAGCAATATAGATCCAATCAAGTTTAAATCTAGAACTTGTCCGTAAAATAAGGTTCTTAAGGCTGTTGGAATATTAGACTGACATCTGACCGATACAGTTTCTGAGATACAGAATTCTTTTCAATAATTTGTTCAAAATTTTCTAGTCATAGTGCTGGTATTTTTGGTCTGAAACTTTTAAATAATCAGTGACAGTGAGGGAGGCATAACCAAGTTTTAAAAGCGAACTATATTTTTTGTTAAAAAAAATGGCACGTTTAACTGAACGGGAACGAATAGAAATTTTAATAATGGTTGGATATGGTGATCAGCTAGGATCACATGAGGAAGCATGTAAATCATTCAACCAAGATCATCATGACAGACTGCCTATTACAAGATCGATTCTCAGTAAATAAATTGGTTGCTGAATTTACTGAAACGGGATCCGTCCATCATGTGCCTCGGCAAGGTCGACCTCGGCTAAACGAAGAAAGTAGATTAAATGTGTTAGTTGAAGCTGAAGAAAATCCTCACCTTTCTACAAGACAGCTAGAGCTCTAAATCATAACGTGGACCACTCTTTCGTCTCGAACTGTTTCATGAAAGAAAACATCCTTACAAAGTTGAACTGATTCACGAATTAAACGAGAATGATCTGGTCCGCCGTTTGGAGTTTTGCGAGTGGAGATGTCACAGTCAACGTCTCGAGAAATTGAATGTTTATTTTGCAATAATCGGCGATAAATATGGCCTTACTTGTTTGACAAAAACCTTATCGCAGTAAAGGTGTTTTTTCCCAAAAAAAATTGTTGTGTAATAGACAGCATGGTTTAGTAAAATTTCATCTCAGAAGATGGGAATATCGTTTCTCTATTTCAGTATCGTAATGAGTTCATTCCAGCACTAAAAACAGTGGTGGAATGAAGTAATTCCCGCATTGTTTCTAGTTATATTTTTCGTTTTGTGGTAGTCAGCACTGACATTCGATCCTATCAAATTTCAACACACGTCAATTATTGTCAATATAAGATAATCTGGATAAGGTGAAATAATTGTTGTAAGGAAAGGTTTTATTTTCATAAAAAAATAAGGTACCTACTAGATATTTCCTTCTTGCTAATTTTGAATCATTCATGATATTAGGAAACTGTTAAATCTGATCTTCATGCTCTACGTACAATTCGAATTCCATGATCTGTCAACTTTCGTAACAGTCACATCAACTGCCAAGGCACAATACAAAAGTCACTAGGATGTATAATCCAAATTTTTCATTAAATTTCAACAGTATTTTACAAAACTTGCCTGAAATATAGAAAATATCGTCTAATACTCGTTGCAGAAGGCAATTCCAACACTCATGCGTTCGAAAACTCGCTCCTTCGTCGCTCGTTTTCGAATTTCGCATTCGTGTTTAAATATCAGCCCATTCTGCAACTTGATTTAGAATGTACTATTCCGAAACATGTCAGAGGACAAACTTTGTAGTGGACAATAATTAAGTTATACATATTAGTAGTGTTTATATCCAGTACACAGAGAACTCCTACTAGATGCTGCCCCTGATTCATATGTTACGGGCTTCTACACAGGAATCAAACTCAAATAAATAATCAAATCAATATATTATCGAACAAGGCATTCCAATCTTTCATTCGATCGAAAGCTATACATCTATGTTGATTACTAACCCAGTTTTTTGCATTAATCACTGAAGAATCGAACGTTAGATGCTTATTGGTTATACTTACCAGCTGTGAATAATAATTGGATACGAACAAGAGAAATTTCGTATATCGAAATAAATCATCTTTCTGATTGATTAACCTATCGTCTCGTTTTGGCAAGTTTGATTATCGTAATTTGATAGTTTGTAATTAAGTTGTTTCACGTGTACGAGGTGCAGCGATTAAATAGCGCGACTAGTGTGAGGAATGTTTGAGCAATATTTATTTTAATCTTTTCAAATAATAATGAAAAATGGCGATACCGTTGGTAATAAATCAACAAGTCCAGAGCGTTCCTGCCAATAGGGTCCTTCATAATGGCTTCGTATAATTAATATACTTATGCATATATTTCACAAGTCAAATAGACCCCAGAGGGTTCATTGATTTGCCGAGAAAGCAAGAGCAGACGCGTTTCTGGCTTCTTGGCCTTCATCAGTACTCTGTAGCTTCTCAACAAATTCAACTAAACTGAACCGGGTTAATCATCTCAGAGCCGAGATTCCGTGTTTTGTCTCATAGGTGGCGTGGGCGATTAGGTATGATCGACCAAGCCGGCTCTGAGAGGCTTAACGCGGTAGATCGAGTCTGAAGCAAGGACAAATCTTCAAGTTATAAATACATAAGAACATAGTTGTAAACATTTGCCACATAATAACGGGTCCGCCATCTAACGTTTTTTTTTCAACTAGTGCTTATTTCGTGAATGGTAACACTTAGCTCATGTCTGATTTGACAGATAATTAGTTTTATCCTTCCGCTGAACGTATATGGTTGTGTATACGCTTGAACAACTCTGGGAAATATTGCGAGATTACTTTGAAAAACATGGTAATGTTGCAGAATGTGTGCGAAAATTGCGTACGGATTTTGGAAGAAGATAAGCACCGTCAGCTCCGTATGTTCGTTATCTTGTGAAAAAAGTGAAAGAAACTGGCATCCTCATCGATAAACCAAACTGTGAAAAGTTAAAAACAGTGCGTACACCCGTGAATATTGCTGCTGTGGTAGAAAGTGTGCGTGAAGCGCCATCAACATCAATTCACCGTCGTTCTCAAGAATTGAACATTTCGGAGACATCATTGAGACGAATTTTGCATAAAGACCTTGGTATGACGCCATACAAAGTCCAATTGGTTCAGGAGTTGAAGCCAACTGACCATCCAATGCGTTTTCGCTTCGCTAAGTGGGCCTGCGATCGACTTACAGAAGATGCCGATTTTGCCAAAAAAATCATCTTTTCAGATGAAGCTCATTTTGATCTTGGCGGGTATGTAAGTAAACAAGCAGAATTGTCACATTTGGGGCACAGAAAACCCGCACGCATACATTGAAAAGCCGATACACCCAAAACGAGTCACTATTTGATGCGGATTTTTGTCCAGAGGCATAATTGGGCCATTTTTTTCGAAAATGAGCAAGGAGTGGCCGTTACAGTCAATAGCGATCGTTAGCGGGCCATGTTGAACGAATTTTTGTTCAAAAAAATTGAAGAGGAGGATATTAGCAACATTTGGTTTCAACAGGATGGCGCTACGTGCCACACAGCCGAAGCTACACTCGATGTTTTGCGCCCTGTTTTTGAAGATCGCATTATCAGCCGCAGAGCTGATGTCGTTTGGCCACCTCGGAGCTGCGATTTGACATCGTTGGACTATCATTTGTGAGGTGCCGTCAAAGATAAGTGTTACGCCAACAAGCCAGAGACAATTGATGTTTTAAAGGACAATATTCGTGAAGCCATTGGTGAAATACACCACACAATACACACAATCGATAATGTGCTTAAAAATTGGACCGATCGTGTAGGCTACTGCATGGCCAGCCGAGGCAGCCATTTGAATGAAATTATTTTCGATTATTAACCGGAAGAATTGCACTTTCAAATAAAAAAAAAAATTTGAGAAAATATTCAGTAGTTTTTTTTTAATGCATTTTCAAAAAAAAAAAAATTATTTGGCGGACCCTTTATTTCACAGTACTAGAAATTACTAATGACAAGAAATATCCACCCGATTTCCAGTAGGAACAAAACATCTCAATTTCTCAATAAGAAGGATTAATTAACTGATAGCTGTTTTCGCGGGAATTCCATCACAAACACAAATTAAAAAGATAATTGTAATGATATAATTAAAAATTCATTTCGCCGGATCGAAATAAGATAGAGGCGGACAGCGGATAAAGGAAGGCGGGAGAAAAAAAGAGTAGTTTTCTGATATCGCTCGGGTGATGCGACATAATTTTTAATTATGCTAGCCGTGGGGCGTCCCATCCAGCCGGGAGGGTTAAAAGGCGACCGCCTCCATCAGCCAGATCCATCGACACCTTCTTGGGCTATTTATAACTGCACCGTTCGGTATTATTGACGCATATTAATGAACGTCGAAGACAGTTGTTAGGTAAATCGAGGGGTCTTCGGTATATTGCCGTTTCTAGCCTTATGATTGATTGGGTAACGTTTCACGTGATGATAAACGCGTACTTTCGCTCGAAAGGTGAAATATTATGTCTGAAATTGATATCGGAAATGTTCGCCAACGAAGAGAACCTGTAATCCTATCAAGTTCCTTACTTACTGTCTCTAATTCATTATGTCTAATTATCTCAAATTCATTATCTCTAACTGTATTATGTCATCATGACATAAGTCGTAATTTGTCCGGCACATTTATTCATTATTTTATACAATATAAAGTAAAACAAGTATCTATGGGAGATGAAAGCCCTTCTTAAGGGCTCTTCGAACATCTGAAGTTCTGAATAATCATCACTTGGTCAGACCTGGTTTTGAAACTCGGAAACCGTTGGGCTGATTATGTCTATTAACGAACTTGTCCGTCGTAGTTGGACGCGTCACCTACCTTGAAACAAGTCGCAATCTCTTTCTGTTCTCAAGTTCTAATTGTGAGACCATTTCCGCCAAAAAAATCGAAAGTTACATCCTTTTGGGCAAAATGATAGCACGCTGTTCACCAGAACATGCGCGCCAAAATTAGTGTAAATTTGAAAGGAATCGGTAGATATAAATGAACAATTTGTGAAGAGGAACTCTGTTGAATATGTGTGTTAAATTAACAGAGTTCCTCTTCACAAATTGTTTGGAAAAGAATAAGAGTTTCGATTCCCAGTAAAACTTTCTTCGCGATCATAAGATTACGTAGAAACCCCTATAGACCACATTAGTTATGTTAGAATCATTCGCTTGGCGGGAGATCCATATTCAAATTTTTTAACAAGGAATTTCAACTTTGAGGTGAAACCACCCTTTTTAAAAGAGAATGTTAGTACAGAGACAACAAGTATTGGGTACCTTCATCATTAGTGCATGTTTTCATGTTATTTCCACATTAAAATCTACATCTATTTATTCTTAAATCAAAATTGAAACCAGTGTGGTTCGAAAGATTTCCGTATGTCGTAGATGACTTCTGTTGTGCGTCATTACAAGGCCGGTTTAGGGTTATGTTATTATTTTTGACTGATTTCGAGTGAGCTAAGACATACGTCAATCGAATTAGGTGAACACTTTTATATTTATTAATTATTTTGGAAATATACAATTTTGTTATGAAAGCTTGATTCTAGATAGTCGAGAAAGGTTCACAGAATCTATTTCAACCGAAATAAACCTTAGGAAATTAGCCAAAGTATCTAAACAGGCGAGAAATTCGCGTAAATTTTAGGTCCATACTAAATGCATGGGGAATTCTGTGCTCGGATCCACGGATGGATCGTAATTCAAATTTCCCGCCTAACCTAACTAATGTGGTCTATAGACCACATTAGTTAGTTTAGAATCATTCGCTTGGCGGGAGATCCATATTCAAATTTTTTAACAAGGGATTTCAACTTTGAGATGAAACCACCCTTTTTAAAAGAGAATGTTAGTACAGAGACAACAAGTATTGGGTACCTTCATTATTAGTGCATGTTTTCATGTTATTTCCACATTAAAATCTACTTCTATTTATTCTTAAATCAAAATTGAAACCAGTGTAGTTCGAAAGATTTCTGTATGTCGTAGATGACTTCTGTTGTGCGTCATTACAAGGCCGATTTAGGGTTATGTTATTATCTTTGACTGATTTCGAGTGAGCTAAGACATACGTCAATCGAATTAGGTGAACACTTTTATATTTATTAATTATTTTGGAAATATACAATTTTGTTATGAAAACTTGATTCTAGATGGTTGAGTAAGGTTCACAGAATCTATTTCAACCGAAATAAACCTTAGCAAATTAGCCAAAGTATCTAAAAACAGGCGAGAAATTTGCGTAAATTTTAGGTCCATAAGAAATGCATGGGGAATTCAGTGTTCGGATCCACGGATGGATCGTAATTCAAATTTCCCGCCTAACCTAACTAATGTGGTCTATACAGGCTAATCATCCCCCATAATCGGGGACAATCATACCCAGAGGTGCGTGCGTGTTTGCGGGCCTCACGTAAGGAAGTGGTCCAGTCCTTTGTCGGACTTTTCAGACCGCAACCTGACTTTAATTTGGGGCTAAACGCAGGAAAAAATCTAGAAATTGAATTTGGCGTGTAATTTCTGCGTTCGGTCGGGGCTTCATTAAAAATGATCCGTTTTACTCGTACAATGGAATCCGGAGCGTGGGTTTTTATTAATTCTCAATTCGGGAATGTCGGATCACTGTGTTTATGCAGCGTTTTCAATAAGCGCCTCCGGTGTTTTTTTGGTTGGATGTTTTCCTTTTGCCGGTTCGTTCGGTTTGGCTGAATTGATACACTTGATATTTGCTGGGGAAATAGTCTAGGCAACAAGTCCTTTTAGGTCAATACTTCAAAGTTTTCCAAAAATTATGATTGAAGTGTCATTCGATTCGGAATGGGATATAAATATTTTTCTCTATTTCAGTATCGTAATGAGTCCATTCCAGCACTAAAAACAGTGCTGGAATTAACTCATTCTCGCATTGTTTCTAGTTATATTTTTCGTTTTGTGGTAGTCAGCACTGACATTCGATCCTATAAAATTTCAACACACGTCAATTGTCAATATAATATAATCTGGATGTAGTGAAATAATTGTTGAGAGGAAAATTTTATTTTCATTAAATAATAAGGTACTAGATATTTCCTTCTTGCTAATTTTGAATCATTCCTGTTATTAGGAAACTATTTTAGATCTGATCTCCATGCTCTACGTATGATTCAAATTCCGTAATCTGCCAACTTTCGTAACAGTAGCACCAACTGACAAGATACAATACAAAAGTCACTAGGATGTATAATCCTAATTTGCCATTGAATTTCAACAGTATTTTACAAAGCTTGACTGAAATAGAGAAAATATCGTCTAAATACTCGTTGCAGAAGGCAATTCCAACACTCATGCGTTCGAAAACTCGCGCCTTCGTCGCTCGTTTTCGAATTCCGCATTCGTGTTTTAATAGGAGCCCATTCTGCAACTTGTTTTAGATTATACTATTTTAGAAAAATTCAAAGGCCGCTCACAAAAATTGCAAAAGGCATAAACGATGAAGTGAAAAAAAGGGGGTTTGGTTTTTTGCCTGTATCTCAGAAACTATTTGAGATTTTTCAAATTTTAAAAAGGTTTCAAAAAGAAGAGGAAATTCCTCGAAAAAAGTCTCAAGTCCTGGATCTGTAGGACTAATATTTATATTTTTCCCATAGGGTTGAAAATACGCATATGAAAGGGTACTTAATCAAGTCACGCCCACTTCAGACCTTTAATGAATAAATATTATATAAATTTATTAAATATGAAAATTAAGAACTGAAAAGATTCGGTACCCTACAGCCTACAGGACAAATCAATGAACAATAATCCGTTGTCCAAAAATTTTTTTCGCGGTTTTTCAATTAGATATCCATTAGTTTATTAACAATTTTTTGTAGCACGAACATTAACATTGCAAGTGCGATCACTGTTGAACTATTAATCTGATAATTTTTGAGCGCATATTCTGGGGAACATCGCGTTATCATTTTGCCTAAATGTCTGTAATTTTCAAAAATGGTCTCAAGCAATTGGGTTCGACTCCCTGATGAAGAATTCGAGGTCAAATTTTATACTGTCCATCAGGCAACAAACCCTAAGGACGTTTGTGAAATTTTGTGGGAATCGTATGACTAGAAAATTAAAAAAAAATTATCAAATAATATTGCCACGATAACTTGAGAACGGAACAGTCACTAAGGACGTTTGTGAAATTTTGTGGGAATCGTATGACTAGAAAATTAAAAAATAATTATTAAATAATATTATTTATGTCACGATAACTTGAGAACGGAGAGAGATAGCGACTTGAAATTTTCAGGTTAGGTTGTGCATCTGAATGTGACATTTAAGTTGGTCTATAGATATAATAAGCCAAATGGTTTGGGAGTTATACCCATCTGAAATTTGGTTGTTATTTCCGCAATAACTCGAAGAATACGAAACCGATCTAATTCAAACAAGGTTATTAGTTGTAGAATGCCAACGCAAAAATTCTTGCGGAATTTTATGAGGATCGTATCACTAAAAAATTTTTAAAAAATCATTGAAAAAGAATCTATGTATCAGAAACTATTCTTCTGTCATCACTGAAATTTTGCAAGGACAATCTGAACCTAACTCGACTGCCAAATTCCAAGTTTGAACACGATCGGATCCATATTATTGAAGATCCGAGCAGCCTTGTATTAGTTCAATAGCTGGACGGGTGAACGTTGCCTCGATAACTTTCGAACGAAAGGCGATAGGGACTTGCAATTTTTAGGGTAGGTTGCGTATTCGAATGGGAGAGTTAAGTTCGGTTTTGGGTATAATCAGTCCAACGGATTCGGAGTTATACCCACCTGGAATATTATTTCCTCGATAACTCAACAAATATAGACTCGAAAAAAATGGGCTAATTGTGCCCATTCACGAACTGGAACGACGCATTTCGCACATGGAACGTTTCATGCGAAGTTCAAGTATCTAAGTTATTTTTTTCAGAAGTTATTATGTTTACGGCAGTGTCGTTGATACCTTTTTGCGAGGGGGGTTATGACTCAATATTTTATATAGGTATTATAGATTCTTAATCAGCAATGCACATAGAAACGATTGAGACGTTCATGAACATAAATCATGATATTTCTTAGGACAAAACTTCTGAAACCCAAGTATAAAGTCCTGAAAAAAACCTAACAAATATTTCTTAATCAACCACAACGTGTCAAATAGGGCCTTCTCGTTCGAAGCATGCCAAATTATAATTTTCAATTAGGCATTTCTATCCTGTAATTCTACTGACCGTTCGCCTAGGGCCTTTTTGGACCAACACCCCTATTAGAGTTGATATGAATGAGATTAGATAATCGAATAAATTGAACTATTAGCTTTATTATTCTACAATTATGGATGGACGAATTGTTAGGTTATGTTATTTTTTTTAATAGATTCGGATTATCTTCGAATAGCAGATCTTGCCAATCTGGTGCCCCGGACAGAAGAAGAATTTGCGACCTTGTAACTCAACTCACGTTCCCATTTAATAGAATTATAATTGGTTCAAGCACTGACGTGAAGTCAGGAGCTTCCTCGCGCATGTTCCATGAAATTTTGAAAAATCATATCTCCGAAAGTATTTGCTTGTTAGAGTTGTAAATGATATCAATAGATTTTGATGGTGAGACTGCATACCAAAAAAAAATTGAAATTGAAATTTGCAAAGTAAAAAAAATTTTTTTTTGTTACTCCGAAACCATCACGCCAGTTTTGCCCAATAACGAACTTAACCGAGATCGTTATCTCCCAAACCTACTCCGAAAATTTCAACTGCATAGCTGATTCTGTTCGAGAGTTATTGTAGAAACAAAATTTAAAAATTTTTGAAATTTTTTTTGCCACTTTACGGCAATGCGATCAATACAAAACTTCGTATGCATATAAAGGTCATGATTCTACAATTTGATACTAAATTTTAGATAGATCGAGTGATCGGTACCGGAAATATTAATAAAAAGTGTTTTCACTAAAAACGGCCATAACTCCACAACCGCTTAGTGGATTTCACCCGTTAACGAACACGGCCGAGATATTTAAATGCTCCAAACCTACCTTTCAAATTCCAATCCTCTAATTCCATTCGTTCGAGAGTTATCGCGCCTACGGCCGGACACAAATATTATTTGACTAAATTATATGCCGAAATTATCACTCATTTTCAAAGATCCTTTATCTTCCTTTGTTGTAGTGCCATCTAGTTTACCCTAGCGATTTCTATAATATAATTATGTTTATCCAGGTATTCGAGAATATCGAAAAAAATTAATAACTAACAACTTCCGGCCACCAAGGAGTCTCTTGGCGTGAAGCCTCATGCATATATGTCTGTGTAATCTCCTCGATCTGTTATGTTAAAGTCCATAAGGTAACATGATGCTCTCCATTGGCGTAGGTTCCATCTTTCCTTATTAAATATCAGATAACAACGAATAACTTGTCTGTTTTATATTCTGATAACTATTTCCTCTGTATCTCTATCCGTTCGGAATATAATAGGAAATGAGCGAATCCGTCAAACGCCAAAAAGTTTTCTCTAGTATCCAACACATACAAAAATCTACAATTTTCTGATTAGATCGACGCGGCTTTGGTTATTCACTAAATCGGGGACGCAGATCTCGAATCTGTAATTAGATTTTCCGTATCTCGATTAGTTTCGGAGTAATGACGAAAAAAGTCGCAATTTCTGGCTCTACCTCCGGAAAATGGACTAATCAGTCGGATTTTTCGCCATATTACCAAAATTAATCGAGATACGGAAAAACTAATCACAGATTCGGAATCTACGCCCTCGATTTAGTTAATAGCCAAAGCCGTGGCGATCTAATCGGAAAATTCTAGATTTTTGTATGGGTTAGATACTAGAGAAAACTTTTTGGCGTTTGACGGATTCACTCATTTCCTAATATTTTCCGAACGGATAGAGATACAGAGGAAATAGATACACAAATCTAAACTTCGTCCACCGACCAATAATCGGGGAAAATTTGGTTATCGAGATGTGAAAATCATAGATTTTGGACGGGAAAGAAGAATTTTTCTTCGATTCCGGGTCAAAAATATTTCTAAGTGCCGACCCAAAATTTTTTTTCATGGTATATCGATACGGAGCTCGTGTCTAATTAAATCGAGGTCGCTGATCACGAATATGCAATTAGTTTTTCCCTAAGTGGCGTACTTTGGCAAAATTTTCACTTAGAGTGAAAAAATGGAAGAAAATAGGTCAATTTTGGAACCTTACACCGCCCAAAAAAATCGGAGTAGGGTGTTGTTCAGTTTTAACGTCATATTTGGATCCTTTATCTACTGAAAAATCCAAACAGAAAATGTCCAGATCGTACGCTTCGGAAATTATGATTTTTTTCCCAAGGATCTATTTTTCGGAAAATTCTTTCCGCGATATTTCCTCGGAAATTTTTTTTAATAAATATCTGATCGTAGATTCGGAATCTACGGCCCCGAATCTATAAGAATAAGTACCCGTTTTATAGTTTTGCGTAAAAAAAATTTTCTCGAAAAATGGGATTTTTTTAAGGCTAATGTATTAAAAAATTGCCAAAATTCGACCGGTCTCCGATTTTGATGCGAATTACGTCATTCACTAATTCGGGGCCGTAGATTACGAATATATGATCGGATTTTTCATTAGAGAATTTTCCGCGGAAATATCGCGAAATGAATTTTCCGAAAAACAGACCCTTGGGAAAAAAATCATAATTTCCGAATAGTACGGCCTGGACATTTTCTGTTTGGATTATTCAGTAGATAAAGGATCCATATATGACGAAAAAAATCAACAACACCCTACTCCGATTTTTCTGGGCGGTGTAAACTTCCAAAATTGACCTCTTTTCGTCCATTTTTTCATTCTAAGTAAAAATTTTCCCAAAGTACGCTACTTAGGGAAAAACTAATTGCATATTCGTGATCAGCGACCTCGATTTAGTTAGACACGAGCTCCGTATCGACATACCATGAAAAACATTTTTTGGGTCGGCACTTAGAAATATTTTTCTCCCGGAATCGAAGGAAAATTCTTCTTTCCCGTCCGAAATCTATGATTTTCACATCTCGATAACCAATTCCCCGATTATTGGTCGGTGGACGACGTTTAGATTTATGTATCTATTTCCTCTGTATCTCTATCCGCTCGTTAAATATTAGGAATTGAGTGAATCCGTCAAACGCCAAAAAGTTTTCTCTAGTATCTAACCCATACAAAAATCTAGTATTTTCCGATTAGATCGCCACGGCTTTGGCTATTCACTAAATCGAGGGCGTAGATAATCAAAATCCACTATAAAAATGGTGAAAATTTGGCAGAGGCGGTTCGTAAAACTCGAACATTTTTGGGTCGTCGTGAAGCACCTTGTCGGACCGCAATGAAGAAATTGGTGGAAAAATTCGAACTGTTCGGACAAGTTAGTTATGTGAAGAATAAAACCCGTGCACGTCGCGCAAGAACAGCCGAGAATATTGCTGCTGTAGCCGAAAGTGTTGAAGAAAACCCAGGTTTGTCCATTCCTCGTCGTTCTTTGGAATTAGGCATTCCACAAACGTCATTACACCGTATTTTGCATAAAGATTTGGGTCTTAAGGCTTATAAAGTTCAGTTAAAACAAGAACTCAAGCCGGCCGATCATCAACAACGTCGTGTCTTTGCTGATTGGGTCGTTGAAATGCATGAAAATGATCCTGAATTCCATCGAAAAATCATCTTGAGTAATGAGGCCTATTTCCACCTCGGTGGCTTCGTCAACAAGCAAAATTGTCGCATCTGGGGCTCGGAAAACCCAAGAGTTATTGTTGAAAAGCCTCTCTATCCTCAATGTGTGACTGTTTGGTACCGTTTTTGGTCCGGCGGAGTCACCTTACTTTTTCGAAAATGAGGCTGGAGCAACAGTTACGGTGAATGGATTGTGCTATCGAGAGATGATTAATGATTTTTTATGGCCGGAATTGGATGATATTGATCTGGACAACGTTTACTTTCAACAAGACGGCGCTACGTGCCACACAAGCAACGAAACCATTGATCTTTTGCAGGAAAGTTTCCGGGCCGTGTTATCTCTCGAAGAGGTGATAACAATTGGCCACCGAGATCTTGTGATTTAACACCTTGCGACTTCTTCCTTTGGGGCCACGTGAAAGAGAAGGTCTACGCCAATAGCCCAGCGTCGATTCAAGACCTCAAAGATGGAATTCGTGAGGCTATCGAGGACATAGGGCAGCCACTTTGCGATTTGGTTATGGAAAATTTCATTAAAAGGATATGGTCCTGTAAGCGTGGTCGTGGTGGTCATTTGCCTGATGTTATTTTCCACTATTAACGGCATAGCTTCTTCTTTATAATGAAATAAACACCCGATCAGTTATATTGAAAAATGGCATTTTTCCTTGAATATCAAAATAACACCTCTTATTGGAAAACCTTTTAGTGGCTCCGAATTCAACTGCTGCGACTTGGGGACAGTCTCAGAGGTTATATCATATTGAATTCAATGGAAACGCTACACCTCTACAACTATAAAATTATGATACGCCACTGGTTCTCTAGAGATCAAAAAACATGAGGAAACCTAATATCCTCTCACATTATCTTGACGGTAGCATCAGGGAAACCCACACGCTAGACCTCGAGACACCTGAAGTTATTAACTAGCGCACTCGCGCTCCTGTTTTGCTTTCATTGTCCCTCTTTTTAAACTATTCCGAAATAGGAAAATTTTATGTTGCTTGCGAAGAAATATATTTCCGTTTTATCTTGATGCTAAATTATATCTGGAGAAAAATTAACTGCTAACGAATTAGATCTACTGAAATCTGATTGAGAATCACCTTACCAATGTGATCTTCCAAAATTTTTCGTGAATTGATTACTAGTCGATTCGTTGAGGTTTCCAATTTGGTTGAAATTACAAGAATAAAAATCGAAAATATGAAGTATAATTTGCCTAAATTTAGGACATCATCTTCATCTGTAAAAAGTATCTTGAATTCATTAAACTTGGATGAATTAAAATCAACAGAAGCGAAAGTCATAGGAATTTTGAAACGTGGAAAGGATTCTTCGGATCCTAGCAGTTTTCGAGCCTTTCCTCTTGGTCCTTTGAAAATTTTGGAAAGATTGATTATTTTTAGGATTGAATCGTCTGTAGAAGAAGTTCTACAGAATTGCAGGGAAGCTTCATGAGGGATAGGAATTGTTGTGATCAGGTTCTTGGTCTCACTACTTTTATCCAAACAGGTTTCAATAATAAAATGAAAACAGGAACAGCATTTGTGGATGAGTTGGTAGCAACTGGTTCTCCTTACTCGCTCAAGCTCTTCGAGAGCTTATGAGGGGTCTCCTTGGGGAAGACCTAGGTAAATCAGTATAATAATATAATAATAAACAATGTACAATATATGACACAGTATGGAAAATTGTGTAATCTTCAAATTTATACCCATTGAAGTGTAGAAAAATGGTTCGTTTACTGGAAAATATGCTGACAGAGAGACCGCCGTATTCACAAAGCATTCAATCTCCGTTAAGTCATAACTGAGGACATCGGTTGAGCATAGATTTGAATCGCAACCTCAGTTAACGAGAAAATTAACGTGAAACAGGCGAGATCAATAAAACAAACCTTCCTCAAGTTGAAATCAACTATCCGCCGTATTCACAAAGCATTCAATCTCCGTTAAGTCCTAACTGAGATCCTCAGTTAAGGATAAATAAGAATCGCAACCTCAGTTAACGTATGTAACGGTGCTGAAACAGGCCTCTTTCACGTTAATTTTCACTTAAACTGAGGTTGCGATTCTTCTTCATCCTTAACTGAGGACCTCAGTTAGGACTTAACGGAGATTGAACGCTTTGTGAATACGGCGGTATGTATTTCACCGAAAAAAAGGGACAAGAAAATACCTACAATATCTAAAGCATATGTTTGAAATATTGAACATCTGCTTCTACACATCTTTCAGGTCTTATTCTGTTTTTTAGATCTTCCAAATCAATAGCAGGGTTCTGGTGCACACTATCCTTTAAATATTTCTAGTTGAAGAAATCTAGCGGTGTTAAATCTGGAGATCTTGTAGGCAATTTTATCGGTCCATTTGAAGATAAATGGATCAGACACACGGACCGATAAGATGGCCTTCCTTTCGGGATATTTGAAAGATCGTGTGTACCAGACTCCTCCTATTGATTTGAAAGATCTAAAATACAAAATAAGGAATGCATGTAGAGCCCTTAATGTTCAGGTTTTGAGAAGTGTTACTTTCGCGTTAACTAGCACACCAACCTGAAAGATGTGTAGAAGTATATGTTTGACATCTCGAACATATGCTTTAGATATTATAGGTATTATTTTCCCCCCTCTCTTTATGTAATTTTTGTTTCTTTTACTATTAATTCTTTGTTTAATGTTCGGTAAAATACATAGTTGATTTCAACTTGAGTAAGGTTTTTTTTATTGGTGAAGATTATTGATTTCAGAATCAAGATTACATAAAATATCGTAGCCTACTGCAATTATTTCAATTTGAAATTTAAATTGACGTTTTCTCCATCAAATCAAATGTAAAATACTAATACAAATACCGTCCTAAGTCCTAACTGAGGTCCTCAGTTAAGGATCAATTTGAATCGCAACCTCAGTTATCATGAAATTTTACGTGAAACAGGCCTGTTTCACCACCGTTAAATACGTTAACTGAGGTTGCGATTCAAATTTAACCGAGGACCTCAGTTAGGACATAACGGAGATTGAATGCTTTGTGAACATTAGGAATATTTACAAAATGTCAAAGGGTGAAGTTCCTAAGGTTTTTGTTAAAATATGATAAAGAAAAAGTAGATAGTCATTCACTGGATAAGAAAATCAGAGGTAGTAAAGATTTAGGATTGTTTATTGAATCATGTTTAGTATCAAAATTGGAATTATAATATTTTAGAGAAATTTGATAGAGATAAATTTCTCATGAAGACAGACATGATTAGAAAAATTGGTTCAAGCACTGACGGAAGTCAGAAGCTTTTGCGCGTATGTTCTATTGTCCATTCTTCTGTATTGGACACCCTTATTCGAATTTTTTCAAATTTTCTAGGGGTACGGTTCTTACAAAATTTTAAACACGTCTTTATGATGATTTTCTACTACTAGTTACCAAGCTTCAATTCGATCGAATATTTATTTTTTGAGTTATCAAGGAAATAATATTCCAGGTGGGTATAACTCGGAAACCATTAGACCGATTATGCCCAAAAACGAACTCAACTCTCCCTTTCGGATACGCAACCTACCTCGAAAACTGCAAGTCCCTATCTGCTTTCGTTCGAAAGTTATCGAGGCAACGGTCACCCATCTACTGAACTCACACAAGGAAACTTGGCAGTAGAGTTAGGTTCTAAAGGCTCTTGCAAAATTTCAGCAATTTCAGACTAATAGTTACTGATATATTGAATTTTTTTTTAAATTTTCAATCATTTTTTAAAAATTTTCTACAAATACTATCCTCACGAAATTTTGCAAGAATTTTCGCGTTGGCATTCTACAACTAATAACCATGTTTGAATTCAATCGGTTTAGTATTTTTCGAGTTAATGAGGAACAAAAAACAACCAAATTTCAGATGGCTATAACTCTAAAACCGTTTGTGCCGATTATGCTCCGATTATGCTCATAAACAAACTCAAATGTCGCATTCAGATGCACAACCTAACCTGAAATCTTATCTCTTTCCGTTCTCAGGTTATCGTGACAACAAAAATATTTTTTAATAATTTTTTAATTATTTTCTAGCGATACGATTCTCACAAAACTTCACAAACGTGACTAGGTTTATCGTGGCAACGGCCGGACGGCCGGCCGGACAGAATCATTTTTGACCTCGAATTCTTCATTGGGGAGTTTAAGCAAATCGTTTGAGATCATTTTCGTCAAAAAATTCGAAAGTTACAGACATTTGGGCAAAATGTTAACGCGATGTTCCCCAGAACATACGCGCAAAAAGTAAAGAGTACCGAGTAGCTCATGGAAATGCCAAATTTGACCTAAGAATAAATTCTATTTTTGATTATACTGTTTCCTGCGAGTTTAATTTATTCCATAGAAAGATTAAGTACTTTCAAATTAATATGCTACCCATAATACCTAGCCCGTTTCTGAGTCCTGTATTTCTTAAATAAAGCCTCAAAAACAAAGTGAGGGTGCACATTAACACTTTGTCCTCTATAAATTGAAATTTAATTGACGCCCATTCACAGTTACCAAAACACTATATTATTTCCATTAATATTATCCCCTTTTACGATGCAATGTGGAGAACGAAATTCTTCATTGAATGGTTTCTTTCTGGGTTTTCTCTCCCAAACTCTAAGAAATATCTATAAAATAAAAAATTAATTATTTTGTGATTTGCTTCTGCGGAAGAAACACAAGATATTTGTCAGAAGCAATCAATTGAACAATGTTGCCTAACAAATAACAACGAAACAACATCAACGAAGAAACAACTATATCGTAACGTTTCGGAGTCTATATCAGACTCCTTCTTCAGACGCTTAACGAAAATCTCTTCAAAACTATTTTGTTGATTGTTAATCTGAGATTCGAGAATTGTCACATTGACAGTATTTGAAAATCATAGCTAACATAGTTTTACTTTGTATAGAAATTTCCAAGTTACACCTCCTTTTTCAATAAATTCAGCCAAATATTGTCAATACCAATTGAGCAATTTGCAAAATTGCATTCTCTGTTCCATAAAATACAAGTTGATTCCTTAAGTTTCCTTTTAATATAATCAGTTTCTGTCATCAGAATCCTTGTATTACTCCAATCCATCATGTGATCTCCTTGGATTGTACATACATGTTCTGCTATTTTTGATTTCTGTATGTCTCTATTTCTCAAGTTATTCTTATGCTCTGACTTTCTTACTTCTAGTGGTCTTGATGTTCCTCCTGTGTATGATTTACCACAAATACAAGGAATAATGTATACACAGTTTTTTGATTTTTGTTTTTCATTAATGGGTTTTGTGTTCGTTAATAAATACCTGAGATCATTTTGTGTTTTGAAGGTGGTTCTTATATTGAAGTTAGAACCGATTCTTCTGATTTTTTCGGAAAGGCCACGAACATAAGGGATCACATTCAGCATATTGGGTTGCTGTTCTTGTTGATTATTCTGTTGTACTTGATTATTTGCTCTTCTATGTAAATTCATGATTGATGTATTTATGAATTGTCTAGGATATCCATTATCTTCAAGAACTTTTTTGATGAAGTCAATTTCTTTATTTCGAATTTCAAGAGTAGAACAAATAAGGTTAGCTCTATCGTAAAGTGTTTTAATAACACCTCTTTTTACGCTAAGTTGATGGTTTGAATAGAAATTTAAATATCATTCAATGATATATATACTTCCCACAGTATACTTTAATGATTATCGAAATTCTTCACTGGAATTCGCGAAAAAATGTCCCCAACCATCCTTGGGGGGCGTGTCCCATCTCAAGACCCGCGAGGTCCAAGACGAACTTTTTCGTCGATTAATAATGGGACCCCTGTCGCTAATTACATTAGCTATTAGGGCCCCCTGTAATTATCCGTCTTACCGCTAGGTGGCGGCGAGACGCGCAATTAAGAAAGATTAATTATTAATGGCGTAATGCTCCGTAGGCAGTCGTCTCCCCGTCACCCCCTAAGCCTGCTGACGATCTTTTACAGCTCATTTGCATTTTAGAATTGGGGAATCCATCTTGGCCGGGTTTTGTTTTAATGTCAAGACGTACACAGACGATTATTCAGGGTTTAAGGCAACCCTTTCGCGTCGTCGTCAAGATGACGCGGGGGGTAGGATCTTTAGGGTTGGCTGGTTGCTGTGTTCCACCCAGAACCCGGAATTGATGCTTCACAAGTTCAGCGGAATGGAAAACGTCGCATCGCGAGATCTCAGACAATCCTTATCTGCGATGATATTAAACTTTATCAAAGATTACCCATATTCACAACTTTCGCAATTTTGATGTAGGTACCTACTCGAAAAGGGGGATATCGAATGGTATCATCGACGAAGGAATTTCATGGAAATAGAAGAAATTCGTGGAGATAATATGGAATTTTTCCTGAGATATGGGGTTGGAAGTAATAGTGAAATAATTTAATTCCAGGGAAATTGCCTTAATTCGAAATTAATTCAGGGTCTTTATGAACTATTGTAACATCGTCGTTGGTTCTGAAACCCTCTCATTTTACTACTTGATATGCATGCTGTTCACATTTGCAATTCCTGCCACAGAATTCATAATATACGCATAACCTCACTTTCTCTTTTGTTCACGTTGAGAGTGATAAATGAGTTCCAAAATCATCGTCACTGGGATATTACTTTTCCTCCCTTCCCAGTTTGCACCAAAAATTTTCATTATACAAATTAAATTGATTTAATAGTTGATATTGGGAACTTCCAAGACGATGCCAGCGACAGGGTGGCGGGATTCGGCAACTAACCAAGCTAGTAATGAGCCGACGCATTGCACGTGTTTGAGTTTAATTGTTCGGTATTCGTCTATAAACTTTTGTTTGAAAGAAAAATTCAAGTTGAAATAGTGAATATTATGCTGCCTAATATGTCTTCGACTATTGTTGTGTGCCTCAATGCAATTCATGGGCGAAAAAAATGCCAAAATGTATAGGTTTGAGTTTTCACTTCTTACCTCCTTAAAACCAAATGTATTTATAATTATTGAAACTGCGTTAGAAGGATAACTAATAGACCGAAGAGTACTTAACCTGGAACTACATCAACATGATCTTCAAACAGAGGACAAAGAGGTACCAGAGTTGTCTCTGGTACCTCTTTGTCTCTGGAGGTACCCCGAAAGAGAAAGGAATGTGTAGATGACGTCTGCTGTGCTGAATAACCTCATTCAGAAGAAAAAATAAGCATCGCCCAAGCACTCTTGAGTTAGTTAAACAGCAATAATAATGTTAGTAGTAGACTTGGTTGTGAACATTGTTACCAGACCACCTAACACTTGTGACGTTAGTGTTATGGTTGATACATCCGATATATACGAGTGATATCTTAAACAGTGACAGTGCTTTGAAAAGTTTCATAGATATAAACAATTTTAATATTTTCAATTGAATAGAAGAGATGGTCATCAAAACTCTTGGAAACAAAACAAAAACTTTATTATACCTCAAACATTACACTTACTGTTAATAATTCTTTCACATAATATATGTGTCATATTTTGAAAAAATCATTTTAATTATTGATAACTGTTTTACAGAAGCTTTATCTGGTTCAATTTGACACTATAACCTCATAAATGAAATAGAACGTCATGCACCTGAACTTTAATCAAAACATCAGTAATATGTTTACACCTCCTCCGTGCTCCGACTTTACAAGAATATACCATACCTTCTATTCTAAGTTTACCATTCTGCACATTAATGGGCACTGGATTGAGGGCACTACTTTGTAAACATAAAGAACAAATGTCTATAAAACTGGGACCACAATTTGTTTTGTCACACATGATTACACGATCTACATTTAGAACCTCTTCTCCTTCTACAAGGATTCTAGAATTAGAAGTTGAAGCTCCTATGTACTTAAATATAAGGTAAGTTTGACAAACATACAGGAATATACTTACTGGTTGAAGTCTTTATATCAATCAAGTGCCATAAAATTAGTTATACAGGGTGAGTCTTTGACCACTGCATTAATTTTAACCAAAGATTCCTCTCATCAAATGAAACACTTTTTTCATTTGTCATTTTTCCAGATTCGGCTCAGGTAAAAAGTTACAAGCGTTTAAAGATTTCACTATGTGCTAATACACTCCCGCATATAAATTATCTATGACATTGTTGGCGGACGAGAATAAGGCATGGTAACGTGGTTTACAGCTTGATTCGGGATTCCAACGCTCAGGGACGGATCCATAAAAGTAGTGAAATTTCTGGAGTTTTCCATATTAAAACATTCAATGAAGAATATATCGAAAACGGTGCGTTTAAGGAGAAATGATGAAGAATAATATAATGTTCTAAAACGATGGAATATTCTTGAAATGACTCAAGAAAAACTGTATATGCTTTCTTTATGCTAATTTCGTTTAATTTTATGAATCCACGAGTCCATAACTAGAAAACCAGTAGAAGTAGAAAATATCTAATATTTGGAAAATATGTATCATAGTTATAGGAAACTTTACGCCAACATTAATTTTATTCGAAAAAAGGATGTCAAAGCTACAAAATAAAAACTGATATTTTTTCAAAATTTCAACAACCTGTATCTTTTTACCTGAGCTGAATTTGGAAAAATTTTGAATGAAAAAAGTGTTTCATTTGATGAGAGGAATCTTTGGTTAAAATTAATGCAGTGGTCAAAGACTCACCCTGTATTTCGTCGTCTGAGACCATTTTCTCCTCGAAATTCACTAAAACAGCAATCTGAACGAACCGATACACCTCCAGAGCGCAAAAAAAAACGAAAAAAATCCAGGAGATAAAACTTGACAGTCCGTCTCGATAATACCACGCTGCATGTCACATTAATGATCCATAAATATTTCGAATATAATTGATTATTCGCATGCCATAAATACAGGCAATTTTCAAACATTAAACTTTTTTCCGAGACGTGTACGCCTCCTCGAAAATTCAAATTGATTTTATATATTCCCCTAATAATTTACAACCAATAAAAATTATTCTCAATCAATATTCGAACAACTTCACGACGTATTTGCAGCCTCGAAACATAAATCCGACACTAATTCAAACCGCACGTCATCGGTGCAGTATTTACGGGTATATTTCAGAGGTTGTAAAACATTAGTAGCCATTAAGGCAGGTCCGCACCGGCCATGAAATATGAGCGTCGAGTTCACATTTCAAATTTAAGCGCGTCCGGTGTGTCAAAGGTGAACCAGCTAGCGGGACCGGATTCGACTTTTCGAGGTGCTCGTTTTTCGGTTTTTGGCCAGACAGATGGGACAAGTTACTACGTGTTGACACCGTCGCGCTTGTGCTGCGACTTAAATTGAGTTTAAACCATATGTTACGCTTCATTTGAGCTTTCAGGTACTTTATACCGGGTTCTTGCTGTACAGCAGGGCTCGGAATTTTTAAATTATAAATATCGTGCTCCACAAAAGTTAAGGAAGTTCAGAAATGTCGAATGTTTCCATTTTTTTGGCGCTATTATTCCTCGGCCCCAATTTCTATATATTGGCACAATATAGTTTCTATATATTGTATATTATTATACTGATCCTCCTAGGTCTTCCCGAAGGAGACCCCTCATAAGCTCTCGAAGGGCAAATATAGTTTCTATATATTGGCACAATATAGTTTTTATATATTGGCACAATATAGTTTCTATATATTGGACTAATATAGTTTCTATATATTGGCACAAAATAGTTTTTATATATTGGCCCAATATAGTTTCTATATATATTGGGCAAATATAGTTTCTATATATTGGCACAATATAGTTTTTATATTATTGGCACAATATAGTTTCTATATATTGGCACAATAGAGTTTTTATATATTGGCACAATATAGTTTCTATATTTTGGCCCAATATAGTTTCTATATATTGGGCAAATATAGTTTCTATAGATTGGGTCAATGCTGCTGATATTGATAACCAATATTGGGTGCTTCATTGATTCAAGCGCGTCCGAAGTGTCAAAGGTGAACCAGCTAGCGGGATCGGATTCGACTTTTCGACGTGCTCGTTTTTCGGTTTTTGGCCAGACAGATGGGACAAGTTACTACCTGTTGACACCGTCGCGCTTATGCTGCGACTTAAATTGAGTTTAAACCATATGTTACGCTTCATTTGAGCTTTCAGGAACTTTATACCGGGTTCTTGGTATACAGTAGGGCTCGGAATTTTTAAATTATAAATAGGTATCTCGCTCTACAAAAGTTAAGGAAGTTCAGACATTTCAAAAGTTTGCGTTTTTTTGGCGCTCTTGTTCTTCGGAACAGAGTGCTTATCAATTTGCCCAAATGTCTGTAGTTTTGGAATTTTTGGCTGAAAATGGTCTGAGTAGGTTGAAAAAATGAATATCCCGGTTAAGGTTCGTTATTGGGCCTGATGGTCCCGGAGTAACAAAAAAAATATTTTTTTACATTACAACTTTTGAATTCTATTTTTTTCAACATGCAGTTTCATCATAATAATCCATTGATATAATTTTCAACTCTAACAAGCTAATACTTTCGGAAATATGATTTTTCAAAATTTCAATGATATATCGTAGTCGTATGTATTCACATATTGTGAATTTTATTTGTCTGTGTTCACTGTTCATGAATGTCATCTTATCTAGCTATTAGCGGCATGTCAATTCGTACTTTGAAGTATCCGATTCTTGAATTGGTGAATATATGTATAAAATACTGTTTTGAAACTAAAAATAATATGGTTGCATATTGAATAATTTATGTATACATATTGCGGATGATGTTTCAGAAGAAGTAAATAGGAAAGAGCAACATAATGGAATCATCAAAAGAAATAACTGTTCGTTGACAACCGAGGTTAATATAACCTTTCACTTCCTTAAGTAGAGAGACATTTTCCTATATACAGTATTTTCATAATGTTGCTATCAAAAAAATTGCTGAAATATTGATCTCCATTTTTGTTTCAACTATTCTTTTCTTGATTAGGTTGATAATACAGGATGAATGTGTTAGTGTTTTGAACTATTAAATTATGAAAAGAGCATTGTATTTTATTAATATAGTTTGAACTATTCAAATAATTTGTTCGTCAGTCTATATGATTCAAATATCAGGAATAGATGGACAATCTGCTATGATTGTCTCCAGCCTTGCTCTAGACATTTCGATGATACTTTCCTTAGGTAAGTATTTCGAGTTGTGAAAGCTATGCACCGAGTGCATTCATAGATAATACATTAAGCGGTCATAAGGGTCTTTAATGAATGATTTCGTGAACCTTAAAAAAATACCCTTAAACAAAAATCATTATATTCGTTTCGTTAATCTCTGTTGCAGCGGCTCCTAAATTTATGCGAAAACGATATTATTGATGGCAATTAACACAACACGTGTACGTAATGCGAATCTCGTTTTTTATTAACATCTTCATTTACCGATTTCCTCGGTTATTCCAGAAAACAACTTCCCATTCCGGTTATCGATGTACTAGACAATGAGCGTCACGTCGCGAAACTATAATTAATAACTGCAAGCGCGTGGGCGCCGGGATGAGGACGAGAGGTCACAGGTGACATTCGCCGTACCGCCCCCCCGCAAACTGCATATTTCACTCTCGAGGACGTAGGTGGTAAATTAAAGGTTGCCGTATGCTAACAAGGATCGCATTTTTTTCCGTTTTTCGCGTTTCTCTATGGTTATTTATAACGACTATCGGAAAAATTAATTTGTACTTACAATGTAAAAGGTTTCCGGATATTCGATAATATATAAGGGTCATTCGATATGGACGCTAGTTCCTCGAATGTAAATAATGAAGTGGTGTCTGAGATATCCACTCTATCTTGTTATCAGGGCTCAACAATTGAAGTGGATAATTCTTATTGAAATATGGATAATGCGGAGTATATTTGAGTGGGAAGGTTTAACAAGGCAACCAAGGAAAAAATTCAATAAAAATGAAAATAGGTGACACCTCCGTGCCGATGCCATAGTTTGCCTCCGAATTGGAGGTCCTAGAGCTGAAGGCACAATTGGTTGCTCACTCCTGTTGTGGTGGCAACTATTTTCCATCTTTTTCTTGGTTTCTTGGTTACCCTGTCCTGAAGAAGCCAACTAGCAGAAATTTTAAATCTCTGCTTGATCACCCTGTGATCATTCTCTTATATGTGAAACTTCATGGTTCAATAAATCTTGAACTTATCGGTAGGATTAATTCGAATTTTGCAGTTTTGTCATCCTTTACGACTGCTTTCCTTGAAATTTTACTCAAATTGAGAAAACAAATAATTGTTTTAAAATTTTTCACAGCCCATAGGTCAAGCATTACAGGAATTGTTGACTCCATCGCTGGTGAATTTCGATTCATCGTATTTCTATGATCTGTGATCCGCTGAGGAAAGCTAGTTAAACAATCAAATTTGACATCAAACCTGCTCCAGTTGGTGATTTTTTCTGTTAACGAATTTAGAAATGCCTTTTCAATATTCTCGAGAAAAATATATGGATATCATTCTCATGTATGGTTTTTGTGAGTACAATTCCAGGAAATCATTAAGAGAATACTCACGAAAATACCCTAACTGCAGAATTCCCCATCATACGCTTTTCACGAGAATTTATAGAAAGCTTCTAGAGAAAGGAAATTTTGAAATGAAAGTTGATCGTACCCAAAGACAAAGTGCAAATGAAGAGAATACAATCCTAGAACTAGTGACAGAAAATCCATCTACCAGTACGCGCGGAATGAGCAAGCAGAGGAGGATGGATTGACTTGGCCTCTTCGATCCCCTGATCTGACACCGTAGGATTATTTATTTTTATGGAGAGCGCGTAAATAAGAGGTCTATGCAGTACAGATGAACAATAGGGAGCAACTGCTACAAAAAATTAATGATGATTGCGATATTATTAAATCACAACCGAATACGATTGCAGAAGCTGTGAAACAACTATATCAACGTGCTCAAAAATGTATTGAAATGGAGGGATACCATTTTGAACAATTCCTGAAATGAAAATTTTTCCATTCAATATGTTTTTGAGTTCGAATATTCGCTGTTTTTTGTTCTATTCATTATCTAGTTTGTCGATTGAAAGTTTTCTCAACTAAATTCGTTTCATTTATGACCACTTTTTTATGATTTGATATCTTAATCTGAACTCTCTACTTATACACTAGTATTCTTTTTCAGTCATAAAAATCACAATGTTCACGCACAGGCTGATCCGATATCACCGGAAATATAGGAAGTCAAAAAATTTGCTAGTCCAGTTCTGTTTTTTCAATTTAAGCGAAATTTAGGGAAGGCAGTCGTAATGGGTGACAAAACTATAGAAATCGAAATAATTTTACCTTAAGTACAAGATTTATTGAAGGTAATGTTTATTAATCACCCTGTATGACGATGCCAAGCAGAGATTTAGAATTTTTATCATAATTTGATTCTTTATGGTTACGATAACGAAAAAAATCATAATGTTCATGAACAGGGTGATCCAATATTCACGAAAATAGGAAAAGTCTAACATTTTCCCAGTCCGGATCTGATTTATTTGATTTCAGAAATATTGAAGGAAGGTGATAGGAAAGGGTGACAAAACTTCAAAATTTGAAATAATTCGGTCCATTAATTCTGGAGTTATCGAACCGTGAAATTTCACTCATAAGATGAACATCACCCTGTATATCCCAAACGAAGGCACTCAGGCGATTAAAACCTCCTGATATTAGTCCAACTTGATGACATTAATTCATGGTATCCGTTTGTCACATTCTTCCCGGGACACCCTGTATATTTATGATTACAGTTACATATATGTGAAGAAAACAATAATAATAGATTCTTTCTTAAACCAACATAACCTATATTCCGATATTGGCACCTTCTGTCACTGTCAGAGTAAACTCCAGAGTAAATCTGTCAAACCGTCAAAAACTCTACTCCGTGGAGTTAATATTCGAACACAACCCGGACTGCCTCAAGCCCCCCAGTCTTACGGTATGTATTTGACTTAATCCTGCTTGAGGAGCTTCCTTGACGAGCCCGCCACTGGTAACGTGAGTAATTTTCAAATTGTGATATTTTCAAATTTCTGCGGATCCAAAACAACATCACGATTAACCTCTGGGTATCCAAACAAAACATTTGTATCAGTTACTATCCACGCAATATCTCTTCGTAATATGCACCGAGTTACGACAAACAGTTTTCCCGGAAAAACGTAATAACATGTAATAGACATTAGTTGTTGGGCGGGCGTTGTATCATCCAATTTGGAGAATTGTTCAATTCACGTCACGATGGTCGTATAACAATAACAGAAATGAAAAAAGACACGGTCTTCAAGTCCGAAAGTACCGCACGAAATTTGCGCTAAGTATCGCCAATGACCGGTTTTTGCGGTCTTTCAATTTCGGGCCATCTTCAGTATGGCACCTTGCACGCGAGCTGAATGTTCCTCTTGTGTGAACTTTCGGACATGGACAATTTGTGAATTATCTTCCACTACACTGGGTGTTTAGTTAGCACGAAAACGTACCGTGGAAATGTGTATCGTAAGTGGCAAAAACTGTGCCATTAAATCAGATTATAGTTCCACTACTTGAAATCTCTAGTAGTACCATGATTTAAATTGGAATTCGTTGAATAATAATAAAGGGTTTTTCAATAAGAGGTGTTATTTTGATATTCAAAGAAAAATGCCATTTTCAATATAAATGATCGGATGTTTATTTCATTATGAAGAAGAAGCTATGCCGTTAATAGTGGAAAATAACATCAGACAAAGGACCACCACGACCACGCCTACAGGACGACAGGACCATATCCTTTTAATGAAATTTTCCATAACCAAATCGCAAAGTGGCTGCCCTATGTCCTCGATAGCCTCACGAAATCCATCTTTGAGGTCTTGAATCGACGCTGGGCTATTGGCGTAGCCAAAGCCCCAAAGGAAGAAGTCGCAAGGTATTAAATCACAAGATCTCGGTGGCCAATTGTGATCACCTCTTCGAGAGATAACACGGTCTGGAAACTTTTCCCGCAAAAGATCAATGATTTCGTTGCTTGTGTGGCACGTAGCGCCGTCTTGTTGAAAGTAAACGTTGTCCAGATCAATACCATCCAATTCCGGCCATAAAAAATCATTAATCATCTCTCGATAGCGCAATCCATTCCCCGTAACAGTTGCTCCAGCCTCATTTTCGAAAAAGTAAGGTCCAATGACTCCGCTGGACCATAAAGCGCACCAAACAGTCACACGTTGAGGATAGAAAGGCTTTTCAACAATAACTCTTGGGTTTTCCGAGCCCCAGATGCGACAATTTTGCTTGTTGACGAAGCCACCGAGGTGGAAACGAAGCCACCGAGGTTTTGCGATGGAATTCCGGATCATTTTCATGCATTTCAACGACCCAATCAGCAAAGATACGACGTTGTTGATGATCGGCCGGCTTTAGTTCTTGTGTTAACTGAACTTTATAAGCCTTAAGACCCAAATCTTTATGCAAAATACGGTGTAATGACGTTTGTGGAATGTCTAATTCCAAAGAACGACGAGGAATGGACAAACCTGGGTTTTCTTCAACACTTTCGGCTACAACAGCAATATTCTCGGCTGTTCTTGAGCGACATGCACGGGTTTTATTCTGCACATAACTAACTTGTCCCAACAGCTCAAATTTTTACACCAATTTCTTTATTGAGGTCCGACAAGGTGCTTCACGACGACCCAAAAATGTTCGAGTATTACGAACCGACTCTGCCAAATTTTCACCATTTTTATAGTGATTTTTAATAATTTCAATGCGTTCTTGAAGCCTGTATCGTTCCATTTTTATTAATGGCGTAGTTTCTACTTGTCAAATGTCAAAAAATTACAGCTTCAAAAGTGACATCTACCGAAATAGCGGGCTATTCAAAATAACAACTCTTATTGGAAAACCCTTTAGTAAGATCCGAAAGTTATCGTGTTTATGGACGGACGTCCACTGATTCTGCCTGTCCCCGATTATCACCCTGTATGTTTGACACCTAGCGCCTCACCCCTCCGGATCAACGTCCGTGAGAAGAAGTTAACGACTGCCAAAACTAATGCGTCGGTCACATTCAGCACATCTCAGAGTCAATAACCACCCGGTTATTGGCGTCACTTTACGGCAATATGCCAAAGGGGTTCCTCTCACGAACTCTCCGGATAAATTAGTGGGGACGGCGTCGATACCGTGAGACTGCCGGTCGGGGGACACGGTAGTCGCTCGTTGCGGCCCCCCCGCGGTGTTGACAAATGTCCTCGTCGATGTGCACGATACCTACGATACAAGGGGGAAAGAAGGTTATTCTGTGGACGCTGGCCGGTGTCGGAATCATGCACGAGGGCGTTGGGAGTCTGGTACAGCCATAGGCCGAAGGTTCAATTTTTGGCGCTCTTGTTCCTCCGAACAATTTGCCCAAATGTCTGTAATTTTCGAATTTTTTTGATGAACATGGTATTAAAAGATTTGGTTCGACTCACTGATCTAGAATCCATGGTCCAAATCGATTCTGTCCGGCCGGTCGTAGACACGATAACTCTCGAACAGAATGACCTAGACAGTTGAAATTTTCAGAGTAGGTTTGTGAAATAAATATCTCAGTTACGTTCGTTATTGGGCAAAATCGGCTTGATGGTTTCGGAGAAACGAAAAAAAATATTTTTATTATTATCATTTTCAACTCCAACAGGCAAATAATTTCGGAGATATGAATTTTCAAAATTTAAATAATAAATCGTACTTCTATGTTTTCACAGAATGCTATAATTATTCTATCTATGAATTATTATATGATATGTGTTCATACATGTCATCTTATTTTCCTATAAAAGACATGTCAAATTTATTTGTGATTCGTTACTCTTGATATAAAATAGCCCTCCCATTCTAAAAAACAAAGTATGATTGAATGCAAAATAACCAATGAAATAACCTCAGCTATCGTATTTTGGTGATAATATAATGCCCTTGGATAATATATATGATGATGGAAATACAGGGCGAGTCTTTACGGTGTACATTAATTTTAACCATAGATTCTTATCGTCAAATCAAACACTTTTTCATTTACCATTTTTCCAAATTCGGCGGATGTAAAAAGATCCAGGCTGTTGAAATTTCGAAAGAAAAATCAGATTTTATTTTGTAGCTGTGACATCCTTTTTTCGAATGAAATGAATATCGGTGTGAAGTTTCCTACAATTAGGATACATATTTTCCAAATATTAGTTATTTCCTACTTCTACTGGTTTTCTAGTTATAGACTCGTGGATTCATAAAACTAAACGAAATTAGCATAAAGAAAGCAGATAAAGTTTTTCTTGAGTCCTTTCAATAATATTCAATCGTTTTTGAACATGAATTTTTCTTCATAATTTCTCCTTAAACGCACCGTTTTCGGGATATTCTTCATTGCATGTTATAAAATGGGAAACTCCAGAAATTTCACTACTTTTATGGATCCGGCCCTGAGCGTTGGTATCCCGAATCAAGCGGTAAACCACGTTACCATACCACGAGCCGAATCTGGAAAAATGGCAAATGAAAAACTGTTTTATTTGATTAGAGGAATCTATGGTTAAAATGAATGTACAACTTTAAAACTCACCCTGTATATACTTTGGTAAGTTAATCAAATTGTGTTAAGAATATTACCAGTCAAAACAAAACTGGAATATTGGAACTGGAATATATTGGCTAAGTTTCAATTGATATACTATCATTTTCAGAGTATTCCACATATTCGTCGTCGTTTATGCTCACGTGTTACCGGAACACCCCTCAATGGACGTCTAGAAGCCAGGTTAATCTCCCCCAAACGACGTCGGATGGTTCCAATGAAAATTTCAGGACCATTGGCATTTGAAAGACGATTTCTCAGCATCCTACATGAAGAAAGAGGATATCTCCTCGCCGAAATTGTGACGAAACGGTCTTGTGTGGGTGTTGTTTTTCTTGGTCCACCAACCCTCTATGTCTTTCCTGCACCGAACCTGTCTCATTGAACCTATTCCAGAGTCGTGATATTACACTTTGCGATACTTGAAATGTTTCTTCCACAGCGACTTGAGTGAGGCCATCCTGTAGCTTACCGATAGCCCTATTAGCCTCGGCGTTTGTTAATTTACGTCTTGGCATCTTAAGAAGCTCGTGAACTTTACTAAGTTCGATATCGCTAAGAGACTGACAATAAATAAACTGCATATTGAAATGCTTAATCTTACGAATAATGTGAAAAACTGCCAAACTCAATAAAAAAGACGATCAGATGGTGAAAATATGCATTCAAATCGAATTACTAAGTTTTTGTTGACAGTTGATCATGTTTTTGATATTGTTTTTAAAATTTTACGCCCCTCAGAAGAACTTAATATGATATCCCTCACTCTTGTGGAGCAGGTTATTCCACATGAATTCTGGATAGATTCAATTTTAACTGGTGTCAGGTGTAACAAATCATTTTATCCAACGTTTTGAGTGCTTTTATAATTTCACATACAGTTAAAGTGCAAAGAAAGGTTCATTTCAACATGTTGTTTGGGGTAGAACCAATACCATCTTGATCAGGTGGTATTGGTAGAACCCAGAACATATGGTATTCGTTAACGAGTATCTTGAGGTATTATTTTGTGGTCCTCTGCTCGTGCCGATTCCATATGTAATTTTCGAATATCCGCAACCGCAAATAATTGCCCAATTTCAATATAAGTATGTAATTGAAATATGTACATCAGTTCCATGAAAAATGATATACGAAACATATGACTTTTGCCGAGTACCTCTTACTGCATCATCTGAGTGCAAATACCAAGAACGAACTGATGTAGGTATTGGTTTGTTCTAGAATTCCTTTCAATTAACGGGTGAAATTGTTATTATTGGTTGAGCTAGGCTAGATAGTCTAGTCAACCAGTGCTTTTTTGGTCCAAATTTTTGCGTATTCTCCAAAAATTATAATTGAGGTGTCATTCGATTTGGAATGGCATGTAGATAGTTTTTGAGAAAATCCTAAGGCCACTCGCTGAAATTGCAATAGTTATAAACAATTAAGTAAAAGTGAAGGGGGTTTGGCTTTTTTCCAAAAACTATCTGAGATAATATCAATTTGAAAAAAGATTCAAGAAGAGGAGGAAATTTCCTAACTGTCTCAACTTCTGGAACTAGGATTTTCCCAGAGGGTTGAAAATACTCCTGGAAACGAGAACTCCGGCTTGTGTAATTCGGACCTTTCATGAATAAATATTATTTAAACTTATTAAATATGAAAATAAAAAATTGAAAATTTTCAGGCTTCTGCTGGACAGATCAATGAACAATAAACTAGATATATTATTTGTTGTATCTAGAACCAATTCTGATCATTTAAATATCTACAAAAACCTGAAGAAAAAGTCTGACAGTGCAATTTTAGAAGCTAAAATAGAATTCTATGGTAAGAAAATAACTTCATCTCAAGATAGGTCAAGGAATACTTGGAATGTTGTTCGACATATTACTGGTAGGTCAAGCGTAAAGGGTTCTCAGTTCAAGGGAAATGTTTCTCAGGTGGTTGAAGAGTTGAATGAACATTTTGTCAAGGTAGCACCTAGATTGGTTTCTGTATTACCGAAGTCCTCCGGAAGAGAACTGCATCGCCGGGAAAAATCTTTTTCTATGTTTGAGGTTCAGGAATCTGAGATTTATCATGCTGTCAGATCATTGAAAAGTAAGAAATCTTTTGGACATGATCAAATTCCGATGAATGTATTGAAAAGTTGCATAAATTATATCGTCAAGTCACTTTGCTATGTTATGAACCTTTCTTATCAGTCCGGAGTTTTCCCTGATGATCTGAAGGTTGCAATAGTAAAACCTCTGTTCAAAAAAGGTTCCACTCAGGATTTTGAAAATCACAGACCAATAAGTTTACTGTCATCATTTTCAAAGATATTCAAGAAGTTCTTGCAAACCGGTTATAGAAGTTCTTCCGTAAATTCAATATTTTTACTGATTGTCAGCATGGATTCATGAAAGGTAAAAATACAGAGTCTGCTTTGTTTGAGCTCACCTGTGGTGTCTTGGAAGCTCTTGAACGTGATAAACTGCCCATTGCTATCGCACTGGATCTAGCTAAAGCTTTTGATAGCGTTAATCATGAAATTTTACTCTATAAGCTTAGTGTTTATGGATTGAGGGATGCGCAGCAAAAATTGATTGAGAGTTATCTTCGTTATAGAAGACAAAGAGTGTTTGTTACCACTGAAGGTCATGAATACCTTTCTTCTGAAAGGATCATTGAGTTGGGAGTACCTCAGGGTAGTATTCTGGGACCGTTATTGTTCCTCATTTTCATCAATGATCTCCCGGAGATGTTTTCCACTCATATGGTGAAGATGTTGATGTTTACTGATGACACGGATATCTTGATCTCTGCACCGGATGGTACAGCTGCCGTGGAGGGATTTCGTGATGTTATGGATAATGTGAACAGATGGTGCACTGACAATCAGCTCATTATCAATAATGATAAGACACAGTGCATAATTTTCAAGACAGACAGAACGAACAAAATCTATCCGGAGTGTGTAACTTACTGCAACACTGATATACTGGTTAGTGCTTGCGTTAGATTTTTTGGAGTTCACATTGATGGCCATTTGAAATACTGTGGTCATATTGAACAGTTAAACAAAAAGTTAAGATCCGTCAATTATACGATGAGAGTTTTGAAGGGACAAGTAGAGATGGAAGTACTGAGAATAGTTTATTTTGCTATGTTCTATTCAATCCTGAGCTATGGCATTATATTTTGGGGTAGTAGTGCTGACTTGTATAGGATTATGCGTACGTAGAAATTGGCCATCAGAATTATGTTTGGGTTACGCTTTAGAGAATCGTGTCGTGGTAAATTCAGAGTGAACAATCTTCTGACTGTTTATGGATTGTATATCTATAGAATCCTGTTGTTCATGTCCAAGAACAAGTTTTATTTCGCGAAGTTCTTGAACTTGAACAATACCAGAAGGAAGCAACCTTATATGTTTCCAGCTCATTCATTGTCCTTAAGTGAGAGAATACCATACTATATGGGTATAAAACTATTTAATTGTTTACCTGTGAGTGTTCAAAGATTATATGATCATGGGTCTCTCAAGAAGGTGCTGTTTGAATTGATTTTGAACATTGAACCTTATAGTATTGAAGAATTTTATGTTGCCTGTAAAGATTTGAGGTAAATACTTTGGATAGTTTTGATTTTCGTTTTTGCTCCACATGATTTGCTATTTTTTTCTTTCTGCTGTTGTGTAAGAATGAGGAATCAATAGATTATTGTTTTTTTTTATTATTCTGAATTGTGAGCTTCACAATTCTGTATGAAATCAGGGAATATTGTAAAATGGTTATATTTGGTTTGAAAAATATGTAATGTTTATATGACTTCCATTTTAAAAAAATGTTTTCTCTGCACGATTCTAATTTTGTATTGTATTATTGTATTGTAAGGAAATATGGAAAAAATGTCTACGTGACAAAAATTTACTCTCAATCTTATCACTTCGTTCATCAAACATGCTCATACCGATGTGTCTCATTACTGCCCCAAGAGACCAGAACCAACATTCGGCCCCTCTGGCGAGCGCAACCGCGTAAGGAGGCGAAATTAATGTCCTTTGCTCGAAATCCGAACTTGAGGACGTTGTTAGTCATGTGGTCTCCCCACGTTTTACACCTCTTAAAACGTACCCTTGTGGGATACCACTCGAACGCAAAAAACAGATACTCGAGTGGCGTATCGCAGTAATGAATAAAATCAATCCCCCCGAAGGGGCGCACATGTCACTGACGGCTTAGCGGAAGCTGATGAAGTATCATTCTTGCGGTCGGACTACCACTAACCCTCACTTTCTCTCCCCAATGTTCTTTAATTTTAAATACACTGTTAAAATCTGCAATTGTTCCCCTTTTCGCGTGAAGGAGCTCCGGGATTGTTCGGGATATGAATGGGGGACGGATCGGCGGTTTCTCAGAAACTACGTTTTCTGATCTGATCATCAGAAATATCTGCGGATGATTCTCTCGGTGAAATAGTAAGGAAGGGGTTGTTTACGCTCAAGATGCATAGAATAACAAGGTGACGACACTCCCTACTAATGACCATGGAAATTTTCGTCTGAAAAACTGGAATTATCAAATCTTGTTCTACTTCACTCTGTAAACGATGATGGCGCTAGAGTCGATTTGGCAGATTCTGACAAGCGACAAAGTTTATTGTCATCCCACTGTTACTACTACTAACGAAAAAAATTGTTTCTCTTCTTTATTTTCCCTGTATATTAAGCAGGTTTTTGTTCATTGTTTGTTCACTATTGTTTTAGGTGTAAAAGTCTTAGCCTAGTAGAATCATAATTTGGTTGGCTGTTGTTCAATATAATGCTATTTAACTTGCGCATTTACGAGAAAAACATAAATGTATTATTTATGTTTTTCTCGTGAATGCTCAAGTTTTCGAAAAACTTGTCGAGATAAAAAGGTTAGTAAATGAATTGGGATTTTCGGCCATGTTTTCTAAAAATTGATTCAAGCCCTGAGGACAGGAGCTTTCTGGCGCTCTTGTTCAAACAGACAAATTATATCTCCGAAAGTATTGGTTTCTCAGAGTTGAGAATTATATCAATGTATTCTTATGATAGATAATAGTTTATTTATCAAGATTGAATGAGCAATCTGAGAATGAGAACTGCACCATATAAGAAATCAAATTAAAATACCTGAAATGAATTTGACTCTCTCTTATAGACATGTACGAGTATGAAAACAGATCATATAATAAATCATAGAATTCATAGATAGCATAATTATAGCATTCGTGAAAACATAGAAGTACGATTCATTATTGAAATTTCGAAAAATCATATCTCCGAAAGTATTAGCTTGTTGGAGTTGAAAATGATATCCATGGATTTTTATGTTGAAACTGCATCTTAAAAAAAATTATTTTGAAATTTGTAAGTAAAAAAAAAATTTTTTTTCGTTACTCCGAAACCATCTGACCTATTTTACCCAATAACGAAATTAACCGAGATATTAATCTTCCTAACCTACTCTGAAAATTTCAACTGCCTAGGATCGAATGCCAGTGGTGACTACCACAAAACGAAAAATATAACTAGTTCATTACAGCACTAAAAACAGTGCTGTAATGAACTAGTTAGGTGTATTTTTCGTTTTGTGGTAGGTAGCACTGACATTCGATCCTATCACATTTCAACATACGTCAATTGTCATTATAATATAATCTGGATATAGTGAAATAATTGTTAAGAGGAAAAGTTTTATTTTCATTAAAAAGGTACTAGAGATTTCCTTCTTGCTAATTTTGAATCATTCATGCCATTAGGAAACTATTTTAAATCTGATCTTCATGCGCCAAGTACGATTCAAATTAATATTCCGTAATCTGTCAACTTTCCTAACAGTCACACCAACTGTCAAGATACAATACAAAAATCACTAGGATGTAAAATTCGAATTTTTCATTAAATTTCAACAGTATTTTACAAAACTTGACTGAAATAGAGAAAATATCGTCTAATACTCGTTGCAGAAGGCACATCCAACATTCGAATTTCGCATTCGTGTTTGAATAGGAGCCCATTCTGCAAATTGTTTTAGAATTTACTATTCTTGAACAATTTCATTGAATTTCGAGCTACAGATGATAATAATAATAATAATAATAATAATAGGTATTTATTTTCCAAATCATCATCACAAATGACAATAAAAAGAAAACAAGTCAAGTGTGGTACAGTGACACGTCACAAACGTTCACATGCATTCTTAAATTCTAACAAGGAATAGGGTTCACAATTTACAATGAGGCGATAAATAGATTTACGGAATGATTTATAATCTGTAATGGCTCTAAGATCTCTTGGAAGAAGGTTAAATAATTTTATCGCTGAGTATACAGGGTTTCGTTCAGTAATGGACAATTTATGACATGGAAAGAAATATTCAACCCTTCTCCTAGTGTTATTTAGGTTTTTAAAATCTATGAAGTAGTGCTCGTTCTTTCGAAAAAAGAGCAGGGTTTTATATATAAAAAGACCAGGAAGGGTGAGTACATTTTGTGCTTTAAACTTGTTCCTACAGGATGCTCTATATTTCATTCGCAACATTATCCGTAATGCTGTTTTTTGGACAACAAATACGCGCTCTGCTTGTGTGCTACTTCCCCAAAAAATAAGTCCATAGCTCAGTAATGATTGGAAATTTGCATAATAAACTGTCCTTAGTGCATTTACATCAATCTGATCTCTTAAAACTTTTAAGGTATAAATTACGGAACACAGTTTAGAAATCAAGATATCACATTGCAATGTCCAGTTAAGGTTATGATCGATATTAACACCCAAAAGTTTAGTGTGCGAACTGACTTGAACTTCGCGACTTACGAGAGGAATGCTTTTAGGACATATATTAGGACATATAACATTAGATCGTGTGTTCATAAAAAATACAATGTTGGTTTTCTCTACATTTAAACTTAAGAAATTGCTAATGCACCAGTTTTGAATCAGCGACATGGATTTTTGGATGTTGCCTGACACAGATTCAACATTTTCACCCGACACCATCACATTTGCATCGTCTGCATATAAATAGGTGTCCAGTTCTTTTTGGAAGTCCACCGTCGAATCTTTGTCTTCGAGAAAGACATCTGGTAGATCGTCTATATAGACCAGAAATAGGATTGGCCCCAAAATTGTACCCTGGAAGACGCCCTCTAGAACAGCAGCCTGGCATGAGGAGAACCGGGTGTCTGCATAGTCAACCACTACAACTTGTCTTCTCTTACTTAAATAACTTTCCAGGAGTCTGAGAGGTAGTCCCCTAATTCCACATCTTTCAAGTTTTATCAGTAACTTTTCATGGTTGACACAATCGAAGGCCTTGGAGAAATCAATAAAAAGTCCCGCTGGGATCTCACCTCGCTCAAGGATGGTGGTTATTTTCCAGATCACTTCAAAGATGGCAGATTCGGTGCTTCGTCCTGGGGTGAAACCATGTTGCTTATTAGAAAGGACCTTGAATTTCTGGAAAAATTTCATTAAACGGTTAGCAAGGATTTTCTCGAAGATTTTGGCGAAAGCTGTAATAAGGCTGATTGGTCTGTAGTTAGAAAATTCATTCAAATCACCTCTCTTGTGACAGGGCTTCACGAGGGAGAGCTTGAAGGAATCGGGAAAGATTCCATTTTTAAAGAACAGTTAATAATGTAACAGAGAGGTTTCACAAAGTTCGAGATGTGGCGTTTAATGACAGTCATAGGGATGAGGTCGTGCCCAGAGCTGCTCTTGTTTTTCATGAATTTAACTGTTGACAGTAGCTCTGATTCTGTTACGTCGAATAAGTAGAGTGACTTGGTAGTTCTCCCAGAGTTCGTTTTGTAATTGTTGACTCCTGTATTCCCACAAGGTCTTGGCGGCAGACTTGTGAAAAATCTGTTGAAGGCATCAGCAACTTCCGTAAGACTACGATCTGTGCCAAAAGAAGGGAGTTTAATCTCAGGTGTTCTTTTCTTGTTTGTTATGTCCTTTACAATATTCCAGACTGCACTTGATTTATTGCTAGCTTTGTCTATGATTGACCTGTAATGGGATTGCTTGTTGTGGATAATTGCTCTGTCGTAGTAGCACTTGGCTTCTCTGTAGTAATCCAAGAATTCTGACCTATATCTAGACACCACAAAGAGGACATCTAAAAGTCTCCTCCATGATTCAATCTCAACAGTCGTCTGGCATTTTATTCTTTCACCTTGATTCACCGTCTTGAGTGGAAAAGAAACATTGTAGATCATGCCGAATATGATATGATAAAAATGTTTATAACCTCTATCTAGAAACATGATTATGTGTTAGAGATGAAAACAACGTGCAGGAGTGTATTAGCACAATGCGAAATCTTTTAACGCTTGTAACTTATTACCTGAGCTGAATCTGAAAACATTATGAACAAACAGTGTTTCACTTGATGAAAGGAATCTATGGTTAAAATTAATGTATAACTTAAAGATTCACCCTGTCATGATCATTTATAAAGATTGACATTCGCCGAGGACAGTTTAATTCCTTAAAGAACGAAGCTGCCGACAGTCAGTGAAGGACCGAAAACGCAATCGTAGGTACTAATAATAATAATAATAATAATTTTATTGTATCCTTTCAGACATTACAACATGTATAGGACGAGTCAGAGTAAAATATAATGCAACCAAAATGAGGAAATAAGGAATTGAACATGAACCCTTACCCATTAACAAAATTAAACTAATCTATATTGCTACTAAAGAATTCATTCCTATCATAGAAGCAATTTTTTAACAAAATCATCTTTATTTCTTTTTTAAAATGAAAATATCCTAGAACCTCTCTCAGGTAGATAATAGAAAAATTTTATGCTACAATACAACGGAGAGTTTTCGAATTTGGATGTTCTGTGTGATGGAATAGAGAGCATCTCTTTATGTCTGGTATTGTATTCATGATACTCAGAGCTCAAAGCAATTGAAAATATAAATACATGGAAAACTTAGGATTTTGTATTCTATAAAAAATGGTCTACAGGACTCCTGGGGTTCAAGTCCAAATAATACACTTATTATTCTTTTCTGAGCAACAAATACTGAGGTTGTGTTCGAATATTAACTAGAGTAGAGTTTTTGAAGGTTTGACAGATTTAATCTTGAGATTACTCTGACAGTGGCAGAAGGTGCCAATATAGGGAAATAGGTTATGTTGGTTTGAGAAAGAACCTATTATTATTGTTTTCTTCACATATATAATCATAAATATATAACTAATTTATTTCTTGGGATATTGGAATCCAATATCCCAAGAAATAAATTAGTCATAATAACAGGATTCAAGAATGTCAAAGTGCATAAATATAATATATTGTGAGCAGTATTAAAACTATTAAATTACCTCACAGAATATTCATAAAACAGTGAGACAAAGATACGAGATTTTCCGTCCCATGAGTTATGTGAATTTTGACAGGAGTAAAATGAACTCGGGGTCGAATACTCTGACATTTCGAACGACAGCCATGGAGTAAAATTCAACCAACCTTTCAGTTTTCGAAGGCAATTTCGTGAATATTACTCTACGGAGTTAATATCCGAACACAGCCCTGAGAATCTAGAGTACTGTCCTGGTTTCTAAGCTGGTTGCCTCCCCACGTAATCAAGATGATTGCAAGTTATATTGTATCGCTTTGATCAAGGAGATCGTGTTTTTTACGCCCGGGATATGTCATTGTTTCCTCCAATGGAAGCGTAATCTCCTCTCCTGCATCCGACCTTCTAGTCCCTTATGCCTGCGTAATGACTCAACTGATGAATTAGCGGAAAGATGTCCTCGCAATAGACTTGTCACATTCTATTGGACTACCAAGTGGGATTTAATCAGGGATATTTTGATGGTGAATTGATCGAATGAGGTGGATAAGACCCACAATCTCAAATATGGGGTTTTCAAATAGGGACAAAACAATTTTTGCGCGAATGTTCTGGGGAACATCGCGTTATCATTTTGTCCAAATGTCTGTAATTTTCGATTTTTTTGCCGGAAATGGTCTCAAACGATTGGTTTCGACTCCCCGATGAAGAATTCAGGCTCAAAGTTGGCCGGCCGGCCGTTGCCACGATAACTGAAGAACGGAAAAGATAGCGACTTGAAATTTTCAGGGTAGGTGTCGCGACCCAATACGACGGACATGTTCGTTAATGGGCATAACCGGCTCAACGGTCTCCGAGTGATAATTTTGTTTTGAACCCATACAAATCCGATCGAATTGAAACTTGGTGAGTAGTTGTAGAAAATAAACATAAGAATATTTGTGAAATTTTAAAAAAATTATTAGAAAATATTATTTATGTCACGATAATCTGAGAACGGAAAGATATAGCAGCTTGAAATTTTCAGGTTAGGTTGTGCACCTGAATGCGACATTTGAGTTTGTTTATCGGCATAATTGGCCAAACGGTTTTGGAGTTATACCCATCTGATATTCGGTTGTTATTTCCTCAATAAATCGAATTATACAAAACCGATCCAATTCAAACTTGGCTATTAGTTGTAGAATGCCAACGCGAAATTTCGTGAGGATCGTATAACTAGAAAATTTCAAAAAAATTATTGAAAAAAATTCTAATATATAAAGAAACTATTCGTCTGACATCGCTGCGAGAGCCTTCAGAACTTAACTCTACTGCCAAATTACAAGTTTGAACACGATCGGATCCATATTGTAGGAGCTCGGAGCAGCCTTGTGTGAGTTCAGTAAGCTGGATGGGCAACCGTTGACTCAATAACTTTCGAACGAAAGGAGATAGGGACTTGTAATTTTCAGGGTAGGTTGCACATATAGGAGAGTTGAGTTCGTTTTTGGGCATACAAATTTACCAAGGTAAATTCGATTATGAGTGACCAACACAGGAGAATGGACAATATAACATACGCGCAAAACCTTTTGACTTCACGTCAGTGCTTGAACCATTTTTCTGGGCACCACTTCTAACATGAATCACATTTTCCAATATCATACAAATACTACAAAGATTTCGGGTAAACTTTTCAGTAGTTAGATGGAACTACCCATGGTACAAGATGGCCCAAAATAAGAGAGTCACCTCAATAGAGTGATGTTCTGTGGTTTTATATTGAGGAATTATAAAAGAACGGAAAATGCTGCAATATCATCTACAGAAATATCTTACCGTCATATTATAGTAGACCTAGACATAGGAAATGTAAACCAATGAAAGACAAATTATAATAATATCAACCAATTTATAATCAAACCCAAAAAAATTGGAAACGGGTCTTATAATGAACATCATTTGAATACAATATTATACGTACTTATATCTTAGAACTCAAAACAGTCTCAAGTAATATCTAATTTACATCACAGACATTTGTGGTGGGTTTCACGAAGCTTCGATTAGCTCAATTGTGGATTTAATTCGATGGTTGTATCAAAAATGAACTGAAAATCGACATAGAATCGCACTAATTTGGCGATTAAGAGCTGTCAAAGCTTTGTGAAACCCACCGTAAATGAAACAGTCGTCCTGTTATTGAATTGGCCTTCAAGATCTTCTGATATCACACCATGGAATATTTTTGTGGAAATACATAATCGGCATATATTAACGACGAGTTAGGTCGACTCGGAATTCAACATTCACCATTTACCGCAGATGCTGAAGAATTTGGCAGAAAATTGGATTTCCAGATGGCACATTTGTGTCAACCGCAGCGTCCATATGTCTGAAAACAAATAGAAACACTGATAAAAGGGCCATTTTCGATTGCAAACACTAGCTAACTGTTTGCGTCTGTTTGACACCAAACTCAAGGTGTATCTGTCAAACTGCACTAAATGTCAGCTAACGGTAATATCCAGAAATTAGAAAGATGATTGATATTGATATAATTATACTGTCCAAAAGTAATATTCAGCTATTTTCTCATACGGTTTTTACCAACATTACATATTTTTGGCTAGTTCTTCACTACTCAATCTACAGGGTCTTTCATAATCGGATGCTGATTCTTAAGGGTGTGAATCATTGGGTGATTTTAAGATGAAAAGTTCATATCAACATATGTCCAGCTCTAATCAGGGTTCTTGCAATTATTCACGTTTGGAACAACGAATGTACGCAGAGATCTATAGTTTTGAGTGGTCCGCAAAGGGGAGCTTGGTTGGTTGAACGCCAGGTGTCACTTCTGTCTACTTTGTACTCGGAAGTGATTGCTGGTGTTTGATTAACCGGCTTCTGCGAAGTGTATTTTTCATCAGCGTTGAATTGTGGTAAACTGAAAATTCCTAATAAGGATGAAACCGCGGTATATTGCAATTCAACGTTGATGGAATTACACTTTGTGGATTACTCTCAACTTTGGTCCTTGCTAGTCCTATTCTCATTTATGTAGGTACTAGTGGTAAGCTTTCTCCATAAAAGCATTAAACTCTTTTTTTATACAGGGTGTTATTGATAAGTGCGACAAACTTCAGGAGTTAATTCTAATGAAAAAATAATGACAGTTTGCTATATTACTTTTCCGTAAAGGCTTCGTTTTTCGTTCGAGATATGGAAATGAAATTTGGTGGGCTTTGAGGAGTAGTTCTTGACATACAATTGAGAATTTTTTGTTCATCATTGGGGCGCATGAAGGAAATGGTCTCAATATTTTGGAAGAAAAAAATTGTACGCCACTGTCACTAAAATATAAATTTGAATTCCTCCTTCAATTTGTGACAAAAAAAATCTCAGGTTTTTTTTCGTATGGGGCACCGTTTTTATGGAAAAAAATGAAACATCTTAACGCGTATTTTCCATTTTTTTAGGCTATTTCGGAAACTGTGGTTACCAATCCGATACCTGTCAATTAGTTGTCTGATCAATAACTACTTCTCAAAGCCCACCAAATTTCATTTCCATATCTCGACCGGTTTCGGAGCAACAAATATATAGTTTTTGGCGCTCTTGTTCCTTGGAACAGAGTGCTTAGTCATTTGCCCAAATGTCTGCAATTTTGGAATTTTTGGCTGAAAATGGTCTTGAACGATTTGGTTCGACTCACTGATCAAGAATACGTGGTCGAAATCGGTTCTGTCCGGCCAGCCGTTAACACGATAACTCTCGAACGGAAAGAGCTAGACGGTTGAAATTTTCAGAGTAGGTTTAGGAGATGAATATCTCGCCCCATTGATACCATTTTTAACTCTAACATTGGTCTATTGGTTTTGGATTAATAATATTTGGCACTCTTGTTGAATCTGAATTCTTTTATGATGTTTGAATTTAATTTCTGAAGTTCTAACATAAGAATCCATTGATATAATTCTCAACTATTACCAATACTTTCGAAGATATGATTTGTCAAAGTTTTTTTTTAATGATAATTTTTGTGGCATATTTTTGTAAACGACACTTGTTTTAAATTCCTTTCACGATGCAGTTCTATCATAAGAATCCATTGATATAATTCCCAACTCTGAGAACCCAATACTTTCGGAGATATAATTTGACTGTTTGAGCAAGAGCGCCAAAAAGCTCCCGCTCACAGGGCTTGAACCAATTTTTTTAAGGGAAACTTCAACACCCCGTATCTCGGAAAAAGAAGCATTTGCGAAAAAGAGGTCACCTCCTGAAGTTTGTCGCAATTATTTAATAACACCCTGTATAGGTGATTTCTCGAATTTATGCACATGTTTGTAAATACTTTATATTTGATTTGTTTCTATAATTTTGGCAGGTGATTTTTTGGGTTTAACCTGTTTGTATCGCATTTCGATTAAATAAATGAACAAACTGTGTGAAATCAAAAAATTGTCATGTCAATTGAATTTCTCGAATTTTCATAAATATTCTCCGACTTTTCTGAGGTGTATCACTCATTCAAAACGCATCATGAAGCTCTTGACTCCTTGTCAGTGCTTGTATCATTTTCAAAGGATTTATTTTGATGAGCTCTATATTCGTTTTTAAAAAACTCGCCTTGGAAAACAGTCCGCATACGATTTTTCGCGAAATTAATTCGATGCCCTCGTAACGAGTAAATTTAAATAGGTGCGCGTTAAAAAATTAAAAAGTGTACCTGACATTAACACCACAACAACATGGAATTAAGATTTCCTCTTATCATTTATATCCCCCGTCGCGGCATGAATGAGATAACGTATGTAGTTGTCAGGAGATTTACATACCGGTTTTTATTTATGCAAAAGGATGCTGTGTGGTTGAATCTGTTGCAACCTACTCCTTCACAGGGATGATGAACTCGTCCAAGTGCCTCCTTCGTGCTTTGGGATTTTTGTTGTTTATGTATTTCGCTAGATCGAACTGTAAGAGACGAAAGGAAATTAGTGAAAAGTTTTTGATCTTTGACTCGTTAAATCATTAATTCTTGTGCCCTAGTTCTCAAGTATCTGCAATTTGTGAATTCGATTTCGATTTGACTTATACCCCTATTACACTATGTCTTTTTCATGTCTATATTTGCGCCTATTTTGATGGCTATTTGTTGGTTGAATTTCCCCCCAAATGAGTGGTACTATTACACCACGCTTTTTTCACGCTTGTTTCAGGCAGAAATTTCAGAGCTGCAAACATTAAGTTCTTGTTTTGTTCGTATATTTTTAAAACAATACCATAGTGTTTCAAGAATGTCTGAAGAGTGCAAATTCACATATACAGAAAAAAGACACTGTAATTCCAGAAAGCATACCTCCAAAAACGAAATTTTAATTACTTTGCGATACTAGGCGAAAACTTCATATAGTTAGCTTACGTCCTCAGAGTAATAAATATAAATTTATTATTGAATTTACGAAGGCTGCGATAGAATAAACTAGGTTATGTTAAGAAGACGTCAAGTCAGACAGATAAATATTGTGTTGGTAGACATGACATTTCAATAAAAAGGCTTGAAATCTCCACGATTCAGGGCGAACAAATATAACCAGTTCTATTTATTTTCAAGCCTGAAACAGTCTATGAAATAGTCCCGGGCGCATGCGTATTTCTTCAATCTTTCAGGCACAGTCAGTCAGGCTGACAAATAGGCACGAAAAAGGCATGGTGCAATAAGGGTATTATTGCTCAAAAAACAACATACAAGGTGTCCCCTACCGGAAGTGCCCAGCCTACGGGGAGATATTTAGTGGATCTGTTTGAATTTTCTTACAAAGAGATAGGGCAAATTTTTTGCGCGCATGTTCTAGGGAACAGCGAGCTACCATTTTGCCCAAATGTCTGTAATATTTGAATTTTTTGCCGAAAATAGTCTCAAGCGATTAGGTTCGACTCACTTATGAAGAATTCGAGGACAAAATTGATTTTGTCGGGCAGGTCGTTGCTACGATAACTTTCGAACGTAAAGAGATAGAAACTTGAAATTTTCAGTGTCGGTGGCGCATCTAAATGCGACGGACAAGTTTATTAATGGCATAATCGGTTCAACGGTTTCCGAGTAATAATTTTGTTTCCAACCAATACAGATAGAATCGAATCGAAACTTGGTACCTAGTTGAAGAATACCGATACAAGAAGCATGTGACATTTTGTGAGGATCGTATCACTAGAAAATTGTTGAAAAATCATTGAAAATAAGTCTATACCTCAGAAACGATTCATCCATTATCGCTGAAATTTCGCTAGGCCCTTCAAAACCTAACTTTACAGCCAATTTCCAAATTTCAACACGATTTGATACATATTTTTGGACATCCGAGCAACCTTGCTTGAGTTCACTAGCAGGACGGTTGACCGTAGCCACGACAACTTTTGAAGCGAAAGAGAAAGCGACTTGCAATTTTCAGCGTAGTTTGCGCATCCAGATGGGACAGTTCAGTTCGTTGTTGGGCATAATCGGCCGAACTGTTCCAGAGTTATATCCATCTGAAATTGTGTTGGTTTTTCTGCCCCAACTCAAAAATTCGAATCCAATCCAAGTAAAAGTCGGTAATTACTTTATGCGAGGAACAGCGTGCTATCATTCTGCTACAATAATGTCTGCACTTTTCGAATTTTTTTCCGAAAATGGTCTCAAACGATTGGGTTCGACTAACTGATGAATAATCCGAGGTTCCATTCTTACAAATACAGTTTCACGTTCTTTCTTGAAAAAGTTTACAGTTTTTGAGAAAAAAAATTATTTATCAACAGATAATATGCCTGAGTCATAGAGGCTGGAATTATTCTCGAGCTTACATTTATCCATCAAGCGGATGTCAAGTTGACATTTTTATTGAGAACTGTAAATATTGAAAGAAATTTAACAAAATAATCCATTCAGCCTCTAGGACTTACGCTATCATGATAATATTTTTTTTCTTGAAAACCATGAATTTTAGCGACAAATTATAGGAGATCCTGTTCATTAAGAATGGATCATGTAAAATATGAATATGGAAAAAAGTTTCTGGTGAAACAAGGTCTAGGGGTGGCCTTTTCTACCCCTTTCAATCATAGAGGAACACCACCAAAAACTCAGTCAGTTTTTTATTTTTAAGAAAAAAACTAAAAACTCCTTTTCGAGCGCCATCTTTAGCGGCATGTATAACGACAAACTACTGTTCCCAAGTCGCAGTGTTTAAATTCGGAGCTACTAGAACTCGGGGATCCGCGGTCTAGTTCCAGTGGAGATGGGAGTGGGTTTCTAAGAAGGGAACCTAGTAAATGGGCGCCAGGTAAATTTAAGTCTCCCAGATACCCCAGCGTAATGTAATAATTCGTAAATTCACCAAAAGAATATTCACGCTAAGAACAAACAATTTATTCCAGTAGCTTACAAGCCAGGTCCCCAATTTCCGCTTTACAATAATAATAATTTGTTTAATTGATGATAATATATGTTCAAGTCGCCTATAGCTGGTATAAGATATATATATATATATATATATATATATATATATATATATATATATATATATATATATCGAGATATGTTTCCAATAACTTGCGTGCTATTCCTATTCCTGAATGTAGTATTACGCCGATGGTCTCGCAATACTGTCCTCTTTCTTTCTATGCTAGTAGTCTGCAACCCTCGATTGGATGTCCCACAATGTTGATTACTGACCACCTTGTATATACTCGGGATCTGCAACACTGCGTTGGCTGTCTCACAGCGTTACTTATGGATCACCTTGTCTCAGCTTCACTCTTCCTGACATAAAAACCATTCTCTTCCTGACATAAAAACCCTGATGACAGAAAATAAACCATCAGTGACTCCTCTCAGATAAGGAATAAATCCCCAACACATAATAATGTTCTGGATATAGAAAGATGATTACAACCTGAATTGTTTCCACTAGAAATGACGAGAATGGAACATTTAACACATACCTGTCAATGTCGCCAAGATCGTTCACGTGGTCACCTTGGATTTGCAAAAAGGTCTTTAGATCCTCTTTCGAGACAAGCGCAAGTTACCTGTTATCTTTCCAAATCAAACCAATGTAACCCTCACTCCTTATTCGATATTTGAAACTATATCCAACTAAGAAGAAGTCAACAATTCTTACGAAGTTCCGAAAATACGCATAACCTATTGCTCCTCCGTAGAATTTCCACAAAATGGACGATCTCACTGGCGCAGACTCTCCCAAACTTTCAGACTGTCACAATGAAACAATATTGCCAACTCATTCGGCTCTTCGAATACGATAATTCTTTGTGCGTCGATTGGTACCACTGAGACCCAACCTCAAACTCAATGTCAACACAAACCACAACCTCACCGTAAGCAGAACGTAAACAAACCCGTGCCCGGGTTAAAAAAGGAACGTTACACATTTAACTAAGCAGGGGGGGGCTTAAAAAAGAATAGTTTATATGAAAGACCCATCCTTGACAAGGAATCCCCCCCTGCATTTTTTCGCAACTATTCATATACATTCTCCATAATGAATCACCTAATCAATTCTTCCCTGGATAGCCCAATATGCACTTTGCTCTTTAAATCAAAAGGTAGTTCATTGAAGAGGGCTTGGGATTTGGGTGCATTGGAGGTTTGGGTGCTTGGTGGTTTGGGTGCACCAACTATGGTGTATAAATAGACGTGAAGGCATCGTGCCAATATTTGTTTAAGAATGCTAATTATTCTCATAATATATATAAACCCAGCGATCGAGCATCCTCCAATTGCCACCTCTTTGTTGCCGAATCTCAACAGTCGACGACTTCCACAAACAAATCTCATAACCTTGATTACATGCAGAGGAGGCAGGTCGGCGGAGGGGACGCAAAGCAAAAGCCATGGCGTTCTTAAAAGGAAGAAACTTTCTAATTACAACAAGTTTTCTGATTAATCACAGTAATTAATTAGTCCCGCAGAGTGCAGTTTCGAGAAAGAACGGGGAGGGCGTACAGCGGCGCTTTTTCGACGTCACTCGCCGGCGTCGCTTTAGTTTTATTATTGATGTTTCTTCTTGCGCACCAGATCTCGCTGGTCTTGTGTTACGCCGACCGGGATGAATTTCGGCTTTTCCAATTCGACCGTGAGAAATTGGCGAAAATTCGCGGAAGTTGGAATTATAAATTCGGGAAACTCTTCGGCGATAAGTTTCTGTCATCTGCGCCCAGATTGAGGCGGGCTAGAGATGAAAGCTGTCTGTGGAGTTGTCTACTCGCTACAAACCACAAATATAGGGTGATCCTTCCTTTGAATCCGCGTCTACAAATCTATGGAATCCAGGATTTTTCATATACTTACAATACTTACATACTATCAGGAAAGTACCGGTAATTGATCATTTGAATGATCTGCTTAATGGATTTTTGGAAATGCTTTTACGCGCTCTTGTAGCGCGTTGTAACGGGTCCGCCATCTAACGTTTTTTTTTTCAACTAGTGCATATTTCGTATGGTAACACTCAGCTCATGTCTGATTTGACAGATAATTAGTTTTATCCTTCCGTTGAACGAATACGGTTGTGTATACGCTGGAACAACGCTGGGAAATATTGCGACATTACATACTTTGAAAATCATGGTAATGTTGCAGAATGTGTGCGAAAATTGCGTACGGATTTTGGAAGAAGAGAAGCACCGTCAGCTCCGTATGTTCGTTATCTTGTGAAAAAAGTGAAAGAAACTGGCAAACTCATCGATAAAACAAAGCGTGAAAAGCCAAAAACAGTGCGTACACCCGAGAATATTGCTGCTGTGGCACAAAGTGTGCGTGAAGCGCCATGAACATCAATTCACCGTCGTTCTCAAGAATTGAACATTCCGGAGACATCATTGAGATGAATTTTGCATAAAGACCTTGGTATGACGCCATACAAAGTCCAATTGGTTCAGGAGTTGAAGCCAACTGACCATCCAATGCGTTTTCGCTTCGCTAAGTGGGCCTACGATCGACTTACAGAAGATGCCGATTTTGCCAAAAATCTTTCAGATGATCTTTTCAGATTAAGCTCATTTTTATCTTGGCGGGTATCTAAACAAGCTGAATTATCGTATTTGGGGCACAGAAAATCCGTACGCATACATTGGAAAGCCGATACACCCAAAACGGGTCACTGTTTGGTGCGGATTGAGCAAGGAGTGGACGTTACGTTACAGTCAATGGCGATCGTTATCGGGCCATGTTGAATGAATTTTTGTTCACAAAAATTGAAGAGGAGGATATTGGCAACATTTGCCACACAGCCGAAGCTACACTCGATGTTTTGCGTCCTGTTTTTGATTATCAGCCGCAGAGCGGATCACCGTTGGACTATTATTTGTGGGGTGCAGTCAAAGATAAGTGTTACGCCAACAAGCCAGAGACAATTGACGCTTTAAAGGACAATATTCGTGAAGCCATTGGTGAAATACAGCTGCACAAAATCGATAATGTGCTTAAAAATTGGACAGATCGTATAGGCTACTGCATGGCCAGCCGAGGTAGCCATTTGAATGAAATTATTTCCCATTATTAACCGGAAGGATTGTACTTTCAAATAAAAAAAGGAATTTGAGAAAATATTCAGTATTTTTTTTATTGCATTTAAAAAAAAAAAGTTATTTAGCGGACCCTTTATATATTGTATATTGTTGTAGAGGGTAACGTTGCACTGCGACTTTAAGGTCTATTGTGCCTCCCAGTTAGAGCTGCCGATGTCATCACCGTCTACAGCTTGCCTTCCAGTTCCAGAGTTCTGATGAACTCCAGTATCTGGAATGGCTTCAAGGAGGCTACGTCTTCGCTCCTGCAAATTTCTTGCCTAAAGTATTTTTGGCGTTGGTTTGAGATGGCGAGGCATTCCGTAATCAGGTGATCAGGAATTTCATCGTCCACTCAACAGAATCTGCACTCATCAGTTTCTGCTAGCCCTGATCTCATCACATGCTTCCTAAGGCAGAATTAGAATCCATTGATATCATTCCCAACTCTGTAAAACCAATACTTTCGGAGATATGATTTGTCAAGTTTGAATAATTGCTGAGATAATTACTCGCTAGTAGCTTGACAAGAGCGCCAAATTCCCTGTCCACAGAGGTCTCCCACTTTTGTTTTCTTCTTCAACAAGTTACCAAGTTTCAATACGTAATAATGAAAAATGGCGATACCGTTGTTAAAAAAAATCAACAAGTTAAGAGCGTTCCTGCTAATCGGGTCCTTCCTGAATGGCTTCGTATAATAAATATACTTAGGGCCGATATATTCACCTATCTGTAAACTGTCAAGTAGCCTTACCGAAAGGAAAGTATTCTTTAAATGTTTATTCACCTCTCAGTTGCACAAAGTGATCTGCAAATATGGGAAACATCTGTGCAATATGAATAGGTTTTATTACTTTAAAGAGGGGTAGTAAATTTAACGACCACGTAGTTAACGAATACTTTACGGAGAGGTTGAATAAATCGGCCCTTATGCATATATTTCACAAATCAAATAGACCCCAGGGGGTTCATTGATCTGCCGAGAAAGCAAGAGCAGACGCGTTTCTGGCTTCTTGGCCTTCATCAGTACCCTGTAGCTTTCCCAACAAATTCAACTAAACTGACCCGGGTTAAGCCTTTCAGAGCCGGCTTGGTCGCTAAACAGCGTTCATGGCCATTGAGAAGATACTATCTGAGCTCTGCGGGACTCGTTCTTGATTTAATATCGAGTGAATGGTGGCATATGATTTCACGCTTCAAATATTCACTGGTGGGGAGAGGCTGATTTCCGTGTTTCGTTTCATAGGTGGCGTGGGCGATTATAATGATCGACCAAGCCGGCTCTGAAAGGCTTAACCCGGGTCAGTTTAGTTGAATTTGTTGGGAAAGCTACAGGGTACTGATGAAGGCCAAGAAGCCAGAAACGCGTCTGCTCTTGCTTTCTCGGCAGATCAATGAACCCCCTGGGGTCTATTTGATTTGTGAAATATATGCATAAGTATATTTAATATACGAAGCCATTCATGAAGGACCCGATTAGCAGGAACGCTCTTAACTTGTTGAAGTTTCAATACGATTGGATGTGTATTGTTTGAAAACAAAATTATTACTCGGAAACAATGAAAATTTCAAGTCACTTTTCTTTCCATTCGAGTTATCGTGGCAACGACGGGCCTGTCGGACAGAATTGAATTTGACCTCGAATATTTCCTCAGTGCGTCGAACCAAATCGTTTGGGATCGTCTTTGGCGAAAAATTCAAAAATTACAGAGATTCAGGCAAAATGAAAGCACGCTGTTCCCCAGAAAATGCACGCAAAAATTAAAAATTGCTTTTCGGGAAACATCTTTAGGGGGCTGTATCCAAGCAGAGGCTGCTTGAAAAAAATTATAAAAAATGGGTTCAAGCCCTGTGGACAGGAGCTTTCTGGCGCTCTAGTTCAAACAGACATATTATATCTCCGAAAGTATTGGTTTCTAAGAGTTGGGAATTACATAAATGTATTCTTATGATAAAACTGCATCATAAAGGAAATTCAATTCAGATAATAGTTTATTTATCAAGATTAAATGAGCAATCTGAGAATGAGAACTGGACCATGGAAGAAATCAAATTAAAATAGCTGAAATGAATTTGACTCTCTCTTATAGAACAGGATGACATGTACGAGTATGAACACAAATCATAAAAATAAAGCTTAGATGAATAATTATAACATTCTGTGAAAACATAGAAGTACGATTCATTATTGAAATTTCGAAAAATCATATCACCGAAAGTATTAGCTTGTTGGGGTTGAAAATGATATCAATGGATTTTTATGGTGCATCTTAAATAAAAATTGAATTTGAAATTTGTTACTCAACAAAAATTTTTTTTTTCGTTACTCCGAAACCATCTGGCCCATTTTGCCCAATAACGAACCTAACCGAGATATTCATCTCCCTAACCTACTCTGAAATTTTCAACTGCCTAGCTCATTCCGTTCGAGAGTTATTGTAGAAAACATTTTTCGAAATTTTCAAATTTTTTTTTGACTTTTTGCGGTAACCTGGTCAATACAAAACTTCACATGCGTATAAAGGTCATGACTCTACAATTTGATGCTAAATTTCAGATAGATCGAGTGATCGGTTTCGGGAATATTCATAAAAAATGTTTTTACTAAAATCGGCCATAACTCCGAAACCTCTTGATGGATTTCGCCCATTAACGAACTCGTCCGAGATATTTACGCTCCAAACCCACCTTGCAAATTTCAATCTTCGTACTCCTTTCGTTCGAGAGTTAACGTGCCTACGGCCGGCCGACCGGCCGGACAGAATCGATTTCGACCTCGGATTCTTGATCAGAGTCGAACCAAATCGTTTGAGACCATTTTCAGCCAAAATTCGAAAATTACAGACATTTGGGCAAATTGATAAGCACTCAGTTCCAAGGAACTAGTGCGCCAAAAAGACACTCCCTATTTTTGGCAAAGAATAACCTCTTGAACTTTTTCGCAACTATTTATTTACACTCTTTATATCGATCATTACGAACGAGAGCGTTAAAGTTCAAGACTAGCATCATTTCTTTCATAATTTGTGAATTTCAGGAGGGGTTATGCAATGTTTTCAGCTGCTATTATTTGAAAAAAATAATGATCCAAAAATATTTTCTTTTGTCTTTTGCGACATCAGATTTCGAGCAACCTCAAACGACAACAAAAGAATCGACCATTCTAACAAGTTGATAATTAAATCGCTTTACTTGGTAATTTAGGCATATCCAACGTTGGTTCACTTATAATTATGAGGCAGCTTTTGTTGGAAAGTATAACCTACTTCCCCGATGATTTCGAGGCCAATTATTTTGATACTCAGTGTATTTCTCAACGATCATTGTGAATGGCACTCTAAACTCTTTATCATTATCCATACACCAATACCAATAAAGTTTTGCCGCCTGTACAGTGATGCCAATAGGATGATTTTACAAAGTTTTCTCACATCGTGGCATTATTAAATGGTTTTTTATCGCAAACTCCCAAAATAGCTATAAAATAAACAAAATATTTTTGTAAATGGCTTCTGCGTTAGAAACACAAGATATTTGCTAGAACCAATGTATAGAACAATGTTGCCTAACAAACAATAACGAAATATCGTCAACGATAAAACAACTATTTGGTTACGTTTCGGAGACTACTAAAAAGTAACTACACTCTTGTCCAATACAGTTTTTCTCGTCTGACATTTGTTTCGGAATAGTATATTCTAAAACAAGTTGCAGAATGAGCTGATATTCAAACTCGAATGCGAAATTCGAAAACGAGCGACGAAGGAGCGAGTTTTCGTACGCATGAGTGTTGGAATTGCCTTCTGCAACGAGTATTAGACGATATTTTCTCTATTTCAGGCAAGTTTTGTAAAATACTGTTGAAATTTAATGAAAAATTCGGATTATACATCCTAGTGACTTTTGTATTGTATCTTGGTAGTTGCGGTGTGACTGTTACGAAAGTTGACAGATTACGGAATTCGAATTTGAAACGTACGTAGGGCATGGAGATCAGATTTAAAACAGTTTCCTAATAGCATGAATGATTCAAAATTAGCAAGAAGGAAATCTCTAGTACCATATTTTTCAATGAAAATAAAACTTTTCCTCAACAATTATTTCACTATATCCAGATTATATTGTATTGTCACTTGACGTGTGTTGAAATTTGATAGGATCGAATGTCAGTGCTGACTACCACAAAACGAAAAATATAACTAGAAACAATGCGGGAATGAGTTCATTCCAGCACTGTTTTTAGTGCTGGAATGAACCCATTACGGTACTGAAATAGAGAAACAAAGTTTCCATCTTCAAAGACGAAGTGATGTTAAAGCATGCAAACAATTTCTATAATCTATTTATTAATCCCTTAATCTTAAACCGATTAGTGAGAATAATGCATTGTTAATAGGGATTAGATAATTATTGAGTAACATATCTTTTCTCTTATATATTTCGATTCCTTCAAGTGTTCTTAAGTACAATTTATTGGAATTTTTCAACAATTTGACGGAATTTGACGCATGGGTCAAAATATCTTTTTTTTTAACGGTAAATATTGTAAACAAATTTTCGGTACGGTCATGGGTTACCCCCTTTCCCCTTTTTAGCTAATTTGTTCGTGAGCAAATTTGAACTTGAAATAAGAAAAGAACAAAAATATTTTCCAAAATTTTGGGCAAGATACGTAGATGACATTTTTGCAGTTGTTGATGTCATTGACGCCCTAATTATTTCTCTGATACTGGTATCATTTTCATCGTCCCAACTACTACATACCTTCGCCTTTTTCCTTGAAAAACTTACTGGTCGAAGTTTCTCTCATGTTCGAATGCTTAATTTTTGAAATGACCATACATCTGTAGGTATCATCACCAGTACTATTGAATTCCTTCTCAAATTGCACCCAAGCTGCAATTTTTTGTTGTTGTTTCTACATAAGGGTTTTATTTTGTACAATATGGATACAATGAGGATATTCTCTTCACACTTGGGGAAATTCGGTTCTCGCTTTTCATTTCTCAAAAAAAAATCCATAATTGTGTCGGCTTATTAATCATATCTCTGAATAGTACATATATTACCTATATCAAGGAATAAGTAAATATTTACTTTGCCCATTATTTACTAAACAAGAGTTGTTGTTGTTGCAGAAGGTATGAAAACCATACACGATACACTTTGAAAAGTTTCCAACTATCCGATATATTAAAAAAATGGGTTCAAGCCCTGTGGACAGGAGCTTTCTGGCGCTCTAGTTCAAACAGACAAATTATATCTCAGAAAGTTTTGGTTTCTCAGAGTTGGGAATTATATCAATGTATTCTTATGATAGAACTGCATCATAAAGGAAATTCAATTCAAATAATAGTTTATTTATCAAGATTAAATGAGCAATCTGAGAATGAGAACTGCACCATGGAAGAAATCAAATCAAAATAGCTGAAATGAATTTGACTCTCTCTTATAGAACAGGATGACATGTACGAGTATGAACACAGATCATATAATAAAGCTTAGATAGAATAATTATAGCATTCTGTGAAAACATAGAAGTACGATTCATTATTGAAATTTCGAAAAATCATATCTCCGGAAGTATTAGCTTGCTGGAGTTGAAAATGATATCAGTAGATTTTTATGGTGAAACTGCATCTTGAATAAAATTGAATTTGAAATTTGTTACTTAAAAAATTTTTTTTTTCGTTACTCCGAAACCATCTGGCCTATTTTGCCCAATAACGAACTTGACCGAGATAGTCATCACCCTAACCTACTCTGAAAATTTCAACTACCTAGCTCATTCCGTTCGAGAGTTATTGTAGAAATTTTTTTTTATTTTCAAAATTTTTTTTTGACTCTTTGCGGTAACCTGGTCAATGCAAAACTTCACATGCGTATAAAGGCCATGATTCTACAATTTGATGCTAAATTTCAGATAGATCGATTGATCGGTTTCGGAACTATTCATAAAAAATGTGTTTTACTAAAATCGGCCATAACTCCGAAACCGCTTGATGGATTTCGCCCATTACCGAACTCTGTTCCGAGGAACTAGAGCGCCAAAAACCATGTAAATCCAGTTTTGTTCGTTTTGTCCTAAATCCCGCAATTCACAATTGAATCACCTTCTAGTCAATTATCCACAAATTGGCAACCCCGCACCCGACATTCATCATTCTTCGTACACCGATGGCCGTAAAGTTATGCCGCGTGAAGTATGGATCAAACTCTTGAGAAAGATAGCCTCCCGATCGATTAATCTGTCCGTCCTAATGACATTAAACGAATTTATCTCGTCGTTACCTACAGTCAGATTCCCGTGAAGTGCTCACGAATCCCCGAGTGCTCAGCTCCGCGGTGTCAGATCCTTTGTCGGTATCCTGCGTCGGTCATTAGACTGTGACTCAGCAGGACGGTTTTCGGACACGTCGAAACATCGAAATGTTTGACGGCAGTTAGATTAATGTTTTCACGATATTAGTTCCGAGCCTGCAACGCCAGGTTTTCGGATCGCACCGGGTGAGTTGGCTCTTTTTCGGGGATCACATATCATTTGGTCGTTTCTATTCCATCGTGACATTTCGGAATTTCGGCCGGGACCTTTATCGTCATTATGGATGGTTCGATACGAAACGATTATGGGGAATGGCGTATGTTAAATATCGGGGTTTATTTCGGATTTTTTTTACGGGGCGGAAGCGGAAGGTAAATTTTGCAGGTTTTATAGGAACACGGAATATTTCTGTGGAAAATTATTTTTTCTCCAACCATCAAAAAATGTTGACATTTTTACTATTTTCAGGTGTGAAAGCCATCAATTCTCTTACCGTACAAAAATTTGCTCGTTGCTTAGCAACACTTTTAAATACATTTTTTTTTAATCAGTGCAAACATGAGCCAATAGTATATTGTATATGAACATAGAGAAACCTATTTACACTTACTTGATTACATCTTGAATGAAATGTTTTTTAATTAATTTTTTAAATAAAAATCAACGATCGAAGAAAAAATAGTATGAATAATTCGTGGGAATAGTATATTCTAATACAAGTTGCAGAATTGGCTCCTATTCAAACACGAATGCGAAATTGAAAACGAGCGACGAAGGTGCCAGTTTTCGAACGAATGAGTGTTGGAATAGCCTTCTGCAACGAGTATTAGACAATATTTTCTCTATTTCAGGCAAGTTTCGTAAAATACTGTTGAAATTTATAGAAAAATCCAGATTATCATCCTGGCAGTTGGTGTGACTGTTACCAAAGTTGACAGATTACGGAATTTGAATTTGAATCATACCTATGGCATGGAGATCAGATTTAAAACAGATTCCTAATGGCATTAATTATTCAAAATTAGCAAGAAGGAAATCTCTAGTACCTTATTTTTCAAAAAAAATAAATATTTTCCCTCCCAATTATTTCACTATATCCAGATTATATTATATTGATAATTGACGTGTGTTGAAATTTGATAGGATCAAATGTCAGTGCTGACTACCACAAAACGAAAAATATAACTAGAAACAATGCTGGAATGAATTCATTCCAGCACTGTTTTTAGTGCTGGAATGGACTCATTACGATACTGAAATAGAGAAAAGCATATTCCGAAACTCCTGTGTTACCAGACGAGGAGCGTAGCGACGAGTCTGGTAACATTATCACAGTCGTCTGGAAATATTATGCTTTTCCCACTAATTATACATACTATTTTTTCTTCGATCGTTGATTTATATTTAAGAAATTAATTAAAAAACATTTCATTCAAGATGTAATCAAGTAAGTTTAAATAGGTTTCTCTATGTTCATATTGAAATATAGAAGTGGTAACCATGGAAATTACTTTGTTATGACAAAAGTAAAATAAATTCCAGGTGGATTTGCTTGATTCGTTATATTTTATAAGGAATTAAAAAAGAATTAATAAACATGAACACTGATAGTGATTATTTGTTACCTTGCACGTCTCCTGAACTAGTGGAAGCCGCAAACGCGGCTGCACTTAATTTACTTCCGGCGAAATCCAGAGAGAGGTATGAACTTGCGTACCAACGCTTTATGGATTTTTGCAGAAAAAACAACAGTGGATCCTTTTCTGAGAATGTACTGATGTACAGCAACCGTATGTTGCTGACTAGGCTAAAACAATGAAATCTTCGACGTTGTGGGCACATTATTCCATGCTTCGATCAACTTTGTCTGTTAAAAACATATTTTTATCGACCAAAGTAAGTAGATATAGATAAAATAGTATTACTCAAAATACATAAAATACGAAATTTACAATTTTTGATTACCTTTTAGGTAGCTCTAATATTTGGAATAGCAGGAGCCTGTCGACGAGATGAGCTTGTCCGAATAAAAGTTCAGGATATAGAAGATTTCGGTTCAAAAATACTGGTAAAAATACCAGAAACAAAAACAAATAAACCTAGATCATTTATCATTAACGAAACCTATTTAAATGTTTATAGAAAGTACGTATCATTTAGGCCTAATGATTTTGAAAATCCTAGATTTTTTTTTAATTCAACAAGGGAAAAGGATGGAAGACAGTCATTGGTATAAATCCATTTGGAAAAATGACGCAAATTGTTGCAAGTTATTTACAGTTGCCAAATCCAACAGAATATACAGGACATTGTTTCCGAAGATCATCGGCAACACATTTGGTAGATGCTGGAGCTGATATTCTTTCTTTAAAGCGCCACGGAGGATGGAAATCTTCCAATGTGGCGGAAGAATATATTGACGAATCACTTAATAATAAAGTAGAAGTGGCTAAAAAAATATTCAACACCCCTGCCTCTACTTCAAATGAAAATGATCGAAACGAGATAAACCAAACAATTAGCCATGCAGCTTCAACGTCTATAAATTCTCGTTGCCCTCCAGTACAATTTACAAATTGTACAAAATGTACAATAAATGTAAAAATTAACAACAATTGATTTGTTTTCAAGAATATCGTTATAAATTAGATGTTTCTTTCATTTCTTTTATAACAACTTTATCAATATAAAAATTAAAACCATACTTTGTTTAATTTTATTGTAATAATCCATTTGTAACATTACCGTACGCTACAGCAGTGCGGTAAGAATATTACCGCACTGTTACTCTCTAATTGCTTAGCAACTGCCCACTATTCTGGAATGTTGAGCTTTGCGCATAGAAAACAGGTCAAAATAGTGTCACTTTTCCCACGATCGAAGAAAAAAGATATTTAGGAGCATATTTCAGGATGCCCCATTTCAAATGTCAAAATTGGGTGGCTCGAAATGGAACAGTTAAAGACTTTATGAACTGCACTGTATAAGCTTCCTCGAAAGTATGACACATCCGGACAATCGGTCGCGCTAGACAGCGTGTTTCATCAAGAATCCTAATGCATTTCCACACGTGAGTACATCAGCCGTATCTGATCAATTTGGTCAGGTGGAAACGTGCCTTTATCTGCCATCTAAGTGACAGCGACTGGATCGAAATGAACACGTGTTCTACACACTGTTCGACGGTCACGTCCATCCGCACGAAATACAAATGTACAATATCTATTATCATTATTAATCATATAATCCTTTCCGCTCTTCTATTTATGCCCCAACGCTTTGCGACACTATTCGAAAGAGAATGGCCGACAATTGCTTGAAGGTTCTAAATTATGTGCCCGCAAGTTTCTGCGGAAGAACTGGGAAGAAGCTGAGAGATGTGGATGCAGATAACTTGTTGTAGACACTTTTATCACAACCGACGATATTGGCTTGTTTACCTTTACTTCAGGTATAGTTTCAGGTATGGTTGCACAACTTTACTTATCAATTTCTATTATTGAAAGAAAGGAGCAAACTACTTATTGTTAAATTCACTAGAAATAGAAGATTTTTAAAATGCTGCCGGATAGTGAGAAACAGCTCAAAGTGGTAACAAATGGTTTGTGTTATGACATTCTCCAGTCGGCGAAACTAGAGAGCTACCCGCTTTGGGATAACGCAAAAGAAAATAAATTATTTATGTGTTCAAATACTCCGTTACTAATGCAATATTATGCAATTATATAAATACATATTATTTTTGCCGGCTACACACATTGTGTTCCGGCACTTCCGCACAAACCGCCATTTTACAATAGAGTACCGGATTTCAGCTCGATCAGCTTCGTATTTTAGCCAATACTGTGAAAATAAAATTCTCAAATGAAGTATTGTTTGCTCAATAACTCAAAAAATACAGATCCGATCGAATTTGGACTTGGTCATTAGTTGTAAAATGCCGATGCGCAAGACTATTTCTGTAATTCCGTGAGGATCGTATCAATAGAACAAAAATTATTCTTCAAAATTTTTATAATCCAGAGACTTTCTGTTAGATTTTGCTGAAATTCTGCACAAACCTTCAAGCCGCCATTTTACAATAGAGTGCGGATCTTAGCTCCATCAGCTTTGTACTTTAGGAATTACTGTGAACATAAAATTTCGAACTGGTATCTGCTTCTAAAATTTCAAATGGCTCGAAGGTTCATGCAGTATTTCTTGAGGGTGCCTGAGGCCTAAATAAACACATGCGCGCAAAATCCTGACTGCACGTCAGTGATTCTCTCCAATTTTTTATTTCTTGACATAAACAATCTATAATATCCCTAATTCCATTACATGAACGAGCGCACTAATGCTCCTATGGAGTATGCATATTCAGAAATTATCACTTCGTTCAAACGAATAATTTTTTATGTTCATTCATGTTGACCCAGTTTCACCAGCACTTGACAACTCCATTCTAGTAATGGCGAATTAATTCAATTCAAAATTGAACGTTCTATTAGTGGAGTAATAAATTATTAAATCTGTCTACTAAAAGAATTGGCATATGTCATTGATGTTCATTCGTACTCCTTTCAGGATAATGTCCATATAGCTTGTCGGAATTGACGGTGAGCACACACCATCTATGTTTGTTCAATTATATGATAGACACGTGTTTTATTCGAAATTTCATGTATTTTATTAGGACCCCATTTTTTTTGTTTGGCTAGGGAACATTTCTCATGCCACGGATAATATCCTGGCTCACACCAAGATCGGAACACCCAGTATCAACTGAACATTTAAAAAAATATTTAAACAGAGAGCTTCAACATAATTATCTAAATTTATACTGAAATTTTAAAATAGCGATGAAACTTTAAATATTAATTCACCGTGTGTAGTCCAATTCGAAACTGAATCATATAAACAATAACTTTAAGAATATAATGGTTTTCCGAAATTAGGTTAAAATATTTAGATGAAACATTCTACTTCAAAAATTCGGAGGAATATTTCCTCACGAAATTCCGCAAAAATTTGCGCGTCCGCATTCTACAACTAATTAGCATGTTTGACTTGGATCGGATCTGTATTTTTTTTGAGTTATTGAGGAAATAACAACAAAATTTCAGATGGGTATAACTCCAAAACCGTTTGGACGATCATACTTATATCAACGAATTTAACAATCCCAATCGGATGCGAATCTTACCCGGAAAATGATCGCTATCTCTTTTCGTTCACAAGTTATCGTGGTAACCATACAGAAATTGAACTCGGCCAATGCTGTATTTCTACAATATAGATATAGAATTTGGATCTGAAGGCTCTCGCTAAATTTCAGCAATATCAGACGGATAGTTAGTAGTAGATGAATAATATTTTTAAACAACTTTTTTAAAAATTTCTAGCGAAAGGATCCTCACGAAATTTCGCGAAGGTATTTGTGTCAGCACTCTACAAGTAATTATCAATTTTCAATTAGATTAGATCTGTATTGTTTGAAAATAAAATTTGTACCTTTCAACCCCCTCACGCCCCCCATTTTTTTTTCCATTAAAGGATTCTTAGGGGTTGATAGTCGTGCATGAACAAAACTGTAATGGTCAACTTTCATTAGGTGATAAATTTCATCAGGTACCATCGTCTCAAAGTAAATGAGCCAAGACAAAGTGCACATACTGAAAACCTTTTTGAACTAAGTATTTTTCAAAAAACAAAAATTTTTTCTTGAAAATTTCTGCACGCCTATAAACAAGATACAAAGACCTTGCCAAAAAAGTACCACATGAACTACTTTCCCTATTGAACAAAATTAGAGGGTTGATGGGGATGGCACAGAGTGCAACAAAAATGCATAAAAATTTGGTAAAAGTGAAACAAAAATTGACCTGTTTCAGGATTTTGTTGCCAAATATTTTTCTTCTGAGAAAATGAATTTGTTCCATAATTTTGAACTATCGAACGAGCATTGTAATTTGTTCTTTATCTAACAATAAACCATGTGTATGAAAAAAACGTTAGTGTAACGGGGTACCATAGAATTCGATATATGATACTAGAGCTTGGGGAAAAAACCTCAGCAAAAAAACATATCTGCCCGTTAGTGTTGTGATTTATGAAAATTGAAATTGTCAACAAAATATGCTGAAAAATTAAATATTGAAGGGCATCTTTTTCTTTACTATCGCTTCTTCCTTCAACAAGCAGAGAAGTTTCTCCAAAAGGTACGCCAAACTAAATCTGGAAAAGGAAAAGACAAGGAGAACAAATTAAAAATGGAATATTCTATATTTTATTAAATATTTTTGAAATTCGCTACCCATTCTAAAAAAGATTCAAAAACATTATGAATCGCCCAAAACAATCATGGGATAATTATTAACTAAATGATCTATGGTTTCCTCAGCTTCCCTGCATTCAGAACTAGGGCTCTCAACTAAGTTCCATCTGAAAAGAATGCTGTTGCAACGACCATGACCGGTTCTTAAACGATTCAGATTAGACCATATTTTCCTTGGAACATCAAACCCCGGAACTCTATTTGAGGGATCAGAAATTAAATCTTTGTTGAATAAATCGCAAAGAAATCCATTCAGACCGCCAAACTTCCTTGTCACTTTTATTCAAATTGAGAAAACAGTTGGACCATAAAGGGTTTCGTGACTTCAATCTGGGAATCTTATTGTCTGGGATGTAGGAGAGAAACGGAAATAAATTCGGAAAATAATGACATTTATTCTAATAGCTAAACCATTTTTGGTTCAAAATTTAAAAATTGTAGACATATGGACAAAATGATAGCACCCGCAAAAATATAATTTTCACATTATGTCCAGGGCTCTCAACTGGCACTAAAAATCTCGAGAATTGTTGGAGACTGAATCAATCTGTTCTAAACATCGGACGAACTGAATAAATAACCGACACTCATCGCTAATTAAATGATAAGTAGTTAAGACATTTCTTGCAAAATATTAATGGAAGAAGAAATATTCTGACACACCTGTAATTTCCTCTTTCTGAGCACCCAACATTTCTTCCAAGTTATCCCATTCCGATTTCCATACAGGAACGTATAAATTTCAGTTGGATGTGAATTCGATAAATTATAGGCCTTAATTACTTATTTATGCATAAAGTTGGACTATGTGTAATATTTATTCCACCGTCCGGTTTTTAATAACACATATAAATAATATTACATATATGCCACACACATTTTTATGCCTTGTATTTATCATGTTTTAATTCGGCATTTCAAGTATTTCGTTCACAGATGCCCTCCTGGGTGTTTTTCCTTGAATCATTTTGGAAAATATTATGGTAGCAGATAAGACGGAGGACGAAATTGTCCGATAATGATCTTTGAAGAATAATTCGGTAACGGTTACACATATTCGGAACCACAAACTTCAAAATTTTGCAATTTGGCATAATGTTGTTTGGATATTTTCTCAGAGACCTATATTTCCGAAACTATTGATGCAAAAAGTTGAAATATGGTATGTGTATAGTTATGATTTGATAGTTCATGAAAAATTCAAGAAAAAATTGGTTCAAGCGCTGTGGACAGGAGCTTTCTGGCGCTCTTGTTCAAACAGACAAATTATATCTCCGAAAGTATTGGTTTCTCAGAGTTGGGAATTATATCAATGTATTCTTATGATAGAAATGCATCATAAAGGAAATTCAATTCAAATAATAGTTCATTTATCAAGATTAAATGAGCAATCTGAGAATGAGAACTGCACCAGCCCTGTGGACAGAAGCTTTCTGGCGCTCTAGTTCAAACAGACAAATTATATCTCCGAAAGTATAGGTTTCTCAGAGTTGGGAATTATATCAATGTATTCTTATGATAGAACTGCATCATAAAGGAAATTCAATTCAAATAATAGTTTATTTATCAAGATTAAATGAGCAATCTGAGAATGAGAACTGCACCATGGAAGAAATCAAATTAAAATACTGAATTTGACTCTTTCTTATAGAACAGGATGAAATGTACGAGTATAAACACAGATCATATAATAAAGCTCAGATAGAATAATTATAGCATTCTGTGAAAACATAGAAGTACGATTCATTATTGAAATTTAGAAAAAAATCATATCTCCGAAAGTATGAGCTTGTTGGTGTTGAAAATGATATCGATGGATTTTAATAGTGAAACTGCACCTTACATAAAAATTGAATTTGAAATTTGTTGCTTAAAAAAATTTTTTTTTTTCGTTACTCCGAAACCATGTGGCCAATTCTGCCCAATAACGAACTCAACCGAGATATTCATCTCCCTAACCTACCCTGAAAATTTCAACTGCCTAGCTCATTCCGTTCCAGAGTTATCGTAAAAAAAAAAATTTAATTTTCAAAAAATTTTTTTTACACTTTGCGGTAACCTGTTCAGTACAAAACTTCACAAGCGTATAAGGGTCATGATTCTACAATTCGATGCTAAATTTCAGATAGATCGAGTGATCGGTTTCGGAAATATTCATAAAAAATGTGTTTTACTAAAATCGGCCATAACTCTGAAACCGCTTGATAGATTCCGCCCACTAACGAACTCGTCCGAGATATTCACGCTCCAAACCCACCTTGCAAATTTCAATCCTCTAACTCCTTTCGGTCGAGAGTTATCGTGCCTACGGCCGACCGGCCGGACAGAATCGATTTCGACCTCGGATTCTTGATCAGTGAGTCGAACCAAATCGTTTGAGACCATTTTCAGCCAAAAATTCGAAAATTACAGACATTTGGGCAAATTGATAAGCACTCAGTTCCGAGGAACTAGAGCGCCAAAAAATGGCGATACCGTTGTTAATAAATCAACAGGTCCAGAGCGTTCCTGCCAATCGGGTCCTTCATAAATGGCTTCGTATTATTATACTTATGCATATATTTCACAAATCAAATAGACCCCAGGGGGTTCATTGATTTGCCGAGAAAGCAAGAGCAGACGTGTTTCTGGCTTCTTGACCTTCATCAGTACTCTGTAGCTTCTCAACAAATTCAACTAAACTGACCCGGGTTAAGCCTCTCAGAGTGTATTAACAACGGTATCGCCATTTTTCACATTATTTTTGAAAACGCTAAACAGCGTTCATGGCCATTGGGAAGATACTGTCTGAGCTCTGCGGGACTCGTTCTCGATTAATATCGAGTGAATGGTGGTATATGATTTCACGCTACAAATATTCACAGGTGGGGAGAGGCTGATTTCCGTGTTTTGTCTCATAGGTGGCGTGGGCGATAAGGTACGATCGACCAAGCCGGCTCTGAGAGGCTTAACCCGGGTCAGTTTAGTTGAATTTGGTGAGAAGCTACAGAGTACTGATGAAGGCCAAGAAGCCAGAAACGCGTCTGCTCTTGCTTTCTCGGCAAATCAATGAACCCCCTGGGGTCTATTTGATTTGTGAAATATATGCATAAGTATAATAATTATACGAAGCCATTTATGAAGGACCCGATTGGCAGGAACGCTCTGGACTTGTTGATTTCTCCAAAACTCTCTGGCCAGCCCTAATCTTTGATTATGATTATATTTTTTCAATTTTGTTTGACATCTTCTGCCAAATCGACTCTAGTACTATCATCCTTTACATAGTGAAGTGGAACAGAATTTGACAAGTTTAGTTCCGTTTTTAGTACGAGAATATCAGGTATCTTGTATTCGAGAGATCGCATAATTTCCATATCATCAGTGTCACTCAAAAATGTCCCAGTATTTTGTGAATGAAACGTAGGTAACCCGGCATGTTTACTCCGGAGAGGATGAATGTCCCTATTAGAGATTATGTAAATGACATGAGACCAAGAATAGTTGCGGCATTATGGGTATTATACATTATACGAATCCGCGTCTCCTGCGGCGCACCAGCGATATCTGTCTAGGATATCTCCGAGAAATTTATGGTCCTTCTCTTCGGAATTTGTCCAAGTCTAATTTCTACTGTTTTAAATATGTTTTCTACGTGTGCTTGCCACTTGTTTTACACGGACGCCGTGGGCGGCGCACTGTCTCGATTTCAGTTATAAATGACCGTTTTTATGAGTGAGCACAAGTGACCAATGCAGGATCTCGGTAATTGATTAATACAACTTGGTGGTTTTTCGACTTGATATATAGGTGTACAAAAAATGTACAGGGTCAGGAAAACTTGATGTATCTGCTCTGTTTTCAGAAAGGAAGATATATACATTGTGAGTCTTTAAGTTGTACATCAATTTAACCATAGATTCTTATCGTTAAATGAAACGCTTTTTTGGCACTCTTGTTCCTCTGAACAGAGTGCTTATCAATTTGCCCAAATGTATGTAATTTTCGATTTTTTGGCTGAAAATGGTCTTAAACGATTTGGTTCGACACACTGATCAAGAATCCATGGTCAAAATTGATTATGTCTGGCCACGATAAACGTCCGTTTACACGATAACTCTCGAACGGAATGAGCTAGACAGTTGAAATGTTCAGAGTAGGTTTAGGAGATAAATATCTCGGTTAAGTTCGTTATTGGGCGAAATCGGCTAGGTGGTTTCGGAGTAACAAAAAAATTTTTTTTTTACATTACAAATTTTAAATTCAAGGCTAAGATTAAGATGCAGTTTCATCATAAGAATCCATTGATGTCATTCCCAACTCTTACAAACTGATACTTTCGGAGATATGATTTTTCAAAATTTCAATAATTATTCTCAATCCTATATGATTTCATAGAACACTAATTATAAATTCCTGATGTAAGTATATAAATCCAACATGAGAAGAGTCATATACCTACGTTTTGAATTTAATTACGAACATTCTTGAGAATTGACGCACAGAAGCCAAATTTAAAAAGTGGGAAAGCCCTGTGGACAGGAGCTTTGGCGCTCTTGTTCAAACTTTGACAAATCATAACTCCGAAAGTATTGGTTTCTCTGAGTTAGGAATTATATCAATGGATTCTTATTTTATTTTATGATGCAGTTCTATCATAAGATTCCATTGATGTCATTCCCAACTCTGAGAAACCAATACTTTCGGAGATATAATTTGTCAAAGTTCGAACAAGAGCACCAAAGCTCCTGTCCACAGGGCTTGAACCAATTTTTCATTTACTATTTTCCAAATTCGTCTCGGGTAAAATTATACAGGCTGTTTTTTTTTCGTAGCTTTGACATCCTTATCTCGAATGAAATGAATGTTGGTGTGAAGTTTCCTATAACAACGATACATATTTTCCCAATATTAGTTTGGTCCTACTTCTACTAGTTTTCTAGTGATTGACTCGGGGATTCATGAATCTGAACGAAATTAGCATAGAGAAAGCAGATACTTTTTTTTTGGTCATTTTAAGAATGTTCAATCCTTTTAGAATTTCTTTATAATTTCTCCTTAAACACACCGTTTTCGAGATATTCTTCATTGAATGTTATAAAATGGGAGACTCCAGAAATTTCACTACTTTTTCAAAGTCCGCCCTGAGCGTTGGATTCCCGTATCAAGCTGTAAACCACGTTATCGTGCCCTTTTCTCGTCTACCATGAATGTCATAGCTAATTTATATTAGCACATTGTGAAATCTTTAAAAGCTTATAACTTTTTAGCTAAGCCGAATTCGGAAAAATAGTAAATGAACAAAGTGTTTTATTTGATCAGAGGAATTTATGGTGAAAATCAATGTATAACTTTGAGACTCACCCTGTATATAGAGATAGAGTAGTTTTTATTCTTATTACTTCAAATTCCAAGATCGTTGTTATGTTCGGACTTTTGGATGCCCAATGGGGTGTAAATGTGAGAATGTTTGAAACAGTGATCACTGATCTGTGAAATAGATCAGATATTGAAGTCCTGCTACAAACAACTGACTCACCCTGTCTGTATAATCCAGAGAAACTATGTTTCAATGCCTGGATAATTATTGTATTTTCACCGCGCTCTTCTTCCTTAGTTTTCATAACTTGCGCAAAGTTAGATACCACATTTCTGTCGAGGTGTTTCTCTAGTAGACAAAAGCGTTTCAAAGTTTTAATCTTGTTTCAACCTCAATCCTTTGTTCTATGTTCAACGAAACATAGATCTCTCTTTTCTTCCGAAACCACGGTAGTAAAATATCTGGAACCTCAATTCGTACAGCGTTGATGACCAACGGTATTATACGGCAATACGAATTTAACGGCCATTTAATATTTGTATTCCAGACCGGCCTCCCTGTTGTGCAATCGATACGTTGGCGAGGACGTGAGCCACAAAAGACGTTGACAATGGCTTGTGTCACTCTCAGGCCCAACGAGCACTATTGTGATTATGACCGGCGATTATGCGGAAAACACTATTAATGAACATCGTTGTTGTACTCGCTGTTCTTTTGCGAACATCTCGTTGAGGTGAAAACAATGCCCGAACCACGGGATGGTTATCTAATTAAGCGGAGGTGCAGGGAAATTGGTCGATATCGTATGGATTGCGTAGTCACGTTATTCTGGAACTCCAACTTGAACTCGTGTTTTGGAATTTTTATAGCGTCAGTGGTTTAATGAACACTCATTTTTTGCAACTAGGGAATCCAATCCCGCAAATGCTGGATCCCGCAAATGCGGGATCCCGATGATATTCTGCGGGATCAACATTGCGGGGGTTTCCGTGCGGGATTTGCGGGACTCAATATTAAAATTCCGTATTCGACAATGAAAGCGCAAACGTCCCAGAAAAAGAAAAAGTACTTTTTCGTCCGCTGTGGTCACTGTGAATACGGCATAATACGATTCAATACAAACATAAGTGCCTATAAGAATAACTGTCAGTCGCTGTGGTCAGTATGAATATGACATGATACTGTTCAATACAAACATAAATGTATATATGAGAATAACTTTCATCTGCTATTGTGAAATTCATGAAAGTATGTAGAGGTTGGAGAAAAAATTGAAATATGCACCTTGGCGAAAAACTGTCTATTGCCTCGCCTGCTTGCTATCCTCGGTTCCTACTCGGATAGCAAATTGCAGGCCCGACAATAATAGACAGTCATTCGTACATAAAAAACCTCATATGCTACTACTAAAGTATGTTTTTAATTGCATGAGACCTTTTTGCGCGTATGTTCTGGGGAACATTGCGTTATCATTTTGCCCAAATGTGTGTAATTTTCGATTGTTTGCCAAAAATGGTCAACGATTGGGTTCGACTCCTCGATGAAGAATTCGAGGTCAACTTTGATTCTGTCCGGCCGGCCTTTGCCGGACAAGTTCGTTAGTTGATTTAATCGACCCAATGGATTCCGCGTTCCTGAGTTTGTTTTCAACCAATACAAATCCGATCGAATTGAAACTTGGTGAATTTTTGTAGAATAAAACCCTAAGCACGTTTGTGAAATTTCGTGAGAATCGTATTACTAGCAAATTTAAAACAAATTATTAAGAAGTATTTTTTATGTCACGATAAACTGAGAATTGAAAGAGATCGGCCAAACGGTTTTGGGGTTATACCCACCTGAAATTGGGTTGTTATTTCCTTAATAACTCGAAAAATACAAAACCGATTAAATTCAAACATAATAATAATAATAACAAACGGAATATATCTGAATATTTTGAACGAACAGCTACTGAATAAGATAAGAATAATAATGAATACCTCAATTTGCAATGGAATAAATAATAAAATCATTCACTAGCTACTATTTCGGCAGCACCGGACCAGGATCCAGATGGCAGCCATAAATTCAATCGATTTTTAAAGAAACCTTTCATATCTCATACTTATATGCCACCAAAGGAACTTCGAAATATCAAAACATTCAGAACGCATACGAACGAATTACGAGTACGAGATATCTCGTATCTCATTTCATTTCATTCAATTCTTGCTCGAGTCGAGTGATATCTCATCTGGATGCCATATGATAATCGCAGAAAATCATTCGAATGAATTCACTCACCTTTTTCAGAACATCTCGAGATATCTCGAGATATCTTATGTTTCAGATGTTTCCTTCTGAATTTAACATAAAGAAAATGCAGTTCATATTTGAAATGCCTCCAATAAATAATTTCGAGACCAAAAATTCGTTTACTTACATCAAAGTCACAAAATGGCGAATGCTCCTAGTGGGTAACTAAGGATCAATTCAGAGAATGGTGCGCGGACACTATTTGACATATATGGCCGAAATACAGTCCAAATACTGCCAAAATACAAGGAAATTGTTATACTTCAGTTTTTGCCGATAGATGCCAGCACTAGAAGTTTTACCGACATTTCAAATTAAATTAGAAGCTTTGTTCAATCATGTCTTACAAGTTGCTGAAATTAGGTATTCTAATTGTTTGGTTGTTAGTGTTCTTTTGGCGCTCTTGTTTATTTTGTTCCTGGTTTGAGTCGACAAGAATGGCAATTTGCTTGTGACTGGTAGGGTATTTAAAATTTGAACATTTGTTCGGAAAACACATTTTTCAATTGAATATACACGTTGTAGTATATATGAATAGTTGCAAAAAAATTTAGGGGATTCCTTGTCAAAGAATAAGGTTGCTCTTTCATATAACTTTTTTTGTATAAGAGCGTAATAAATATAGCTTTACAAAATTATTCATTATTGTATACCATTTCATTTATATATTATAATATTTATTCAAAATTGAGCAAGACGAGACAAGACAATTGATAACGAGACGAGAACGAGACTTAATTTTTGGGAATTGGCGGGAGCGAGACGAGATTTTTTATACTCTCGCCTACTCTAGTCTCGTGTGAAGCCCTATCCATACAATTAGGATACCTACTCACGCCGCGGACACCCTCACGTCCGAACAACTTTCGAGATTATTGGGTCAATCGAACAAGCAGTTCTCGAGTCGCGTCAGATTCGTTTTCGTACGTCCGCATAGACAAAACGACGTCGACACATCGTCGGTCCTCCATTGTTCCGGGCGCCCCGAGACAAAAGAAGGCCGGTTCCCGACGCCCGGCTATTGGTCGGGAAGCGACGGTATCGATTGCGACGCCAGCCGGACCCAATGAGCTAAAACAAGAGCGCGTCGCGGCGCTACGCCGACCCGATCTCAGAACCTACCGGGACGCCGCATGCGACGTACCGTTCCGAGGGGAGTGGAGGCCGATCTCGTTACCTGCGGGGAGCGTACGACGGGGGACGCTGACGGGGGGGTTTCCAAGGATACGTTTTTCGGTTCGATTTGTCGACGTCGAATTTGGTGGACCCGAATCGGTGCATCGACGCTCTGAATTTTCGATTTATTTGCGTCGTTTTGATCGGATAACAGCTATACAGGGTGTTACATGAGTGGTTGGCCATAACCAAGTGGTAAATACAGGCCTTTCAGAAAAATTACCTCTTTCGTGTCCAAAGACAGTTAGTTCGGAGATACAGGGTCATTAATGAATTTTAGCCCGAATTTCCGATAACTATCTTTAACTTGGGGGTCACTTTCAAGCATTCCTTAAAACGACTCATATAATTCGATTATTGTTGCAAACCGTTCCGAACCTTTTCAAACCGTTTCAAATCGTTCAATCCGAATCGTTTCACACCGTTAAAAATCATTACAAATCATCCTTTCTGAATCGTTTCAAATCGGTTCAATTCGTTCTTTCCGAATCGTTTTATTCCAAGAGACGATATATTGCGGCGTTGTCAGACTGTATTCCTGTCTATCTCTATAGAGGGCTGTATATATCGATGGTTCAAAGCACATATTGTATGTCCACTTTTTGATATCTATCTTCCGACGTTCAAAATATCACTTTACCCTAATATAACAGTCTGTGCAAATATTGTAGGTATGTCCCGAATAACGAGAAGTAAAATTTTACCTTACCCCAACATTGACAAAAAGTGGACATACAATATATATGTGCTTTAAACCATCGATATATTGTATAATGTTGTACGGGGTAACGTTGCACTGCGACCTTCAGGGCTGTTGTGCCCGCATCAGAGCTGTTGATGCCATCACCATCTACAGCTCACCTTCCACTTCCAGCTTTCTGGTGAACTCCAGTATCTGGGATGGCTTCAAGGAGGCTACGTCATCGTTCTTGTATATTTCTTGTCCAAAGCATTCCTTGCGTTTGTTTGAGATGGCGAGGCATTCCGTAATCAGGTGATCAGGAGTGTCATCGTCCTCTCAACAGAATCTACACTCGTCAGTTTCTGCTAGCCCTAATCTCATCACATGTTCCTAAGGCAGCAGTACCCTGTGAGGAAACCAGTGAGGAGGTGCAGCGTGTTCTTACTGATGTCCATATATATCTTGGATCTGACAGTGTCAAAGTTACGGATGTACTTTCTGGATTGATACATTTCTGGGAAAGATCTACTGAAAATAACTCTTATAACGACTAACGACTGTTCCCACGTTGCAGCGGTTAAATTCGGAGCTACTAGAACTCGGGTATCCGCGGTCTAGCTCCAGTGGAGTGGATTCCAAAAGGGAACCTAGTAAATGGGCGCCAGTTAAATTTAATTCTCCGAGATACCCCAGCGTAATGTAATAATTCCTAAATTGACCAAAAGAATATTCTCGCTAAAACAAACAATTTATTCCAGTAGCTTACAACCCAGGCCTTTAGATTCAATAAAATAAAACTACTATGAAACCCTGAATAAGGGTGGCGGAGATTTGTACGTATATATTTTTCCTTGATTCAAATACGCGTCACTTAAGCTCAGGCGCATCCACGTTTCTTATCTATGATCGTATATGATTACCACAAATATTTCCCCAATTTCCGTTTTACAACAACAATAATTTGTATAATTGATGATAATAAGTTCACGTCATATATAGCAGGTATAAGATATGTTTCGAAGATCTATTTCCTATAACTTGCGTGCTGGCTATCCTTATTCCTGAACATAGTATTACGCCGATGGTTTCGCAATACTGTCCTCTTTCTCTCGGTGCTCGTAGTCTGCAACCCTCGATTGGATGTCCCACAACGTTGTTTACTGACCATCTTGTATACACTCGGGATCTGCAACACTGGGTTGGCTGTCTCACAGCGTTACTTAAGTACCACCTTGTATATACTCGAACGTCACAGTTTAACTCTTCCTGACATAAAAACCTTGATAACAGGAAGTAAACCATCAGTGACTCCTCCCAGATAGGAAATACATGAATTTCACCAACACATAATAGTTTCGGTTATCAGAATATCAAACAGACCAATTATTCGTTGTTATTCAATATTTATATACATAGTACACATACCCTGATATTGTTTCTACTAGAAATGACGAGAATAGAACATTTAACACATACCTGTCAAAGTCGCCAAGATCGTTCACGTGGTCAACTTGGATTTGCAAAAGGTCTTTAAATCCTCTTTCGAGATAAGCGAAAGTTACCTGTTATCTTTCCAAATCAAACCAATGTAACCCTCACTCTTAATTCGATTTTCGAAACTATATCCAACTAAGAAGATTTCAATAATTCAATATTTCTTACAAAGTTTCGAAAATACGTATAACCTATGCTTCCTTTGTCGAATCTTCACCAAAAATGGACGATCTCGTCTGACCAACGCCGACTCTGACAAAACGAAACAATATTGCCAACTCATTCGGCTGGAATACAATAATTCTTTATGCGTCGATTGGTACTATTGAGATCCAACCTCAAATTTGATGTCAATACAAACGAAACCCTTATCGCAAGCAAAACATTAACAAAACAAACCCCTGCCCGGGTCAAAAAGGAACGTTACACACTTTCAGTTTCTTCTTTCATCCGCTATTCACTTTTGTGGGTGTATCTACCATCCCCACAGTAGGGTTCCGGCTCAATAAAGGTGTTTTGTGCTCCTTTCTTGGCAAGTGTGTTGGCCTCCTCATTTCCTTTGATTCCCGTGTGTCCAAGGAGACCCTGTTGTTCTTGCCTACTTCATTAAGTTTTCTTCGGAACTGGATAACATGAGAGCTCAGAGCTTCAATAGCAGCTTGATTGTCACAGTGGATTGCTATATCACATCTCTTATAGTTTCTTTCTAGGTTCATTTCCACGCATCTTTCTCTTGCAAGTACTTCATAGAGGGCTGTGGTTCAAGTTTCCTAGATCTCCTTCCTTCGTCATTCAGTGGCTAAGCAATTCGCTACAGTCAGCTTCTTTTATGTAAACCAAAATCAGTTAATTTGTGGGACAAACCCCACAAACATCACGGCAACGCAACTGAAGCGTCATGACTTATCAAAACCTCTCGAATTAATCAACGAACCAACTTCCAATAAAATCCAAAAAAGAAACCAACATAATAAAAAAACCAATTCATTAGCGTGACCCGTGACTGGCTAACCGCATCCCATCCCCCCAAGACCCCCGGGATTAGATCAGGCCGCAAAGTTCGGACCGGAGGCAGGAATAGCAATCCAATAAATCCGATCCTCTCGTTCCCCATAATCAATTAATCCATAAGTCAGTGTCCTTTGCGAGGACGGATATTAAAAAGGGGGTTCCCCGGTGTATTCAACTTATTTTGCGAGCGGCCGAAATGACATCCTCTTTTTAGGATCAAATCGGCTGTCTGGGAGATCCTTCCCGCGATTTTCAATTAAACCGGTGGACGGATCGGAATGAGGATGCGAACAATGGAGGCCGTCGAGCGCTCCCGATCCGGAGCTTCTGCCCCCTACGATAGAATTATTAGACTACATACTTTTATATGGACTGGATGTTCGGCGGTCTAGGGGCTGAAGGCTTAGGGTGGTCGTTGGTTGAAACCACAGCCGACGAATATTTTTGCACATATGTTTTGGGAACATCGAGTTATCGTTTTGCCCTAATGTTTTAATTTTAAATTATGTTGTTTACTCTTTTCATTCGAATTTTTTCGACCCCGTGGAAACGTAGAGAGCTAAGGAATTAATTTCTTTAATTTGTACGCCAAGCTCACCACATTTTTGCGCGTATGTTCTATTGTTCATTTTCCTGTATTGGACACTTTTAATCGAATTTACCATGGTGAATTCTATTGTCTATTCTCCTGTATTGGACACTCTTAATCGAATGCACCATGGTAATTTCGATTAAGAGTGTCTAATGCAGGAGAACAGATAATAAAATTCACCATGGTAAATTCGATTAAAAGTGTCCAATACAGGAAAATGGACAATAGAACATACGCGCAAAAGCTCCAGACTTCACGTCAGTGCTTGAACCAATTTTTTTTCGTGAAGTCAGGAGCTTTTGCGCGTATGTTCTATTGTCCATTCTATTGTATTGAACACTCTTAATCGAATTTACCATAGTGAATTCTATTATCTGTTCTCCTGCATTGGACACTCTTAATCGAATTTACCATGGTGCATTCGATTAAGAGTGTGGAATACATGTTTACTTCTTTCAAAAAATTTAACGGGACCAAAAAGGGGACTATCGTGTTGCGCTGTATGTGGTCTCGGTATCGCCTATAATATTTTTGAAAACGTCTCGTCTCGTCTCGTCTCGCTTTTACGAGACGAGAACGAGACGAGACGACGACGACGCGTTCTAACCCTTCTTCCATGGAATTGGAATATTTCCGGAAGAATTGTCACAAAATGTGAAGGAATTTGACCTCCTTACCGGATAAATTCAAACCAGGCAGATAATAGGGACGGGATAACATTGAATAACACCATGTACCCTTGTACACATTCTGTTGCCGTAAATTCAATATTCAATAGTTTTTGGCACAATGTGTGTAGCCGGAAAAAAATAATATTTATTATAATATTGCATTAGTAGTATTTGTACAAATAAATTATTTATTCTCTTTTGCGTTTTCCTAATGCGGGACTGGAGTATGTCATAAAACAAACCATCTGTTACCAATTTGAGCTTCTTCGGGTGACGATCCCCCCAATGTTGAACGAAGTTTTCGAAGCAATTGGAAACCAGCAACACACCACCCCCCCCCCCCCCACCTTCAGTTTTATCTAATCCTTCAGTGCACAGTTGGAAAATTTTCGATGCTTTTCCCCTCCCAAAAATTTGGCTCCGATCCGTCCCTGAGCAGGGAGTGTCGACACCTTGTTATTCTATGCATCTTGGGGAAGACCTAGTATAGGATCAGTATGATAATAATATATTATAACCAGCTACCCCACGCAACTTCGCCTGCGCCAAATCGGTTATTGCGGTTGCAATTTTATTTCCAAATGCGAAAAATCTTGAAAAAAAAAACTAGAACCCGATTGCAGCGCCTCCTACCAGGACAATTGAATTTCCAAGTTATCCAGGGACCCACTCAAACTCGTAATTCTAAAAAATACCTAGAACCCGATTGCGGCGCCACCTACCGGGTTCAATTGAGAATACGAAATACCCACTCAAAAGTATCTGGTTAAGAAAAGTGAGAAAAGTTGAGAAAGCCAGGAGACCGGCTTCGTTCTCATCCCTACTCCGTGCTGTTCACTGGGACGTGACACCGGTATAGTCTGGCAAATGAGTGTTGATCCAGAAAGACGCGGAAATTTCAAAAAATGTAGCACTAAGTATAGCAGAAAAAAACTGCCTCGATACTTTAATAAAAATAAATATTTTTTTTGTACAAAAATTTCAGCTTTGGCATAAGCTCAGCGAAATTTTAATCGAAAAAGAGTGAAAAACATTAAAAAAAAAAACGGCGACTTGTTTTTAATTAGCTCTTTCTCTGGGATAACTTACCAAGTAATAATTGATCAGTTATCGAGCGGGATGAAAAGTGATTAATTACTAAAATGACTATTAAAAATAGGGGTTGGTGATAGAAGGTTGAAAATTTAGTGTTGTATGTATTTTGTAATGCCACATTATAAAAAAATAAAAACATAAAATTTCGTCCAAAAATAAAAAAAAAAATTTAAGGGTGAACAACCCTTATCACATAGGGGTATGAAAAATAGATAGTAGCCGATTCTCAGACCTACTGAATACGCATATATAATTTGGTAAAAATCGGTAAAGCCGTTTCGGAGGAGTACGGTAACTAACATTGTGACATGGAAATTTTATACAGGGTGTTTCCTAAACATGCGGCAAAAATTCAGGGGGTTGTTCCTTGGACTATTCTAAGAATATTTTGTCCTTTGATGATTTTTGAAAAACCTATTTGTTTCGAAGATATAGGGGAAACAAAATTTTGGATAATAACATTTTATTATGAAAAATTACATGAAAATTCAACTCAACCTACAAAAACTGTTGAAAATGACCACCTCTACCCAGCATACAAGCATCCAATCTTCTCCTCATTGACTGCCGAACCCTTTCAAAAACACCAGGATCATTTCTTATTAAGTTACACCCAGCAATGATCCGATTTCGCAAGTCTTCCACATTTTCTACTGGAGTGGTATAAACTAATGATTTTAGATGGCCCCATAGGAAATAATCTAAGGGGTTTAAGTCCGGGGAACGAGCAGGCCATAAATGAGGTCCACCTCTTCCAATCCAGCGATCTCCGTATGTTAATGTTAAAAACTCACGAGCAACCAAACTAAAATGCGCTGGTGCACCATCGTGCATAAACCACATTGCATGTCTTATTGCCAATGGTACATCCTCCAAAAACAGAGGTAACGTTTGTTCTAAAAAGTTGCGATACACGTCCCCGGTAAGTCTTTCTGGTAAAAATATCGGCCCTATTAGGCAGTCACCCACAATACCAACCCAAACATTCAATGAGAACTGATGTTGAAAACGATCTTCAATTACCTCATGTGGATTTTCGTCGGCCCATACATGGTTGTTATGAAAATTTCTTATTGCATTTCTTGAGAAATTCGCTTCATCGGTAAAAAGAATCAGCGTCAGTAATTGAGGAATTTGAACTAATGTGGTTAAAAGCCATTGACAAAATGCAATACGTGGGGGAAAATCAGTAGGAATAAGTGCCTGAACGCGTTGCATATGGTATGGGTATAACAAATTGTCTTTAAGAATTTTCCAAACAGTCTTATTACTCACATTCAAAGTATTGGAAATTTTTCGAGTAGAAGTACTAGGGTCTTCTTCGATCATGTCCAGCACATTCTCTTCCAGTTCCACCGTTCTTACTGTGTTTGGTTTTCCTGGTCCCCCCATTTTTTTCAATGCGCCTGTTTCATGCAGACGTTGATGAATATTTTGAAACAATTTTCTGTCAGGAATATTACGCCCAGGAAATCGTTCAATGTACAACCTCCTAGCTTTTAATGAATTTCCATCAGCAAGTCCATAAATGAAATGCATGTCAGTCATCTCGGCGTTTGTATAGCGATTCATAATAGTCAAAGATAAAATGTTAATTGCTAATACATCACAAAACGAATTCAAATGAAAACCGTGTTTAATCTGTATTCCTTTACCATCTGCACTTATCAATTTTTAGTCAAAAAACTGGCCGTTTTTAGTAATTGGAATGTTGTTAAACAAATTTAAAAATAAATTGTACCTACTTAGTAAACACAGTGCGGTACGCATTTTTATTTAAACTATTATTAATTTTAAAAATATGAAAAACGTTGTTCGCCCTGTATCTTCGAAACAAAGAGGTTTTTCAAAAATCATCCAAGGACAAAACATGCTTAAAATAGTCCAAGGAACAACCCCCTGAATTTTTGCCGCATGTTTAGGAAACACCCTGTATATTAGAATATATTCTAAATTCAAGAATTGGTTAGTGTTTCAAATTCGAAATACACGAAACCTCGCACTACCGTATTGAAGAAGTAGGCCTCAAAGAGACGATAAATTGCGGCATTGTCAGATCGTGTCCCAGACTATCCCTATAGAGGACTGTGACCACAGAACATATATCGTTAGGAGAAGTGAGAGCTACATAGAGTTGGATTGGAAGCGTAAAAAGCGACCCCAGCGGGCCGGGTGCAGAACTAAACGTCAGACGCGCCAAATTTAAACTGTGGCGCCTTTGTCGGTTTCACTACAATTTCAAATTTATTATTCCAAGAACTGTTATCTTCAACGATAATTGGATAATCGTTGAAGATAACAGTTCTTCGAAAGAAATAATTGCAAAAGTAAATGAAGAAATTACACCTTATTCTGAATTTTTTTTGGGAAAATAATTTAGTCAATTATAATTAATTTATTAATAACACAATAATTGTTGAATTAGAAACAAGCAGTAAAACAGTTTATTTCTGAAAAGGAAAAATATTTTCAGGAAGGTCATACAGTCAATATAACCAAATCTTTTCTATAAACAATATATAAAAAATTGGTTCAAGCCCTGTGGACAGGAGCTATTGGGCGCATGTTCATCTTCCTTGTGGCCCGTACTGACCAGTAAAGAAAAAAAGCAGTATCATGTTGAATACCTTAATATTATTCTGGAACACAAATTTTCCATTACAATAATCTTCATCTAGCTTCTATTTAGTATCAATTCCTGTAGAACGTGATCATAATAAGTGTTTTCCATATAATAAAATGTGTTTGAACTTGGTATGTAGGAAATCTGACATCAATTATTGGAATTAATTGATTTGACAAACAGCCGTCAAATGAGGTAAATAGATTTTTGTGACGATTTTCTGTGACCATAAAAAAAATTAAGCATTTCATTATTGCATTTCTTGAAATAGGTACCTTTTCAAGTCGATCAACATCGTCCTTCTTTCGACGTCTAAACTATGACTTGATTCTTTATGTTTATGTCTTTGAATTTGTTTTCGGTGGAATTCAAAGAGTTCATAGAATAATCGATGAAAATACTGAGAGAGACCCAGGAAATTTGACACATTTTGTCTTATATCTCCAGAAATTGAAATCGTATAGAGCCAAAATTTTGCACAATGTTGCAAAATACTACAATTGACGTTAGTACAAGTTTTTGTTGCAATCTGATGAATAGTTCACGAAAAAAAAATTTTTTTTTCGAAAAAATTAAAAGAAATATTTTTTTAAAAATTACCAACATTTCGATCATAACAGAATTTTGCCAAAAGTTGCGCGTTTATATCCTCGAACTGACTACCAAGTTTCGATTCAACATCTTCTTTAGTTCCTGAAATATCAGGGAAATAACCTCAAAATTTTAAATGTCTATAACTCCTAAACCGTCCGGCCGATTTTGCCCGTTAACGAACTTAACCGTCGCATTTTGATCAGAAACCTACCCTGAAAGTTTGAAGTCGATAGGACCTTCGGTGCTCCTGTTATCGTGCCTACGGCCGGCCGGCCATACGGCACCCAAAAATCTGACACCGGATTCGTAATCAGGGAGTCCGAATTAGTCTATTAGCCAATTTTCAGCTCGAAATTCGAAAATTACAGACATTTGGACGAAATGATAGGACGATGTTCCCCTAGAACATACGCCCAAAAATAACGCGTATGCTTTTACATTTTACAACCATCATAACCATACATTTATTTATTTACTTTATTTGACATATGGTAAAATTGGTAAATAAGGATCCCGTATCCTGTAGAATAATGCTCGAAGCTCCATCTAAGAGCCGGGTGCGAACTATATAACGTCAAAAATATTCTTCCAATTGTAGACCATAGCTTTCTCCTAACGATATATTCTGTGACTGTGACTGGACTATGGTGCGAGCTTGCAAAAATGCGTCATCCGCAATAATCCACCCTCAGCGCGACTGATCCACGTCTACGTCAGACAGATACTGTTTCAAGCTCCGACTGGATACGAACCGGCTCGAAACCATCGAAAAGAAAACTCCGTTTCGGTGATTACTCAAAAATCAGATCCCGATCCGTCCGAGAAAAACGTCGAGGGCCCTCTTTGACAAGTCAGCCGAGCGGTTTCGATAACGCGCGGTAAAGCGGGGGGGTCGACGGCGGTAAACCTCTTAGGACGGGGGGGATCCCGCGGGCGAAATAACGAGCGGGCCACCCCCGTCCTCGTATCGGTCGGGGGCAACGGCGCGGGATGGAGAAGGGCAGGACTTCAGAGGCCACAGTTTCAACCGCCGTCGCGGCGGTTTTAACGAATAATTCGGTCCGTCGCTGTCAATCACGGCGGGAATATGAATATCGCACGGGTGGACGGACGGGGGGCGACGATGGAGGGTTGAGATCGCGCTACTGGAGAACGAGGGGGAGCAGTTTTTCGAATTAATGACTGGGAGATGATTCGAAAGATGTTGGTTTGGTTGGGAGATTCATGTTTAGCCATCTATGGTGATAGCCAGGAACACTGTTTGGCAACACCGCGTTTGATCGTTTCTTGGAGGTCTACTACTCAATCACGTACCAAGAATACTCTTTCGGGGGGTCCAAATATAACACATAAGTTAACAGAATTATAACAGCATGGCAGATGTACATATCTCCTGTACAAATTGGGCAAACAACCAAACACAAATCACCATACTGCGAATGCTGAGAATACCAACGATTAAACACATCATTGAGGAATGTCCCACGAGATAATACAACGGCAGACCAGAAGAATTCCTGCTGGAACCGCTGGGTCGATAGATTATATCAACCAACTTGATATTTGCTTCTGAAAACCTTAAGTATGTTATATCCTTACATAGTATAAAACAAAGTCGCTTCCCGCTGCCCGTCTGTCCCTATGTATGCTTAGATCTTTAAAACTACGTGAAGGATTTTGATGCGGGTTTTTTTTAGTAGATAGAGTGATTCAATAGGAAGGTTTATATGTATAATACATGCTTAATATATTAGAGAAACACTGATAATTTTAGAAGTTTCTAATGTGATGTCGTAAATAAACACATTTTTTTGCGCTTACATCGCAAACGCTGGCTGAATCCTACGAGATAGATCAAAATAATGTATTACAGTATGTGGTACACCTTAAAAAGGTCTACAAAAAAGTCCGCTATGGTGTATGTCTATCTCTTAAGGATAAACCACAATAACCATTTTTTATCCTCTACATTCTACGAGAAATAATGGCTTGATTACAAAGCGATTTAATGCTGTACAGCATTGATCCTTATCCAATTAAGTACCTTAAATGCATTGAGCATTTAATATTGGTCAATATGGACCTTTACAGCATGTAATTTAAATGAATGTTTTCGAAGATATTGCAGATTTTTAAATCTGCAATATCTTCGCAATATAATCAGGGACATAGCGGTTGTGGTGGTACGGCTGAGGGGCCGGTACAGCCAGTATAGGGATAGAAATCGAATACAGAGAGCCAGAGAATCATCTGTAGAGCGTGAGGCTCGCCTCAGCCAGGATAGATGTATTATAATAATAATAATAATAATAATATTTATTCATACAAAATAGAACAAAAACAAAAATTCTCACAATAGAAAAGAAATATGAATAAACTGAATAAATAGAGGAAATATAAGTAGATATTTCCTGTGCTATTGGTTTTCACAATGAAAAAAAAACAACAACATGAGCCCAAAAATATACCAAATAAAAATGTAAATATGTCAATTTCAAGTTATTACGTCGCCATCGGGTGAGTTTGTCTAATTCAGGTACGATTGTCTAATTCAGGTAAGTTTGTCTAATTCAGGTAAGTTTGTCTAATTCTGGTAAGTTTGTCTAATTCAGATACGTTTGTTTCAATCCAGGGATGTTGATCACTTCAAGAAGCATCGTTGCAATCATATTCAGCTATCATTAATCATCTTGTAGAAAAGGTGACGATCCGTATTTAAAATCCATTCTTTTAATTTCTTTCTGAATTTATTCAGGCTCAAAATATTGATACCCTGAATTCTTCTGATACCATCGGATTTACTTATCCAATTTATACGCCTACAATTTTCGGTAAAGATATATTTTGCAATGAACATTATTAAAACGCAATGTCCAAATTTCAACGCTACAGGCTTATATTCGAGCGTTGAGTGTTTTTCACATGGCCAATTATATGTCGCTCTTTCAAGAGTAACCTCTAAAGAGAACATGTTTGTATTATGTAATGACACAAATGCTGTGTATGTTGCTGAATATATTCTATCTGTATGATTAGAATAAACCAAAAGGTAATGTTAGAAAGACTAGAATCCAGCGTGACGGGATTTTATACCGTTACATATTGTAAAATAGCTGCTTAATGGTTTGTGTGGAATTTTAGTCTCTGTTATCTGTGATATTCGAATATTCGAATAGGCCAATATTTGAATGTTCGAATTTTGTGTTAAGAAAAAAAATCGACTATTTAAGTAGGTATTCGATTAATTGAATAGTTGACTATTTCATTATTCGTATATTTATAATTAAAACATTACGAACCCTATAGTATAAAGTAATCGTTTGAGACCAAGTTCGGTTCAAAATAAAAAAAAAAACACTGGCATTTGGACGAAATGATAGGGGTACGGAACAAGCACGCAAAAAATGAGAAAACAAATGTCATTAACCAAATGAAGGACGTACGTACAACAGGCAATCAAGGGCGACACCTTTAGCCGCACCGCGGCTACAATATGTTATCGAAAATATCTATCTAAATAAGCAGGGAACTAACGGAGAAGGTTTCACGCGGCGGCAAATAATTCTGATGAGTTCTGGTTACGGTCAGATTACAGGTAGGTGTGAAACTCCAACCTTCTGGTCGTGACTAGGCGGTTTGCCAAGCCGGTATCAATTAAAATCGACGACAGCTGTACCAGGAACCTAACGAAGAATCGATAACGCCGTCTTGTACTGTTGGAATCGAAGAAAATGGTTGGGAATTTTCCAGAATGGAAATTGCATGAAGAGGAGTCAGAATATTCGTGACAATTTCTCACGATTTAGTTATGAATTAATGGTAACAAGAACTATTCAAAACTGTGCTGGACTCATATAATAAGCCTGAAGAAGTAGAGATGATTAGGGCTTCACACGAGACAAGAGTATACAAAATCTCGTCTCGCTCTCGCCAATTCCCAAAAAATTAAGTCTCGTTCTCGTCTCGTTATCAGTTGTCTCGTCTCTTCTCGCTCAATTCTGAATAACGTAAATAAATATTATAATATATAAACGAAATGGTAAGGTAAGGTCACCAAATAAGGCCTACCTTATTTTTCTGATAACCTAACTAGCAAGTTTATTCTAAAAATTCACTGGTAATTTGAAATAATTATATTTATTTATTAAACTTTGTAATAAATCAAACAAAATTGCTTTATAAACAAAAATCACACTTTTGTGAACATAAATAACTAAAATGTCACTTTGGCCGTATTGGGAACCCTATGTCTCAATAAAGCCTGAAAAATAAGTAAACATTCAACTTCTGAATTAAAACGAAACGCATTCAATACTTGAGTATATTAAATCTAATGAGATTGCATTAATTATCTTTGGTCATTTTAGATCAGACTTAACGAGTTCACTATCTAGGATTAATCAGCCTTACTTACTGTTTATTCTGCCAGAATTTTATAAATACAAGCGTACGCTTCGCGTCGTAGTTGTTTTCGACTCCAGATTCCAAGATGATCGCGGCACGGGCTGCTTGCTGTGCTTGCGTGCGTTAGTTAATGCCGCGCACAGTTCTACCAACATTGGCGGCCATTTGAAATCGCGAACCGGGAAATTTGAAATATAGGCCCTATTAGGACATAGGCTGTATTTGGGTCACCCACCTTATATTGTGTTTAAAATTAAAAATAATATTTACATGTACAAATATTTTTGTATAAGAGCGTGATAAATATAGCTTTACAAAATTATTCATTATTGTATACCATTTCGTTTATATATTATAATATTTATTGTCGTTATTCAGAATTAAGCGAGACGAGACGAGACAACTGATAACGAGACGAGAACGAGACTTTAATTTTTGGCAATTGGCGAGAGCTAGACGAGATTTTGTATACTCTCGGCTACTCTTGTCTCGTGTGAACCCCTAATTTTATTTGACATTTTTTTATCAACAATATCAGCCTGTATACGTTCCTTCATTTTTCGCCTCGAGTTTTGAATCACCCTGTATATTGCCCTACTCTTTTAAGCTCGTCTAACCTCCATCTAATCTCAAGCAGCCCCACTGACGAATACCATTGCCCGATGATTCTCTGGACCTCCCTTCGCTTCTCATTTTACTCAGAATTGAAAGATTTGTTCACGTGAACCTGCAATGTCAATTTTCGAAAACGCAAATACACCATAAAAAAGAATGACACATTGGAATCTGAACAAGAACTTGTGCGTGTCGGCCCAGAATCAACGTGGCGCTGTTGACACAAGTTACGATCTTATCTGGTATAATTTTTTAGTCGACGACTTTTTCAACAGTCACTTCCATCGGAAGGCATGGGGTAGCAATTAATGTCAACGGGTGTATTATAATGAAAAACTATTATTTCAACGTCATCACGTCAGGTGTTTGGTATAATTTGATGATGCATGGACTCGTTATGATTCAATCTGATAGTCAGGGGAGAAATTTGTCGTAACGGGAATTAGACTTGATAAAATTGAGGTTAAGGGTGAATGAAGGGAATTTTTCATTCGGAATTCGCATAATTGTGACGTCATTTCGTTGAAAATTGTGTATTTTGATATGAAAATATACTAGAACCTCGGAATTCTTGAAAGATGGGCGTAATCCGCCCATTAGGTATCGGAAATCAAATTTTATAATTAAGTAATTCCAAAAATATAAATTTTTCACAAATTTGCGGGTCGGATATGTATTTTTGAGTTATTAACGAAATAACAACAAAACTACAGATGGGCATAACTCCGAAACAGTTCTGAGGATTATGCACAAATTAACCGGATGCGCAACCAACCCTGGAAATTTCAAGTCGCTATATCTTTCCGTTCGAAACTTATCGTGGCAACGACCGGTCGGATAGAATCGAATTTGACCTCGAATTCTTTATGAGCGAGTCGAATGGGAAATTCAAAAATTCACATCTTCTAAACTAAAAGTTTCCTGAAGTAGAGATTGATATCAATCGATTTGTCTTACTGTAATACATCTAAAAAAAATTGAGAAAAGCAGGAGCTTTTGCGCGCATTTTCCATTGTCTATTCACACCTCATACGAAGGCGATCAAGCTGAAATTCGATTGTAAAATGGTGACTCGAAGTTATGTGAAGAATTTCAGCTCATTCTGAAATATCAAATTTCTGAAGAAAACATTTTTTTTTCTATTGATACCATTTTCAAGAAATTTTGATAAAATTAGAGCGTTGGCATTCTACAAGTAATTACCGAGTTTTAATTGCACCGGATTTGTATATTTTGAGTTATAGAGCAAATAACAAAAAAAATTCAGATGGGTATAACTCCAAAACCGTTTGGCCGGATATATTATAAACGATCTTAAATGTCACATTCGGATGCGCAACCTATCCCGAAAATTGCAAATCGCTATCTCTTTCCGTTTTTAGTTATCGCGAGGTACAAAATATTTTTTCTTAATTTGTTTGAAATTTTCTAGTGAAACGATCATCCCGAAATATACGTGTTTGCGTTGGTATTCTACAACTACTTAACAAGTTTCAATTCGATCGGATCAATATTTTATGAGTTATCGAGAAAACAATATTCCAGATGGGTATAACTCCGAAACCGTTTGGCAGATTATGCTCAAATGTAATGATTTACCACTAGGCGATACCAAATAAGTTTTGTTGTGTGTAGATCAAAGGATCCATGCATCTCGGACTGAAAACAGATGAAGAACATTTTTTTATAGTCGTCTAATTTCTGACACTCCATGGAACTGAACTTCAAGGTTTCATCGCCTAAATCTACCGGTGGCATTAAGAACCGAAATATGTTCAGTTGATCGAGATAAAATCTCTTCATTCATATTTTAATTGAAATTTGATTCAACACAACCAATTACTTATTAGGTAACAAGCATTTCGGTGTTGTTCTGACGCAGTCATTACCATCTTATCGCACGCATATCCAAAGCGACCAGATTCAGTGGCGGATACAAGGAACCGTCAAGGGGTACGAACTAATAAGACTACGAATGATTTATTTTTGGAAATAATTAATTTATTCGTATAACAAAAGAAGCTTTGATGGTTTCGAAAAAGGTTATTCTCAGAGCCACAACGGCCATGTGGGCTTGCAAAGAGAGAGCTATTTGCTCGGTAGACCAAAGAAGAAGAGGCCAAAACATAGCAGCTTTTGAGATCTTACAGAATTCACCTCCTCCGCATCTATATATGAAGAGTTGAACACGATAACTCTCGAACGAAAGGAGTTAGAGGATTGAAATTTACAGGGTAGGTTTGGAGCGTAAATATCTCGGACAAGTTCGTTAACGGGCGAAATCCATTAAGCGGTTTCGGAGTTATGGCCGATTTTAGTAAAAATATTTTTTATGAATTTTTTGAAACCGATCCCTCGATCTATTTGAAGTTTAGCATCAAATTGTAGAATCATCATCTTCAGACGGATGATAAGTTTTGTATTGATCGGGTTACCGTAAGGTTTAAAAAAAAAATTGAAAATTTTTAAATTTTGTTTCTACAATAAATCTCGAACAGAATGAGATAGGCAGTTGAAATCTTCAAAGTAGGTTAGGAAGGTAAATATCTCGGTTGAGTTTGCTATTGGGTAAAATAGGCCAGATGGTTTCGGAGTAACGAAAAAAAAATTTTTTTTAGCTTACAAGTTTCAAAATAAATTCTATTTTAAGATGCAGTTTCACCATAAAAATCCATTAATATCATTTTCAACTCCAACAAGCTAATACTTTCGGAGATATGATTTTTCGAAATTTCAATAATGAATCGTACTTCTCTATGTTTTCACAGAATGCTATAATTATTCTATCTATGATTTATTATATGATCCGTGTTCATACTCGTGCATGTTATCCTGTTCTATAAGAGAGAGTCAAATTCATTTCAGGCATCTTAATTTGATTTCTTCCATGGTGCAGTTCTCATTCTCAGATTCCTCATTTAATCTTAATCAATGAACTATTATTTGAATTGAATTTCCTTTATCGTGCAGTTCTATCATAAGAATAAATTGATATTACTCTCAACTCTGAGAAACCAATACTTTCGGAGATATAATTTGTCTGTTTGAACAAGAGCGCCAGAAAGCTCCTGTCCACGGGGCTTGAACCAATTTTTGTCCACCACACAGCGCTGGCATATGTGAGGGAGGGCAGTGTAAATTCCGTGAATATACAAGGAATTATATCAGCTGCTCCTAGATTTGCATATAGTACTAGAGCTGTACAATGTGCGAATCCCTATGCTTCTGTTTATCAGAGATTATTATTATTATTATCATTAAAATACAAGAAGAGTTGAGGAAATTACTATAAACTCAAAACAGAAATATCAGAAACAGTTCACAATTAATAGATCTTGCATCGTAAAGATCCAGGGCGTTCTTGAAGCCATTGATGGTCCCAGCATTGACCACGGTAATCGGCAAACGGTTCCATCTCTCGAAGATTCTGTTGGTGAGAAAGCTATGACGTTGAGTGGTAACAAAATTCTCCTTCGCCAGTTCGAATTGATGTCCTCTCAAGTTGTTATGGTTCAAAGTGTACAGGTCACGAATACAATCACCAAAGTCACCACGGAGCGATCTGAAGGAAAATATTAAATCACCCCTCTCACGTTGGCAGTTGTAAGATGGCAACTGGAAAATACTGAGCCTGTCTTCGTAGGAAGGCCGAATCATTCCATATGGTACGCGAGTATGCCAACGCTGCACCGACTCGAGACAGAGTTCGTCGGCACGAGTGGAAGGCCACCAAACAGGGCCAGCATACTCCAAGATTGGTCTAACGAAGCTGTTGTAGAGGAGTTTACATGTGGCAATGTCACATCCCCCAAAAGTATTCTGGATCGCATAAGTCAACTGACTAGCCCTGGCAGTAATAGATGATACATGGTTAGACCAGCGTAGTTCTTCGGAAACAGTCAAACCAAGGTCGCAGTGACTAGATACACTTTGCAGCGTGAGACCTCTGATGGTATATTCCCTTCTCGGGTAATTTCTACCAATATGTAGTATACAGCATTTATCTACATTCAGAGGAAGCAGCCAGTTATCACACCAAACACTAATCTCATGGAGGTCCTGTTGTAGCGTATCGAAGTTGTATATAGGAAAATTTGTAGATTTTGGTATCATCCGCAAACATTGAGCAAGTTGAATGGAGCAATTTTGGGAGATCGGAGGGTGTATAACAAAAATTAGATAGGGCCCAGAACGGAACCCTGGGGGACCCCATGTATCATCAGTCTATCTGGACAGGAGAAGGAATAATTAACACTTACTTGAAATGTACGGTTTGAAAGATTCTTCCTACGCCGAACTAAATTAAGAACCAACACCCACCTAATGTATTCCCTTCGGATTATAATCTTCAACAATTCAAGAGAATAGTAAAAAGGATACAATTTTCCATTTAGGCACCAACTAGGCAGTCAAACATAAATAAAAATTTTATTTACAGCAACAATGTAGCTTAGAGGGGATAATCTCCCCCTTAGCCTCCCCGTAAGCCCGTCACTGGAGAAAATCATCAGGCATCGTCGAAATCGGTCACGCTTCTCTACCGTTCTCTAACTTGGAATTTCAGCACCTCCTGACCGTCTTTCATTAATTACCGAATTAAAAAACAAAAGCGTGATGGGCGGAAGACGTGCAAGCGTCATCTGTAAAGTTCCCAACGTCATCGCGTACGTACCGTTCTCCGCGACTGATTACTCACAGGGGGCGTTGGTGTCGGCACTCATTTTAATTTGAGGTGATACGTTTCGAGTTTCGATGCAACTATGGATGTTGTTCTGTTAATGGAATTAGCGAAAGGTCGTTATTTTTATTTATCGCTAGGTTCGATGAAGCATCGTGTGATGAGAAAGTTAGTTATTGCCTTGTTTATCGCTCTGTTACGACCCCACGCCGTAGGTAACGTGAAATACTGGGATGGGTACCTATATAGGGTGTCCCAGAAGTTAACGTCAAGCTGGAAGCGGGTGATCGGCCAAAGATATAAGAAAAATATTTAACAAAATACAAGTTGAGTATTTTCTAAATTACAGACATTTAAAAAAAAATGAGAATATATTTTCCCGTGATGGTGTTTTAACTGCAGATACTACAAGTCTATCCGCCGTATTCACAAAGAATTCAATCTCCGTTAAGTCCTAACTGAGGTCCTCAGCTATAGCCCAGGCCGTGAGAAAAAGAACATTCTGTATAGTAAGGGTTTATTTTCAATGATGCATGCCTCGAAAGTTTATTTTTTAACACAACTGAATGGAACTGTACGATTAGCGTGAAAAACAGCAAGATGCAATTGACGTTAAAAGAAAAACACCCTGTACGAAAATTTCAGACAAATACATTATGAGAATCCATCCAAGATACCTATTTAGTTAATGCTTTGCTTGTGGCACAAATCACTTCAATCGAGTACAATTGTGCCATGAGAAAAAGAACACCCTGTATAGTAATGATTTATTTTCAATGATGTATGCCTCGAAAGTATATTTTTTAACACAATTCAATGAAATCGTACGACTATGGCGTGAAAAAGAGCAAGTTGCCATTGACGTTGAAAGAAAAACACCCTGTAGACATTTTTATATTGATTCACCTTTTAAACCTTCCCTGGACATCCACAAATAATTCAAGACCAAAATTAGCCAAATTGGTCCAGCCGTTCTCGAGTTTTAGCGAGACTAACGGACAGCAATTAATTTTTATATATATTAATATAATATATAATATATAATATATAATATATAATATATAATATATAATATATAATATATAATATATAATATATAATATATAATATATAATATATAATATATAATATATAATATATAATAAATAATATATAATTGAATATATAAAATTTCCATGTCACAATGTTAGTAACCGTACTCTTCCGAAACGGCTTTACCGATTTCTACCAAATTTTATATGCGTATTCAGTAGGTCTGAGAATCGGCTACTATCTATTTTTCATACCTCTAAGTGATAAGGGTTGTTCACCCTTAAACATTTTTTTTTGATTTCTAGACGAAATTTTTTGTTTTTATTTTTTATAATGTGGCATTACAAAATACATACAACTCTATATTTTCACCCTTCTATCAACAACCCCTATTTTTTAATAGTCATTTTAGTAATTAATCATTTTTCATCCCGCTCGATAACTGACCAATTATCACTTGGTAAGTTATCCCAGAAAAAGAGCTAGTTAAAACCAAGTCGCAGTATTTTTTGTGAATGTTTTTCACTCTATTTCGATTTAAATTTCCCTGAGCTTATGGAAAAGCTACAATTTTTGAACAAAAAAAATATTTATTTTTATTAAAGTATCAAGGCAGTTTATTCCTGCTATACTTAGTGCTAGATTTTTTAAATTTCCGCGTCTTTCTGGATAAACACTCATTTGCCAGACTATACCGGTGTCACGTCCCAGTAAACAGCGGAGTAGGGATGAGAACGAAGCCGGTCTCCCAATAAGCTTTCTGTTACTCCCTACACAGTTTTCGGCGATAATTATTATTTCTGCATCAATCGTAGTAGTGACACTTATAGTATGTATTCGCAATAGAAGCCCGCAGGTGGCGCCGCAATCGAGTTTTAGGTATTTTTAGAATTTTATGTACTTACGTGTTTGAGTGGGTCCCTGGATTACTTGGAAATTCAATTGTCCCGGTAGGAGGCGCTGCAATCGGGTTCTAGGTTTTTTTTTAAAGATTTTTTCACTTTAGGAAATGAAATTGTAACCGCAATAACCGATTTGGCGCAGGCGAAGTTGCGTGGGTCAGCTGGTTATAATATATAATATATAATATATAATATATAATATATAATATATAATATATAATATATAATATATAATATATAATATATAATATATAATATATAATATATAATATATAATATATATAGATATAGATTAAAGTTGCAGATGGAGGAAATTATGTATTCTTCGTATGTGGGGACAATATTCATTTCTCAATGAAAATCCGAATGTGCCTTTTTCTAAGCCATTATTCCATCGGAGTAACCGATTAAACTTCCCGATAGGTTCCCAATTAAGACTCGTAGACGGAATGAGATCGCCTGTGCGCCATTTCAGTAGACGATTAAATCAAATTACGAGTTCTTTCTGATAATGAAAATTCGTTGGATCAAAGGCCCTTTCAACCCTTTGAAACCAAGTCTTGGATATTTATGCCGGAAAATGTGATGAAGTAATGAGTATTTCACTCGAGTACGATTAATTACTGAATTTTTCGCGAGGTTCCCTTCATAATTCTTACGTGAAAGTGCCTTCAGATGTTGGCTTTTCTTCATTTTCCATCTGGTCTGATTTGTTGTGAGTAGAAAGGGGCGTGCAGTAGCTGCGTGGATATTTTAAGGGTGGAGATTCATTTGTTTTTTACTCAAATACGCTGCCTGCAGGATATTATCCGATGGTATTATCAAATTGGCGCCATTTTTGAGCTGTCAATGTAAAATTGACAGTGATATGATATTCAAGGACTGGAAGATTTTTAGATATGGATATTAGAGATGGGACTTCTCTAGCTATCTCAAGGCACCCTGTATATTTTTGAAAATTTTAAAAGATCTTGTTATTTCGAATTCGTAGATACTAAGTATAATGAAAGTAATTAGTAAATTTTAAAAAAGTACTGATATGAAGTCAGTAGTCCTTGGCGCGCGTGTTCGCGTTGGCTGATTTGAATTGAATGATGAGTGTTTCAAACCCAGTGGATAGAGCGAGCCGGAGATCTACTCAGAGGGTAGTGGACACCATTCACTGTCGGGTCAAAAATTAACAGTGCTGTGTCAAGGCTGGCGTAAGGATAGGGTAACAAAGTCGACAAAGAACACAACTGACTCTTCTTAGTCACACAAGCTCCTCGCAGGTTCTAAGGGATCGCCTTGGGGAAGACCTAGGGGGGTCAGCATAATCATAATCATGTTTATAGCACGTGCGCCAAAGCAGATTGTTTCACGTCAGTGCTTTTTTATATTTTTTCAAGTTTCTTTGACAATTCCGGCTATTAGTTTTACCGTAAGTAAAAATAAAAGAAAAATGAAGTTATGAGGCCCCCGGTGGGAACGCAGTTGCTTACGCCTATTCTTCAAATCCGAATCTGATTTGAAATAGATCTCCCGAATATAGCTATTTATAAATTGGCTTCAGAGATACGTTACAGGTATTTCAATTCGGAGTCAACGCTATTTTCTCGAATCTGACTTGTCCATGCAGATAATTTGATTTCAAATCCTCACAATATCGGCTCAACACCAAATCCATGACCACTAGACCACTAACTAAACCACTCCTAGAATAAGCAATGAAGTACACGATTTCAACTCCATCGGCATTGTATTTAAGCAATTATTTTAAAAATAAAATTTTGAACTGGCATCCACTTCTTCTGGAATTTCGAATCTCAGAATTGTCGCAACATCTCGATGGCCGAGTTTGCTTGGGTCGTTGAAATGCATGAAAATGATCCGGAATTCCATCGAATAATCATCTTGAGTGATGAGGCCCATTTCCACCTCGGTGGCTTTGTCAACAAGCAAAATTGTCGCATCTGGGGCTCGGAAAACCCAAGAGTTATTGTTGAAAAGCCTCTCTATCCTCAACGTGTGACTCTTTGGTGCGGTTTATGGCCCGGCGGAGTCATTGGACCTTACTTTTTCGAAATTGAGGCTGGAGCAACAGTTACGGTGAATGTATTGCGCTATCGAGAGATGATTAATGATTTTTTATGGCCGGAATTGGATGGTATTGATCTGGACAACGTTTACTTTCAACAAGACGGCGCTACGTGCCACACAAGCAACGAAACCATTGATTTTTTGCGGGAAAAGTTTCCGGACCGTGTTATCTCTCGAAGAGGTGATCACAATTGGCCACCGAGATCTTGTGATTTAACACCTCTTATTGGAAAACCCTTTGGATATCCTTCCGACGAATTACGTAAGGTCCCTCGCCTCCCTTTCGCGAAAAGAATACGGTCATTTTTAATTACATATACGAAAATATTTTCATCCTAATTGCTTGAACGCCTTCAGGTGCCCATCAGGAGACGTCTCTGGGTTCCGCTACAGGAACGGGACGATAGTTTGTTGCACCTTGTTAATAATGCTGACTTTGCATATATCCGTACGCTTTTTGTGACCCGCTCTCTACACGGAGCACGTTTCAGTAACGCCATTAAACGCTGTGCATATGCCATACATGACTTAAAAATGGTCGTGTTTTTTGCTTCTTCGGCCGCGGTGACGAGCGGTCTCGCTCTGAAACAGTTGGTCGTAGTTTTTTGGATTACGTCGAATTTTAATTGATGAGTTGAGAATTATATCATTTTTGCGCGTATGTTCTGGGGAACATCGCGTTATCATTTTGCCCAAATGTGAAATTTAATTATGTGGTGCCGTCCGGCCGTTGGCACGATAACTTGAGAACGGAAAGAGCTAGCGACTTGAAATTTTCAGGGTAGGTGGCGCATCCAGGGTAGGTGACGGACAAGTTCGTTAATGGGTATAATCGGCCCAATGGTTTCGGAGTAATAATTTTGTTTTCAACCAAAATAAATCCGATCGAATTTAAACTTGGTAAATAGTTATAGAATGTAAACCTACGCACGTTTGTGAAATTTTGTGGGAATCGTGTCACTAGAAAATTTTAAAAAAATTATTAAATAATATTATTTATAACTCGAAAAATACGAAACCGATATAATTCAAACATGGTTATTAGTTGTAGAATGCCAACGCCAAAATTCTTGTGGAATTTCGTGAGAATGGTATAACTAGAAAATTTCAAAAAAATTATTGAAAATAATTGAAAAAAATTCTATATATCATAAACTATTCGTCCGGCATGGCTGAAATTTTGGAAGGGCCTTCAGAACCTAACTCTACTGCAGAGTTCCAAGTTTGAACACGATCGGATCCATATTGTTGGAGAACCGAGCAGCCTTTTGTGAGTTCGGTAGCTGGATGCGAATCGTCGTATTTTTGCGAGAACCTTCAAAAGCATGAATGTCATGATGACATATTTTTGCGCGTATGTTCTTGGGAAAATCGTGTTATTTCATCACAAATCTATGGGAGATGATAGCCCTACATTAGCGGTCAGACCTGGTTTTGAAAGAGATCCTCCTTAGGAGGAGGCAACGAAATATTGAAGGGATTTCCTTGAACATCTTTGAGAAATAGAGAAGACGATTCTTCTTCAAGAGATCCATGAGCCTTCAGAGGAGTATATTTGTGAGAGGGGACTTTTGAAAGGTTATGTATTATTTTTAATATGATATCGCTGAAATTTTGCTGAAGGCTTCAAAACTTAACTTTAAATTAACCACACTTTCTGATCTTGTAAGGTGAGAGGCTCATTTGTCGATATTAAATCTCGTGATGGGTAAAGAGGAATTTTAGGCCAGATTTTCTATCACTAATGAGAATATATTTTTATGTTTCACCTCAACACCTTTAGATTTATCAATGGGCATTTATTGGTTAAGAATAAGTAATTGAATATCACTGGAATTCAATTGAATTTCATTCAATATGTTAGTAACTAAATTTATAATTTTCTTTACTTTGATTATTTAGATATGACATTAATTCCAGTAATATTTTTCTAGAATAATTATTATTTATTCTTCTCCTAAAGAAGAATTGAAGGTAGACAATAATGTGTTATTTTTTTCATCATTGCTTTCTATCCTGACTTCACGAAAAAAATAATTGGTTCAAGCACTGACGTGAAGTCAGGAGCTTTTGCGCGTATGTTCTATTGTCCATTCTCCTGTATTGGACACTTTTAATCGAATTTACCATGGTGAATTCTATTGTCTATTCTTCTGTATTGGACACTCTTAATCGAATTCACCATGGTAAATTCGATTAAGGATTTAGACGAATTGATATCCACTCTGTTCGCCTGAACAGCGTGCCAAAAAGCACTGACGTTAAGTCAGGAGCTCGTGCGCGCATGTTCTATTGTCTACACACCCTTATGCTGGGGCCACACTATCGCGATTTTACGAATATTCGCGTTTTCGCTACGGCTAAGGCCGGATACTTCGTCGAATCGATTATGCAATATTCGACTTCGGTGTTCAGTTCAGTATCATTCCAAATTTTAAGTGCATGTTTGATTTCGGAGGAAATTTACGATTTGTAGTAGATAATTTTTCAACGACATATAAAAGAACGCCACTGCTTCCTTCAATTCAATTCTGAAGAATAATCGCCAGATCCCGTTGACTACAGATGATGACAAGAACATCGCAAAGAAAACTTCGCGATGTTTTCATCGCGATGAAGTCATAAAAATGTTCGCCTGCAAGTGTGGCTCCAGCATTACGAAAGACTGCTGAAATCAATGGTTTCTTTCTCACAACCAATCCATGTTATTCTATGTCCATGGTGGATATGTGTCACTCAAAAACACCTACGCTTCCAAATCCAACGTTTAAATGTCCGCGAGGTCATCGCAATCGTGGGAAAACTTCTGGAAACGGAACATTTATCTACGTGATGGAATCGAATCTGAACGGTTACCGTAGACGAATCTCTATCTCTATTTCGCGAAGGCTCCTCGAACAACGAGCATAACGCAATATCAAAGTGTTAAAATCTCCATTATTTCTACCGATCATCTCCAGTGATGTCTTGATCGGGCTGTATGAGAACGGAGGACGCGATTCGACTCGGATAGGCCTTTTTTCTGGGCCGAGAAGGAGCGGGAAATGGATTAGAAATATCGCGTTGATTGAGTTCTTACGATTGGAAAAAAAATCAGAGGATAATCCGCTCTGTTCCGCATGTTTTTCTGGATCGTTCCGAGTACGACGTCGTGCTTTGAGCCGCACGACATCCCCGATAACGGAAGTCGATCGGAAAGTAGATTCGATGTTTCTCGCATGCGGAATTTTGAATTACAGTTGGTTTTAACGCTTTCGGTGAGGTTGGTTTTGTTGGGATACCTGGAGATTTATCCGAACGTTTTTGGTGCGTTCTTTGCCCAATCATGACTATCCGAAATTATAGAATTCGTTTTTGCGCGCATGTACGTCAGGAAGAGCGTGGTGTCATTTTCGATTTTTGGCGCTCTAGTTCCTCGGAACAGAGTGCATATCAATTTGATAAATGTCTGTAATTTTAGAATTTTTGGCTGAAAATGGTCTCAAACGATTTGGTTCGACTTACGGATCAAGAATCCGAGGTCGAAATTCATTCTGTCCGGCCGGCCGTAGGCACGATAATTCTCGAACGAAAGGAGTTAGTGGATTGAAATTTGCAAGGTGGGTTAGGAGCGTAAATATCTCGGACGAGTTCGTTAATGGAGGAAATCCATCAAGCGGTTTTTGAGCTATGGCCGATTTTAGTAAAAACATTTTTTATGAATATTTCCGAAACCGATCACTCGATCTATATGAAATTTAGCATCAAATTGTAGAATCATGGCCTCTATACGCATGTGAAGTTTTGTATTGACCAGGTTACCGCAAAGTGCCAAAAAAAAATTTTGAAAATTAAAAAAAAAAATTTCAACAATAACTCTTGAACGGAATGAGCTAGGCGGTTGAAATTTTCAGAGTAGGTTAGGGAGATGAATATCTCAGTTGAGTTCGTTATTGGGCAAAATAGGCCAGATGGTTTCGGAGTAACGAAAAAAAATGTTTTTTTCTAAGTAACAGATTTCAAATTCAATTTTATTTGAGATGCAGTTTCACCATAAAAATCCATTGATATCAACTCCAACAAGCTAATACTTTCGGAGATATAATTTTTCGAAATTTCAATAATGAATCGTACTTCTATGTTTTCACAGAATGCTATAATTATTCTATCTAAGCTTTATTATATGATCTGTGTTCATACTCGTACATGTCATCCTGTTCTATAAGAGAGAGTCAAATTCATTTCAGCTATTGTAATTTGATTTCTGCCATGGTGCAGTTCTCATTCTCAGATTGCTCATTTAATCTTGATGAATAAACTATTATTTGAATTTAATTTCCTTTATGATGCAGTTCTATCATAAGAATACATTGATATCATTCCCAACTCTGAGAAACCAATACTTTCGGAGATAGAATTTGTCTGTTTGAACAAGAGCGCCAGAAAGCTCCTGTCCACAGGGCTTGAACCAATTTTTTTTTTACGAAAATGGTCTCATACGAATTTAGTTCGACTGTAACGCTGTACCTTCCTTTCGATGTCTGCCCGACTAGCTGGGGGGTCAACGATACATTAATGCTTGCTGATGTATTATAGGGTGGTACTTGATACAACAGGCTTTTGAAGCTTTAATAAGGAATAAAATATAAAACAAGTACTGACGAGTCGAGGGATTTTGCCCGCATATTCTATTGTCTGCTCATCTCTATCAGACCCTCTTAATCGAATGTAGCATTAGTATATACCTACCATTTTCTCAGCTCTGATAATATATTAATACATTTCATACCATTTTAATGACTGTTAAGCGATATTCAGAACACCATTTCTTTCATCTCAACTATTGAGAACAAAGGAATCTTACGACAAACGTTAAGAGAGGTATCTCTCTCTAGCTCTTTAGCACTAATATCGTGAATAACGAATAAATCCCCGGGGCTGGGCTATACCCATATCAGTAGAAAATTTTTAAAAAATTATTAAAAACTATTTTTTATTTCACGATAACCTGAGAACGGAAAGAGATGGGGACTTGAAATTTTTAGGGTAGGTTGTGCATCTGAATGTGACATTTGAGTTTATTTATAGGCATAATTTGGAGTTTCATCCATCTGAAATTTGGTTGTTATTTCCTCAATAACCCGAAAAATACAGAAATCGATTAAATTCACATTTTTAACATTAACATTGTTATTAGTTGTACAATGTTAATGCAAAAATTCTTGCAAGATTTCGTGAGGATCGTATTACTATAAAATTTATAAAAAAGCTACAGCCTTCAGAAACTAACTCTACTGTCAAGTTCCAAGTTTGAACTCGATCGGATTTATATTGTTGGAGATTTGAGCTGCATTGTGTGAGTTCAGTAGATGGATGGGTGACCGTTGCCTCGACAACTTTCGAACGAAAGGAGATAGGGAAAGGAGATGGGAGAGTTAAGTTCGTTTACGGGCATAATCGGTCTAACGGTTTCGGAGTTATACCCACCTGGAATATTATTTCCTCGATAACTCAAAAAATATGGACTTGATCGAATTGAAGCTTGGTTACTAGTTGTAGAATATCGACATAAAGACGTGTTTAAAATTTTATAAGAACCGGAGAACAGGAGCTCTTGCACGTATGTTCTATTGTCCGTTCTCCTGTAGTGGACACTCTTAATCGAACTTTGATATTTGTATGTCTCTATTTCTCAAGTTGTTCCGACTTCCTTACTTCTAGTGGTCTCGATGTTTCTCCTGTATACGATTGACCACAAATACAAGGAATATTGTATACATAGTTTTTTTTTTATTAATGGGTTTTGTCTTTGTTAATAAAGACCTAAGATCATTTTGTTTCTTCAAAATGGTTCTTATATTGAACTAAGAACCGATTCTCCTGTTTTTTTCAGAAAGACCAACAATATTTAAATATTGTTTACGATTTTTCCCGACACTGCGAAGTTACTCGTTCAAAGCATTCAGTATACGGCCTAATACAAGTTGAAATTGTTTATTGAAGCCACCTATGCCCCTCGAATAATTATAACGGCAGGTCGTAAAATTGCGACAATAATAAACGTAAAGAGATATAAAATAAGGTCGTATATAATGTGATGTGTACCCTTTTGATGCCTGTAATCATAATTTCGATACGCGCTTAAACCACGATCGTTTAAATTTTCATCGCCTCTAATTCCCCATCCACGTTGCCAAATGTTTCAGTTTTCTTCCGTTCAATTTGTCGGGTTCGTGCGAACATATATGCATAGAATACATGGTGCGGACACTTTTTGACATATTTTCGGTCGAATTGCGGTCCAAATACTGTCAAAATACAAGGATATTGTTCTACTTCTGTTTTCGCCGATAGATGCCAAATGATGCGATAATGTCCATATTTATGTGATACGGTCCTGCAAATCGAATGTTATTTGATTGCAGTTTTCTGGAACCTCATAAAAGCTATCTTCATTCCAAATTTCGAAAAAATCAGTGATTCCGTTCAGGAGATACAGTGGTTTTAATTTCCATTCAAATTTGAAAAACACCCTGTAAATTAGAATCTAGAACTCCCAGATACAGAGGTACTTCAATTGGGGGTTTTTCGGGATCCTCTAGGTGTTTTCTGTCTCCCATTAAAATGATTCCCATCTTGTCCGGGATACCCTGTATATTGTTAACAATTCCGCATTCTTGCGGATCCGCGGGTTCGATGTCTTTAATCCCGTGCGTTTGCGGGATTGAAGTTTTGGTGCGGGATTGATTCCCTATTCCGGAGTTATACCCACCTGGAATATTATTTCCTCGATAACTCAAAAAATATAGACTCGATCGAATTGCAGGTTGGTAACTAGTTGTAGAATATCGATATAAAGACGTGTTTGAAATTTTGCAAGAACCGTACCCCTAGAAAATCCCAAAAAATTTCGAAAAAAAATACGTATGTTCTATTGTCCATTCTCCTGTATTGGACACTCTTAATCGAATTTACCATTGTAAATTCGATCAAGGGTGTCCAATTCAGGAGAATGGACAATAGAACATACGCGCAAAAGCTCCTGACTTCACGTCAGTGCTTGTTTTGGTCATATTAAAGTTTACTTTCCCTTCCTAGCATTTATCGTTATGCGCATGCGCAGATGAGAAGTGATTCAACTGCTGGAGTTTTCGTCTGAGAGGATTCGGGTTTTGGGGTAGAGGATGCTATTCCTCCAAAGAATCCCCTGGAGAGGGCCTGCGCATGCGTGGATTCAAGATGCGATATCTCCTGGAGTACTAGTGTTGGAGAATCGGAATTTTTTGTGAGGTGTTTGATTTTGAGAGGACTCTCTGTCGCGAGTGGATTGCGCATGCGCAGAGGTGAAGATAATGTTTTTGGGTTGTATGTGTTATGTCGGGAGTGGTTTAGGACTATCGATCATGGGTCAGATGCTGAGCCGGTATTGTGAGGTTCCAAAAGAATATTCATGGCAATTGTGTGCACGGACAAGTCAGTTTTGGCGAAATAGCGTTGTTTCCGAGTTGAAGTGTCCGAATTGTGGCCCTGGGGTTAATTTTGAAATTCATGCTACTGTGATGTTCTCGGGTGGTTCGCCTTAATCTAGCATGCCGAAGGGGTACAAGTAAAACACTTACTCTCGGAGATGATAGGTTTAATCACACATTGTCTGAGTACTGTAGACTCTAGACTAGACTAGACTAGAATGACTGGAATGACTGACTGCTCCCATTTGGAGACGGTGTTTATATTTACCATTCAAGGTAGCGTTTATAAACTTCTTGATCAACAATCGAAAGATACATGTGATTTATATAAACAATTATACAAACAATCCTTGTGGATTGATTAACTCAATGGCATGAGTAATATGATATGCTATAGGGCCAATTGGGCCACTACACTACCCCTCATGGGCATTTCAGTTATGCACATGAGCAGACGAGAAGTGATTTAACTACTGGAGTTTTCGTCTGAGAGAATTGTGGTTTGGAGGTGCAGGATGCTATTCCTCCATAGAATCCCCTTGGGAGTGTCCAGGCATACGTGAATTGAAGCAGCGATATCTCATGAGCCAATGGTTTTGAAGAATCAGAGTTTTGTTTGTAGTGTGTGATTTTGAGAAGCCTTTCAGCCACGAGTAGATTGCGCATGCGAAGAGGAGAAGTTGCTCTTTTTGGATTGTATGGCTCATGTTGGAAGTGGTTTGCGTCTAGCGGTCATGGGTTTGATGCCGAACCGATATTGTAAGGTATTCATGGCAATTCTGTGCACCGACAAGTCAGTTTCGGGTAAATAGCATTGTTTGCGAGTTGAGTTGTCTCTATCGTGGCCCTGAGGACAATTTATTAATAAATATATTTGGAAGAACTATGTTAAACTACGTTCAGATTTGGAGAATAAGCGTAAGCAATTGCGTTCCCAACGGGGGTCCCATAACTGCATTTTTTCTTTATTTCTATATTTAAAACTGATAGCCAGACCGTATCGATAGCCAGATTTGATAGACAGATAGAAGAACCTTGAAAAAATTTAAAAAAGCACTGACGTGTAGTCAGTACTCTTTGGCGCGCGTGTTCACGTTGGCTAATTTGCATTGAATGATGAGGGTTTCAAGCTCAGCGGATAGAACGAGCCGGAGATCTACCCAGAGGGTAGTAGACACCATTCCCTATCGAGTCATAAATTAACATTGCTGTGTCTAAGCTGGCATAAGGATAGAGTAACAAAGTTGACAAAGAAACCAACTGACTCTCCTTAGTCACGCAAGTTCCTAGGAGCTTCTGAGGGATCTCCATAGTGAAGACTTGGGAGGGTCAGTATGATCATAATCATATCAGATTGACTTCACAGTGAAAAAAAATGTTCTGCACTCTGCACTTCTCGGTTCAGACCCTCGGCCCCCACTTTTTCAAAGACTCTGCCGATTGGTGAACAATACCAATCGTGAAGAGCATTCCTTTGCCCTTTTTTGGAGGGTCCTCCAAGACCCGGTGGTAAACTCGAAGTAACAAGGGGTATATTGACACACGAAGCTAGATATAAGGAATGAATGCTGAATATATTCTACATGTATGATCAAAGTAAGCCAAAAGGTGAAGTTAGAAAGAGGAGAATCCAGCGTGATGGATTATACCGATATATTACTCGAATCGAAGTATCCTTCAGGTGACAACGAACCAAACCCGCCCGATATCCCGATGAAAACCAGTCAACGCCGTAACGCATCCAGTCGGGACGATATAGCAACATTCGCCACATACCTACTTAACATTCAGGCGGTAATTTATCGCGTATAAATTCATCGGGGGCTTTTTCAGCGCTAAAGTGCCGGGACCCGACCGCGTATCCTGGCGCGTAATGTGACAACTCTAAATCTTGAGCCGGGCGTACTTCGTCCGTTGCGATAATGCAGATGACCATCGCCGCCTCCATTACGACCGGCAATTGTTATTGTTGTTCACTTGTTTGGCTACGTGCCGGGGGCGCTCTTCTTCCTCCGTTTTTACCTCATCGAAATTAATAACCTCTACGCCTTGTTCGGTTTTTGCGCGGCGTGGAGCGCTTATGCGAGCACACGGACTGAAACTGACCAAAATGAACGCCAGACAATGCCGTTATTTATGTGGAAACGAGAAATCATATTCATGAACGGTATAAAATATATCGGATGACGTGTTACGCGTATCTGCCTACCATACCTGCCGAGGCCGGAGGGCATTTTTTTTTTGACCGACGCTAATGTGCTCTATTTCTGATTTATGTGAGTCCGGGGGTATTCAGTAGTGTTCCTTTTGTCTAAATACGGGGTAAATGAGTTGGGTGGAGTAAATCGTGTACCTACTTTTAGGCGTGGTTGGTAGGGATGTGTGATTTGCATAAACGGTTGTGCGTCATTATCATAAACTGCGAGGAACGAGCAACAAAAATATAAAAGAGCACTGACATGAAGTCAGTACTCTTTGGCTCCCGTCTTCACATTGGCTAATTCGAATTGAATGATGAGTGTTTCAAGCTCTCTGGATAGAGCAAGCCGGACATCTTCCTAGAGGGTAGTGGACACCATTCAATATCGGGTCAAAAATTAACAGTGCTGTATCTAAGCTGGCATAAGGATAGAGTAACAAAGTTGAAAAAGAACACAACTTAATCTCCTTAATCACACAAGCTCCTAGGAGCTTCTGCGGGATCTCCATGGGGAAGACTTGGAAGAGTCAGTATAATCATCAACATCCCGCAGTATAATCATAACACGCGCGCCAACGCAGATTGACCCCACGTCGATGTTTTTTTATCCTTTTTCTTTCATTGTGAAGTCAACCTGCAATTGGCGCGCATGTTATAAATATGATTATGATTATACTGACCCTCCTAAGTCTTCCCCAAGGAGATCCCTCAGAATCTCCTAGGAGCTTGTGCGACTAAGGAGAGTCAGGTGTGTTCTTTTTCAACTTTGTTACTCTATCCCTATGTCAGCTAAGACAAAGCACTATTAATTTATGACCCGATGGTGAATGGTGTCCACTACCCTCTGGGTAGATCTCCAGCTCGTTCTATCCAATGAGCTTGAAAAACTCATCCTTCAAATCAAATTAGCCAACGTGAACACGCGCGTCAAAGAGTACTGACTTCACGCCAGTGCTTTTTTATATTTTTTCCTTTCACAAATCTGGTTATCGATACAGTCTGACTGTTGGTTTTACCGTAGATCGAAATAAAAGAATTGGTTCAAGACCTGTGGACAGGAGCTTTGGCGGGCTTGTTCAAACTTTGACACATCACATCTCCGAAAGAATTGGTTTCCCAAGTGATCTTATGATAGAACTGCAGCATGAAAGAAATCAAATTGAAATAGCTGAAATGAATTTGACTCTCTTATGTAACAGGATGACATGTTTGTAGATAGAATAATTATAGCATTCTGTGAAAAGATAGAAGTATGTATGAGTATTGAAATTTCGAAAAATCATATCTCCGAAAGTATTAGCTTCCTAGAGTTGAAAATGATATCAATAGCTTTTTATTGTGAAACTGCATATGAAGAAAAATTGAATTTGAAATTTGTAATGTTAAAAAATATTTTGTTTTTTTTTACTCCCAAACCATTTGGCCTATTTTGTCCAATAACGAACTTTACCGATATATTTATCTCCCAAACCTACTCTGAAAATTTCAACTGCCTAACTCATTCTGTTCGAGAGTTATTGTAGAAACAAAATATGGAAATTGCGGGTTGCACTTTATGGCAACCCGATCGATACAAAACTTCGCATGTATCTATCGGTCATTATTCTACAATCTGATGCTAAATGTCAGATAGATCGAGTGATCAGTTTCGGAAATATTCATACGGAATGTTTTTACTAAGAAACGGCCATAACTCTGAAACCGCTTGGTAGATTTCGCCCGTAAACAAACTCGTCCGAGATATTTACGCTCCAAACCTACCCTGCTAATTTCAATACTCTAACTCCTTTCGTTCTAGAGTTATCGTGTTAACGGCTGGCCGGACAGAATCGATTTCGACCACGGATTCTTGATCAGTGAGTCGAACGAAATCGTTTAACACTATTTTCAGCCAAAAATTCCAAAATTACAGACATTTGGGTAAATTGATAAGCACTCTGTTCCGACGAACAACAGCACCAAAAAGCACTGACGTGAAGTCAGTACTCTTTGGCGCGCGTGTTCATGTTGACTAATTTGAATTGAATGATCAGTGTTTCAAGCTGATTGGATAGAACGAGCTGGAGATCTACCCAGACGGTAGTGGACACCATTTACTGTCGGGTCATAAATTAACAGTGCTGTGTCTAAGCTGACATAGGGATAGGGTAACAAAGTTGACAAAGCACACAACTTAGTCGCACAAGCTCCTAGGATCATCATAATTATAGGTATGATCCTTTCAAAAAGTTTTCCAAAGATACATAATTTTGAAATGGGCCTGTAGTTTTTTGTATCATGTTTTCGCCGTTTTTGTATATCAATATTATGTGAGATACTTTCCACTTGGAGGGGAAGATATCGCTTTTCAATGAAAGATTGAATATGTGAAGAAGAGGAGCCCGTATTTTTTTCTTTACACTTCTGCATAAATGTTACTGGAATACTATCGGGCCCGGCACATTTCCTAGAGTCCGAAGGACTAACAGCAAATGCCGGATGCTCGAAATTATGTGGTTGAACGTAGGTACTCCTGAAAAACTCAGAAAAAAGGTTGGCAATGGCATTCCCATCATCTGCGGTGTCGTCATTGTGATAAACTAAGCTCGGAATGATAAAGGTGCTCTTCTTTTTATTTTTAATGAATTTCCAGGAAGCTTTAGAATTAGTTCTGATCTGATTTTCCATATTGCGAGTATACTCCAGAAAATCGTCACGTATCAACCGTTTAAACATAGCATAATTAATCAGTTATATAAAATAACCGTAGTTATCATAAAATGAAATATTAATTATTATAATGGAAAAGTATAACGGGTAATTCCTTTTGCGGAATTACCCGTTATACTTTTCCATTTTAATAAACTTATCCGCGTTATCCTATTTTCTTATTAATTATTATAATCTTTTTCTCACGCCTCTGACTGCATATTACCCCTTAAGGAAATCCAATATGCAAACTGTGATGGATTTTATTAACAAATGATCATGCAGGATTTGGACTTGTTTCTCAAACAATGTTGCTACTGCTACAGCATAGAGTCACATATAAATCAGTCACAAGAAGTCAGCTTCGATCTTCGATTGATCACAGAATGTAAATACGAGTCATTATAACTTTGGGTTTCAATGCGTGCTGTGATAGCACGACCCACAACATCTTGGCTGGTTAGAGTTTCGTTCCAGCTCTCAATGGTGAACTTATTAATACGGCTTGTTTAGTGAGAGACTGCCGAAGACGCACTTGACTTCAGATGAAGTGATTTCTCCAGCTTCGGTTTTAATGCATCACGCATAGGTCGACAGGTATTCGTCCAGACAGAGACGATATCTACTGGCGGGAACGCCGAGGAGGCAGAAGGTTCGGAGGGAAGAATGTAGTTCCATACATAACCATAGGTGGATTACGAACATTGGATATTTGTGTATTGTAAGCAGGAAATAATATAACTTAGTGTTTCAATTTTTACTCGTATTCATAGCAAAAATAGAAAGAGGTGATAACGTTGATTTCAATTCACAGGCGAAATAAAACTCTTTGGTGCAAGGAGTGTCATCCCAAATATAATCCTGGGGACCACGTTTGTAAATATGTAAGCAGTGTTTAACTTCCTTGTAAGTGTCAATTACAAAAGGCGGTCTCCAATTATTGAATGTAAATGTTTGACCGGTAGATAACCAAACGAAAGTACCTTCTTCGGCCATATCTGTTCCTGATGTCCAAAGGTTTTCAACAGTTGTCACTGAAAAAAAAGTCAATTAGAGTTTGAAGCTATTCTCAGGATTCCGGATATCCGGATACAGGTGCGGCTACTGATCTAAAGAGCCGTAAAAGCTGTACCGAGAAGAAAAACGATATTTAGGAAGAGTATTCAAGTTGTAACTTAATTCCAAGCATAGATTCTTCCCATCAAATACAACACTTTTTTCGTTTTCTATTTTTCAAATTACGCTCAAACCCAATGAGTTAGAGAATTGATATTTTCAGAGTAGCTTTGGAGTCCAAATGCACCGGCTACGTTCGTTAATGCGCAATATCCACATAGTGGTTTCAGAGTTATAGCCATCTGATTTCTTTTCCCAATAACTCGATAAATACTGATCTGATCGAATTAGAGCGCGGTAGTTAGTTGAAAAATAACGACACGAAAACTTATGCGAAGTTTTTTAAGGATCGCATGACCGTAAAAATTCAAAAGAAAATATTTAAAAAAAATCTGTATCTCAGAAACTATCCGTCATATATCGTTGAAATTCTGCGAGACCCTTCAAAACCTTATTTTACGGTAAGGTTCTAGTTTAGAACTCGATCGAATCTATATTGTTGAAGATATTCCCGAAATATCCTAATATTCCAACGATAGAGATGTACTGGATTATGCTCGGAAAAGTAAGCTGTCTACAGTTTTTGGTTTTTGGGTTGTGTTCGAATATTAACTCCGTAGAGTATTATTTACTCCATTGCCTTCGAAAACTGAAAGATTGAGTAAATTTTACCTGTCAAAATTGACATAACTCATCGGACGGAAAATCTAGTATCTTTGTCTCACTGTTTTATGAATGTTTTGTGAGATAATTTAATAGTTTTAATACTGCTCACAATATATATTAATGATTAGAGATACATATATGTGAAGAAAACCATAATAATAGGATCCTTCTTAAATCAACATAACCTATTTTCCGATATTGGCACCTTCTGTCACTGTCACTGTCAGTGTCAGAGTTTACTCCAGAGTAAATCTGTCAAACCTTCAAAAACTCTACTCCGTGGAGTTAATTTTCGAACACAACCCTGAAACAATTTAATGAATCATGAGTATAAATCTGCCGAAGTTAAATTTGACAAGTCGATACGTCAGTAATAACATTCGTTCAATACCTAGTGATTAATGGATATGTACCTACCACATTTTCTCGATTCGAACGAATAATATACATGATGATATTTTTCTGAAGTTAGAAATTTGAAAACAAGGTATGAAAGGTCAGTAATAACAATAGCTAAATTACATGGCTTTATCACAATAACTCACTTCCCTGCAGATTTATGATTTTGAAAACTGTTTCTAACTTGAGAGACTGGTTCCAGAATCACATCACCATGTTCAGTAACATTTGCTATATCATGACATTTTTTCTCATTTTCAAACTGGTTTGTCTGATTTGACAGTTTGTCAACATGAACATAGAGAGATGTGAAAGAGATGACATCACAGAACACTAATAATAATGATCTATGCAAAGATGTCAAAATTCTTCCGAGGGACGTCAAAAATCAAAAACTGTTGACAACTTTGTTTGTCGAGTGTGAAATAGTTGACCAGTTCATCTCAATCGTTGTACTATTTCGATATTTCGGCAATATCTTCACCAATATAAATTCGATCGAGATCAAATCTGAAACTTTATTGTAAAATAAGGTTTTGGAGGCTCCTGTAAAATGCCAACGATATAGGACGGATAGTTTCTGAAGAATTTTCTTTTTTTTTTTTAATTTTCCATTTATGTGAATCTCACAAAATTTCACACAAGTCTTCGTGTCGTTATTTGTCAACTTACTGCCACGCTTCAATTCGATCAGATCAGAATATTTCGGGTTATTGAGAAAACAAATTTCAGATGGCGATAACTCTGAAACCACCTCGTAGATTTTGCCCATGATGAATCAAATGCATCAGACCCTAGTGGGAAAATATTCCTACGTTCCACTACTTCCTAAAAAGGTCACGAGCCGCCACTGTTCGGATAAAACATAAATATGCTTACTATTTTTTTTCATATAGTTAATGATGAGGTCGTGTTCTTCTTTCGACTCAATACTGAAGAGGTCCATTCCATGCTCTCTACAGTACTGGAACGCTTTGAAGTAATTGGCCTGTGAAATTTGAAATTTATTATTCAGAATTTAAGAAATAAGTATTTTTTCATGACTGCAAAATAACACTTGTATCTTCTAACCTCAAATAATAGAAGAGTACCCATAAATATGAATGAATTAGGGATCGATTAAATCAAATTAGCGTATTCTTGTGTGAAATATTTCTGCGAAAAGATGAAAAAATATTTGGAACCCACCCAGAAAAGTTTACATTTTAGGTCACGAAGGAACAAGAATTGAAGAACTGAATCCGTTAACCGAGTTTTCCGTCATAAACGATTGAAGGGAAATTCATGAATTAAAGGATACTGTGGGAGGTATATTCATCATTGAATGGTTTCTTTGTGGGTTTTCTCTCCCAAACTCTGAAAAATATCTATTAAAACAAAAAATTAATTATTTTGTGATTTGCGTCTGCGTAAGAAACACAAGATATTTGTTAGAAGCAATCAATCGAACAATGTTGCCTAACAAATAACAACGAAACAACATCAACGAAGAAACAACTATATCGTAACGTTTCGGAGTCTAAATCAGACTCCTTCTTCAGATGCTTAACAAAAAAATCTTCAGAAATATTTTTTATTGTATAGACATTTTTCAGAGTTTGGGAGAGAAAACCCAGAAAGAAACAATTCAAATTCATAAATCTTTGAATATCACCTGTTGTGGTCCTCTACCAGTAGTTCAGGGAATACCCCTCAACATTCATGCAACTTCACTTGTACATATTTCAACTGTCTGCCTAGTTGGTGATGCCACGAAATCTGTAATAGATGGTAGCAAAGTACCTCACTCGATTTATGGTCCTGGCTTTGGCATGATTTTTCAGTTAGGAGCGATATTTCATTGATAGATATCGTTAATAGCGATTGCTAGTCATTTCAAGGGTTGAAATTAACTGTATGCATCTACTTCACCTAACTTATAATTTTAATATTTCTGGAGAGTTGCTCTCAATATTTATTTTGGTGTAGATGTAGCCAGAGCTATTTTATTGATTTTGTTGTACAAAATATACTTACTGAACGTTTTTTTGATGGTTACCTTCAAAAATATTAAATGCTCTACGCAACTAGTAGATATATATACATATATACAGTGCGCGTCAAAATCATGGAACAAATTCATTTTCTCAGAAGAAAAATATTTGGCAACAAAATTCTGAAACAGGTAAATTTTTGTTTCACTTTTACCAAATTTTTTTGCATTTTTGAAAGATTTTTGTTGCACCCTGTGCCATCCCCATTCCCCATCATCCCCCATCCTCTAAATGTTTTGAATAGGGAAAATGGGTCATGTCTCATGTGGTACTTTTTTGGCAAGGTCTTTGTATCTTCTCTACAGGCGTGCAGAAATTTTTAAGAAAAAATTTTTCTTTTTTGAAAAATAGTTAGTTCATAGTGGTTTTCAAAATGTGCACTTTGTCATCGCTCATTTACTTTGAGACGATGGTACCTGATGAAATTTGTCACCAAAAATCATCAGAAGAAAACAGTCAATGTGAAACGGAAACTTTGGCTTCTTGTTCTGGCTTCAACAAAAGGAATTTAAATATACCAAGCATTTCAAACAAATTAAATCCCTTCAATATTAGCAATTGCTCGAATTTCAACATAAACGTTAATATGAATAAGAATAAGAATTTTTCTGTTAATATGTAGTATTTTCTGTTTTGTTCTGTTTAATTCAAATAATAATTGAAATGTATAATAAAAAATTAAGAAATGTGTCGTCTTGTTGATTTGTGATTCTACACGGTTGCCGAAAAATATTGTAGGTACGCAACACGCCCGAAAATAGATTTTTGGACTCACAGACTTCCAGGACCCGCCGAAGAATTTTGTCCTAGAATTTTGTCTATTCGTCCAAAAGATCCTATTTTCCGGACTTGTTGCTTAAATTACTATTGCTGACCTTGAAATATGTCTGGAAATAATAGTGGCTTCCGCCCATCTCAACGAAAGGCATATGGTTTCCGATTCCTCCAGCCACGTTAATCGGATTTGCTAATTTACCTGTAAATAAGGTTTTTATGATTGGAAATATGAATATCGTTGAACCTTCTCACCAGACAACGATATTCGAAAGCTAATTGAATCATTTTGTTCCCGATCGGAAGATCTACCATTCAGCTGCGATATCCACGAAGGTAAAGTCGCTTTCTTCACACCATTTTGAAAGGGCGAACCTGAAAGACAATAATAGCAGTTTCAATATTAGGGCTTCACGCGAGAGCGAGATTTTTCTCGTCTCGTCTCGTAAAAGCGAGACGAGACGAGACGAGACGTTTTCAAAAATATTATAGGAGATACCGAGACCACATACAGCACAGCGCAACACGAGAGTCTCGTTTTTCGTCTCGTTAAATTTTTTGTATGAAGTTTTATATGCGACTCGACTTTTTTCAACACCCACAAAAAACAATATATTTTGTCTATATATGCATCGATCGTTCTATAAATACAATATAAATAAATTGAGATTATTTTTCAAGGAAAAATAATATTCACAACCATAAAAATGGGTTCAAGCCCTGTGGACAGGAGCTTTCTGGCGCTCTAGTTCAAACAGACAAATTATATCTCCGAAAGTATTGGTTTCTCAGAGTTGGGAATTATATCAATGTATTCATATGATAGAACTGCACCCTAAAGGAAATTCAATTCAAATAATAGTTTATTTATCAAGATTAAATGAGCAATCATGAGAATGAGAACTGCACCATGGAAGAAATCAAATTAAATCTGGCCAATTTTGCCCAATAACGAACTTAACCGAGATATTCATCTCCCTAAACTACTCTGAAAATTTCAACTACCTACCTCATTCCGTTCGAGAGTTATATCTATGTCTATGGATGAAAAGCAGCCTCACTACTCTCAGATCTCTTACTTCATGTTCCGTTCCGAAATGTGAGAATTTTCTGAGAAAACCTAATTTCGGAGCAAACAACTGAGATTCTTCTCACTTCGCTCACAATTCTTCGATTGATTAGATAATGTCATGTCTCAGGAACATCATTTGACATTATGACAATTCATACATAGAATAATATCATTCTGTGACAACGTTGAAATACGATTTATTATTGAAATTTCGAAAAATCTCCGAAAGTATTAGCTTGTTAGAGTTAAAATGAAATCATTCGATTCTTATGATAAAACAGCTTATTGAAAAAATTTAATTTGGAATTTGCCTTGTAAAAAAAAATTTTTTTTTGTTACTCCGAAACCATCTGTCCGATTTTGCCCAATAACGAACTTAGCCGAGATATTTATCTCCCAAACCTACTCTGAAAATTTCAACTGTCTATCTCATTCCGTTCGAGAGTTATCGTGCCTACGGCCGGCCGGACCGGCCGGACGGCCGAACAGAATGAATTTCGACCACGGATTCTTGATCAGTGAGTCGAACCAAATCGTTTAAGACCATTTTCATCGAAAAATTCGAAAATTACAGACATTTGGGCAAATTGATAAGCACTCAGTTCCGAGGAACTAGAGCGCCAAAAACGGATGCCATTATGAATTTAATAATTAACCGGCAACTTTTATTGCCCCTAAATCCCAATGCTTTCAAAATTTCGTCTCTATCTGAACATCTGGAGAAATTTATTCTCTTGTGCTCCTTGTAGTGAAGATGTGGACAATTATTGTGTACATCTGTGGAACTACGTTTAATAAAACTGGTAATGTAATGAAGGTATTCAATGTTTCGAAAAGTGTTATGAGGAATACGCCAAGAAAACCCTCAATGATCTACCCACTGGGAAGGTATTCTTTGAAAACTATACCAAATTGTTCAATTCTATTAAAAAATGTATCGACATCGATAGCCTATTTAAAATTTAAAACATCAACAAAACTTTCGAAATATTGGAAAGCCGAGTTTGAAGAATATTTGCTGTTAGAAAGAGCAAATAGGAATCAAAATATTTTAGAGTGGTGGAGAGTGATGAAAACGTTCTTCCTACACATTCCAAGGTGGCCGATGATATATTAATGGCTACATCCGTACCTGTTGAAAGATTATTTTCCACAGCAGGTATGATCATGGCAAAAACACGTACATCATTGAAAAATGATGTGATGCAAGCGTGATTATGTTGGAATTCTTGGTCATCGAGTAATTTAAAAGTTGAAATTATCATTGTTTAAAATTAAAAATAATATGTACAATTGTACATGTATAATGTATAAGAGCGTAATCAATATAGCTTTACAAAATTATTCGTTATTGTATACCATTTCGTTTATATATTATAATATTTATTATCGTTATACAGAATTAAGCAAGACGAGACGAGACAACTAGTAGAAGATCCGAACCTAAGTCGACCTCCACCGAGCTGATAATAGAAAGAAACATATTATATAATAAATTTAGCATATTAGATAATATACTAAAAATGGGTTGCCTGAAAAAATCCTGGACAGACTATTTTTAATTTTTAAAAAAATTTCTAGTGATACGATCCTCACAAAATTTTGCAAAAATTTCCGTGTTGGCATTCAACTAATAACCATATTTAAATTGGATTGCTTGAGTATTTTTCGAGTTATTAAGGAAATAAAAACCAAATTTCAGATGGCGATAATCCCAAAACCGTTTGGCCGATTATGCTTATAAACAAACTCAAATGTCACATTCAGATATTTTCGGCGAAAAATTCGAAAATTACGGACATTTGGGCAAAATGATAACACGATGTTCCCCACAACATACGCGCAAAAATAATAAAAAATAGTCTGTCCAGGATTTTTTCAGGCAACCCATTTTTAGTACATTTTCTAATATACAAAATTCATTATAAAATATGTTTCATTCTATTATCAGCTCGGTGAAGGTCGACTTAGGTTCGGATCTTAGACTAAACTGATAAATAGACGAGAACGAGACTTAAACGAGACTCAATTTTTTGGAAATTGGCGAGAGCGAGACGAGATTTTCTATACTCTCGCCTGCTCTCGTCTAGTGTGAAGCCCCACTCAATATTTAATTTATCGGTATTTACTAGATGTATTAGATGTATTTACAGAATAATCATCTACAGGGTTATTCAAAAGTCCATGCCATAACTACATTAAGTGATAGTTCCAGTTAAAATGAGAAGTTTCTTCAAGTAATTTTTTTTTCTATCTCGAATTCTTCGGAGATACAGGCTGTTGTACTTAGATTTTTTATCATGAAGCATCAAAGATAAATTCGTCAAATTTGCAGGGTGTGTTAATCTTTTACATTGTAACGAAATATGGAATTTTTGAATAATAATGTGGGAAAGCTCTGTAGACAGAGCTTAAATTCTTCATGAGTGAGTCGAACCAAATCGTAGGAGACCATTTTAGGTAAAAATTCGAAAATTTGGGCAAAATGATAGCACGCTGTTCCCAAGAGCACAAAAAGTGTTGAATTTGATGTTAGGAATCTATGGCTAAAAACAATGTAATGTAAAACTCAAAGATTCACGCAATAATGATTTTTGATCAAATTCAGTCAATCTATCGAAGTGACATTGTACGTATAGCTGATTTTTCTGAAGATTTTTGGCGCTCATGTTCCTCGGAACAGAATGCTTATCAATTTGCCCAAATGTCTGTAATTTTCGAATTTTAGGATAAAAATGGTCTAAAACGATTTGGTTCGACTCCATGATCAAGAATCCGTGGTTAAAATCGATTCTGTCCGGCCGTTAACACGATAACTCTCGAACGCAATTATGTAGGCAGTTGCAATTTTCAGAGTAGGTTTGGGAGATTAATATCTCGATTTAGTTCGTTTTAATTTCGGAGACACGAAAAAAAAATTTTTTTTCCATTACTAATTTCGAATTCAATTATTTTCAATATGCAGTTTTATTATGAGAATCCATTGATATAATTTTAAACTCTAACAAGCTAATACTTTCGCAGATATGATTCTTCAAAATTTCAATATTGAATTGTCTTTCTATGATTTCACAGAATGCTGTAATCGAAAATTAACGTCCCTATTTGTTTCTAAGAATTTCATATCTTGAAAAGACATGTCACATTTATTTTTAGTTCTAGAAAACAAAGTATGATTGAATGCAAAATGACCAATGGAATTACCTCAGCTATCGTAGAATTATGAGTATTATAGGATATTATAATTTTTGGTTATTAATATAATAATGCCCTTGGATAATCCATCATAAGATGATGGAAATATATACTTTGGTAAGTTAATCAATTTGGGTTCAGAATATCTCCAGTAAAAACAAACTGAAATATTGTCTAAGTTTCAATTGATATCATATAATTTTCAGAGTAGATTTGAGGAATGAACATCTCGGATAAGTTCGTTATTGGGTAGAATCTGTGTAGTGGTTTCGATTTAATAATTTTTGGCACTCTTCATTTTTTTCTTAATTTCTTTTATGATGCAGTTCTATCATAAGAATGCATTGATATCATTCCCAACTCTGATAAATCAATACTTTCGGACATGATATGTTAAAGTTTGAACAAGAGCGCCTAAGCTCCTGTCCACGGGGTTTTCCCACATTTTTTTTAATACGCTTTCGAGATAAGATTCTCATCCAAATGGTGCAAAAAATTAGCCGTGAACAAAACAAAATGCATAAAAGACAGTAGCCATGAACGATATGGCTGTGAATCGGGTGAACCATATCGTTCCTCGTAGAGAATCAGCAGGTTAAAATATAAAATAATTATTAGAAAACATACCATTGATGACATTGTGAAAGATTAAGAAGATAAGGGCATATTTGATCATATTGACTCAACTATAGACGAATATTCAACACTGATTAAAAGAGAATATGTGGATGCCAAAATATAAATAATGCCGGTATTTCTCGATAACTTTTGATGTTCTATTCGTTTTAATCTTAGTAAACTACATAATCTTCAGAATGTAAACAACATAAAAATAATGGATAAAAGTTCAAATCGAATGTCAAGTTGGGAAAATACGTAGTAACGTATTTTCCCAACTTATGCATATTGTTTTGCTAATTTTGATGTCGATTCGAAGCATTGAATCATGAAATATAAAGGAGTTCCGAAATTGATGGGTTAGAATATTTGGATGGTAGATTCTACATCAGAATTAAGGAAGACATATGCTTACATAATTAAATGGTTTCTAATGAATGTACCTCCCACAGTATCCTTTAATGATCATGCTTACATTAACCTATACGCGGATGCTGGAGCATCTTTGAAATGAACTACCTACATCAAATGAAACAGGTCCATAATCATTAAAGGATACTGTGGGAGGTATACTCATTATTGAAAGTTTTTTTTCTGGGTTTTCTATCCCAAACTCTGAAAAATATCTATAAAATAAAAATTAATTATTTTGTGATTTGCGTCTGCGTAAGAAACACAAGATATTTGTCAGAGGCAATCAATTGAACAATGTTGCCTAACAAACAACAACGAAACAACATCAACGAAGAAACAACTACATCGTAACGTTTCGGAGTCTATATCAGACTCCTTCGTCAGACGCTTAATGAAAATCTTTAGAATTATTTTGTTGATAGTTTGGGAGAGAAAACCCAGAAAAAAAACCTTTCAATAAACAGGTCCATCTCCAGGTCTCTGAGATCTGAGAAGTGTGGATGTTATTTCAAACCAGTAATAACTGGATCAGGGCATCCCCCATTTTTGCGTGCGACTGGCTATCATTTTCCCACAGTGTTTGTATTTTTCGAACTTTTTGACGAAAATGGTCGCAAACGATTGAGTTCGACTCACTGATGAATAATCCGAGGTCAAATTCAATTCTGTTAGCTGTTAGCACGATAACTCTCTAACGAAAGGAGCTAGAGGATTGAACTTTGCAGGGTAGGTTTGATGCATAAATATCTCGGACGGGCTCGTTAACGGGCGAAATCCACCAAGCAGTTTCGGAATTTTCAGTAAAAACATTTTTTAAGAATATTTCCGGAATCGATTACTCGATCTATCTGAAATTTAGCATCACATTCAAGAATGATGACCTTTATATGCATGCAAAGTTTTGTACTGAACGGATTGCCATAAAGTGGCGAAAAAATTTCAAAAATTCCAAAATTTTGTTTTCACTAACTCGAAAAATACTGATCAGATTAGATTGAAACTCCGTAGTTACATGCAAAGTACCGACGAGAACATTTGTGCATAATTTCGTGGGGATAGCATGAGTAGAAAGAATTCAAAAAATATTTTTGTTTGAAATTCCGAAACCAAATATCGGATTGAGTTCAATTTTGGCACTTCGGTGACCAATGACGATCTCTTGAGGTGTGCAAAGTTTCACTGAGAATTGACCACTAGTATCCTTACAAAATATCTTATAATTTTGAACTTCCAACCTGGACAAATTATTTCAGTTCGAATTCATAAGTGGAATAAATAGATCATTTGGTATACATTCGACTTGTTATTTGCACGTTTATCTGAATCAATGCGATATGTACGCCTCTGACTGCATGTTACCCTTCAAGGAAATCCAATATGCAAAATGCGATGAATTTTGTGAACAAATGATCATGCAGGATTTGGACCTGCTTATCAAACAGTGTTGCTACAGCTACACCTTAGAGTCACATATAAATCAGTCACACGAAGTGAGCTTTGATCTTCGATTGATCACAGAAAGTAGATTCGAGTCAGTATAACTGTGGGTTTCAAGGCGTGCTGTGATGGGAGGACCCACAACCTCTTGGCTGGTTAGCGTTTCAGTCCAGCCTTCACTGATGAACTTATTAATACGGCTTGTTCAGTGAGAGCCTGCCGTAGACGCATTTGACTTCAGCACGAAAGATTTCTCCAGTGCTGTCCATCGGTTTCAATGCATCACGCACAGGTGGACAGGTGTTTGTCGAGACAGTGGAGAGATCTACTGGCGGAACGCCGAGGAGGCGGAAGGATCGAAATGAAGAATCTAGTTCCCTACATAACCCTAGGTGGGTAACGAACATTGTATATTTGTGTATTTTAAGCAGGAAATAATATAATCATTGAAGGATACTGTGGGAGATACATTCATTATTAAATGCTTTCTAGGCCGGCTCAGGTGGTGCAGTTGGTATAAAGACCTGCTGTGGTGCCGGGGTCGCGGGTTCGAATCCCGCTCAGGGCATGGATGTTTATTGTGATTGTCCGGTATGAATGTGATTACACTTTATTTCTGCTGGTTAATGACGAAAGTCAAGACCATATTTAGGGACTAGGTCCACCATGATTAAAAAAAAAAAAAAAAAGAAAAAATGCTTTCTTACTGGGTTTTCCCCTCCCAAACTCTGAAAAACATCTGTTAAATAAAAATTTATTATTTTGTGAATTGCTTCTGCGTAAGAAACACAAGATGTTTGTCAGAAGCAATAAATCGAACAATGTTGCCTAACAAACAATAACGACACAACATCAACTAAATTTAGTTGATTCATTGTTGATGTTGTGTCGTTATTGTTTGTTAGGCAACACTGTTCGATTTATTGCTTCTGACAAATTTTTGTGTTTCTTACGCAGAAGAAATTCACAAAATAATAAATTATTATTTAACAGATATTTTTCAGAGTTTACAGATTTGGTCATGCTCTTGTCAGAGTGAGAGTTAGTTTCCTCAGACAAAATAAGGTAAGAATAAATCAATATATTATTAGGTTAGAAGAAGAAATTTCGAAAAATTTTTCAAAATCTGATGCTGACCATATCACTTATTGTACGAAATTCAGTTGCTTCATCGTTGATGTTGAGTCGTTATTGTTTGTTAGGCAACATCGTTCGATTTATAGCTTCTGACAAACATCTTATGTTTCTTACGCAGAAGCAATTCACAAAATAATAAATTTTTATTTAACAGATATTTTTCAGAGTTTGGGAGAGAAACCCAGAAAGGAACTATTTAATAGAAAAAAATATGACTTAGTGTGAAGTGTTTCAATTTTTATTCGTATCAGTCGCACAAACAGAAAGGGATGATAACGTTAATTTCAATTCACAGACGAAATAAAATTCTCTGCTGCAAGGAATGTCATTCCAAACATAATCTTGGGGACCACGTCTGTAAATTTGTAAGCAGTTTTCAACATTTTTGTAATTGTCAATTGCCATCGGTGGTGTCCAATTATTGAATGTGAATTTTTGACCGGTAGATAACCAAACGAATGAACCTTCTTCGGCCAAATCTGTTCCTGATGTCCAAAGGAATTCAACAGTTGTCACTGAAAAAAATCAATTAGAGCTTTAACCTATTTTTAGGATTCTGGATTTCCAGATACAGGTGCGATGACTGAGCTGCAGAGCCGTACAGAGAAGAAAAACGATATTTAGGGAGAGTCTGATCGTGCTGATCAAGTGATCAGAGCCTATCAATTCGTCCAAATGTCTGTAATTTTCGAATTTTTGGCCGAGAATCTCAAACGATTAGTTTCGACTCAAGAATCCGAGGTTAAAAGAGATTATATCCGTCCGTCCAAGAAAAAATTTTAAAAATTTCTGTAACTCAGAAAATATCCGTAAGATATCGTTGAAATTCTGCGAGAGCTTTCAAAACCTTATTTTACAGTAAAGTTCTAGATTAGAACTCGATCGAATCTATTTTGGTGAAAATATTCCTGAAATATCCTAAAATTCCAACGATAGAGATACGTACAGGATTCTACTCGGAAAAGTAAGCTGTCTACAGGTTTTGGTTTTTGAAACAATTTAATGAATCATGGTTATAAATCTGCCGAAGTTAAATTTGACAAGTCGATACGTCAGTTATAACATTCGTTCAATACCTAGTGATGAATGGATATGTACCTTATTTTCTCGATTTGAACGAATAATATACATGATGATAATAATGAAAAAATTGGTTCAAGCCCTGAGGACAGGAGCTTTCTGGCGCTCTAGTTCAAACAGACATATTATATCTCCGAAAGTATTGGTTTCTCAGAGTTGAGAATTATATCAATTTATTCTTATGATAGAACTGCATCATAAAGGAAATTCAATTCAAATCATAGTTCATTTATCTAGATTAAATGAGCAATCTGAGAATGAGAACTGCACCATGGAAGAAACCAAATTAAAATAGCTGAAATGAATTTGACTCTCTCATATAAAACAGGATGAAATGTACGAGTACACAGATCATATAATAAAGCTTAGATAGAATAATTATAGCATTCAGTGAAAACATAGAAGTACGATTCATTATTGAAATTTAGAACTTCATCTTAGCAGAAATTGAATTCAAACATCATAGAAGAATTTAAATTCAACAAGAGTGCCAAAAATTATCAATCCAAAACCAATAGACGAATTCTACCCAACAACGAACTCATCCGAGATATTCATTCCTCAATTATATGATGAACGATAATATATATCTTTCCTCAAATCTACAATATTCCAGTTTTGTTTTTAGTGGAGATATTCTGAACTCAATATTATTAACTTACCATTACCCTTCCCATCATCATATGGATTGACCATCGGCATGAAAATATCAACCAACAAAAAGTATGATAATATATTATCATTCTAATATTTATACGATTGCTCGAATGAAACAACGTCATGTCTCAAGAGATTAAGTTGACATTATAACAATTCATAGAATACCCACATAATAATTCTATCATTCTGTGAAAACCTAGAAATACATTGAAATTTTGAAAAATCATATCTCCGAAAGTATTAGCTTGTTAGAGTTGAAAATGATATGAATGGATTCTTATGATAAAACTGCGTATTAAAAAAAAATTAATTTGGAATTTGTTTTGTAAAAAAAAAAATTTTTTTTTGTTACTCCGAAACCATTTGTCCGATTTTGCCCAATAACGAACTCAGCCGAGATATTTATCTCCCAAACCCACTCTGAAAATTTCAACTCTCTAGCTCATTCCGTTCGAGAGTTATCGTGCCTACGGCCGGACGGCCGGCCAGACCGGCCGGACGGCCGGACAGAATGAATTTCGACCACGGATTATTGATCAGTGAGTCGAACCAAATCGTTTAAGACCATTTTCATCGAAATATTTGAAAATTACAGACATTTGGGCAAATTGATAAGCACTCAGTTCCGAGGAACTAGAGCGCCAAAAATGGCGATACCGTTGTTAATAAATCAACAAGTCCAGAACGTTCCTGCCAATCGGGTCCTTCATAAATGGCTTCGTCTAATTATTATACTTATGCACATATTTCACAAATCAAATAGACCCCAGAGGGTTCATTGATTTGCCGAGAAAGCAAGAGCAGACGCGTTTCTGGCTTCTTGGCCTTCATCAGTACTCTGTAGCTTCTCAACAAATTCAACTAAACTGACCCGGGTTAAGCCTCTCAGAGCCGGCTTGGTCGATCTGGACTTGTTGATTTACATGATGATATTTTTCTGAAGTTAGAAATTTGAAAACAAGGTATCAAAGGTCAGTAATAACAATAGCTCAATTGCATGGTTTCATCATAATTACTTACTTCCCTGCATACTTATTAATTTGAAAATTGTTTCTAACTTGCGAGACTGGTTCCAGAATCCCACCATCATGTTCACCAACATTTACTATATCATGACATTTTTTCTCATTTTCAAACTGGTTTGTCTGATTTGACAGTATTGTCAACATGAACATAGAGAGATATGAAAGATATGACATCACAGAACACTAATAAGAATGATCTATGCAGACATGTCCAAATTCTCCAAATCCTTTCGAGCGACGTCAAAAATAAAAAACTGTTGACAACTTTGTTTGTTGAGTGTAAAATAGTTGACCAGTTCATCTCAACCGTTGTAATATTCCGATATTTCGGCAATATCTTCACCAATATAAATCGAGATCAAATCTAAAACTTTATTGTAAAATAAGGTTTTGAAGAACCCTGCAAAATGCCAACGATATAGGACGGTTATTTTCTGAGAAACAGAATATTTTCAAATATTTTTTTTTCATTTATGTGATCCTCACAAAATTGCACATAAGACTTTGTGCCGTTATTCTTCAACTAACGGCCACGCTTCAATTCGATCAGATCAGAATATTTTGAGTATTTGAGAAAACAAAATTTCAGATGGCGATAACCCTGAACCCACCTGGTAGATTTTGCCCATCAACGAACTTAGCCGGCGCATTCGGACTCCAAACCTACTCTCCAAATGTCAACTCTCTACCTCATTGCGTTCGAGAATAATCGTCTGATAGAATCAAGTTTGACCTCAGATTCTTCATCAGTGAGTCGAAACTTATCGTTTGAGACCATTCTCGGCCAAAAATTCGAAAAATACAGACATTTGGACGAATAGCAATAAATTTCGAAACAACGGCTGATGAATCAAATGCATCAGACCCTAGTAGGAAAATATTCCTACGTTCCGCTACTTCCTAAAAAGGTCACGAGCCGCCACTGTTCGGATATAACATAAATATGCTTCATTGAATGGTTTCTTTCTGGGTTTTCTCTCCAAAACTCTGAAATTATTGAAAAAAGGAGGAGGAACTTGGAAATTTCTATACAAAGTAAAACTATGTTAGCTATGATTTTCAAATACTGTCAATGTGACAATTCTCGAATCTCAGAATAACAATCAACAAAATAGACCACATTAGTTAGGTTAGGCGGGAAATTTGAATTACGATCCATCCGTGGATCCGAGCACTGAATTCCCCATGCATTTCTAATGGACCTAAAATTTACGCGAATTTCTCGCCTGTTTTTAGATACTTTGGCTAATTTCTTAAGGTTTATTTCGGTCGAAATAGATTCTGTGAACCTTTCTCAACCATCTAGAATCAAGTTTTCATAACAAAATAGTATATTTCCAACATAATTAATAAATATAAAAATGTTCATCAAATTCGATTGAAGTATGTCTTAGCTCACTCGAAATCAGTAAAAAATAATAACATAACCCTAAATCGGCCTGTCAGAACTGCACGTAAACGCACAACAGAAGTCATCTAAGACATACGGTAATCTTTCGAACTACACTGGTTTCAATTTTGATTTAAGAATAAATTGATGTAGATTTTAATGTGGAAATAACATGAAAACATGCACTTATGATGAAGGTACCTAATACTTGATGTCTCTGTACTAACATTCTCTTTTAAATAGGGTAGTTTCATCTCAAAGTTGAAATTCCTTGTTAAAAAGTTTGAATATGGATCTCCCGCCAAGAGAATGATTCTAACCTAACTAATGTGGTCTATAGTTCTGAAGATTTTCGTTAGGCGTCTGACGAAGGAGACTCCGAAACGTTACGATATAGTTGTTTCTTCGTTGATGTTGTTTCGTTGTTATTTGTTAGGCAACATTGTTCAATTGATTGCTTCTGACCAATATCTTGTGTTTCTTACGCAGAAGCAAATCACAAAATAATTAATTTTTTAATTTATAGGTATTTTTCAGACCTTGGGAGAGAAAACCCAGAAAGAAACCATTCAATGATGAATATACCTTCCACAGTATCCTTTAATGTTTACATAAATATGCTTACTATTTTTTTTCATATAGTTAATGATGAGGTCGTTTTCTTCTTTCGACTCAATACTCAAGAGTTCCATTCCATGCTCTCTACAGTACTGGAACGCTTTGAAGTAATTGGCCTGTGAAATTTGAAATTCATTATTTAGAATTCAAGAAATAAGTATTACCTATATCTTCGGATCTCAAATAATAGAGGAGTAACCATAAATATGAATATGAATTATGCATCGATTAAGTCAAATTAGTGTATTCTTGTGTGAAATATTTCTGCGAAATGTTCACCCAAAAGAGGAAAAAATATTTGGAGCCCAACCAGAAAAGTTTACAGTTTAGGTCACGAAGAAATAAGAATTGAAGAACTGAATCTGCCAGCTTTTTTCTGACCTTGAAATATGTCTGGAAATAATAGTTGCTTCCGCCCATCTCAACGAAAGGCATAAGGTTTCCGATTCCTCCAGCCAAGTTAATCTGATTTGTCGGTTTCCCTGTAAATAAGGTTTTTATGATTGGGAATATAAATATCGTTGAACCTTCTCACCAGAAAACGTTATTCTACACATAATTTTATCATTCTGTTCCCGATTGGAAAAAGAATCATGTCTACCATTCAGTTGCGAAATCCACGGAGTTGAAGTCGCTTTCTCTACACCATATTCAGAGGGAGAACCTGAAAGAATATAGTAGCAGTTTTCAATATTTAATTTATCGGTAATCACTAGATGTATTAGATATACAGGGTGAGTCTTTGACCACTGCATTAATTTTAACCAAAGATTCCTCTCATCAAATGAAACACTTTTTTCATTTAACATTTTTCCAAATTCAGCTCAGGTAAAAAGATACAGGCTGTTGAAATTCTGAAAAAAAATCAGTTTTTATTTTGTAGATTTGACATCCTTTTTTCGAATAAAATTAATTTTGGCGTAAAGTTTCCTATAACTATGATATATATTTTCCAAATGTTAGTTATTTTCTACTTCTACTGGTTTTCTAGTTATGGACTCGTGGATTCATAAAACTAAACGAAATTAGCATAAAGAAAGCATATAAAGTTTTTCTTGGGTAATTTCAAGAATATTCCATCGTTTTAGAACATTATATTATTCATCATCATTTCTCCTTAAACGCACCGTTTTCGAGATATTCTTCATTGAATGTTTTAAAATGGAAAACTCCAGAAATTCCACGACTTTTATGGATCCGTCCCTGAGCGTTGGAATCCCGAATTAAGCTGTAAACCACGTTACCATGCCTTATTCTCGGCCGCCAACAATGTCATAGATAATTTATATGCGGGAGTGTATTAGCACATTGTGAAATCTTTAAACGCTTTTAACTTTTTACCTGAGCCGAATCTGGAAAAATGGTAAATGAAAAAAGTGTTTCATTTGATGAGAGGAATCTTTGGTTAAAATTAATGCAGTGGTCAAAGACTCACCCTGTATATATAAATATATACAGGGACAGGAGCTTTCTGGCGCTCTTGTTCAAACAGACAAATTATATCTCCGAAAGTATTGGTTTCTCAGAGTTGCTTATTATTTCAATGTATTCATATGATAGAACTGCATCATAAAGAAAATTCAATTCAAATAATAGTTTATTTATCAAGATTAAATGAGCAATCATGAGAATGAGAACTGCACCATGGAAGAAATCAAATTAAATCTGGCCAATTTTGCCCAATAACGAACTGAACCGAGATATTCATCTTCCTCACCTACTCTGAAAATTTCAACTACCTAGCTTATTCCGTTCGAGAGTTGTTGTAGAAAAACTTTTTTTAAATTTTCAATTTTTTTTTTGACACTTTGCGGTGATCTGGTCAATACAAAACTTCACATGCGTATAAAGGTCATGATTCTACAATTTGGTGCTAAATTTCAGATAGATCGAGTGATCGGTTTCGGAAATATTCATAAAAAATACTTTAACCAAAATCGGCCATAACTCGGAAACCGCCTGATGGATTTCGCCCATTAACGAGCTCGTCCGAGATATTTACGCTCCAAACCCACCTTGCAAATTTCAATCCGCTAACTCCTTCCGTTCGAGAGTTATTGTGCCTAAGGCCGGCCGGCCGGCCGGACAGAATCGATTTCGACCTCGGATTCTTGATCAGTGATTCGAACCAAATCGTTTGAGACCATTTTCAGCCAAAAATTCCAAAATTACAGACACTTGGGCAAATTGATAAGCACTCTGTTCCGAGGAACTAGAGCGCCAAAAAAACAAGTTTCGTATGACAATTGCCCAAAACAGGTTTAAAGTACCTACAAATAGTAGATATTCCATAAAACATGTATGAAAGAAGAGAAGTAATAATGAAAAATTACCTTGTAATCGATCAAAAATTTCCTGATCTACGTTCACCAAATTTTGTCCTCTCTCGAACTACAGAATTATGCTTTCAATATTTACGTAATATTTTCAAACATTTTTGGGTGAGGTCCCCGTTGCATCGCTAAAATACGATTATTTCAACCCCAATCTTTTTGAAGTTATAATATTCCCTTCCGTCAGTCCCGTCATGAATTGAGAGAACTGAGCATTTTATGTCTATGGATGAAAAGCAGTCTCACTACTCTCAGATCTCTTACTTCATGTTCCGTTCCGAAATGTAAGACTTTTCTGGGAAAAACTAATTTCAGAACAAACAACTGAGATTTTTCTCACTTCGCTCACAATTCTTCGATTGATTAGATAATTTCATGTCTCAGGAAAATAAGTTGACATTGTGACAATTCATACATAGAATAATCATATCATTCTGTGACAACGTAGAAATACGATTTATTATTGAAATTTTGAAAAATCATATCTCCGAAAGTATTAGCTTGTTAGAGTTAAAAATGATATCATTGGATTCTTATGGTAAAACTGCTTATTGAAAAAATTTAATTTGGAATTTGTTCTGTAAAAAAATTTTTTTTTTTTGTTACTCCGAAACCATCTGTCCGATTTTGCCCAATAACGAACTTAGCTGAGATATTTATCTCCCAAACTTACTCTGAAGATTTCAACTGTCTAGCTCATTCCGTTCGAGAGTTATCGTGCCTACGGCCGGCCGGCCGGCCGGCCGGCCGGACAGAATGAATTTCGACCACGGATTCTTGATCAGTGAGTCGAACCAAATCGTTTAAGACCATTTTCATCGAAAAATTCGAAAATAACAGACATTTGGGCAAATTGATAAGCACTCAGTTCCGAGGAACTAGAGCGCCAAAAATAGCTGTTAACTAAACGAAATGCATAAAAAACAGTAGCCTTGAACGATGTAGTTCACCCTATTAGGTTCCTCTTAGGGAATCAGCAGGATGAAATATAAAAGAATGATTAGAAAACTTACCATTGATGAGTGATTGATGAGAGATTAAGAAAATAAGGGCATATTTGATCATATTGACTCAACTATAGACGAATATTCAACACTGATTAACAGAGAATATGTCGATGCCAAAATATAAATAGATACTGCCGGTATTTCTCAATATCTTCGGTTTTTTATTCGTTTTAGACTTACGATTCTTGGAAAATTTGTAACAGTTAATGAGATCATCTTCAGAATGTAAACAACATAATAATGATAATGGATAAAAGTTCAAATCGAATGTCAAGTTAGTTGGGAAGATACGTTACTAGTTATGCATATAGTTTTGCTAATTTGTTTCTCTCGATTCGAATCATTGAATCATGAAAAATAAATGAGTTCCGAAATTGGGTTAAATTATTTTGATGTCATCAAAATTCTACATCAAACTAAAAGAAGACATGCTTACATAATTAAATGGTTTCTAATAAATTTACCTCCCACAGTATCCTTTAATGATTATGCTTACATAAACCTATACGCGGATGCTGGAGCTTCCTACTACATCAAATGAAACAGTTCCATCTCCAGGTCTCTGAGATCAGAGAAGTGCCGATGTTATTTCAAACCAGTAATAACTGGATCAACGCATTCTCTATTTTTTTATTAAAAACGAAAACAAATATTCTTTAACCTGATTCCGCGCCTTCTACCATCCAGGGGCTCACTCAAACACACATAAAAAATTTGATCAAAATCGGTAATGTCGTTTAGAAGGACTTCAGTAACATGCAAACTTATTATAGTAGATATGTAATGTAATAACTCCGAAAGTATTGGTTCTCAGAGTTGGGAATGATATCAATGGATTCTTATGATAGATCTGAACTTAGCTCTGCTAGTCCTTTCATCGTTGAAAAATAATATTGTTAGTTTCTAATGTATTTTCGAAGGACTAGAATTATACACCCTTATTGTTTTATCAGGGGGACGAGTGAGGGGGTATACTTAACTTTAAGCACCCAGTAGTAATCTCGTTGATTACTGCGTAAGTTGTTACTTGTAATAAAATAACAATTACGAGGATGGGAAGTGGTGAAATATTCGAACGCACTTTTAACACAAAAACAAAATGTATTTTCTTGTTACCGACAATGTGATAACAAGCACGAAGTATTGTACAATGCAATATTGATACAATTGAAGTCTTCCTTCTATATGAAAATTTATAGCAAGGAAGAAGTGACTACTAAGTTGTTAACGAAGACAAGGCAATGTGAATGTTTCGCGACAGATCAAGAATAGTGATGAAATTGAACAGTGTAATTGTATATAAAAGCCCAGATAGAAGGAAATATAGGAGGTTCTTTCATCTGGGTAAAAAAGAGGAATTATTAACAATGATTGGGGGTTCGATCTTAAAACCGCCCCAGATATGTTACAACAATACTCTCATTTGTCGATTACGAAAAGCAGTAGAAATGCAAACTAAATGCACCAATCAGTGAACTTCTAGCGGGTTTAATCTTAGGAATTCGAAATCTCGAAATTACCCCACTATCGGGACCAAAATTCCCTCGTTTTGTGGATATGATCTATCAGCGAAAGCTGATAAATAAGTTTTCACAGACTAGGGGTTTTTAAGCGTCTAGACAAAAAGGAATAGCACACTGGGCATGTGTCTAGAAACTGATACGTTTCTTAGCACCGCAGTTGTTAAATGAATTTTAACATCATTCTTTCACAGGAAATAGTTAATAAATATATACAATGGTAGATTCATTACAACATATTCCACTTGCAATTATCTTTTCGTGGAAATATTAATTTCAAGGGTGATGCCGGCTACCGTGGGTGGCATCACCCTTGATTATAGTAAATCAACAAGTCTTAGCGTTCTCCTATGTTGATTTATTAACAATTAACGGTATCAGCGATCTTTCAATATTATTAATATTATAATTAATACCTATCTTGATACCAGAAATCTGCCCCTGATCCGGCAAGAATAAACAATTGTTAAAACAACTATATTCGCATAAAAACGAAGTATTTTCAAAATGAAAATAGTATTTGATTAAAATGGTTCTGGATACTCGTTCAGAGTTCACACAGCAAACATTTGGCATACTTTCGGCGCGGGAAACAAGAACGTTGAACAAAATACTCAAATACTAAATTTCAGCAAACGGTACGACTTTCCAAAAGAAAATAGAAAAACAAAGATTCGAATTTAATTTGACATGTCGATAATTCTGCCCATAAAATTTGTACTGCCGGCATCTATCGGCGAAAACTGAAGTAGAACAAAATCCTTGTATTCTGACAGTATTTGGACCGCAAATCAGCCGAAAATATGTCAAAGAGTGTCTTCACCATGTATTCTATGCATCTATGTCACATATGTAATAAAATAAACAGTTCTTAATGAAATCTTGTTGTCTCTACACCTTGAACATATTACAACTACGACTTCTATGTAGACAGGACAACGTTGCGTAGTTATCTGTCAGGAAAATGAGCCTAACCTAACATTTTCAAAATATACACGGTGGAATATGTCAAAATTTCATGGCCAACCGGGAGACTTAATAAAAGTGAATGGAATATACATCCGATCATCGTGACCCCCTAACGATCCGGCAACGCAGCATCTCACCGAACCGGCACAGAGCCGTTTCCCAAAAACGATCGAATAATTCACAGCTTGCTCCTCTCTAAATACCCAAACATCTCTCAATTATCTGAGGCATATTCAGAATTGCGCCAATCCGATTGTCGATTCAAACGGGGAATTAAGCGGGAACCCGTCCCAAATCCGCTTCCTGCGAGGACCTTTCGACAACCGGTTTCCCGACGTTGTTGCCATAGGAAACTCGCGTTTTCAATGGAGAAGATCCGGGGTAATTAGGACGCATCAGTTTCCGGTGACGTGGCGCGAGGTGGCCGCCCCACGACGATCCTTCTTCTTTTCTCGTATCATTCATTTGTGAGCACTTTGAAACTTGCACGTCGAATGGCATTTTGGGGACGGCAGTGGAGGCCAAAGGTGCTGCTGATTGCTCTAGATTGCAACGATTCAAATCGTTGTGTGTAAATTGATAGCCATATTGGAACTTTAAATTGAGAATTATAAAGAGTTTTCCAATAAAAGGTGTTTTTTTGATATTTAATGAAAAATGGCATTTTTCAATATAAATGATCAGATGTTTATTTCATTATAAAGAAGAAGCTATGCCGTTAATAGTGGAAAATAACATCAGGCAAATGACCACCACGACCACGCTCACAGAACCATATCCTTTTAATGAAATTTTCCATAAGCAAATCGCAAAGTGGCTGCCCTATGTCCTCGATAGCCTCACGAATTCCATCTTTGAGGTCTTGAATCGACGCTGGGCTATTGGCGTAGACCTTCTCTTTCACGTGGTCCCAAAGGAAGAAGTCGCAAGGTGTTAAATCACAAGATCTCGGTGGCCAATTGTGATCATCTCTTCGAGAGATAACACGGTCCAGAAACTTTTCCCGCAAAAGATCAATGGTGTCGTTGCTTGTGTGGCACGTAGCGCCCTCTTGTTGAAAGTAAACGTTCTCCAAATCAATACCATCCAATTCCGGCCATAAAAAATCATGAATCATCTCTCGATAGCGCAATCCATTCACCGTAACTGTTGCTCCAGCCCCATTTTCGAAAAAGTAAGGTGACTCCGCCGGACCAAAAACGGTACCAAACAGTCACACATTGAGGATAGAGAGGCTTTTCAACAATAACTCTTGGGTTTTCGGAGCCCCAGATGCGACAATTTTGCTTGTTGACGAAGCCACCGAGGTGGAAATGGGCCTCATCACAGATGATTTTTCGATGGAATTCCGGATCATTTTAATGCATTTCAACGACCCAATCAGCAAAGACACGACGCTGTTGATGATCGGCCAGCTTGAGTTCTTGAGTTAACTGAACTTTATAAGCCTTAAAACCCAAATCTTTATGCAAAACACGGTGTAATGACGTTTGTGGAATGCCTAATTCCAAAGAACGACGAGGAATGAACAAACCTGGGTTTTCTTCAACACTTTCGGCTACAGCAGCAATATTCTCGGCTGTTCTTGAGCGACGTGCACGGATTTTATTCTTCACATAACTAACTTGTCCCATCAACAGCTCGAATTTTTCCACCAATTTCTTTATTGCGGTCCGACAAGGTGCTTCACGACGACCCAAAAATGTTTGAGTTTTGCCAAATTTTCACCATTTTTATGTGAATTTCAATGGTTTCAATGCGTTCTTGAAGCGTGTATCGTTCCATTTTTATTAATGGCGTAGTTTTTACTTGTCAAATGTCAAAAAATGACAGCTTCAAAAGTGACATCTACCAAAATAGCGGGCTATTCAAAATAACACCTCTTATTGGAAAACCCTTTATTACGTATGTAAATGTATACTCCATGTAAGTCATGATTGTGTCATAATTACATATGAGGCAGTAGTCTGGTACTCAAAAGCAATTAGAGATTAAATACCTTGTTGCACAACTTGAAATGCACCAGTTTAAAAATGTAGTGGTCACTGTTAAACCTTTATAAAATATAGTGATAGGATAGGAAACTAAGTAATCTCATTCAAGAGTTCAACATTTCCTAAGACAGAATGACGTTTTTCTATAGACCACATTAGTTAGGTTAGGCGGGAAATTTGAATTACGATCCATCTGTGGATCCGAGCACTGAATTGCCCATGCATTTCTTATGGACCTAAAATTTACGCGAATTTTTCGCCTGCTTTTAGATACTTTGGCTAATTTCTTAGGGTTTATTTCGGTTGAAATAGATTCTGTGAACCTCTCAACCTCTCAACAATCTAGAATCAAGTTTTCACAACAAAATTGTATATTTCGAAAATAATTAATAAATATAAAAGTCTTCACCAAATTCGATTGACGTATGTCTTAGCTCACTCGAAATAAGTTACAAATAATAACATAACCCTAAATAGGCATGGTAATGAAGCACAACAGAAGCCATCTACGACATACGGAAATCTTTCGAACTACACTCGTTTCAATTTTGATTTAAGAATAAATAGAAGTAGATTTTAATGTGGAAAGAACTTGTAAACATGCACTAATGATGAAGGTACCCAATACTTGATGTCTCTGTACTATCTTTTAAATAGGGTGGTTTCATCTTGAAGTTGAAATTCCATGTTAAAAAATTTGAATATGGATCTCCCGCCAAGAGAATGATTCTAACCTAACTAATGTGGTCTATTGCAGATTTCAGTTCTGTGTAGAACTTCCTGATGTGTACTTTGTCTCTGCTTCTTCAAAACTGCTTTTAGCATTTTCAATTTCAAAGCGAAGAGTTCTTCATTATTCGAAGATAATGATATGTGATAATATCCTGTCTAAGCTGGAACATTATGTTGATCGTTGAAATTGGCATTGGCAACGTCTTACGGTGGGTCTCACGAAGCTTTGACAGCTCTTAATTGCCAAATTAGTGTGATTCTTTGTATCCAGTTCATTTGTGATGAAACCATCGAATTAAATCCAGAATTAAGCTAATCTAAGCTTCGTTAAACCCAACATAAGAAAATTGTTTTGACATTGACGGAATTTCAGAAGTGCCAACCTGTCTTTGTTTTTGTTACAACAAAAACGTGATAGACCTAAATCATTGCCAACCGGGAGACTTTATAAAAGTGAATGGAGTATAGATATATTTGGTGCAAAACGTGCTGTGGTTTCCACATAACTTGAATTACATGTGGTGGGAGAGTTCAGAAAGTAAAACAAATGGGCGTCCTCTCCGGTTTCCAGCATAAGACGGAAAAGCCAATCTTACGAAAGGAGGATCGCCGACCTCCAACTTTTGATGTCATCGGCGTATCCCCTTCCTCCCGGCCCTATATCAAGTAGACAGCGGTGGTGTATCTATTTGTCAAAGCGACTCGCCCGGTCGAAGAGCAATTGCGGTCTCTTTTTATGTTTCCGGTCCACCGGAAGTTCCGCTCGGCTACCGGTCGATATATCTACGTGCAGTTGCAGATTAACTTCCTGTTTCCGCTGCCAAGATTCATGTTTGAATGACTGGATTTTTCGACGCTTATTTTTACGCGCATATTCCTGGAGTAGAGGCAAGAAGGTCGAAAGTGAAATGAAAGAATTTCGACGACGTTGCATTTGGGGTTCAAGTGGAGAATTGTGTTTGGAATATCTGGATTTTTTTTTCCATCTGTTTCACCAATAGTTGGGTAAACCATCGCAAGGGCGATGGGCGATGGGCGATGTGGGGGGGGGGGGGGGTGGTTGAACCCACAAACCCGAAACCATCTGGCCTATTCTGCCCAATAACGAACTTAACCGAGATATTCATCTCCCTAACCTACTCTGAAAATATCAACTGCCAAGCTCATTCCGTTCGAGAGTTATTGTAGAAATTTTTTTTTTGATTTTGAACATTTTTTTTTACACTTTTGCGGTAACCTGGTCAATACAAAACTTCACATGCGTATAAAGGTCATGATTCTACAATTTGGTGCTAAATTTCAGACAGATCGAGTGATCGGTTTCGGAAATATTCATAAAAAATGTGTTTTACTAAAATCGGCCATAACTCCGAAACTGCTTGATGGATATCGCCCATTAACGAACTCGTCCGAGATATTTGAGCTCCAAACCCACCTTGCAAATTTCAATCCTCTAACTCCTTTCGTTCGAGAGTTATCGTGCCTACGGCCGGCCGGACAGAATCGATTTGGACCTCGAATTCTTGATCAGTGAGTAGAACCAAATCGTTTGATACCATTTTCAGCCAAAAATTCTGAAAATTACAGACATTTGGGCAAATTGATAAGCACTCAGTTCCGAGGAACTAGAGCGCCAAAAAGGACCCGACGGAGGAGCCAAAAGCTATTTTCATGAATAATTATTTCCAGACTCAACCGTGGGGAATTGTTATCAATAGTTATTTTCAAGTATGTAAAGTTCTACTTTTCCGCACGCATTTGTAGGAATTACATCCTCCCCTCCGATCGCTCTGCCTCTTCATCGTTCTCGCCAGTAGATGTCGCCCCGTCTTGAAGAATACCTGTCACCACTGTGCGTGACACCATAACACTAGAGCGCTGCACTGGAGATATCACTTCAGCACGTTCGTGCTGAAGTCTACGGCAAGCTATCACTGTACAAAGCCGTATTGATAAGTTCATCACTGAGAGGCGGAACGAAACGCTGGGTGGCATCATAGTCAACGAAACTCATTTTCAGTTAGATGAACACTTTGCGCAAGTGTTAGGAACAGTGTTTTTCCTTCCGGCGGCTTATAACAACAAGAAGTAACCAAATTGAAATACAACAATGTCTTCTGAAACTTTTAATTAATCCGGAATGAAACAACTGAACTATTCAAAAATGAAGAATAACTGGAAAATAAGAAATATCAAATTATTTGTTCGTAAGAACAATAAAGAAAGAAAGAACTATAATTTACATATTGCAAATTGATTGCGGATCCTGACAGTTCAGTCAATAGGTATCTCGATGAAAACTGATTCGGCTCAAGAGGGTAAGTAATATTCTCGTTTGTTGAAGTTGAAGGACAGTCGTTCGAAGGTTGATGATTATCTGAAGGGGGGCTGTATGGATGGATTGATGAGGGTTGATTATTTAAAGTACAGTTATCTGTAGACAATATTTTATTAGACATCTCCTCTTTTTGCGCGTATGTTCTGGGGAACATCGCGTTATCATTTTGCCCAAATGTCTGTAACTTTCGAATTTTTTGACGAAAATGGTCTCAAACGATTTAGTTCGACTCCCCAATGAAGAGTTCGATGTCAAATTTGATTCTGTCCGGCCGGTCCGGCTGGCCGGCCGTAGGCACGATAACTCTCGAACGAAAGGAGTTAGAGGATTGAAATTTGCAAGGTGGGTTTGGAACGTAAATATCTCGGACATGTTCGTTAATGGGCGAAATCCATCAAGCGGTTTCGGAGTTATGGCCGATTTTAGTAAAACACATTTTTTATGAATATTTCCGAAACCGATCACTCGATCTATCTGAAATTGAGCAACAAATTGTAGAATAATGACCTTTATACGCATGTGAAGTTTTGTATTGACCAGGTTACCACAAAGTGTAAAAAAAAATTTTTCAATATTTAAAAAAAAAAATTCTACAATAACTCTCGAACGGAATGAGCTAGGCAGTTGAAATTTTCAGAGTAGGTACATACATCGATATCATTTTCAACTCCAACAAGCTAATACTTTCGGAGATATGATTTTTCTAAATTTCCATAATGAATCGTACTTCTATGTTTTAGCAGAATGCTATAATTATTCTATCTAAGCTTTATTATATGATCTGTGTTCATACTAATACATTTCATCCTGTTCTACATGAGAGAGTCAATTTCAGTTCAGCTATTTTTATTTGATTTCTTCCATGGTGCAGTTCTCATTCTCAGATTGCTCATTTAATCTTGATAAATAAACTATTATTTGAATTGAATTTTCTTTATGATGCAGTTATATCATAAGAATACATCGATATAATTCCCAACTCTGAGAAACCAATACTTTCGGAGATATAATTTGTCTGTTTGAACATTTGTATATTATAGATTGAATGGACCAGCCCGCTGAAGTTCCTGATACTACATCAGTGCTTATATAATTTTTTTATGGAGAATATTATCAAGCGAATGAGAATATCTATTAAATGCCTCCCCCTAATGAAATATAATTGGATTTGAGGTAACCCCGAAACCTGTAATCAAACAACAAAGATCGGAATTAATTCGTATAGTATGTACGTTTGTTCATAGGTAAGCATATTATGCCACTCATAACTTAATGTCGGACAAATATCTGCATGGATGTTCCTAAAGGATGGTATCCAAGTTAGAGTTTGCGGAACGATATGTAGGGGGAACCCAACATTCTATTGTACGAAAAAAACAAATCTTAAAAAATATAAATAAGCACTGACGTGAGGTCAGCACTCTTTGGCGCGCGTATTCACGTTGACTAATCTGAATTGAATTATGAGTGATTCAAGCTCAGTGGATAGAACGAGCCAGAGATCTACCCAGAGGGTAGTGGACACCATTCTATCGGGTCATACATTAAGAGTGCTTTGTCTAAGCTGGTATAAGGATAGAGTAACAAAGTTAACAAAGAACACAACTGACTTTCCCTAGTCGCACAAGCTCCTAGGAGCTTCTGAGGGATCTCCTTCGGGAAAACAAGAGAGGGTCAGTATAATCATAATCATGTCTATAGCACTCGCGCCAATTGCAGAATGACTTCATAATGGAAGAAATCTGCTTTGGCGAGCGTGCTATAAACATGATTATGATTATACTGACCATCTCAAGCTTTCCCGAAGGAGATCCCTCAGAAGCTCATTATAACTTATTATGATTTTTTTTAGGCTCCTAGTGGTCTGTTCTCAGTGAAATTTTTTACGTCCCAAGAGGTCATCATTGGTCACCGAAGTGCCAAAATTGAACTGAATCCGATATTTGGTTTCGGAATTTTAAGCAAAATATTCCGCTAATAGTTGAACATTTTTTGATTTTTTTCTTGAATGGTTCCAGGTGACCTACCTTACATCTGAAAAAATTCTAACACTACGTCTTTTTTTTTCTTGACATTTCTCAGTGGTGTTCAAACTCATTCCTATATAAAAAAATGGGAAAGTCCTGTGGACATGAGGTTTGACGCTCTTGTTCAAACTTTTACAAATCATATCTCCGAAAGTATTGGTTTCTTAGAGAAGGGAATGACAACTTCATCATAAAAGAAATTATATTCAAAAAATCATATAATTACGATTAATTATTGAAATTTTCATCATCCACCCACCGTTTTTGGGGTCGTCCAACGCTTCTTTTAGTTTCTCTGGGTCTCTGGGTTATAGATGGAATCAAATGTTGCATTCAGATGCACAACCTAACCTGAAAATTTCAAATCGCTATCTCTTTCTGTTCTCAAGTTATCGTGGCATAAAAAATATTTTTTAATAATTTTTTAAAAATTTTCTAGCCCTACGATTCTCACAAAATTCAACAAATGTTCTTAGGTTCATATTCTACAACTATTCACCAAGTTTCAATTCGAACGGATTTATATTGGTTGAAAACAAAATTATTACTCGGAAACCACTGGGCCGATTATGCCCATTAACAAACTTGCCCGTCTCATTGGGATGCGCCATCTACCCTGAAAATTTCAAGTCGCTAGCTCTTTCCGTTCTCAAGTTATCGTGGCAACAGCCGGACAGAATCAAATTTGATCTCGAATTCTTCATTGGGGACTCGAACCAAATCGTTTGAGATCATTTTCGCCAAAAAAGTTACAGATATTTGGGCAAAAAGACACGCAGCTAAATATTCATTGATTTTAACCATCAACATATATTCCCCTTGAGCCGGGTCAGGTCACCTCATCGCTCAGTGTTCCCCCAAACACTAATAATTCAGAGGCAGATACGAACTGGTTTAATGGTTATTACCAATCATTTGCGTAACTGTCTGCGATGGAACACTGAGCGATGAGGTGACCTAGCCCAACCCACGGGGAATATTTGTTGATGGTTAAAATCAATGAATATTTCACCGTGTCTTTTTTAATGGTTATACAAATCGACGCACTTCTACGTCCGATCAGATGCGGTCGTGTTGCAGGAGCCTTAATTCTCTCATCACGTTATACCGGGCAAATAAGTAAGTAACAATAGCCGTGTGCCCCAAAACGTTAGTGTACGGTCCGATGCATTTTGCGCAGCCCTGGGCACTTTGTGCGGGTACATCAATGCTAGGTAATTACTGGGGATAGAAATGGAATCAGTGGTTATTCGCTTATTTTGCCTAATGAGTGCTGCTTACATCCCATGCGGAGGACCAAAGGATCTATTAGCATATTGAAGGGATGGATCTATGGAATCTCGGCACAATAGTGAGATAGGAGTGACATTATCAAAAAATTGGTTCAAGCCCTGTGGACAGGAGCTTTTTGGCGCTCTTGTTCATACAGACAAATTATATCTCCGAAAGTATTGGTTTCTCAGAGTTGGGAATTATATCAATGCATTCCTATGATAGAAATGCATAATGAAAGAAATTAAATTTATAAAAAATGTCGTTAAAAAAAAAAAGCTTCGAAAATAATCATTTTCTTTTACAAATACAAATAAGAAAAAAAGAAATTTGAAAAATAAATTCTAGAATATTGAAACAGATTCTAATTACAAAAAAAAAAAATTTCATATGACAATTGCCCAAAACAGGTTTAAAGTAAAGAGAAGTAATAATGAAAAATTACCTTGTAATCGATCAAACATTTCCTGATCTACGTTTACCAAATTTTCTCCTTTCTCGAACTACAGAATTATGCTTTCAATATTTACGTAATATTTTCAAACATTTTTAGGTGAGGTCCCCGTTGCATCGCCAAATACGAGTATTTCAACACCAACATAATATTTTTGAAGTTATAATATTCCCTTCCGTCAGTCCCGTCATTAAGTGAGAGAAATGAGCATGATGAAAAGCAGTCTCACTTCTCTCAGATCTCTTACTTAATGTTCCGTTCCGAAATGTAAGACTTTTCTGAGAAAAACTAATTTCGGAACAAACTACTGAGATTTTTCTCACTTCGCTCACATTTCAGAAATACGATTTATTTTTGGAATTTTGGAAAATCATATCTCTGAAAGTATTTGCTTTTTAGAGTTAAAAATGATATCATTGGATTCTTATGGTAAAACTGCTTATTGAAAAAAATTTAATTTGGAATTTGTTATGTAAAAAAAAAATTTGTTTCGTTACTCCGAAAGCATCTGTCCGATTTAGTCCAATAACGAACTTAGCAGAGATATTTATCTCTCACACCTACTCTGAAAATTTCAACTGTCTAGCTCATTCCGTTCGAGAGTTATCGTGCCTACGGTCGGGCGGACCGGCCGGACAGAATGAATTTAGACCACGGATTCTTGATCAGTGAGTCGAACCAAATCGTTTAAGACCATTTTCATCGAAAAATTATAAAATTACAGACATTTGGGCAAATTGATAAGCACTCTGTTCCGAGGAACAAGAGCGCCAACATGTGGGGAAGCCCTATGGGCAGGAGCTTTGGCGCTCTTGTTCAAACTTTGACAAATCATATCTCCAAAAGTGGTTTATCAGCTTTGGGAATTATATCAATGGATTCTTATGATAGAACTGCATCAGAAAATGAACTAAATTAAATGAGAATACATTGATAACTCTGAAAAAGCAATACTTTCGCAGTTATGATTTGTCAAAGTTTGAACAAAAGCGCCAAAGCTCCTGTCCACAGGGCTTTCCCACTTTTTCAATTTGGCTTCTGTGCGTCAGTTTTCGAGAATTTTCGTAATTGAATTCAAAACGTAGGTCTATGAATCATCTCATGTCAATTTTTTTTTACATAACAAATTTCAAATTCAATTTTTTTAAAGATGCAGTTCCACCAGAAAAATCCATTGATATTATTTTCAACTCTAACAAGCTAATACTTTCGGAGATATGAAATTTCAATAATGAATCGTACTTCTATGTTTTCACAGAATGCTATGCTTAATTATTGTATCTATGAATTAATTAATGATCTGTGTTCTTACATGTCATCTCTGGTTCGTTATTCTTGATATAAAATACACCTCTTGTTCTAGAAAACAAAGTATCATTGAATGCAAAATGACCAATGAAATAACCTCAGGTATCGTAGAGTTATGAGGATGATATGATATCATTCTTTTAAGGAGATAATATAATGCCCGTGAATTTTCCATAATATGGATTATTCCATCATCAAAATATGATGATGGAATAGTACATTCTAAAACAAGTTGCAGAATGGGCTCCTATTAAAACACGAATGCGAAATTCGAAAACGAGCGACGAAGGAGCGAGTTTTCGAACGCATGTGTGTTGGAATTATTGCCTTCTGCAACGAGTATTAGACGTTATTTTCTCTATTTCAGGCAAGTTTTGTAAGATACTGTTGAAATTTAATGAAAAATTCGGATTATACATCCTAGTGACTTTTGTATTGTATCTTGGCAGTTGGTGTGACTGTTACGAAAGTTGACAGATTACGGAATTTGAAATTGAATCATACGTAGGGCATGTAGATCAAATTTATATAACAGTTTCCTAATATGATGAATGAATCAAAATTAGCAAGAAGGAAATCTCCAGTACCTTATTTTTTAATGAAAATAAAACTTTTCTACTCTACAATTATTTCACTTCGTCCAGATTATATTATATTGACAATTGACGTGTGTTGAAATTTGGTGGGATCGAATGTCAGTGCTGACTACCACAAAACGAAAAATATAACTAGAAACAATGCGGGAATGAGTTCATTCCAGCACTGGTTTTAGTGCTGGAAAGGATTCATTTCGATACTGAAATAGAGAAATATATTCTTTGGTGAAATACATCATCAAATTGGGTTTAGAATATCTCCAGTAAAAACAAAACTGCAATCTGTCTAAAAGCCGCCTTACACTAGGCAATATTGATGCAACGCAATAGCAATGCAACGCATTGCATTGCATGAATATGATTATTCCAAACTGCAATTTTAATGCAATACTATTTTCAAGGACTTGTTTGATCAACTAAAAGAAAACTAAAAGCACTTTTGCATTAATATTTTTATATTGCGACGACATTAACTTGCCATTGTAAGATCGGAGGAAATTTCAATTATTTAACGGTGTTTTATGTAAGAAGAAAATATGTCAACAAATAAAAGGTAGGCTGAGGTGAGTCATTCGATTAATAGAAGTTATGGATAATTGGGCATTCCGCGAGCTTTTATTGAATAGGATTATCTAAAAAGTTATTAAAGTTTAGGGCAATATCAGTCGGTGCTCTCGAACGTGCTATTTTATTATGATAATCATCAGACTTGATGGAATATAAGCGAGCATGCTTCTCATACAATAGTATTAAACTTGTTCTGTTTCTGTAGACTAAACATACTTGGGAACCCATACCTTCATGCTTAATTCCTCGAGTGATAACAAGAAATTCCAACCATATAAAATTGATGAAAATAGATAGAGCTGAAAAAAAGTTTCGAATGATAGGTTAAGTCAAACACCTAGTGAATTTTATCATATCATATTCATGTTGGCTTCTATTAAAGTCACCAAAAAACAAACCAGAATTGCCAAATAATTGCATGAAAAATAGCCTCAGCTCTAATTTTAAAAGTTGCATCAGCTGATCAGAAAATTGCCGTCACGCATGCGCCATTGGGTCATTTTTCATTGCATTGCTCTTGCATTGCACCAATCTCGCATAGTGTAAAGTGGCTTTAAGATATAATTGATATAATATAATTTTCAGAGTAGATTTGAAGAATGAATATCTCGGATGAGTTCGTTATTGGGGAGAATCGGTCTGTTTGAATTTAATTTCTTTCATGATGCAGTTCTATCGTAAGAATCCATTAATATCATTCTCCTGTCCACAGGGCTTGAACCAATTTTTTTATTGAAGAATATCCCTAGGTACCTACTAACGGGTCCGCCAAATATCTTTTTTTTTTGAAAATGCAATAAGAAAAAACAACTGAATATTTTCTCAAATTTCTTTTTTTATTTGAAAGTACAATCCTTCCGGTTAATAATGGAAAATAATTTCATTCAAATGGCGGCCTCGGCTGGCCATGCAGTAGCCTACACTATCGGTCCAATTTTTAAGCACATTATCAATTGTGTGCAGCTAATAGCTTTACGAATATTGTCCTTTAAAGCGTCAATTGTCTCTGGCTTGTCGGCGTAACACTTATCTTTGACGGCACCCCACAAATAATAGTCCAACGGTGTCAAATCGCAGCTCCGAGGTGGCCAAACGACATCAGCTCTGCGGCTGATAATGCGATCTTCAAAAACAGGGCGCAAAACATCGTAGCGCCGTCCTGTTGAAACCAAATGTTGCCAATATCCTGTTCTTCAATTTTTGTGAACAAAAATTTGTTCAACATGGCCCAATAACGATCGCCATTGACTGTAACGGCCACTCCTTGCTCATTTTCAAAGAAAAATGGCCCAATTATGCCTCTGGACCAAAATCCGCACCAAACAGTGACTCGTTTTGGGTGTATCGGCTTTTCAATGTATGCGTGCGGGTTTTCTGTGTCCCAAATGCGACAATTCTGCTTGTTTACATACCCGACAGATCGAAATGAGCTTCATCTGAAAAGATGATTTTTTTGGCAAAATCGGCATCTTCTGTAAGTCGATCGCAGGCCAACTTAGCGAAGCGAAAACGCATTGGATGGTCAGTTGGCTTCAACTCCTGAACCAATTGGACTTTGTATGGCGTCATACCAAGGTCTTTATGCAAAATTCGTCTCAATGATGTCTCCGAAATGTTCAATTCTTGAGAACGACGGTGAATTGATGTTGATGGCGCTTCAAGCACACTTTCTGCCACATCAGCATTATTCTCGGGTGTACGCACTGTTTTTGGCTTTTCACGCTTTGGTTTATCGATGAGGATGCCAGTTTCTTTCACTTTTTCACAAGATAACGAACATACGGAGCTGACGGTGCTTCTCTTCTTCTAAAATCCGTACGCAATTTTCGCACACATTCTGCAACATTACCATGATTTCCAAAGTAATGTCGCAATATTTCCCAGCGTTGTTCAAGCGTATACACAACCATATTCGTTCAGTGGACGGATAAAACTAATTATCTATCAAATCAGACATGAGCTAAGTGTTACCATTCACGAAATACGCACTACTTGAAAAAAAAACGTTAGATGGCAACCCTTCACATTCTGATCCTTTTATCGTGCCATTTTCCAGGATTAGATCGTGTACTTCTTCATTGCCTACTATCAGATATTCACATTTTGAGAGATTCATCTGAATGCCGATTCGTACTCTTCCTTGAGTTGAGCTTCAAGATACCTCAGACAAACCTTCAACCAGCCAATTCATTAGCGGCGATTACCTTGCAAACGATATTTCAAGATTTCATCACAATTATCCAATGGCATATTCAGTACTTGAATCACCATAAGCAGATAATATTGTTAGAGCTGCTGCGGTATCCACTATTGAAACGCACATAATCTCCCCATAACAAGAACGAGTTAATAAAAGTTATGGTATGTGCGCTCTCAACTATCAATTCAAGATTAATTGAATTGAACTATCAAGCTCTATAGATTATCCCAGTTCTGTCAAACACAACACAAGTATACCGCTTAATGATCAAATCGACTGGCTCATTTAAAATGAAATGATCTAACGAGTAACGAATCTGCGAGTTTGACCGCAATGCGATTTTTGCCGGGACGTGGAAGAAGCTTTCTCGCCGAGTGCAATTGCAATAACAGTGCACAATGCGGCGTAATTATGTATTTAACCTCAACAAGCAGGACTCGAATGATTGGATAAGAGGGGGCGGGTATAAAAGAATGGAGCCTATTGAGATCGCAAATAAACGGTGGTATCACATGCAGTTTATACAGAGTGCCATATGGTGCATGAACGGGAGGACTACCAGAAATCGAAACAGCAGGGAACGAATTGCAGTCTTGCATAATTGAGGAGGTGTTCCGAATGCTCTAGTTTATCTGTGATTGTTCGCAGCGGCGTCGGGGAAGGAAAGGTGTACGGATCCGAGGGGGGTTTCATGAAAAGGAATATGATAAACGGTCAAATTGCCTCCGGGGTTGTTTTAGTGGATTTCAGCAAGAAGTCACTTCCGAGTTTATATTTCTGAATGATGAACTTTTGGAATTGGGCGGCCAGAAAATGTCTTATCATTTGGACCAAATGCCAAAAATGGTCCTCCTCATTGATGAAGAATTCGAGACGAAATTTGATTCTGTCTGGCTGTTGGCACGAAAACTTTCGAACGGAGGGAGATTCAGACTTTAAATTTTCAGGGTAGGTGGCGTATGCGCAGGTGACAGTTACGTTCATTAATGGGTATATTCGGCCCAACGGTTTCCGAGTACTAAATTTGTTTTCGAACAATTCAGATCCGATCAAATTGAAACTTAGAAACTAGTTGTAGAATATCGACACAAATACGTATGCAAAATTCATATCACTAGAAAATGAAAAAATAAATTATTAAAAAATATTATGTATCTCACGATAACTTGAGAACGGAAAGAAGTAGCGACTTGCAATATTCAGGTTAGGTTGCGCGTCCACATGCGACATTGAAGTTCGTTAATAGACATGATCAGCCAAACGGTTTTGGAGTTATACTCATCTGAAAAGTTATAGTTATTTCCTCAATTACTCAAAAAATGCTGTACTTAATTTTCTATCTATGAATCATTATATGATCTGTGTTCTAACATGTCATCTCATTTTCCTATGAGAGATTCATGTCAAATTTCTGGTTACTTATTCTTGATATGAAATACCCTTCCTGTTCTATAAAACAAAGTATGATTGAATGCAAAATGACCAATGAAATAACCTCAGCTATCGTATTTTTGAAGTAAGTGATAATATAATGCCCTTGGATAATCCATAAGATGATGGAAATATATTCTTTGGTAAGATACATAATCAGATTGGGTTAAAAATATCTCCAGTAAAACCAAAACTGCAATGTTGTCTAAGTTTTATTTGATATAATATAATTTTCAGAGTAGACTTGAGGAATGAATATCTCGGATATGTTCGTTATTGGGGAGAATGGGTCTATTTGAATTTAACTTCTTTCATGATGCAGTTCTATGCAGTAAGAATCCAATAATTTCGGAGATATGTATTGTCAAAGTTTGAACAAGAGCGCCAAAGCTCCTGTCCACAGGGCTTAACCAACTTTTTGGCACTCTAGTTCCTCGGATAGAGTGCTTATCAATTTGCCCAAATGTCTGTAATTTTCGAATTTTTGGCTGAAAATGGTCTCAAACGATTTGGTTCGACTCACTGATCAAGAATCCGATGTCGAAATCGATTCTGCCCGGCCGGCCGTAGGCACGATAACTCTCGAACGAAAGGAGTTAGAGGATTGAAATTTGCAAGGTGGGTTTGGAGCGTAAATATCTCGGACAAGTTCGTTAATGGGCGAAATCCATAAAGCGGTTTCGGAGTTATGGCCGATTTTAGTAAAAACATTTTTTATGAATATTTCCGAAACCGATCACTCGATCTATTTGAAATTGAGCATCAAATTGTAGAATCATGACTTTTATATGCATGTGAAGATTTGTATTGACCAGGTCACCGCAAAGCGTCAAAAAAAATTATCAAAATTAAAAAAAAAATTTTCTTCAATAACTCCCGAACGGAATGAGCTAGGCAGTTGAAATTTTCAGAGTAGGTTAGGGAGATGAATATCTCGGTTAAGTTATTATATAGTATATAATGATATCTATTGATATCATTTTCAACTCCAACAAGCTAATACTTTCGGAGATATGATTTTTCGAAATTTCAATAATGAATCGTACTTCTATGTTTTCACAGAATGTTATAATTATTCTATCTAAGATTTATTTTATCTATGTATATTTCAACCCTCACAATGTATCGTTCACAATCTCAAATGACGTCCAAATTCCTCAATCGACCCACCACCTTCTCTATCACACAAAGACGAAAACACATTCCAAAAATAATCAATCCCTAGATATCACACACCACCAGAGAACCCCCATGGGAAACCCAACACCCCAACCCGAGTTCTTTCCGTGCCGTCGTTCGCCCATCAAATGTGACATCCTTCGCGATGAAATCTAATGACGCGTGTAAAACAATGTGTTGCGGGCATAAACATATCAGTGGCGTGTCGTCTTAAAACATGCGTTTTGACGTGGGAACCCAACTTACGCCGCGGGGTGGACGACGTTGCTTGACGTTGAAACATAAGTAGCTCCCGGTGTTACTGCGAAGACCGAAGAGGAATCTCCGAAGTTAGATCTAGACGGTTGGACGCAATAGGGGTATGCACGAAGATAGTTCAACGGAGAATATTATTACACCGTGGTTAGGAAAAGAGTTATCTATGTTCCACAAAACATATAGGTTAGGAGCGATAGGCATAGATTATTCACTGATCGTTTCCTATCTAGCTGTTGAGGGAATAAGGCAGTGAACGTGGAATAGAGTCCTATATACGTAAAAGAGGTCGAGAAATAAATCTCTACGCTGGAATATAACCAAATAAGGTTATCAATACCGTTAAATCCTAATGAGTATATTGTGGCCTGACCTCTGTGAATAATTTGTTTCTTATTAAGTAGTTGGAAAAGTAGATACTGAGGCTAGGAGCTTTGGTGCGTTCATTCAAATTAATAGCCAAAGCGGTCATCCACCCAGGTATTGAACTCGCCAAAGGCAGCTTGGCTTCCACGAAAAAAATAATATTCACACAATACTTCCAACAATATAGATCCAATCAAGTTTAAATCTAGAACCACTATAGGTTGTAAAATAAGGTACAAATTAATAAATATCCAATTCGCACTAGGTATTTTTTAATCTGACATTTCCGATAACCCTACACAGATGAAGTGACACCACTCAATTTCAAAGTTTAGAACTGCAGCCTCATGAGAACAAACATCCCCTAAACCTGCTATGCAATCGCAGTGAGCGCTAACAAGAGTGCCATCTTCAAGACTGATTACCCATGGTGTTAATAATTTTTCATTTAGTCTTTATGAATGCATCACCTAAAAAAAATCAGAAATCAGTCTCCAACAATGCTATAGTTGTGATTGTTCGTTCACCTTTCCAATGACTGAAATATGAGAATTTTGGTGCTTCACACATATATGTTTGACTAATCTACAATTTGCTAGATTATTGAATTCCAAGGTCCTGTACGCTTTCATTTCACTCATTGTGAACGCACTCTTTGTGTTAGCTAAATATGCATGGTTATATCATTTTTGGAAATACAAGCTGTCTCTGATGTCAATTCTTCAGGTTTCAAAAGATAAGGATTGATGCCAAACTGTGCCATTTTCTCTTCATATCGTTTTTAATGAATACCATCTAAGTTAATTAGACCCATACGAAATTTAACTCGTAAAACAAATAAAATCACAAATAACTCCGGATAAACGTTCTTCGCCAATGTGGACAAAACGAATGTTTAACCTACAATGTAAGAGAAATGTCAATCACACTTTTGACGGTCGTCCTTTTTTGGCGCTCTTGTACAGAGTGCTTATCAATTTGCACAAATGTCTGTAAAGTTTGGATGGAAATGGTCTTTAACGATGATTCGACTCACTGATGAAGAATCCGTGGTCAAAATCGATTCTGTGTGACCGTCCGGCCAGCCATAGGCACGATAACTCTCGAACAGAATGAGCTAGACAGTTGAAATTTTCAGAGTAGGTTTGGGAGATACATATATCGGTTGAGTGCGCTATTGGGCAAAATCGGCCTAATGGTTTCGTTCTGTGATAGGCCCACTACTGTTTAATGTTTTTGTTTCAAACATCGCATACATAAACAGCCGTATTTTTTTTTCTTCTTTCCATTCAATTATCCGTACGTCGATCAATATGTATCTATAATCTTCTTTCCTCGTCCTGGAAGCTCCAAAGCAGACAGCTTCGGTCTTCTTGGGGATTATTTTCTTTATTTATGGTTTGTAGTATTCCACATCTTCATCCAATTCTTTCTGGAGTTGTATAATCACGTTGTCAGCCAGAATAATAGAGTAAACTTTTAGAATATTAAACAGAGGTGGTCCTATCTTAGCACCTTGTGGTACACCTGATTTAATATTTCTTGTTGTCGTTCTTTTCATGTTAACTACTGGCCTTTTTCTCGTGGGTCACCTATAAATCTGAATGCCAAGAGTTTGAGGTAATGAGATTTGCGTGGGTAAGCGCGCCATCTATAGACGAGAGGTAAAAGTAGCGATATCTTCGCGCCCTCTAATGTCGAAGCGCCCAAACAGTTGAAACGAGATACGTTGACCCCACAACCTAAAACTGAACGATCTCCACACGATTAAGTCGATATGCATACAATTTATGTTCCGTTTTGATTAACTTCATGAAAAAAATTTATTTCTATCCACCATATGAATCACCCATTTCGCTCCCTTCCCAAACTAAAAGTGTTTTCGCCTAATGGGACAGTTGGCACGTGGATGTCAGGCGTTCCAAAATCGAAACGAATTACGTTCAGTGTTAGAAAAATTAATTATATTGAAATAAACTTAATAATGCATTCAAGTGGGACGACCCATTAACACCCACCTTTTCAACGCTCGAGTGACTTATGTTTTGTTTGCATGTTGTCAAGCGGTGCGTGCGGAAGGGTGGAAGAGATCTCTCGAAAACATTTCGAACGATTCATATTTCCATTTGAAAAATTATGACGTACGGTTTAATAATCGTAAGAATGTATTTATAAAGTACTAGCGGTCCGGTACTTGCTTCGCTATAAAGTGAAATAATAAAAAAAATTAATTGAAACATCAAATTCATCTATTCAAACAAAAAAATATTTTATTAATTTCTAACTATTTTGAAACTCAATCCAAAACATTTGGATAAACAATATTTTTTGTTTTTCCATTTTGAGCATGAATAAACAAACGGCTGGGTATTTTTCATTTTCGACCGTTAATTTTCTGCTTAATGTTTGAATATTTTGAGTTATTTTAATGCAAAAATCCGTCCGATCGTACGGATATTCATTATAGATTTCGTAACTTAACGAAAAGATCCAAATCCCAAGATACGTTTACTGGAGTAACGCTCCTTTAAGTTTTTCATTAGGTAAAAATGAAAAAAATTTAAGGAAAGAGCTATTTCGGACGCTCCGAGATTCGATCCAGCTGCCCCGCGAGGCTCGGAAGGTTCGGAAGCTATAAATTCCCAATCCAACGCCTCAGCTCACTTGGCCACGTTGCCTACGTGAATCAATCCGATTATGTACCAAATGAAGATATTTAGTACTCGGATGATTTCCGTCTTTCGATTTTCAGAATATCGTCAATCCTGTCAAGCGATCGATCGAAATCGGTTACTCGTTCATATTTCTCGCAGTTTTTCTAGACGATTCCAAGATTTTCGAGTAATTCCGTTCAAAATTCAAATTCGATTTGACATTTCTCGTCGCTCGTTCAGACCGAAAACGTCGACCTTGAAGGAGCCACGTTAAAATTCGCCACAGAAATACGTGAAACGTCAGAATTTTGTCGATTTTCTCGAAAAGTCACCTATTCCTATCGTTCATCCGGGAAAACGAAAGAGAGGATCGAAAAAAGGGCTCCGTTACGGACTAATTTCGAATCTCGTCTTCGCGTTCCCGCAAATACCGTCGTTCCGAACGCCACCGTTCCTCCGAATTCCTTTCCACAATTTTGCTACTTTTGCAAAATCGGCGTTTTTTCGCCTTTTCGCGATTTCACCCTCATCTTTTCGCTCCGAAATCGTTGAACTCTACGAAACTTCCGTATTTTTCCTCGATAAACCCCGTTCGAAATTTCACCCAAACCCCCCTCCTAAAATCCAAAAAAACATCACGTTTATAGTCACAATTTCAAAACGTTTCCTTTGATAAATGAAGAACCGCTCGACCGATTTGGTGCAAACTTCACATAAACTATCTGCTGAATAGTCCGAACAAAGCCTAAAAATTTGGTTTGGATAGGTGTAAGGTGATAGTTATAAGAATACAACGAAAAGTGGCATGATCTTTATATATATGGTAGATCGCGCAGAGTTTTCTCAGTAAATAGTAGATCTTGGGTCTCATCAAGGACTACACCCCTGGACTATAGGTATATCGATGGTAAATTCGGCTAAGAGTGTCTAATAGAGGTAAATACGCAATAGAACTTGCGAGCAAAAGCTCCTGACTTCACGTCAGTGCTTGAACCAATTTTTATGGAATAGGTACTGCAGGGAATGTGTATGTTAAAGCAAGACGCTGATTATTTCACACATCATACAAATCACTGAACCGGCTAAACGCTCCGAGTGAAATGTCAAGGCCAAGTTTGTTTTCGCACAGATGAACCGTAACCAACCCGGTGTAATGACCATTGTGACTTCAGTTTCGCCATTACGTCGTTCCCTAGAAATCGTAAAAGTCTCTCCGTCCGAATGACAGGTTGACATCTAGCCCGTCAATACGAAATTATATGTGGCCTGACTAATCGTCCTTAAGGCCTCGGTCGCCCCCCGATGAGCGGTTCCACGAAGTCTGTCGTAAAGCCACCGAGAGAGCTGGCCCTCTGTGACTCTCGGTGTTTACCTACCTGGTACCTATACGTGGGATCAAATTGGGAATGCGAGGCGATTCTCGTGTTCAAATAAGATCGATGACTTCGAACGTTTCGTGGCCAAATATTGATGGAGTGCGGATGTATTGTTTCAGTCAACAAGATGAATGGAGAGAGAGGTGCCATTGTTCGAGAGGAACCCCGATTTGTTTCGTTAGCTCGTTCTTGAATTGAGCTGCGCCGAGTAAACTGATTAAAGGATCTATCTGTTCGTCTTGATTAACACTTATCGATCTGTCTGATCGTGTTATGGAAAATTATACAAGAACTGAGGTGGAGTTGTTCTTAACAAAAATTCAGTCGCCATTTTCATATCAGGCATCTGAAAATACCATATACGTATCATTGATTTACAGGTGTACTGAAATTGAGTTAAAACAAGTTTAAATCGAAAACTTATTACTGACGAATCGATTTGTCAAATATTCTTTTGGTTGATTTATGCATATTCATTAAATTCTCTCCAGGCACGTCAAAATTCAAAAACTGTTGATAACTTCCTTGGTTGAGTGTAAAACTGATGTATTCACCAGGTAAGACTACACTCTTAGAGAATTCCACAAAAAAAAATAAACGTAGTGATATGTGACATTTACTCTAGGTTAGGATGTTTTCAGACAGATGAAGAATGAAAAATTTTGTATCAGTTTGACTAAGTAAACATTGAATTAGTGAGATTAGGGTAATTTACGTTATACTTGCAGTGTTGTTCCTACGCTATCTTTGTAATGTTTGAGATCATTTTAGTCTAGCTTGTATAGAGATATTTTATTTCGTTGTGTTGTGTAAATATTTTACAGGTGATGTCTAATTTCATTTTAATTTTTAAGCCTGAAGAAGCAGGCGAAATAATCTGCGAAACGTCACCAAATATATCTTTTAAAAGAGTCATATTATTTGTTACTGTCCTAGTCCCGCAATATTTTTCTATTTTAAGTATTCATATATTCTATAGACCACATTAGTTAGGTTAGGCGGGAAATTTGAATTACGATCCATCCGTGGATCCGAGCACTGAATTCCCCATGCATTTAGTATGGACCTAAAATTTACGCGAAATTCTCGCCTGTTTTTAGATACTTTGGCTAATTTCTTAAGGTTGATTTTGGTTGAAATAGATTTTGTGAACCTTTCTCAACCATCTAGAATCAAGTTTTCATAACAAAATTGTATATTTCCAAAATAATTAATAAATATAAAAGTGTTCGCCAAATTCGATTGACGTATGTCTTAGCTCACTCGAAATCAGTCAAAAATAATAACATAACCCCAAATCGGCCTTGTAATGACGCACAACACAACAGAAGTCATCTACGACATACGGAAATCTTTCGAACTAGAATGATTTTGATTTAAGAATAAATAGAGGTGGATTTTAATGTGGAAATAACATGAAAACATGCACTAATGATGAAGGTACCCAATACTTATTGTCTCTGTACTAACAGTCTCTTTTAAATAGGGTGGTTTCATCTCTAAGTTGAAATTCCTTGTTAAAAAATTTGAATATGACTTCACATCAGTGTTCGAAACAATTTTTAACACCAATATGCCAAGTGTATGAACGTTGCAGGTGACTATGTTGAAAAATAAATTATTTTCATTCTTCTCATGCGTTTGCTTCTACGTTAGGCACAATAATTCGTGAACCATCCCCGTATCTACCACGGTAGAATTTTCAGCTACAACGACCTGCAACCTTACCCCGTCTGATGGACCAATGTCAGTCTCTCCATCCTTTCGAAGAAGACATTAATAATTGCCGCCACCGGGCACAAAAAGCAATACTCATAATACATTTTCCCGGCTAATGGTCGGTACTTAGATGGTTTGACAGTAGATAAATTCATCTGGTGATGAGGCGGTCGTATGGAATTCGTGATTTGTACACGTCGAGCCGAGGGTCACCACCGTCGAGGTGTTAATGACTGCCTTAGCCGAACTGCCGACCGGAATTTTTGTAATTTTTTTCCGTGCAATCACGTTCCGCGCCAGCATGCGGCCGTCATCAATCACGGGAGGAATAAAATCTGTGCCACTCGCACCGCGGACGCGAGTACGATTGAGATAATCGACGCTGACATGGTGGAATGGAATTATCTTCACTGGAACAGGACCGATTTTCACGCATTCCATGGATTCTTGATGGTCGAGATTGAGACGTTGTTGTGGCGAGTTTTTTCGGATAGTCGTTGGAGGTGGTTTGGATGAGAGGTGCAAGGTGTACAAGAGAAGAAACTTGAAAACATTAGGATAATATAAACTAAACATACGAGACGAAAATAAAGAGAAAATTTTCCGTTTACAGATTCGCTTCATCCTTGGATGTTGATTATAAAGGGTTTTCCAATAAGAGGTGTTATTTTGATATTCAAAGAAAAATGCTTTTTCAATATAAATGATCGGATGTTTATTTCACTATAAAGAAGAAGCTATGCCGTTAATAGTGGAAAATAACATCAGGCAAGTGACCACCACGACCACGCTTACAGGACCATATCCTTTTAATGAAATTTTCCATAACCAAATCGCAAAGTGGCTGCCCTATGTCCTCGATAGCCTCACGAATTCCATCTTTGAGGTCTTGAATCGACGCTGGGCTATTGGCGTAGACCTTCTCTTTTACGTGGCCCCAAAGGAAGAAGTCGCAAGGTGTTCAATCACAAGATCTCGGTGGCCAATTGTGATAACCTCTTCGAGAGATAACACAGCCCGGAAACTTTTCCCGCAAAAGATCAATGGTTTCGTTGCTTGTGTGGCACGTAGCCCGTCTTGTTGAAAGTAAACGTTGTCCAGATCAATATCATCCAATTCCGGCCATAAAAAATCATTAATCATCTCTCGATAGCGCAATCCATTCACTGTAACTGTTGCTCCAGCCTCATTTTCGAAAAAGTAAGGCCCAATGACTCCGCCGGACCATAAACCGCACCAAACAGTCACACGTTGAGGATAGAGAGTCTTTTCAACAATAAATCTTGGGTTTTCCGAGCCACATATGCGACAATTTTGCTTGTTGACGAAGCCACCAAGGTGGAAATGGGCCTCGTCACTCAAGATGATTTTTCGATGGAATTCCGGACAATTTTCATGCATTTCAACGACCTAATCAGCAAAGACACGACGTTGTTGATGATCAGCCGGCTTGAGTTCTTGTGTTAACTGAAATTTATAAGCCTTAATACCCAAATCTTTATGCAAAATACGGTGTAATGACGTTTGTGGAATGCCTAATTCCAAAGAACGACGAGGAATGGACAAACCTGGGTTTTCTTCAACACTTTCGGCTACAGCAGCAATATTCTCGGCTGTTCTTGAGCGACGTGCACGGGTTTTATTCTTCACATAACTAACTTGTCCCAACAGATCGAATTTTTCCACCAATTTCTTTATTGCGGTCCGACAAGGTTCTTCACGACGACCCAAAAATGTTCGAGTTTTACGAACCGTCTCTGCCAAATTTTCACCATTTTTATAGTGAATTTTTATAATTTCAGTGCGTTCTTGAAGCTTGTATCGTTCCATTTTTATTAATGGCGTAGTTTCTACTTGTCAAATGTCAAAAAATGACAGCTTCAAAAGTGACATCTACCGAAATAGCGGGCTATTCAAAATAACACCTCTTATTGGAAAACCCTTCAGCTTATAATTAAAGTTGGTCATAATCGAATGATTTTAATAATAATAATCGCTATTTAGGCTCTCGTGAGATATCAATAATCCAATAATCACTCGAGATATCAATGGTTCAAGGCTCTTCTAAGTTAACAAGACACACAGTGAAATATTTATTGATTTCAACCATCAACAAATAGTCCGGCCACGCGGAGGCCGGACTAGACACCTCATCGCTCAGTGTTCCCCAAAGAGGAAAGTATCATTCAAGAGCAGACACAGACCCCAGGGTTTCATGGTTATTACCAATCATCAGTGTGACTTAGCCAGACACTGAGTAAACTTGAACGGCGTTCTAGGAAACTTATTTCCATCGGTCGAGAACCGGTAGAGGAAGAACCCCACCAGCGACACCTATGGAGAATCCTTACGAACTCCGACCCTCTGCGATGAAGAAACCTTGAGCGATGTTCCGCGACGTTCATTCTTCTGCCGTAAGAGGGCCAGGGATGTCAACGCTATCTACCGTGGAGAGACCTTTACGGACTGAAAACGCCGGTTCATTTTGGTTTAGATCAACCAAAAACCAGTGACCATGTGATGAGGTGAACTGTTTCTAATTGCCAATAATACCTAACGAGCCGTGTGTCTTTTTAGGTATTATTGGCAATTAGCCACAGTTCACCTCATTACATGCTCTTCTTAGTTCTTATCGCGTCAACTGATTCCGTTATCCCTTATCTCAAATATGTTTGCTTTGGCTCGCTTTAAGAGCGTCCGCACACGAGCATACGTGACGTCACAATATGGCTGACAAACCCGTTTTCTATAGGATTTGGTGGATCGTAGTGCATCGCTAAAGTTAATTAAAACGAAAAAAATTGGTTCAAGCACTGACGTGAAGTCAGAAGCTTTTGGGCGCATGTTCTATTGTCTACCCACTTCTCTTGGACAATCTACTACGAATTTCGAATCGATATAACAGGTGCCCCAGCATACGTCTTCCAATGGATTATCTCAGGCATTTCAAAAGATAAAAAATTTTAAAATTTTATGATTTTCAATTCTTCCAAGGAATTTTATTGTCCGTTCTCCTGTATTGAACACGCTTAATCGAATTTACCATGCTAAATTCGATTAAGAGATTGTCCAATACAGGAGAACGGGCAATAGAATTCACCATGGTAAATTCGTCAGATATTGCTGAAATTTTGCGAGAGCTTCCAAAACCCAACTTCACATCCAAGTTCCAAATTTGAATATGATCGGATCTATATTGTTGGCCATTATATGGATAGATTCTTCTCACCTACGAAATCGTACGATCCCTTGATTCCTGAGCGCCCCAGGCCCTCCGATTCGAAGGTTATAAGATTTAATGATACTGCTATAAGATGACAAGTGTCAGTGATGGCGGTCAGAGGTCAAAAGGCGGCCGACTGAAGATGTAGTCTCTTCTGTGGTTTCATTGTGCTTCGTTGCGCTTCTATAACCAATGATTATCACATCTCGATGTCTAGAAGAACGTTCTGCTGTCTATCAGATACGGGTATAAACGGTCGTCGGGTCACTTTTGATCTGCTCGCTCATGGAATATTCGATTTTTGACGTTCGCCACACCATGGCATGTCTATATTCGGACCTGAAAAAATGATGATGTTGTAGGAATGAAGTACATTTGAATTTGGTTAATTTTTTCGCAAGTAATATATAGTTGGAAACGTGCGAAGACATTTTTATTAACCTCTCTGAAATTTTCAGTTAACATCTTGAAGTAAATAGAAATCAAATGTGAAAAAATTTCTAAAAAGGACTGACGTGAAGTAAGCAGTTTTTCCGCGCATGTTCTACGGTCTATTCACCCCTTACCTCACGAAAAAAATGCATCGGGCATCGACTGAATCCAAATTTTAAAATGAAATGATTCCAGAAACACAAAGCTGATCGAACTGAAATCCGGTAATCAATTCTTAAATGGTTGCTTGAAGGTTAGTGTGTGATTCCAGTGAAATCTGACATATAGTTCCTGAAATATAAAATTGCGCGTATGTTCTGGGGAACATCGCGACATTTTGCCCAAATGTCTGATTTTCGATTTTTTTTCCGAAAACAGTCTCGAACGATTGGGTTCAACTCAAATTTGATTCTGTCCGGCCGGCAGTAGTCACGATAACTTGAGAATGGAACGAGATAGCGACTTGAAATTTTCAGGGTAGGTGGCCCATCCCAATACGACGGACAAGTTCGTTAATGGTCATAGGCGGCCCAATGGTTTCCGAGTAATAATTTTGTTTTCAACCAATATTAATCCGATTGAATTAGAACTTGGTGAATATTTGAAGAATTCTCAGTTCTCAGTTCTCAGTTGTTTGTTCCGAAATTAGTTTTTCTCAGAAAAGTCTTACATTTCGGAACGGAACATGAAGTAAGAGATCTGAGAGAAGTGAGACTGCTTTTCATTATGCTCAGTTCTCTCACTTAATGACGGGACTGACGGAAGGGAATATTATAACTTCAAAAATATTATGTTGGTGTTGAAATACTCGTATTTTGGAGACGAAACGGGGACCTCACCCAAAAATGTTTGAAAATATTACGTAAATATTGAAACCATAATTCTGTAGTTCGAGAGAGGAGAAAATCTGGTGAACGTAGATCAGGAAATTTTTGATCGATTACAAGGTAATTTTTCATTATTACTTCTCTTCTTTCATGCATGTTTTATGGAATATCTACTATTTGTGGGTACTTTAAACCCGTTTTTCGGAATTGTCAACGAAACTTATTTTTTTTGTAATTAGAATCAGTTTCAATATTTTAGAATTTATTTTTCAATTTTTTTTTCTTATTTGTATTTGTAAAAGAAAAATTTCATAGTTTTTATAAGATAATTTTTGAAGCCCTTTTTTAAACGACACTTTTTATAAATTTTTATAGACACGACGTTGTTGATGATCAGCCGGCTTGAGTTCTTGTGTTAACTGAAATTTATAAGCCTTAATACCCAAATCTTTATGCAAAATACGGTGTAATGACGTTTGTGGAATGCCTAATTCCAAAGAACGACGAGGAATGGACAAACCTGGGTTTTCTTCAACACTTTCGGCTACAGCAGCAATATTCTCGGCTGTTCTTGAGCGACGTGCACGGGTTTTATTCTTCACATAACTAACTTGTCCCAACAGATCGAATTTTTCCACCAATTTCTTTATTGCGGTCCGACAAGGTTCTTCACGACGACCCAAAAATGTTCGAGTTTTACGAACCGTCTCTGCCAAATTTTCACCATTTTTATAGTGAATTTTTATAATTTCAGTGCGTTCTTGAAGCTTGTATCGTTCCATTTTTATTAATGGCGTAGTTTCTACTTGTCAAATGTCAAAAAATGACAGCTTCAAAAGTGACATCTACCGAAATAGCGGGCTATTCAAAATAACACCTCTTATTGGAAAACCCTTCAGCTTATAATTAAAGTTGGTCATAATCGAATGATTTTAATAATAATAATCGCTATTTAGGCTCTCGTGAGATATCAATAATCCAATAATCACTCGAGATATCAATGGTTCAAGGCTCTTCTAAGTTAACAAGACACACAGTGAAATATTTATTGATTTCAACCATCAACAAATAGTCCGGCCACGCGGAGGCCGGACTAGACACCTCATCGCTCAGTGTTCCCCAAAGAGGAAAGTATCATTCAAGAGCAGACACAGACCCCAGGGTTTCATGGTTATTACCAATCATCAGTGTGACTTAGCCAGACACTGAGTAAACTTGAACGGCGTTCTAGGAAACTTATTTCCATCGGTCGAGAACCGGTAGAGGAAGAACCCCACCAGCGACACCTATGGAGAATCCTTACGAACTCCGACCCTCTGCGATGAAGAAACCTTGAGCGATGTTCCGCGACGTTCATTCTTCTGCCGTAAGAGGGCCAGGGATGTCAACGCTATCTACCGTGGAGAGACCTTTACGGACTGAAAACGCCGGTTCATTTTGGTTTAGATCAACCAAAAACCAGTGACCATGTGATGAGGTGAACTGTTTCTAATTGCCAATAATACCTAACGAGCCGTGTGTCTTTTTAGGTATTATTGGCAATTAGCCACAGTTCACCTCATTACATGCTCTTCTTAGTTCTTATCGCGTCAACTGATTCCGTTATCCCTTATCTCAAATATGTTTGCTTTGGCTCGCTTTAAGAGCGTCCGCACACGAGCATACGTGACGTCACAATATGGCTGACAAACCCGTTTTCTATAGGATTTGGTGGATCGTAGTGCATCGCTAAAGTTAATTAAAACGAAAAAAATTGGTTCAAGCACTGACGTGAAGTCAGAAGCTTTTGGGCGCATGTTCTATTGTCTACCCACTTCTCTTGGACAATCTACTACGAATTTCGAATCGATATAACAGGTGCCCCAGCATACGTCTTCCAATGGATTATCTCAGGCATTTCAAAAGATAAAAAATTTTAAAATTTTATGATTTTCAATTCTTCCAAGGAATTTTATTGTCCGTTCTCCTGTATTGAACACGCTTAATCGAATTTACCATGCTAAATTCGATTAAGAGATTGTCCAATACAGGAGAACGGGCAATAGAATTCACCATGGTAAATTCGTCAGATATTGCTGAAATTTTGCGAGAGCTTCCAAAACCCAACTTCACATCCAAGTTCCAAATTTGAATATGATCGGATCTATATTGTTGGCCATTATATGGATAGATTCTTCTCACCTACGAAATCGTACGATCCCTTGATTCCTGAGCGCCCCAGGCCCTCCGATTCGAAGGTTATAAGATTTAATGATACTGCTATAAGATGACAAGTGTCAGTGATGGCGGTCAGAGGTCAAAAGGCGGCCGACTGAAGATGTAGTCTCTTCTGTGGTTTCATTGTGCTTCGTTGCGCTTCTATAACCAATGATTATCACATCTCGATGTCTAGAAGAACGTTCTGCTGTCTATCAGATACGGGTATAAACGGTCGTCGGGTCACTTTTGATCTGCTCGCTCATGGAATATTCGATTTTTGACGTTCGCCACACCATGGCATGTCTATATTCGGACCTGAAAAAATGATGATGTTGTAGGAATGAAGTACATTTGAATTTGGTTAATTTTTTCGCAAGTAATATATAGTTGGAAACGTGCGAAGACATTTTTATTAACCTCTCTGAAATTTTCAGTTAACATCTTGAAGTAAATAGAAATCAAATGTGAAAAAATTTCTAAAAAGGACTGACGTGAAGTAAGCAGTTTTTCCGCGCATGTTCTACGGTCTATTCACCCCTTACCTCACGAAAAAAATGCATCGGGCATCGACTGAATCCAAATTTTAAAATGAAATGATTCCAAAAACACTAAGCTGATCGAGCTGAAATCCGGTAATCTATTCTTAAATGGTTGCTTGAAGGTTAGTGTGTGATTCCAGTGAAATCTGACATATAGTTCCTGAAATATAAAATTGCGCGTATGTTCTGGGGAACATCGCGTTATCATTTTGCCCAAATGTCTGAAATTTTCGAATTTTTTTCCGAAAACAGTCTCAAACGATTGGGTTCAACTCAAATTTGATTCTGTCCGGCCGGCAGTAGTCACGATAATTTGAGAATGGAAAGAGATAGCGACTTGAAATTTTCAGGGTAGGCGGCCCATCCCAATACGACGGACAAGTTCGTTAATGGGCATAGTCGGCCCAATGGTTTCCGAGTGATAATTTTGTTTTCAACCAATATAAATCCGATTGAATTGAAACTTGGTGAATATTTGAAGAATTCTCAGTTCTCAGTTGTTTGTTCCGAAATTAGTTTTGCTCATTAAAATCTTACATTTCGGAACGGAACATGAAGTAAGAGATCTGAGAGAAGTGAGACTACTTTTCTATTCATCCATAGACATAGAATGCTCAGTTCTCTCACTTAATCACGGGACTGACGGAAGGGAATATTATAACTTCAAAAATATTATGTTGGTGTTGAAATACTCGTATTTTGGCGACGCAACGGGGACCTTACCCAAAAATGTTCGAAAATATTACATAAATATTGAAACCATCATTCTGTAGTTCGAGAGAGGAGAAAATCTGGTGAACGTAGATCAGGAAATTTTTTATCGATTACAAGGTAATTTTTCATTATTACTTCTCTTCTTTCATACATGTTTTATGGATTATCTACTATTTGTAGGTACTTCAAACCCGTTTTTGGGAATTGTCAACGAAACTTGTTTTTTTTTGTAATTAGAATCAGTTTCAATATTCTAGAATTTGTTTTTCAAATTTTTTTTTTCTTATTTGTATTTGTAAAAGAAAAAGTTCATATTTTTAATAAGATAATTTTTGAAGCCCTTTTTTAAACGAAACTTTTTATAAATTTAATTTCTTTCATGATGAATTTCTATCATAGGAATCCATTGATATAATTCCCAACTCTGAGAAACCAATATTTTCGGCGATATAATTTGTTTGTTTGAACAAGAGCGCCAAAAAACTCCTGTCCACAGGGCTTGAACCAATTTTTTATACTATGTTATGATTATGATGTTCGACTTGCCAAAGAATCTACGGTTCTATCTGAGTAAATATAATTTTAATTATATTATCATGGAAAAATAATCATTACATTTCAAATTTGAAGTGGTATTTGATAAAGAAAATCGTTCAAAATTTCAATAACAGTTAGGGAAAGGAAAGAAAATATTTCTGGAAAAAAAATGATGATTTATCGAAGAAGAAAATAAATCAAGTAAATATTATATTAGTTATATAATGAAAATTAATCAATACATTTCAAATTTGAAGCGATATGTGATAAACACAATCGCTCAAAATTTCAATATTATTTGAGAAAAGAAAAGAAAATATTTCTTCAACAGAAAGTTGAAATTTTTCAGTACAATTACTAGATAATATCTATAAGATCTATAATCTCTAACTCTCCAATACGGATGCCGGTAATAATAGTCGAAGAATTTACTGCATCTAGTCAATTCTTGGGATAAAAGTTATCATCCCACAAAATATTTTGAAGTAAAGCTGACAACTCCGATGACGATAAGATCTTGTCGTTTTCTTTTTACCTCAATGAGTTACGAAGCAACTCTTTCCAACTCCCTAGATATCGGATACTGCCCAAAGTGCGAACAAGAATGGATTCTTCAAAATTTCCAATTATAGGAGGTCATTCCTAACTACATTTTTGAAAATGTTTCGAAAAATACCTGATCGTATACATAAGTGTGGCCTCTTGATGAAACAAGCTTGGCTACGTCATTACAAATATGGCGATAAAATTATAATATTTATACATAATAGGTAGGTCATATCTATTACAAATACATTAAATTGAATAAAATATTTATTGTTACGTTCATACTTTCAATTTCAAATACATAATATTCTGTGGGCAAACAGTGACAGAGGGGTACGTATATTGTCAGACAAAAAACCCAAATAAATTTCAATCTCAAACAATCATTGAATTTCAATTTTTGGTGAATAGAATGGTTGGATTTATTGTGGATGATGGCTTTTGTAATCTGTACAGTCTTAGTCGAAAGTCTCATCCTGCCTCGAATCGTTTGAATGATTATACTAATCAAATTAGGAGGGTGTGAAGAAAATTTCATTATTTTAAAAGATATAGCGAAATTACACATAAAAAACTATGTGATAATAATGAAATGAAAGAGAACAGAAAATTAAAAGTTCAGTGACAAAATTTTTTTTTAAATAATACATGATTATTTTTATTTTTTCAGGTAGAAATTGAATGAAAACACAGAGAGACAATTCATTTATTTATAACAAATTAGTTTTAAATAAACAATGAAAATTTGATAAATAATCAATTTTTTTTCGATATCAAAGACCAAGATATACAGGGTGGTCCGCGAGTAACTGTACAACGTTTAATGGTGAATAGCTGGTACCTTGGGGAGCCAGAAAACAACAATCAAATATGGGCTAAGTCTTTTCGTTTCTGAGATACAGGGTGATTTATTGATTTTGGCAAAACATTCAGATAGCTCTAACTCCTGAACCGTTCTACGTATTCGCTTCAAATTTGGCACGTGTTGTCATCTCAGGCCATCAAATTGTTCATATACACCGCACCGAAATTGTACAGACCAGGACTAGGAAATTTTGATTTTTACTTCCAGGTCAAATAAAACACCCTGTACATGGAATGCCAAATTTTCGGATTCACCATCGGATTCTGCATAGATTTTCCTGCCAAATTCCGTTTTCCGCGTGAACGGCACACCTCCCGTTCATTTTTTTTTCTCGAAAATAAGATCACACCTCCGAATATTAAGTGGTGTTACGGACCTGCATTTTGCAATAGGAAGCTCATGACATTAAATTCGGTTATAAAAACATTTTTTATATTGAGAATCGAACTGAACATAAATAATAAAACAAAAATTAAAGAAAAAAAAAGAAATTCAAAACACATTTGAATAACTTTCGAAGCAAAACTTTGATTAAAGTTGATTTTCAAAGATTCCCCCGTTTTCATCAATACATTTTCTTGCTCTAAGTCTAAGTTGATTGACAGCTTTTCTAATAGTATTAGGCTGGTTCCGTATCTCGCTACATCTTAATTCTATTGCAATAGGAAGCTCATGCCACCACGTTTGAACGGAGATATTTACCTTGACTTTTTGAGAAATAAACTTCCACAGTTACTGAACGATGCCAGCATAAATATTAGAGGAATGTACTTTCAGCAAGATGGCGCTCCAGCACACTCAACTAATAGCGTTATTCAGCATCTTAATAATGCATACCCGCTGCATTGGTTTGGCAGGAGAGGACCCTATAACTGGCCTCCTCGATCGCCAGATCTGACTTGCTTAGACTATTTCGTTTGGGGTTGCTTGAAGCAGAAAGTATATGCTGAGGAAATACGTAGCAGGGAACATCTTATTGAAAGAATAGAATTAAGTTGTAGCGAGATACGGAACCAGCCTAATACTATTAGAAAAGCTGTCAATCAACTTAGACTTAGAGCAAGAAAATGTATTGATGAAAACGGGGGAATCTTTGAAAATCAACTTTAATCAAAGTTTTGCTTCGAAAGTTATTCAAATGTGTTTTGAATTTCTTTTTTTTTCTTTAATTTTTGTTTTATTATTTATGTTCAGTTCGATTCTCAATATAAAAAATGTTTTTATAACCGAATTTAATGTCATGAGCTTCCTATTGCAAAATGCAGGTCCGTAACACCACTTAATATTCGGAGGTGTGATCTTATTTTCGAGAAAAAAAAATGAACGGGAGGTGTGCCGTTCACGCGGAAAACGGAATTTGGCAGGAAAATCTATGCAGAATCCGATGGTGAATCCGAAAATTTGGCATTCCATGTACAGGGTGTTTTATTTGACCTGGAAGTAAAAATCAAAATTTCCTAGTCCTGGTCTGTACAATTTCGGTGCGGTGTATATGAACAATTTGATGGCCTGAGATGACAACACGTGCCAAATTTGAAGCGAATACGTAGAACGGTTCAGGAGTTATAGCTATCTGAATGTTTTGCCAAAATCAATAAATCATCCTGTATCTCAGAAACGAAAAGACTTAGCCCATATTTGATTGTTGTTTTCTGGCTCCCCAAGGTACCAGCTATTCACCATTAAACGTTGTACAGTTACTCGCGGACCACCCTGTATAATGATTAAAAAAAAATTATTGCTTAATATTATTTACAAGTGGTAGAAAGGAATTGTTAATTAACAAATCCATGTCCAAGCAGTAGAAATTTATTTTAAGAGACAGTTTTTTTTTAATCATAATTTTCATCATAGATTATGTTTCCCAAAAATTATCTCATAAACAAAGCATTTGTTCATATCCATTTTTTTTTGAATAGGAGACAAAAATTACTAAAATTCATTGTTATGTAGCTTCTGATCATGAGAAAACGGATTGATAGTAATATTATAAAAAAAATGTTTTTTTCAACGTTTAATTAAGGCCCATAATTTTTAACCTAAGTAAATTGTTGATAACGAAGCCAAAATTAACAATTTTTTACTTTTTCCAACGGGAATCTATTCTAAAGCACTTGCAATCTTAATGTTCGTGCTACAAAAAATTGTTGATTAACTAATGGATAACTAATTGAAAAATCGCGATAAACATATTTGGACCACGGATTATTGTTCATTGATCTATCCTGTAGGCGCCTGAATTTGTTCAATTCTTAATTTTTATATTTAATAAGTTACCGACCTTTGATTGGATCGGATTTATATATTTTGAGAGGAAAAAATAACAAAATTTCAGATGACTATAACTCCAAAACCATTTTGCGTTTGGTTATGCCTATTAACGAACCTAAATGTCACATTCGGATGCGCAACCTATACCGTAAATATCGCAAGTCGCTATCTTTTTCCGTTCTCATGTTATCGGGGCATACATAATATTTTTTCATAATTTTTTTAAGTTTTCTAGTGGTACGACTCTCACGAAATTTCACATATGTATTTATGTCGATACTCTAGTTACCAAGTTTAAATTCGATCAGATCTGTATTTTTTGAGCTATCAAGAAAATAATATTCCAGATGGGGTTACTCCAAAACCGTTTGGCCGATGATGCCTATTAATGAACTGAAATGTCGCATTCTCATGCGGAACGTACCCTAAAAATTGCACGTCTCTATCTCTTTCCATTCTCAAGTTATCGTGAGATAAATAATATTTTTTAATAATTTTTTGAAATTTTCTAGATATACGATTCTCACAAAATTCCACAAACGCCTTTGTGTCAGTATTCTACAACTAGCTATCAAGTTTCAATTCTATCGGATATGTATTGATTGAAGAAATCAGTACTCGGAAATCGTTGGGTCGATTATGCCCATTAACGAACTTGTCCGTCGTATTTGGATACGTCACCAACCCTGAAAATGTCTTTCCGTTCGAAATTTATCGTACTGAACGGCCGGTCGAATTCTTCATCAGTGAATCGACCCTAATTGACCCTAATCGACAAAAAATTCGAACATTACAAACATTATAATAATAATAATAATAATAATAATAATAATAATGATTTAGCATGCTGTTCCCCAGAACTTGCCTATATTATGCATCGATCGTTCTAGAAATACACGATTTTTTAGAAGATTATTAATTCGTTATGACCTTGCGATAATTTAGATTATTTTTCAAGAAAAAATAGAATTCACAACCATAAAAATGGATGCCATTATGAATTCAATACTTAACGGCCAACTTATATTGCCCCTAAATCCCAATGCTTTGAAAATTTCGTCTCTATCTGAACATCTGGAGAAATTTATTCTCTTGTGCTCCTTGTACTGAAGTGAACAATTATTGTATACATCTGTGGAACTACGTAAAATAAAACTGGTAAAGAAATGAAGCTATTCAATGTTTCGAAAAGTGTTATGAGGAATACGCCAAGAACACCCTTAATGATCTACCCACTGGGAAGGTATTCTTTGAAAACTATACCAAATTGTTCAATTCTATTAAAAAATGTATGGACATCGATAGCCTATTCAAAACATCAACAAAACTTTCGAAATATTGGAAAGCTGAGTTTGAAGAATATTTGTTGTTAGAAAGAGCAAATAGGGATCAAAATATTTCACAGTGGTGGAGAGTGATTAAAAAGTTCTTCCTACACTTTCCAAGATGGCCGATGATTTATTAATGGCTGCATCCGTACCTGTTTAAAGATTATTTTCCACAGTAGGTATGATGATGGCAAAAACACCTACATCATTGGAAAATGATGTGATACAAGCGTGATTATGTTTGAATTCTTGGTCATCGAGTTATTTAAAAGTTGAAATTATCAGTGTTTAAAATTAAAAATAATATGTACATGTACAAATATTTTTGTATAAGAGCGTAATAAATATAGCTTTACAAAATTTATCATTATTGTATACCATTTCGTTTATATATTATAATATGTATTTATTATCGTTGAATTAAGCGAGACGAGACGGGACAACTGATAATGAGACGAGAACGAGACTTAAACGAGATTAATTTTTTGGGAATTGGCGAGAGCGAGACGAGATTTTCTATACTCTCATCATGAACCTCTCAGCTTAGCAGCATTATCACTTGAAGCTCCCTCAACAACTCCCATTTCAACCGATACAGATCACATCTGGGGAAGACCCCGATCCAAATCACCTCCCGGGCATTTACAAACGTTTCTTCCGCTTCCGAAAGCCGTAATCGGAACAACAAACCCAAATTCAGAAATTAATCAGCCTCCGCCGTATCACAGATCGAGGACGATCGCTTGGACGTTGCCCGGTGTGCATTTGGCAATTTCCTGCGATTAGACGAGCCTGGACGCCTCCGACGACGACGTCATAATCGTCGGGGAGGAAGGACTGACCACCGGAAATTGAGGGCGTGCATGTACTTACACTTCCACCAGGAAATGAACCTTGTCAATTGGATCCGTGCTAGGGACAGGCGATGATAGCCCGGGATTTATATGGAACAAACGCATTATCGAAACGGTCCAAGATTTATGGCGATGGCATGTGTATGGGCGTCAAATGCAGGAGGTAATGATGGACGACGGACGCTCAGAAAACCTGTGCTTATAGGTGTACGGGGGTGGGAGAGGGTCGCAGGGGTGAATTAGCGTTGGACCTGGAGGTTTACGACAACTATAACTTGTTCACAACGACAATGAAAATATACAGAAAACTTAATAGAAATTATTTAATTATTGTCCACTTGCAAAAGGTCACAATGGCTTCAGTGTAATAACCGATAGAATCACACGATCAACATTTCGAATCAAAATCATTAATACCAATAATAAAATCAAACGCCCCATGTTGGGCACCAATATAACATAAGGTGTAGCTAATTTCTGGACTGAAAGACACCATCAACAAATATTCCCTGGTATTCAGGGACGCAAAACGAAAGAAGTCAAAGAACTTCCAGGATTTAATCAGAAAACGAAGACGCCGACACTTTGGTTCACACGCAGCCTCGCGCTGCTGTACGACGCGTTGTGATTCACGCAACTGATCAAAACCGAGGCGTATCGTCCCCTTGATTTATCCATAGACATGCAATATCGTTGTAAGTGTTCCTCCGAAGAGAACAGTGTCACTTAGGGCAGATACATACTAGTGTAACTGATGTTACCAATCATCAGTGTAACGTAGCCACTGAATGGCAAACGGAGGAGCTCTAGGAACCTTAAAACCCATTTTGTGAACTACTGGAAAGAAAATCTTTCTAGCACCACGTAGGGAAATCATTACGAACTTCAACCCTCTGTGAAGCGGAAAACTTGTGCGATGTTCAGTGAAACCGCTTGGCTTAGTGTCACTGGTCAATGGGTTGTGGTCTTCTCTAAGCCGAGCGTGTTCATGTCGCAATGAGTTCATATAAGTAGTCTCCATTATAGTCCCAGACTCCCTCTTGCGACAAAAAAATGAACGTCACTGAACGTCGTTCGAGGTTGCCACATCACAGAGGATTGTTGTGGTTCATAAGGATCTCCCTAGGTGACTTTGTTTAGATTTTCTTTCCAGTAGTTCGCAATAATATGACTTAAGTTACCAGGAGCTCTTTCATTTGTCATTCAGTGGCTAGGTTACACTGATGAACATTAAAATATTTGAACAACAAATTTGAATTCATCAAATAAAAACTTTTTCATTAATAGGTAATTTTTCCACTTCATTTTTTCAATCTTTTATAAAGTAGAAAGTAAAAGATACTTCATTTGGAACATTTCTTATGATACTTCTCGTTCAATGATGTGGTATGAAATTAAATAAATAGGTTTGATTGTTTTCTTTTCAATAGACAATTTATTAAAAAAAAAAATGTCTCTACTTGTTATTGACGAATTGCATGTTTCAGAATAGTTTACGTTATTTCGTTGAAATGCTTTAAAATAAAAAATCTCAGCGAATGACATTAAATATGACCACAAAACGATAAAAACAGGGTCGTATTACAAAAAAATCAGATTAAATATGAAGTCGTTTGTTACTCTTTTGAAACAAGTGTGCCATTTAAAACAAAAACTGAATTTATTAGACTGAATTGTCTATTTCTTCACCGCAATAACGATATTTTTCCAACTGATGTAAAAAATATAGATTTCTAAGATTGAGAGAGAAACCTCGATATTCTGAGTACTGCCTGAAAATAATAAAATGAGATTAATCGTTTTAAAGAATTGTAGAAAGTGAATTCATGAATCACCGAAACTAACTGCCTTTGGAAGCAAAAGAAGCAATCTTCTGAAAGGCCTGGATGACCTACATTTACCACTAGGCTATGGTCAACCACTCATCCTGTATAACTAGAATTGATTCAGTTAAAAAAAAATTCCCTAAATTTTTATTTTAAGTATTAAATGTCACTTATTCAATTTAAAGCCCATCAGGAATCCAGAAAACTATAAATTAAGGCTCAAACAATGTGATATCCTCGAAAGAATTAACTTATATGTTCCTCATAGACATATAAGGCAGAAGGGTCATTTCCTCATTATATTGAGGAGGACAAACAGGGGCAAAAATTCACCACTATATCGGGCTATGGCTCAGGTGAATAATAGCCACTTTTGACCTGTTGTCCGATGGTATGATTAAAATTTAAAAGAAACCTGTAGGAAGTGGTTTGTTATTGTTGTGAATTTTAATGGGTTGATTTTTTTTTCTTGTTTTGGAAATTTAATACAATGTTATGGTTTAGTTTAACAGTTTTATAGGATTCATTCTGTATGTGTTCCTTCCACTAATAAATAAAATATTTACGCCAAAACACTGTGTTTGATTTACTGGGTATATTCCAAGTTAAAGACTCGCACGGTATACGCCCACACATACTCATTCATCTTGCTTAATTCACTTTGTGATTTCTGCGATGATTGATAATACCACATACGCAGTATACCTTCAATTTTAGGAACCGAATCAGCCTAATCGACCTCCAAAAAACATACCATTCTTTCAACGTGATCAAATCATAATTACCATAACTCCTTCGACTCGAATTAACTCAGTCATTGTCTTGCATCGTTCCAAAATTTCCCTCCATCAGCCATTAAATCAGAGGAGATTAAGTATGCTCGATCAACACCTTGTTCCTTAACGAAAATTTCATGTCTACAAATAGCTCATTTGCATGACCCCCCGTCAGAGCAATGTGTGAAATTGTTTCCGGAACCAGGTATAGCGGAGCTTTAATTTTGATGGGTCACGAGGGCTTGAGTTCTTTTGTTTCCCTTGGAAACAACAATATGTCGGTACTTCATAACTGAACTGTTAGTCGATTTTGTCGTATTTGATTGGAAATCATATTAGATAGAGTTTTTGGAAAATCAATGTTCGCACGGTTGTTCCGAGGCGGTATAATTTCTATACCCATATGAATGTAATTTTCTAATTTTGTTCCGAAAATGGTCTAAAACGATTAAATTAGACATTATGATATTAATCATTAATCATCGTTAATTTGATTAATTTTTTCAATGATTCTAATCTTTAGTTGGTCCAAATCAGAAATAGGTATTTGAAATAGAATTCTCCATCAGATGAGGCCATAGGAAAAAGTCACATGGTGTGAGATCACACGATCTTGGTGGAAATTCATGTTCGGTATTGAGTCTTATTAATCGATCACGAAAACTATTCCTTAGGGTTGCAATGGTTTCTGTAGCTGTCTGTGCTCTGGCTCCATCTTGTTGGAAATAAGAATTGGAACATTCATCGAAAGTCAATTCAGCTAAAAAAGGCATGATAATTTCTTCTCTATAACGAAATGATGTTAAAGTTCCATCAAAGAAAATAGGCCCTACAATTCGTCTTCGACTGATAGCACACCAAACTCCATTTTTTTTGAGAATGAAGTGGAGTCTCAATGTAGAAATTGTCTGGTTTTTGGCTGCTCCACATCCTCATATTTTGAGAGTGACATATTCCGAGAGATGGAACCAGGCTTCATCGGAAAAAAAAATATCCAAGTTATGGATGAATTGGTTGAGAGACCACTGGCAGAAAGCCACCCTACGAGGGTAATCAACTTCTCGCACAAAACCTCCTGACTTCACGTCAGTGCTTGAACACATTTTTATTTTCGTTATTTTTTTTAAATTTTCTAGGGGTACGGTTCCCACAAAATTTTACAAACGTCTTTATGGCAATATTCTACGACCAGTTACCAAGCTTCAATTCGATTGAGTCTATATTTTTTGAGTTATCGAGGAAATAGTATTCTAGGTGGGGATAACTTCGAAACCGTTGGGCCATTATGCCAAAAAACGAACTTAACCCTCCCATTCGGATACGCAATCTACCCTGAAAATTGCAAATCTGTAATTCCTTTCGTTCGATTTCGGACGAATACTCTCCGATATATAGAATTGTTTTCAATAATTATTTTTGGGCGTATGTTCTAGGGGAACATCGTCCTATCATTTCGTCCAAATGTCTGTAATTTTCGAATTTTGAGCTGAAAATTGGCTAATAGACTAATTCGGACTCCCTGATCACGAATCCGGTGTCAGATTTTAGGGTGCCGTCCGGCCGGCCGGCCGGCCTTCCGGCCGTAGGCACGATAACAGGAGCACCGAAGGTCCTATCGACTTCAAACTTTCAGGGTAGGTTTCTGATCAAAATGCGACGGTTAAGTTCGTTAACGGGCAAAATCGGCCGGACGGTTTAGGAGTTATAGACATTTCAAATTTTGAGGTTATTTCCCTGATATTTCAGGAACTAAAGAAGATGTTGAATCGAAACTTGGTAGTCAGTTCGAGGATATAAACGCGCAACTTTTGGCAAAATTGTGTTATGATCGAAATGTTGGTAACTTTAAAAAAAATATTTCTTTTAATTTTTTCGAAAAAAAAATTTTTTTTTCGTGAACTATTCATCAGATTGCAACAAAAACTTGTACTAACGTCAATTGTAGTATTTTGCAACATTGTGCAAAATTTTGTCTCTATACGATTTCAATTTCTGGAGATATAAGACAAAATGTGTCAAATTTCCTGGGTCTCTCTCAGTATTTTCATCGATTATTATATAATAATCTCAATAATATTTAGGTATTCAACATGATACTGCTTTTTTTCTTTACTGGTCAGTACGGGCCACAAGGAAGATGAACATGCGCCCAATAGCTCCTGTCCACAGGGCTTGAACCAATTTTTTAATTTTCAATCGATACGCAAGAGATACGATCGCAAGAATTTTCGCGTTGCCATTCTTCAACTAATAACCATGTTTTAATTGTATTTTTCGAGTTATTGAAGAAATAACAACCAACATAAATAATATTTTGTAATAATTCTTTCAAAATTTTTTAGTGATACGATTCTCACAAAATTTCACAAACGTCTATAGGTTTGTATTCTACAAATACTCACCAAGTTTTAATTCGTTCGGACTTGTATTGGTTGAAAACAAAATTATTAATCCGAAACGATTGGGCCGATAATGCCCATTTACAAACTTGTCGGTCGCATTGGGATGCGCCAGCTACCCTGAGAATTTCAAGTCGCTATTTCTTTCCGTTCTCAAGTTATCGTGGCAACGATAACTTGCAAAAATGATATTTTGGAAAGATATAGCAAAATATTTGTTTTGTTTTGTTCAATATTTATTAGTTTATTTTACTGAAAATTGCCAGGGTATTCTGTATATTATTATCAATACAAGCAAAAGGTACGTGACGTTAAAACATGAATTCAATAAATATTCAAAATCAATTCATGTTGGAAATAACCCCTAACTACCTCACAATGTTAATAATCAAAGTGCGTGACAGATGTCACTACGCGATAGCATCGAACCGCAATGTACTTATGACATATGAACTTTTATAATCGAATCAACGTAGATACACAATTTAGATTTACAGCAATTACCGAGACCCTAACAGAGATATAAGGATAAAACGTAGTCGGTAAAACCTAATAATGCACCTTTTATACGTGTCGTTTAATAAAATATGTAAATAAATCGTCAAAGTCGGATTTTTTCCGGAATGACAGTCTGAATGGTAATGTATTCACATTAGTCCTTTGCAGGAGTTTCCATTTCCTAACACGTTAATCAACCATACCGGGGGTATAGTATTTGATATATTCAAATTGTTCAAAATGACGAATCGGAAATAATTCCTACAAAGGGTTTAGTTTTTTTTCTCTATTTCAGTATCTTAATGAGTTCATTACAGCACTAAGAACGGTGCTGTAATGAACTCATTGCCGCATCGTTTCTAGTTATATTTTTTGTTCTGTGGTAGTCAGCAGTGTCAGCACTGACATTCGATCCTATCAAATTTCAACACACGTCAATTATTGTCAATATAATATAATCTGGATATATTGAAATAATTGTTGAGAGGAAAAATTTTATTTTCAATAAAAAATAAGGTACTAGAGATTTACTTCTTGCTAATTTTAAATCATTCGTGCTATTAGGAAACTGCTGTTTTAAATCTGATCTCCATGCCCTACGTACGATTCAAATTCAAAATCCGCAATCTGTCAACTTTCGTAACAGTCACACCAACTGTCAAGATACAATACAAAAGTTACTGGGTTGTATAATCCGAATTTTCCATTAAATTTCAACAGTTTCACTAAATTTTACTGAAATAGAGAAAATATCGTCTAATAATTTGCAGAAGGCAATTCCAACACTCAAGATGAATTCTTGGAAAAAGATTCGTTCGGCTTACGGTTTCACCGGAAATGATACCAACTCTCTGCGCAATTTCTACCAATATTTTTGCGCGTATGTTCTGGGGAACATGGTCTCAACCATTCAGGGGTTCGACTCCCTGATCAAGAATTCGAGGTCAAATTTAATACTGTCCGGTCGGTCGGCCGGCCGTCCGTTGTCACGAACTTGAGAACGGAAAGAGGTAGCGACACTCTCTTAATCGAATTTACCATGATAAATTCGATTAAGAGTGTCCAATACAGGAGAACGGACAATAGAATTCACCATGGTATATTTGATTGAGTGTCCAATACAGGAGAATGGACAATAGAACATACGCGCAAAAGCTCCTGACTTCACGTCAGTGCTTGAACCAATTTTTTTTTCGTAATTTTTTTTTAAATTTTCTAGCGGTACGGTTCTCACAAAATTTTACACACGCCTGTATGTCGATATTCTACAATTAGTTAGCAAGCGACAATTTCATCGGGAAATAACAACCAACTTTCAGATGGCGATAACTCCAAAACCGTTCGGCCGATTATGCTTATAAACAAACTCAAATGTCACATTCAGATGCACAACCTAACCTGAAAAGTCGCTATCTCTTTCCGTTCTCAGGTTATCGAGACATAAAATATATTTTTTAATAATTTTTGGGCGCATGTTCTAGGGGAACATCGTCCTATCATTTCGTCCAAATGTCTGTAATTTTCGAATTTCGAGCTGAAAATTGGCTAATAGACTAATTCGGACTCCCTGATCACGAATCCGGTGTCAGATTTTAGGGTGCCGTCCGGCCGGCCGGCCGTAGGCACGATAACAGGAGCACCGAAGGTCCTATCGACTTCAAACTTTCAGGGTAGGTTTCTGATCAAAATGCGACGGTTAAGTTCGTTAACGGGCAAAATCGGCCGGACGGTTTAGAAGTTATAGACATTTCAAATTTTGAGGTTATTTCCCTGATATTTCAGGAACTAAAGAAGATGTTGAATCGAAACTTGGTAGTCAGTTCGAGGATATAAACGCGCAACTTTTGGCAAATTTTCTGTTATGATCGAAATGTTGGTAATTTTTAAAAAAATATTTCTTTTAATTTTTTCGAAAAAAAAATTTTTTTTTCGTGAACTATTCATCAGATTGCAACAAAAACTTGTACTAACGTCAATTGTAGTATTTTGCAACATTGTGCAAAATTTTGGCTCTATACGATTTCAATTTCTGGAGATATAAGACAAAATGTGTCAAATTTCCTGGGTCTCTCTCAGTATTTTCATCGATTATTCTATGAACTCTTTGAATTCCACCGAAAACAAATTCAAAGACATAAACATAAAGAATCAAGTCATAGTTTAGACGTCGAAAGAAGGACGATGTTGATCGACTTGAAAAGGTACCTATTTCAAGAAATGCAATAATGAAATGCTTAATTTATGGATATAATATTATCTAAGTATTGTTGGGATCGGGCAGTTGGAAAATTTTTTAATAAAAAAATTTGTACCGACGTTAAATCAAGCATTCTACACGAGTGTGCAAAATTTCAGTTCGATACGATCTCAATTCCAGAAGATATTGCTTAAAATTCACATTCCAGCGTGTTTTGACATTCTATGGTCACAGAAAATCGTCACAAAAATCTATTTACCTCATTTGACGGCTGTTTGTCAAATCAATTAATTCCAATAATTGATGTCAGATTTCCTACATACCAAGTTCAAACACATTTTATTATATGGAAAACACTTATTATGATCACGTTCTACAGGAATTGATACTAAATAGAAGCTAGATGAAGATTATTGTAATGGAAAATTTGTGTTCCAGAATAATATTAAGGTATTCAACATGATACTGCTTTTTTTCTTTACTGGTCAGTACGGGCCACAAGGAAGATGAACATGCGCCCAATAGCTCCTGTCCACAGGGCTTGAACCAATTTTTTTGAATTTTTCTAGAAATACGATTCTCACAAAATTTCTCAAACGTGCTTGTGTTTATATTCTACAATTATTCACTAAGTTTCAATTCGATCGGATCTATATTGGTTGAAAACAAAATTATTTCTCGGAAACCATTGGGACGATTATGCCCATTAACAAACTTGTCCGTTGTATTGCGATGCGCCACCTACCCTGAAAATTTCAAGTCGCTAGCTCTCTTCGTTCTCAAGTTATCGTGGCAACGACCGGACGACCGGCCGGACGGACAGAATCAAATTTGACCTCGAATTCTTCATCAGGGAGTCGAACCCAATCGTTTGCGACCATTTTCGGCGAAAAATTCGAAAATTACAGACATTTGGACAAAATGATAACGCGATGTTCCCAGGAACATATACGCGCAAAAAACTAGAGACAGTTATAACTGGGTATAATTTTAGAAGAACATGGAGTTTAAATATATTTTATGAATTGAAAACGGTGAAGTATTTTGGACCTGGACATGTATGTCTGCTGATGCATTACTCCACTAAGTAGCGTTGGTACTGAAACGAAAAAAGAAAGACTACTCTTTTGAAGATATTGGTAATGTTATTCCAAATTCGAATTCTCGTCGTCTCAATGTGATAAAAATGGACCCCAACAACTTCTATAGATTCATATATTATACATTTAAATATAAACTACAGAAACTCTACTCAATTCACCTCAAATATATTATTTCGCTTTCCTTCAGAAGAGGAAAGAACATTTTGAGCACAAAATCAACTTCTCAGAGACCTTCAAAGATAGGTATTGGCCACATTATTAACCAAAAATAACGAAGCGTCATTCATTGATCCTGAGATAAAAATTCAATGTCAGGGAATTTGAATGCAATTTGACTGCAGTTTTAAAATCCCATAAATGTGGGAAGATAAAGTAAATGCGATTTTGGGAGGGGTACCTGGTTACGACGATTTAAATCCTTGAAACTAGTGATGACGAATAACATAATGAAAAAGTTTGACGGATAATTCCCCAAAAGGAACAGACAAAAATCACGCTGCTGGTATTTAAATTTGTCATTTGATATCTGTTTTTATTTATATTGATTTTATCTATAATGCATTAAGGACAATAAAATTCAATATTCACCGAGATTTGTTTTATTTCACTAGGCCATATTGTCCTGTCTGTCATCAAAATCAAAGTACTCATCTGAAGTTTGTTGAAAGGTAAGAATGTAATGCGCTATAGTGTCAACGATATTGTGCCTTTTTTTCGAAAACAAGAAATTTACACCAAAAATGAAAAATGCAGAAACACTAAAACCTGAATATCTCAAAATGCATAATAAGCACATAGGACAACTAGTCTTAGGACGGCAGTATAGTAAGAATCCATTTATATCATTCCCAGAGACCAATAATTTCGGAGACATGATTCGTCAAAGTTTGAACAAGAGCTCCAAAGCTCCTGTCCACAGGGCTTGAACCAATTTTAATTCAGCATCTATTTGCAGCCTTTGTTGTTGTGTTCAGTACTTAGATAGGTGACCGCTATGGCTATGAATTTGAACAAGCGCTCCACAGCAGCCCGGCATCACGCCAGTGCTTTCCCAACCTCTTAATTTCGCAAACGAAATCCTACAAACGAGAAATTCGCTAATATGAGGCCATCTCTCGACGTGTCCCATCTGTTAGCCCACATAGGACCGCGACACAAAACAATACCGCGAGCGACCGTTAAGGTACCACCGACGAGTACCGAGACTAAACCCTGCGTGTCCCCGCATTCAAATGGGTATTCGGAACCTCGCGGAGAGCTTAAATTTTTTACGATCGTTCGCAGAGCGGAGTGTCGATTTTTACGACACGTTTCTTTCTGAAATTATTTTTCGACAAATCGTTTTATCGGTTTTATAGTTCTTGAATAATATTAACGCGCCTCTAGTGGCTTTTCCGTGAACGAACGAGGTCCGAACAAAGGGAAACTCGCATCTATGAATATATTAACCGGATAATTATTATTATTGAAACCCGAACTACTGATGCTACGGGGTGGGGGGGACATTCCGAGGGGAATCGTAAATGGGTCCATGATTTTTTTTACTGCCTCGGATAGAGTCGTTTTGGCATTTCCGCTTTGGAATAGTTTGGAATGGGCGTTCATAACAATCTGGGTTTACCTGTTTCATACATTGCCAGCTCTTAATGCTCTTACAACCGGTTTCTGAAAGGCTGGTCAAAGTTAACAGAACTGTTAATGTCAAATCAGTCCGAGTTTTTGCGCTTTGCGCAACTCAGATGAGGGTTAAGAAGAGATTGATCACTGATTAGTTAACATTTGTGTTGATCAGCCTTTCAGAAACCGGGAGTTAGTGCGCTATAAATTTGCCGAATAGATAGATTATTTTCAATACTTTGGAAATCAGAATGACGAAATGCAAGGGTAATGTCATCAGCGTATATGAATTTTTGAAAGGAAGTAGCAGGAATATCACACAGTTATAAATTGAAAAGGAGAGGTGCTAAACCTGAACCTTGTGGGAGACCATTATTCAAGTTTTTGAAATTACTACTGTTATCAACAAATGCACGAAACTTTCTATCTGTCAGCATATTTTCGAGTTACCGAACCATTTCACACTATCTTAATCGAATTCACCATGGTAAATTCGATTAAGACTGTCCAATACAGGAGAACAGACAATAGAATAAACCATGGTAAATTCGATTAAGAGTGTCCAATACAGGAGAATGGACAATATAACATACGCGCAAAAGCTCCTGACTTCACGTCAGTGCTTGAACCAATTTTTTTTACGTGAAGTCAGGATAGAAAGCAATGATGAAAAAATTTACAAATTATTGTCTGCCTTCAATTCTTTTTTAGGAGAAGATATAATTATTCTAGAGAAATATTACTGGAATTAATGTCATATTTAAATAATCAAAGTAAAGAAAATTATAAGTTTAGTTACTAACATATTGAATGAAATTCAATTGAATTCCAGTAATATTCAATTACTTATTCTTAACCAATAAATGTCCATTGATAGATCTAAAGGTGTTGAGGTGAAACATAAAGATATATTCTCATTAGTGATAGAAAAACTGGCCTAAAATTCCTCTCTACCCATCACGAGATTTAATATCGACAAATGAGCCTCTCACCTTACAAGATCAGAAAGTGTGGTTTATTTAAAGATAAGTTTTGAAGCCTTCAGCAAAATTTCAGCGATATCATATTAAAAATAATACATAACCTTTCAAAAGTCCCCTCTCACAAATATACTCCTCTGAAGGCACATGGATCTCTTGAAGAAGAATCACCTTCTCTATTTCTCAATGATATTCACTCTTATTCATAGAAATCCCTTCAATATTTAGTTCCCTCCTCCTAAGGAGGATCTCTTTCAAAACCAGGTCTGACCGCTAATGTAGGGCTATCATCTCCCATAGATTTGTGATGAAATAACACATTTTCCCATGAACATACGCGCAAAAATATGTCATCATGACATTCATGCTTTTGAAGGTTCTCGCAAAAATACGATGATTCGCATCCAGCTACCGAACTCACAAAAGGCTGCTCGGTTCTCCAACAATATGGATCCGATCGTGTTCAAACCTGGAACTCTGCAGTAGAGTTAGGTTCTGAAGGCTCTTCCAAAATCTCAGCCATGCCGGACGAATAGTTTATGATATATAAAATTTTTTTCAATTACTTTCAATAATTGGCATTCTACAACTAATAACCATGTTTGAATTATATCGGTTTCGTATTTTTCGAGTTATTGAGGAAATAACAACCAAATTTCAGATCGGTATAATTCCAAAACCGTTTGGCCGATTATACCTATAGACAAATTCAAATGTCGCATTCAGATGCACAACCTAACCTGAAAGTTTCAAGCCGCTATCTCCTTCCGTTTTCAGGTTATGGTGTCATAAATAATATTTTTTAATAATTTTTTTTTAATTTTTTGCGCTAAGAAGCGCTGTATATGATAATCGATGATCTGGACATAGAGTTTTTCTGTTATTCTTCTTCTTACGACCTATTAAAAACTATTTACAAATTCTATTAGTAGTAGTTATTCGAAAAATTTTTGATAATTCATTCGTGCAGCTTTCATAAATTAACGTTTATCTAATATATTTATAATATTTTAGTCGTCTAGATATGAATTTGCTTCAAATAAAAACCACCAGCATTCAAAATCTAATCGAGATGCGAACATGCCAATTACGTAACACAGTCACAGTTCCATCAAAGAAGCATCGACTTTCACCAAACCAGAATGGCAAATCACGGTAAAGACCGGGGGACGACTGCCTGGAACCGCATCGGTGGATGTGTCATACTCTGATCTGATGCGTATAAAAAACATCCAAGGGACATTTTCGCATTAGCTCACGTGGATCGAGGGCCGTAGGGATCATTTTACCTTGGTACAGAGTCGTGCAGCTGTGTACCCAGGTGCGTGCTCCCTTTGTACCTTCCGGGACAATGAGTGGAAGATATATCGACGGGATGGAGCGTTTGGTGAGCATGTTCGGGAAGTTGGGTCCCGAATTTGTCTATTGCGTCTCGGTTAAGGAGTTAAAGGGGGTTGAGAGCACTTCAAGGTCGGCGTATATGTTGTTTTAATGAATTAAAAAATTGGTTCAAGCCCTGTGGACGGGAGCTTTCTGGCGCTCTAGTTCAAACACACAAATTATATCTCCGAAAGTATTGGTTTCTCAGAGTTGGGAATTATAACAATGTATTCTCGTGAAAGAACTTCATCTTAGCAGAAATTGAATTCAAGCATCATAGAAGAATTTAAATTCAACAAGAGTGCCAAAAATTATCAATCCAAAACCAATAAACGAATTCTACCCAACAACGAACTCATCCGAGATATTCATTCCTAAATTCTATGATGAACGATAATATATATCTTTCCTCAAATCCACTCCAATACACCAATATTCCAGTTTTGTTGTTAGTGGAGATATTCTGAACTCAATATTATTAACTTAGCATTACCATTCCCATCATCATATGGATTGACCATCGGCATGAAAATATCAACCAACAAAAAGTATGATATCATATTATAATTCTCATTATTCTACGATTGCTGAAATGAATTAGACATTGTCATGTCTCAGGAGTATAAGTTGACATTATGACAATTCATACATAGAATAATTATATCATTCTGTGAAAACGTAGAAATACCATTTATTATTGAAATTTTGAAGAATCATATCTGCGAAAGTATTAGCTTGTTAGAGTTAAAAATTATATCAATGGATTCTTATGGTAAAACTGCTGATTGAAAAAAATTTAATTTGGAATTTGTCATGTAAAAAAAAATTTTTTTTTTTACTCCGAAACCATCTGTTCGATTTTGCCCAGTAACGAACTCAGCCGAGATATATATCTCACAAACTTACTCTGAAAATTTCAACTGTCTAGCTCATTCCGTTCGAGAGTAATCGTGCCTACGGCCGGACCGGCCGGACAGAATGAATTTCGACCACGGATTCTTGATCAGTGAGTCGAACCAAATCGTTTAAGACCATTTTCATCGAAAAATTCGAAAATTACAAACATTTGAGCAAATTGATAAGTACACTGTTCCGTGGAACTAGAGCGCCAAAATATTGGTTCAAGCCCTGTGGATGGGAGCTTTGGCGCTCTTGGCTTTGACAAATCATATCTCCGAAGTAATGCTTTCTCAGAGTTGGGAATGATATGAATGGATTCCTATGATAGAAATGCATCATGAAAGGAATTAAATTTGAAAAACAGTGTCGTTTAAAAAAAAGCTTCAAAAATTATCATTTAAAAAAAAGAACAATCTTCAATGCTTTAATGCTTCAAAAAATGTCATTAAATTTATTTATCATGATTAAATAAGCAATCTGCAATGATTCAACCTCGTGGAATGGGTTGTTTCAACTCACACTTGGTGCATTGTTTTCACAACTAGAAATATCTAAGGAAAGTATCATCTAAATGTGTAGAGCAAGGCTGGAGACAATCATAGCAGATTGTCCATTTATTCCTGATATTTGAGTAGGGGGTGGATTACGAACAAATTATTTTAATAGTTCGAAATATATTAATAAAATACTATCCTCTTTTCATAATATAAAATTTTATAGTTCATACCAATAACACATTCTTTTCTGTATTATGGACCTTAACTCAAGAAAAAATGTTTGATACACAAATGTAGATCCATATTTCAGCATTTTTTTGCTAGCAACATTATGAAAATACTGTATATAGGAACATGTCTCACAACTTAAGGAAGTAAAAGGTAATATTTACCTCAGTGGTCGACGAACAGTAATTTCGTATGATGATTCCATTATGTTTTTCTTTCCTATTGCCTTCATAAACTAAGTCATTAAAATGATCCAATTCTAAATTTTCTAAAATATCATCCCCAATATTTATACAAAAATTATTCAATATGTAATCAGCCAATTTTATTTTCGGTTTCAAAACAGTCTTGTGTATATTCACAAACACAAGAATCGGATACTTGAGGTGTCATTCCTCATTTTGACCTAAAAAGCACTTGTTGATTAGATTACTCTGCAAGTTGAGCATATCGACATATTCCTCACGATTTTAGATTCTACCGAGATAACGTCAGATGAAATGGAACGAGTATAGGCTAGACAGAACAGCAGAGGTTAAATCTGTGAATATCGACTTTGTAATTTCGGTCTCAACCTTAACATTTTGCAGTGCCTTGTTGCCAATCTGAAGGATATCAGTCATATCAAGTAGAATGTTTGGGGTCGACGATGAAAATCTGTTCAATTAGTTACATGTCGGAAATGACAACGATTTTTTTTTTAATTAATTGAAATAGGTTTCTAGTGTGGTGTTTTGATAAGACAAGCGTGTTCACGTCTGGTGCAAATGCCAAGGTTAAAGTCATTAGTCGAACTAGTGTATACCCAGAAGGTATAATTCAAGAATGAAATGATATCCGTTGAAAAAAAGGGAAAGCCCTCTGGACAGGAGCTTTGACGCTTTTGTTCAAACTTTGACTTATTTTGAATAGCCTGCTATTTTGGTAGATTTCACTTTTGAAGCTGTCATTTTTTGTCATTCGGCAATAGAAACTACGCCATTAATAAAAATGGAACGATACACGCTTCAAGAACGCATTGAAATTATTAAAATTCACTATAAAAATGGCGAAAATTTGGAAGAGACGGTTCGTAAAACCCGAATATTTTTGGGTCGTCGTGAAGCACCTTGTCGGACCGCAATAAAGAAATTGGTGGAAAAATTCGAGCTGTTGGGACGAGTTAGTTATGTGAAGAATGAAACCCGTGCACGTCGCGCAAGAACAGCCGAGAATATTGCTGCTGTACCCGAAAGTGTTGAAGAAATCCCAGGTTTGTCCATTCCTCGTCGTTCTTTGGAATTAGGCATTCCACAAACGTCATTACACCGTATTTTGCATAAAGATTTGGGTCTTAAGGCTTATAAAGTTCAGTTAACACAAGAACTCAAGTCGGCCGATCATCAACAACGTCGTGTCTTTGCTGATTGGGTCGTTGAAATGCATGAAAATGGTCCGGAATTCCATCGAAAAATCATCTTGAGTGATGAGGCCCATTTCCACCTCGGTGGCTTCGTCAACAAGCAAAATTGTCGCATCTGGAGCTCGGAAAACCCAAGAGTTATTGTTGAAAAGCCTCTCTATCCTCAACGTGTGACTGTTTGGTGCGGTTTATGGTCCGGCGGAGTCATTGGACATTACTTTTTCGAAAATGAGGCTGGAGCAACAATTACGGTGAATGGATTGCGCTATCGAGAGATGATTAATGATTTTTTTTGGCCGGTATAGGATGGTATTGATCTGGACAACGTTTACTTCCAACAAGACGGCCCAACGTGCCACACAAGCAACGAAACCATTGATCTTCTGCGGGAAAAGTTTCCGGACCGTGTTATAATCTCGAAGAGGTGAACACAATTGGCCACCGAGATCTTGTGATTTAACACCTCGCGACTTCTTCCTTTGGGGCCACGTGAAAGAGAAGGTCTACGCCAATAGCCCAGCGTCGATTCAAGACCTCGAAGATGGAATTCGTGAGGCTATCGAGGACATAGGGCAGCCACTTTGCGATTTGGTTATGGAAAATTTCATTAAAAGGATATGGTCCTGTAAGCGTGGTCGTGGTGGTCATTTGCCTGATGTTATTTTCCACTATTAACGGCATAGCTTCTTCTTTATAATGAAATAAACATCCGATCATTTATATTGAAAAATGGAATTTTTCTTTGAATATCAAAATAACACCTCTTATTGGAAAACCCTTTAGAACCACCTTTATGAAACCGAAAGTTCGGAAAAAATCGGGTTGATTGACACGCCTGACTGTAGATATGTTCATCAATGTAGAAAGATTCATTACAACAAACCCGTCTAAAACTGACGTTCCACCTCATAAATAATCCTCCTGTAAACAAAAAACGTGGGTGGAACTGTTGACTACGGTTGTGCGTTCTCCGGTAGTGGTGGCAAATTGAAGCGAGGCAAAAGCCATAAATTTTTTGCCGTCAGTAAATAAATCGGAATCAGCCTGCCAGAGAATTACGGCGGATAGATCTAGATAAACACGTTTGGAATTGTTGCCTGTGGATTATCGACGAGCGTTGGAAATGAGTGATGGTGATGGCTGGTCGTTACGAAACACCCTGTGATACTTTCGGTATCAATATGATTGATAGTCGAATGCAGATCCGTCGACTGTTAGGCTAATTACGGCGACCTCCGAAGTTGGAGAATCGGCTATGTCATTTAGTAAGGTGCGTTCCTACACACCTACAGGTTGTCCTATGACCAGTAATTGTTGGGAACATTGTTTGAGGTGTAGATGGCAATCAGCCTTGCACATAGTGAAGGATAGAATATTGGTTGGTGCACTGACGTGAAGTCAGGAGCTTTTGCGCGCATTTTCCATTGTATATTCTAGTCAATCGAGCATAGTTTCTGGAATATAAAAATTTTCAAGATACCTGAAAAAAATGAAAATTTAACCTTAAACCGACGAATTTTTTGTTAATAATGTTTTATTCGCCTCTATTGCACACTCTTGTGTAAGATATGAATACATTTTCTTCCATTTCAATGACATACTTGAGTAATGACAGAATATTCTATGATAACAGCATTTTTATTTTTGACTTATTATCTACTTTAGAAAAACTGAAATTCTTCGAATATCTAATGATATAGGAAAAAACTTACTCGAGTAATTGCAGGATACGATATTCCCGAAATTCCTCGAAAATTTGAGCGTCGGCACTTACAAGTAATTACCGAGTTCTATTTGGATTGGATTTGTATATTTCGAGTTATAGTGGAAATAACAACAAAATTTTCAGATATGTATAACTCCAAAATCATTAGACTGACTATGGCTATTAACGAAATCAAATGTCGCATTTGAATGCGCAACCTACCCTGAAAATTGTAAGTTGCTATCTCTTTCCGTCCTCAAGTTATCGTGAGGTAAATAATATTATCTAATCATTTTTTGGCGCTCTTGTTCCTAGGAACAGAGTGCTCTACAATTTGCCCAAATGACTGTAATTTTCGAATTTTTGGCTAAAAATGGTCTTAAACGATTTGGTTCGACTCACTGCTCAAGAATACGTGGTCGAAATCGATTATGTCCGGCTGTCCGTACACATAACATTGTGTTTTACAGATGGTATCATGTTTTAAATTTTGAAAATTATTTTTTGACACTTTGCGGTAGCCTGGTCAATACAAAACTTCACATGCTTATAAAGGACATGATTCTACAATTTGATGCTAAATTTCAGATAGATCGAGTGATCGGTTTCGGAAATATTCATAAAAATAGTAATTTACGTAACAAGTCCGGAAAATAGGGTTTTTTTGGACGAATAGACAAAATTCTAGGACGAGCGTAAGCGAGTCCTAGAAGTCTATGAGTCCAAAAAAACCTTTTTCGGGCGTGTTGAGTACAATATTTTTTCGGCAACCGTGTAGAATAACAAATCAATGAGACGACACATTCCTTTTTTATATATTTTGATTCTTATTCAAATTAAACAGAACAGAAAATATAACATGTTAACTATTTTATATGAACTGTCAGCCATTTTCTCAGTGCTATGGTAACTTCATTTATCAAAAATATACCTACCAAGATTTTCATATTTACAATGACCATAACGACGTGATTCTTCCGGCCTAGTCCGGGAAGTACGTACTTCCCGGACTAGGCCGGGAAATGCTTCTTTCTCAAAGAAAAAGCGTCCGGGAAGTGGGCACTTCCCGGACGGTTGCCGAAAAATGTGTTTTACTTAAATCGGCCATAACTCCGAAACCGCTTGATGAATTTCGCCCATTAACAATCTTGTCCGAGATATTTACGCTCCAAACCCACCTTGCAAATTTCAATCCACTAACTCCTTTCGTTCAAGAGTTATCGTGCCTACGGCTGGCCGGCCGGACAGAATGGATTTCGACCTAGGATTCTTGATCAGTGAGTCGAACCAAATCGTTTGAGACCATTTTCAGCCAAAAATTCGAAAATTACAGACATTTGGGCAAATTGATAACCACTCAGTTCCGAGGAACTAGAGCGCCAAAAAGATTAATAAATATGAACACTTAATTGTTAGCTTGCACGCCTCCTGAACTAGTAGAAGCCATCGCGGCTTCACTTAATTTACTTCCGGCGAAATCCAGAGAGAAGTATGAACTTGCGTACCAACGCTACATGCGGATTTTTGCAGAAAAAACAACACTGTATCCTTTCCTGAGAATGTACTGATAGCTGAATTACTGAATTGGCTAAAACAATGAAATCTTCGACGTTGTGGGCACATTATTCCATGCTTCGATCAACTTTGTCTGTTAAAAATAATATTAATATTGCCCAATATCAGAGACTGAGAGCATTTTTAAATCGTCAAGCTATAGGATACAAACCGAAAAAATCCAAAATTTCAATCCAGGAACAAGTTCAGAAATTCATTTAAGAGGCCCCAGATGACATATTTTTATCGACGAGAGTAAGTAGATATAGATAAAATAGTATTACTTAAAATGCATAAAATACAAAATATACAATTCTTGATTAAAATCATTATAAAAATCAAAACCATACTTTGTTTCATTTTATTGTGATAATCCATTTGTAACATTACCGCAAGCTACAGCAGTGCGGTAAGAATATTACCGCACTGTTATTTTCTAATTGCTTAGCAACTGCCCACTATTCTGGAATGTTGAGCTTTGCGCATAGAAAACAGGTCAAAACAGTGTCACTTTTCCCACGATCGAAGAAAAAATATTTTACAGTAGTGGAAAATGATGAAAAAGTTCTTCTTACACTTTCCACGATTCCACTTCCTACACGATGATTTAATAATGGCTACGTCCGTACCTGTTGAAAGATTATTTTCCACAGCAGGTATGATCATGGCAAAAACACGTACATCATTGGAAGATGATGTGATGCAAGAGTGATTATGTTTGAATTCTTGGTAATTGATTAACATTTAAAAGATGAATATTTTTGTATAAGAGCGTAATAACTTTATACATTATTATACAGGGTGAGTCTTTGACCACTGCATTAATTTTAACCAAAGATTGCTCTCATCAAATGAAACACTTTTTTCATTTAACATTTTTCCAAATTCAGCTCAGGTAAAAAGATACAGGCTGTTGAAATTTTGAAAAAAAATCAGTTTTTATTTTGTAGCTGTGACATCCTTTTTTCGAATAAAATGAATGTTGGCGTAAAGTTTCCTATAACTATGATACATATTTTCCAAATATTAGTTATTTTCTACTTCTACAGGTTTTCTAGTTATGGACTCGTGGATTCATAAAACTAAACGAAATTAGCATAAAGAAAGCATATAAAGTTTTTCTTGAGTCATTTCAAGAATATTCCATTGTTTCAAAACATTATATTATTCTTTATCATTTCTCCTCAAACGCAACGTTTTCGAGATATTCTTCATTGAATGTTTTAAAATGGAAAACTCCAGAAATTTCACTACTTTTATGGATCCGTCCCTGAGCGTTGGAATCCCGAATCAGGCTATAAACCACGTTACCATGCCTTATTCTCGTCCGCCAACAATGTCATAGATAATTTATATGCGGGAGTGTATTAGCACATTGTGAAATCTTTAAACGCTTGTAACTTTTTACCTGAGCCGAATCTGGAAAAATGGTAAATGAAAAAAGTGTTTCATTTGATGAGAAAAATCTTTGGTTAAAATTAATGCAGTGGTCAAAGATTCACCCTGTATACCATTTCAAATACCTATATATATATATCATAATATTTATTATCGTTTTTCAGAATTAAACGAAACGAGCCGAGACAACTGATAACGAGACGAGAACGAGACTTAAACGCCGAGACTTTTATTTTTGGGAATAGGCGAGACTGAGACGAGATTTTTTATACTATCGCCTACTCTCGTCTCATGTGAAGCCCTATGAATTTTGTTCATTACTTCATCCACACATTGTATATTGGTGCCTGCAGCTAAAAAAAGTGAACATTGTCACATTATGACCTCCACCACACCCCATTTTCCGCTTAGGTCGATCATCAGTCTCCTTAGGTCCTTTGGGGCCCCCAATTTGTAACCGGGCACCACTGACAGGCCAATCTCGCTCCCGAACCTCGCCCGCAAGATTGATAATTCCACTTGTTTCTGTAATATTTCACATGTTAATTACGGGCCATTGTAGATCATTTGCGGAGGAGAACGATGTGCCCGGCCTGCCGCCTCGTGGCTCTCGGAAATTTGTTTACCGTTTGTTCGAAAATGAAAAACGACAGTGTGGATGCGTGGAACGAGAAAAAAAAAAACAAGTTAATATTTCGGCACCTGGTTGATAACCGGGCGGTGATTAAGGTGATTCGTCATTGTGTCGGCGAAGGCGATTCTTAGGAGAGGAATTCGGTCCGGACTTTCTATCGCCTGGAGAAAGAAGGAACTGTGTGTTGAGGATTTCGTAAAACAAACAGATTGTGGATGTTATTAGTTTGTTAATTCAAAAGTGAAGCTTGGTAATCGTGTAGGGAATTACTACACACCAGATCAGAGCCAGAGCATTGTGCTTGGTGCTTGTGAAAGCACTTGAAGCCTTTTTAAACTCAGGAGGACTTTTTAAAACCATTTCTTAGTGATCAGTAATTCAAGCATTTCATATTCATATATAATAATAATAATAATAATAATCTTTATTGATCCTTTGGGACACTACAATGTGTATAGGATAAGTCAAAATACCAATAACAATACAATCCTACTTACTAAGCTGTTAAAGAGTCAGACAGGAACTCCCTAACCGAATAGAAGCATTTCCTTAGTAACAGCTCCTTGATTTCTTTTTTGAAAATTCGTTTGTTCAAAGATTTGAGATGAGGAGGTAAATGGTTGAACAATTTTATGCTCCGATACATTGGAGATCGTTCGAAACTGTGAGTCCGATGTTTAGGAAACAGAAGCACCTGTGTATTGCGAGTTTTATGTTCTTGCGAACTACCAAGTTTTTTCCAAATACTCTCATTATCCTTCGCGTATATGAGACATTTTAATATATAGATACAAGGCAGTGATAGTAACCTATTGGCAATAAATACAGGTTTGCATGATGCTCGATAATTCATATCAAAAATCAGACGTATTACTCTTTTTTGTGCAACAAAAACTCTTGAGAAGGAACTACAGTCTCCCCAGAGCAAAACATTATATGACATGTGACAGTAAACAAGGCTGTAATAAATATCAATAAGAGAACTAGGTGGTAAGGTACTTTTGAGTCTATTTATAGCGAAATATGAACTATTTATTTTTTTGCATAAGACGTCAACGTGAGTTGACCAATTAAGACTTGGATCCATATGGATCCCGAGGAATTTAGTACAATATGATGGAATTATAGTTGTACCCAGACAATCTATTTTCAAAAGTCCTTTTTCACTGTTTCTTAAACCGAAATACAGGCAGGATGTTTTGCCTATATTTACAATTAAATTGTTACGACGACACCATGATGTGAATTCTGCCATAATTTTTTCACAAGCTCTCTGGAGCTCATCACGACTTCGTGCCGCGATGATGACATACGTGTCATCCGCGAATAATATGACCAATAAGCAGGATAAATGAGGAGGCAAGTCATTTATAAACAACAAAAATAACAGAGGTCCTAATACAGAACCCTGTGGAACACCCATATTCATATTGAATTCCCTGGAATAACATTTGTCATTTTTTACTGACATAGTTCTGTGATGGAGATAACTACGCAGCCAATCGGAAAAAATTCCTCTAAAACCTAAGTTGTAACATTTGTCGATGATAAACTGAAAAGATAAAGTATCAAACGCGCAAGAAAGATCGAAAAAAATCCCCGAAACATGCAAATTCGAATCCAAGCAATCATAAACTGACTCCACGAACCTGAGTGCGGCTGTTTGAGTAGAGCAGCCAACTCTGAAACCATGCTGGACTTTATCTAGAATATTGAATTTACTTAAATATGACATCATCCTCTTGAAAACAACTTTCTCAAAAACTTTAGAAAGAATACTGAGAATTGATATTGGTCGATAGTTGGTTATTTCACTTAAATTCCCCTTTTTATGAATTGGTACGACAACAGATTTTTTTAAAGCATTTGGAAATTCACCAGATATGACAGACAGATTAATAATATGAGCAAGATGTACACTTATTATTGGAGCAATCTTCTTTAATATTCTCGTTGAGATGTTATCCACGCCAACCCATTTTTTATTTTTCAGACTTTTAATAATTTCCTCAATTTCAAAACTTAAAACTGGTTGAAAGAAGAAATTACACACAAGAGGTGGAGAGACTGTACAGGAAAGTGATATGTCGTCACCATAATAGGTGTCCAATTTTTTATTTGCCACTGAGGAGAAATACTCACCGAATAAATCAGCTACTTTGTTAGGTTCAACATATGATATACCGTCAATATCAATGGTAATGGAATTGTTATCTTTCTCGAGTCCTCCAGTGTATGTCCTGACAACATTCCATACCGTCTTATTTCGGTTTACAGAATTAGCAATAAGAGAGGAGTAATATTCAAGTTTTGTCGATTTTAAGAGAGCATTATGTAGGTATTTCGCATTTTTATACTTGTTGTAAGTTTCAGTAGTTCTGGCAATTGAATGAAGCCAATACAAGTTCAGAAGATTTTTCTTGCTTTGGACAATTTCTGGAGTAAGTTAGATCTAGTCGATGCGGAAGTGACCCTCCTCAGGGGACAACACAAATCTAAGCAATATTGAAGGGCGTTACTAAAGGTATCAAAACATTTGTTTACATTAGTTTCAAGAAACATATCAGAAAAATCGTACCCGCACAAACAGTTCACTAAACTGTTAAGGTTGTCCTCATTCAATTTCCTTATAATTTGTAATTTAGATGTTTGCATCCGACCAAGATTAATTTTTAATTCAAGAGACAGTGCTCTATGATCGCTTAGATTGGGTTCAAAAACAACAGTCTCACAGTCACGAACTGATATAATTATTCATATTATTATGCTCCTCCTAGGTCCTCCCCAAGGAGACCTCTCATAAGCTCTTGAGAGCTTGAGCGAAGTAAGGAGAAAAATCAGTTGTGGAAGGAGAAAAGTCTTAAAAACACTTCGACTTGTGGAACCTTTTATTCAGATCATCTAGGTGACATGTTTCGGCATTACGCCATCATCAAACCATAAATTCTAAAAGAATATTTCCATAAGTATAGTAATCATCCGTACGCTAAAATTTTGGAAATTAATAATAGATCTAGGAACTACGTAGTTCCTAGATCCATTATTTTTTCCCCATTCCCTTAGAGTCTTATTTTTCTAATAATCCCCCTCCTGTCTTCCCCTTTTCCAATATTTTAGCGTGCAAATTCTCCTATAATATAATCTCTTATAATCCTTCAACCATCTATTATTGCATTGGCATCATTACATTCTCACTTCACTTTTGTTATTTAACCAACACTTCTCTCTATACCATAATGGCATAGTATAAAAATTCGAGTAGATACCCTAAATCATTTTCGCACACGTGGGAGTTCAAATCATAAATCACCTGGCGAGAATTAGGGCAAAAAATTCGTAATGGCTATGCGAAGACCTTCAACGTTAGGTATTTCTAAATCCTGTACGAGTAGTTCGGTCCAAACCCAACCCCTCCTCCCCCGGACCGACTCAGGTAGATCATAAAATGTCTTTAACAGTTGCAAGTGCGTCGTAAAACTTACATTTTAAATCGAAATTCGGAGAAAAACCCCGAAGAATTTTTCAATTCCGAAACCAGACTAGTTGGCGGGCGAGCGTAGAGAGAAATAGAAGATGGAGCAACACGTCAAATCACAGCTTTCCTGGTTGTATGAGGATTATTCTGCCGACTTATTTCAGATAATCTGCGGAGATTATGTTCCTTTTCGAAAGACACGTTGAAAGGTATGCTTTTTCGGCTAATTAAAAATAACGACAGGAAGTTGCAGATAAAGAAAATGCAAAAAATGCCAGGGTATTACTGTACCCAACTGGAGAATATTCGTGATATCGTTTATTTCCGGAATGCGATATCTGAAGTTTATGAATCGATTAAATTGATATATCCCTAAATTCAACCATAAATTATATTCTACAGTCCATTAGTATAGAGGCACATACATTCAATTAAAACGGGACGGGAAAATAAATATACAGAATGATTTTTTACATAGGTATACAGGGTGAGTCTTTGACCACTGCATTAACTTTAACAAAAGATTCCTCTCATCAAATGAAACAATTTTTTCTTTTAACATTTTTCCAAATTCAGCTCAGGTAAAAAGATACAGGCTGTTGAAATTTTGAAAAAAAAAATTAGTTTTCATTTTGTAGCTTTAACATCCCTTTTTCGAATGAAATGAATGTTGGCGTAAAGTTTCCTATAACTATGATACATATTTTCCAGATATTAGTTATTTTCTACTTCTACTGGTTTTCTAGTTATGGACTCGTGGATTCATAAAACTAAACGAAATTAGCATGAAGAAAGCATATATAGTTTTTCTTGAGTCATTTCAAGAACATTCCATCGTTTTAGAACATTATATTATTCTTCGTCATTTCTCCTTAAACGCACTGATTTCGAGATATTCTTCATTGAATGTTTTAAAATGGAAAACTCCAGAAATTTCACTACTTTTATGGATCCGTCCCTGAGCGTTGGAATCCCGAATCAAGCTGTAAACCACGTTACCATGCCTTATTCTCGTCCACCAACAATGTCATAGATAATTTATATGCGGGAGTGTATTAGCACATTGTGAAATCTTTAAACGCTTGTAACTTTTTACCTGAGCCGAATCTGGAAAAATGGGAAATGAAAAAAGTGTTTCATTTGATGAGAGGAATCTTTGGTTAGAATTAATGCAGTGGTCAAAGACTCACCCTGTATACTGGGTGATACAAAAGTAACTACACTACAAAAGATTTTCTTATCTGTAGATGAAATGACAATGATGAAATGTATGATCACAGATGAAATTCATAGATACAGACATTAATTTTCGATACAACATTCTGTGAAATCATACAGTTACGATTTAATATTGGAATTTTGAAAAATGATATCTAAGTATTAATTTGTTTGATTTGAAAAAATATCAATGGGTTATTATGACGAAACTGCACCTTAATAAAAATCAATTTTAAATTTATACCTTCAAAAAAAAATTCTTTTGTTACTCCGGGCCGAAGCCGACTTTGCCCAATAGCGAACTTAGATATTTATCTCTGAAACCTATTCTAAAAATTCCAATTGTCTAGCTCATTCCGTTCGAGAGTTATCTTGCCTACGGTCGGACAGAATCGATTCTGACCACGAAATCTTGAACAGTGAGTCGAACCAAATCGATGAAGACCAATTTCATCCAAAAATTCCAAAATTACAGACATTTGGGCAAATTGATAAGCACTATGTTCCGAGGAATGAGAGCGCCAAAAATAATAAACTGAAAAGAGAGAAACAAGCTTAATGTTGAACAGAATTTTGTGCGTGTAATGTGTAATGAAGAATAGATTATTTTTCAGTTTAATACATTTTATGTTAACGATGAAATATACTATAATATGAATATAATTAATACGTATCAACATTTTGCAGAAGGGACAAACTTATAACCAAAACTGTTTTAGATATTGGTCCCTCGGAAATATTTTGATTTTAACAAAAAGTGTATTCCATAATCATCGGTTGTCCCTGCCAGCAAAATTCCGATACGTATTAAATATATTCATATTATAGTATATTTTAATGTCCACATAAGTATGTATTGAACTAAATATTAGTTTAGTGTGCATGGAACACGGAACAGCATGATATCATAACTCAAAGAATACGAATCCGATCCAATTTAAACATGGTAATTAGTTGTAGAATGCCGAAGCCCAAATTTTTGCGAAATTTCGTGAAGATATTAGAACTAGAAAATTAAATAAAATTGGTTCAAGCCCTGTGGACAGGAGCTATTGGGCGCATGTTCATCTTCCTTGTGGCCCGTACTGACCAGTAAAGAAAAAAAGCAGTATCATGTTGAATACCTTAATATTATTCTGGAACACAAATTTTCCATTACAATAATCTTCATCTAGCTTCTATTTAGTATCAATTCCTGTAGAACGTGATCATAATAAGTGTTTTCCATATAATAAAATGTGTTTGAACTTGGTATGTAGGAAATCTGACATCAATTATTGGAATTAATTGATTTGACAAACAGCCGTCAAATGAGGTAAATAGATTTTTGTGACGATTTTCTGTGACCATAAAAAAAATTAAGCATTTCATTATTGCATTTCTTGAAATAGGTACCTTTTCAAGTCGATCAACATCGTCCTTCTTTCGACGTCTAAACTATGACTTGATTCTTTATGTTTATGTCTTTGAATTTGTTTTCGGTGGAATTCAAAGAGTTCATAGAATAATCGATGAAAATACTGAGAGAGACCCAGGAAATTTGACACATTTTGTCTTATATCTCCAGAAATTGAAATCGTATAGAGCCAAAATTTTGCACAATGTTGCAAAATACTACAATTGACGTTAGTACAAGTTTTTGTTGCAATCTGATGAATAGTTCACGAAAAAAAAATTTTTTTTTCGAAAAAATTAAAAGAAATATTTTTTTAAAAATTACCAACATTTCGATCATAACAGAATTTTGCCAAAAGTTGCGCGTTTATATCCTCGAACTGACTACCAAGTTTCGATTCAACATCTTCTTTAGTTCCTGAAATATCAGGGAAATAACCTCAAAACTTTAAATGTCTATAACTCCTAAACCGTCCGGCCGATTTTGCCCGTTAACGAACTTAACCGTTGCATTTTGATCAGAAACCTACCCTGAAAGTTTGAAGTCGATAGGACCTTCGGTGCTCCTGTTATCGTGCCTACGGCCGGAAGTACGGCCGGCCGGCCGGCCGGCCGGCCGTACGGCACCCAAAAATCTGACACCGGATTCGTAATCAGGGAGTCCGAATTAGTCTATTAGCCAATTTTCAGCTCGAAATTCGAAAATTACAGACATTTGGACGAAATGATAGGACGATGTTCCCCTAGAACATACGCCCAAAAATTATTGAAAAGAGTCTATATCTCAGAAACTATCCGTCCGAAATCGCTGAAATTTTGCGGGTGTCCTCAAGTTCCAAGTTCGAACACGATCTCATTCATATTGTTGGAGATAACAGCAGCTATGGTTAAGTTCAGTAGTTGGATAGATGACCGTTGCCACGATGACTTTCAAACGGAAAGAAATAGCGATTTGAAATTTTCATGGTAGGTTGCTCATCCGAATGGGAGAGTTTGAGCCCATTTTCAGCAAAAAATGGAAGATTACAGACATATGCACAAAATAATTAAGGGTCCGCCATCTAACGTTTTTTTTTCAACTAGTGCTTGTTTCTTGAATGGTAACACTTAGCTTATGTCTGATTTGACAGATAATTAGTTTTATCCTTCCGCTGAACCAATATGGTTGTGTATACGCTTGAACAACGCTGGAAAATATTGCGACATTACTTTGAAAATCATGGTAATGTTGCAGAATGTGTGCGAAAATTGCGTACGGATTTTGGAAGAAGAGAAGCACCGTCAGCTCCGTATGTTCGTTATCTTGTGAAAAAAGTGAAGGAAACTGGCATCCTCATCGATAAACCAAAGCGTGAAAAGCCAAAACCAGTGCGTACACCCGAGAATATTGCTGCTGTGGCAGAAAGTGTGCGTGAAGCGGCATCAACATCAATTCACCGTCGTTCTCAAGAATTGAACATTTCGGAGACATCATTGAGACGAATTTTGCATAAAGACCTTGGTATGACGCCATGCAACGTCTAATTGGTTCAGGAGTTGCCCTGTTTTTGAAGATCGCATTTTAGCCGCCGAGCTGATGTCGTTTAGCCACCTCGGAGCTGCGATTTGACACCGTTGGACTATTATTTGTGGGGTGCCGTCAAAGATAAGTGTTTCGCCAACAAGCCACGGACAATTGACGCTTTAAAGGACAATATTCGTGAAGCCATTGGTGAAATACACCTGCACACAATATATTGTGCTTAAAAATTGGACCGATCGTGTAAGCTACTGCATGGCCAGCCGAGGCAGCCATTTGAATGAAATTATGTTCCATTATTAACCGGAAGGATTGTACTTTCAAATAAAAGAGAAATTTGAGGAAATATTCAGTAGTTTTTTTTTATTTTATTTAAAAAAAAAAAGTTATTTGGCGGACCCCTTAGCACACAGTAGCCAAGAACATGCACGCAAGAAGTCAAAAAATATATGGCATCTAAAAATCCCATTCCACTCATTTACTCCCTAAATTTGGAGGAAAACCCCTAATTCGAGAACCGTGTACGCCAATAAAAACCCCGACAAACTTGGCGACTCTCCTCGGGACCCGCACAATAGACCATCCCCAACTCCCGATATACCTTCGCACCTGGTGCCGCCGTGCCCTTCCCGCCTTCCGCAAACCGAAGAAGCATCCGCGTCTGGAGGGCGCGTTAAATAAAGCGTAAAATAGCGTCAGACATATAATCTAATGACTCGATGATAACGCGCGAAGGTGGCAGAGATATATTAACTCGCCACCTGTTCGTTTCGCTGTTCGATTCAATTTCCACCCTGTCACCTTGTTAAATCAAGTCAATTTACTTTGTAAGTTCTGGCTTCCATAAGGAGGATCGATGCTGCCTGGAATGCGGCGTGGAATAGATTGCTTCTTCGATCGGTTCGTGCTTTGTTATTTGGTGTTATACGAGCGGGACGAGCTAATTTATTAAAAGTAGTTGGGGAAGCACTGAGGTCAGGAGCTTTGGCTTCCAGGAGAAAAGTATTATCTTCGCAATACTTCCAACAATACAGGGTGTTTTCAAAGGGGATTTTTTTCAATAGAAAGTAAAAATCATCAAGGAGGGCCTCAGAATTAGCGAGCAGTGGTGTTTGTCAGTGGGGCTCAGCATAAACCCGAACAAAACCACAGTGATCCTGTTTAGTCGGAGAAGGAAACTTCCAGCTGTGAGATCCCTCTTTTTGAACGGAGATATTATAGAATGGAACTCTGAAGTTAAATATCACACTAGATAGTAAACTTCTGTGGAATAGGCATGTTGAAATCACTGCCAGAAAAGCAACAAAGGCTTTGATGGCGTGCAGGAATCTAGCCGGTAAGACTTGGGGCTGCAACCGTAAGATACTCGCTTTTTGGTTTCCATATACCATCCAGAAGCACTAGGGGATCTGTGTTGCTGCACATTCCTCATTATGGGTGCAATTATACCAGGGCGTCGCCAATTCCACGAATATCGACACATGCCAACATGTCCAGTCGATCGGGCGTTGATTTTTTTGGGGTCAGTTATTCTGCCATTGTTAGACAGGTGGGTGAAAGTATAATTTAGTTTTTTTATTGTTGGATTTTCTGTTTCCTTTAAATATTCTTCGTTAATTTCATGTATATATATATTTTTGTGATTACTGTAAAATTGGGTTTATCCCGTAAATAAATAAATAAATACTGCGATGGATGTACTTCATGATTGTGAGACCGATAATTACGCATGGGGCAGTAGTCTGGTACTCAAAAACAAGTCAGAATTGTACGAGAAAAACCCTCGACATAGTATAAAGGCTGGCCTGTGTGTGTATCACTGGAGCTATGGGAACCTTTCCTACCAGGGCATTTGAGATAATAACAAATCTCACACCACTTCATCTAGTGATGATGGCCCATGAAGCCATTCTCAGAATATCTAGGAAAGAAACAGGTAATGAGAGTATTAAAAACCAGAAAGCCTGGTCCTCTCTTACCAGGTACATTTCATCAGCCAATCTTCCTAGTGACAAAATGATCAAGAAAGTAAGCATCGAAAAGAACTTCACTACGATGCTTGGTAGGAAAAAAGACTGGGACAGAGAATCCACCACCCAGGTTCTTAAAAGAAATGCCATTAAATGGTACACAGGCGGTTCAAAAACCACTACAGGAGCTGGCGCTGGAGTATATGGGCCAGGCACCAAATGCTCACTATCGCTAGGCTCCTATCCGAGCATCTTTCAGGCAGAAGTACTTGCAATAGAAAGATGCGTCGAAATGAACCTAGAAAGAAACTATCAGAGATGTGAAATAGCAATCCACTCTGTCAGTCAAGCTGCTATTAAAGCTCTGACCTCCCATGTTATCGAATCCAAGCTAATATTGGAGTGCCAAAGAAAATTCAATGAAGTAGGCAAGAACAACAGGGTCTCCTTGGTTTGGGTTCTTGGTCACGCGAGAATCATACGAAATGAGGAGGCCAACACACTTGCCAAGAAAGGAGCACAAACCCACTTTATTGGCCCCAAACCTTATTGTGGGGTTGGTAGACACACCTACAAAAGTGAATTCCGGACGAAAGAAGAAACTGAGAGAGGTATTTTCTGGAGTTCTCTCCCCGGAGTGTATCTCTCCAAGAAATTCCTCCGGAACTTTGATACTGTCAGATCCAAGAAATACTTGGACCTCAGTAAGAACATGCTGCACCTCCACACTGGCTTCCTCACAGGGCACTGCGGCCTCAGGAAGCATATGATGAGATTAGGGCTAGCAGAAACTGACGAGTGCAGATTCTGTTGAGAGGAGGATGAAACTCCTGATCACCTGATTTTTGAATTCAATTTTTTTTAAGATGCAGTTACATCATAAGAATCCATTGTTATCATTTTCAACTCTAACAAGCTAATACTTTCGGAAATATGATGTTTCAATAATACATCGTAAGTTCTATGTATTCACAGAATGTGAACACAGAATCTGGCTGTGATCACTATTCATAAATGTCATCTTTTCTAGCTATTAGAGATTATCAATCCATAGTTGTTATTTTCTCTTGGAAAGTATTCGATTCTTGAATTTGTGAATATATACAAGACTGTTTTGATGTAGTTTATGGAGGCAATAGGAAAGAAGAACATAATGGAATCATCAAAAGAAATTACTGTTCGTTGACCACTGAGGTTGATATTACCTTTTACTTCTTTAAGTAGTGACACATGTTCCTATATACAGTATTTTCATAATGTTGCTAGCAAAAAAATACTGAAATATGGATCTACATTTATGTATCAATCATTTTTTCTTGAGTTAAGGTTCATAATACAGAAAAGAATGTGTTAGTGGTATGGACTATTGAATTTTAAATTATGAAAAGGGATAGTATTTTATTAATATATTTTGAACTATTAAAACAATTTGTTCGTAATCCACTACCTACTCAAATATCAGGAATAAATGAACAATCTGCTATTGTCTCAGGCCTTGCTCTAGACATTTCGATGATTCTTTCCTTAGGTATTTCGAGTTGTGAAAACTATGCACCGAGTGTTAGTGTCTTAGTTGCAACAACCCATTCCACGAGGTTGAATCATTGCAGATTGCTCATTTAATCTTGGTCATTAAATTTAATGACAATTTTTGAAGCATTAAGGCATTTAAGCATTGTAGATTGCTCTTTTATTTTATAAGATAATTTTTGAAGCATTTTTTTCAACGACACTTTTTTTAAATTTAATTTCTATCATATGAATCCATTGATATAATTCCCAACTCTGAGAAACCAATACTTTCGGAGATATAATTTGTCTGTTTGAACAAGAGCGCCAAAAAGCTCCTGTCCACAGGGCTTGAACCAATTTTTTCAAACAGTAAAAGCTATTTACTTCGTAAATTCTGTTCGACTTTCAAATCTGGAATGAAATTCAAAAATTATGGAAAATATCAAGTATGCTATATTTTTGAAATTTTAATTTCAAGCCCTATCGAAATATGCAAAAATATATGGGGTATCCCATTTGAAAGAAATATTTTCATGCCGAGTTCAGATAAAATAACAGTTTCCAGAAAATTTAATTAACCTCTTTGAATTCCACGTAAAAATTAGTAGGTAGTATTGTTGCGCGTATGTTCTGGGGAACATCGCGTTATAGTTTTGCCCAAATGTCTGTAACTTTCGAATTTTTTGACGAAATTGGTCTCAAACGATCAAGTTTGACTCCCCGATGAAGAATCCGAGGTCAAATTTGATTCTGTCCGTCCGGCCGTCCGGCCGTCCGTTGCCACGATAATTTGAGAACGAAAAGAGCTAGCGACTTGAAATTTTCAGGGTGGGTGGCGCATCGCAATACGACGGACAAGTTCGTTAATGGGCATAATCGGCCCAGTGGTTTCCGAGTAATAATTTTGTTTTCAACCAAAATAAATCCGATCGAATTGAAACTTGATGAGTAGTTGTAGAATATGAACCTAAGCACGTTTGTGAAATTTTGGGCGAATCGTATGGCTAGAAAATTTTAAAAAAATTATTAAAAAATATTTTTTTTGTCACGATAACCTGAGAACGGAAAGAGATAGCGGCTTGAAAATTTCAGGTTATGTTGTGCATATAATAAACTCTATTATTATTATTATTATATGAATGCCACATTTGAGTTTGTTTATGAGCATAATCGACCAAACGGTTTCAGAGTTATAGCCATCTGAAATTTTCTGAAATTTGGTGGTTTTTTGTTCCTCATTAACTCGAAAAATACTGAACCGATAGAATTCAAACATGGTTATTAGATGTAGAATGCCAACGCGAAAATGTTTGCGAAATTTGGTGAGGATAACATCTGTAGAAAATTTTTAATAAATCATTGAAAATAAAAAAAAAAAATTCTATATATCAGTAACTATACGTTTGAAATTGCTGAAATTTTGCAAGAGCGTTCATTACCTAACTCTACTGCCAAGTTTCAAGTTTTAATACGATCGGTTGAACATCGTTGGAGATTCGAGCATTCTTGTGTGAGTTCAGTAGATGGGTGACCGTTGCCTCGATAACTTTCGAACCAAAGGAGATAGGGACTTGCAATTTTCAGGGTAGGTTGCGTATCCGAAAGGGAGAGTTGAGTTCGTTTTTGGGCATAATCGGTTTAACGGTTTCCGAGTTATATCCACCTGGAATATTGTTTCCTTGATAACTCAAAAAATAAATATTCGATTGAATTGAAGCTTGGTAACTAGTAGTAGAAAATCAACACAAAGACGTGTTTAAAATTCTGTAAGAACCGTACTCCTAGAAAATTTGAAAAAAATGACGAAAAAAAAAATTTTAAGAACCGCGCCTCCAGAAAATTAAAAAAAAATCACGAAAAAAAATTGGTTCAAGCACTGACGTGAAGTCAGAAGCTTTTGCGCGTATGTTCTATTGTCCATTCTTCTGTATTGGACACCCTTAATCGAATTTACCATGGTTAATTATGTCGTCCATTCTCCTGTATTGGACACTTAATTCGAATTTACCGTGGTAAATTCGAAGTAAGAGTGTCCAATACAGGAGAATGGACAACATAATTAACCATGGTAAATTCGATTAAGGGTGTCCAATACAGAAGAATGGACAATAGAACATACGCGCAAAAGCTTCTGACTTCACGTCAGTGCTTGAACCAATTTTTTTTATAGAAATGGAAAATTTTCAAGGGGAGAAAAGTTACAGCAATATTTCGAAAATATGTAACTGTGATAGATAACGATATGCGGTTTTCACCTATGTGTTTCTCATGAAAATTAGCCCCTCAGACACACACACATCAGTTTTCGTCTATCTAGTACTGAAATTGGACTTTCCCTTCAAAAATGTCCAATTTTGTCCACCCTCTGCGTGCTAATCGCGATGAATTCTTAATAATAAAACCACTGTGCTCAATTCGCAGCTTTCTCCATGAGAAATAAAACTCGACAGCCGCCTGTATTTCCGATTCCGAACCACGTTTTCCTGGGAAATCGGGGCGGCTTGACGGCCGACCGGTCAAGGTACGCGGAGCGGCAAGAGGGTGTGCAATAACTGTGCAAGGGGTGATTTAATACGATCCACGAACCCGTCTGTGTGGACGTATGTGATTTTTACCGTGGGAATACCCGGTGTCGCATGTTTCGGCGACTACACCTGTGTTTACGTGGATATATCAGTGCAGGAAACATCGTGCCTTACAGATTTGGCCGTGCATGTGAAAATATGAAACGTATAAATTGTTTTACACAACTAGGGGGTCGCGTGGTACAATTTACGGTGCGGACCTTGTAATTACTAAGGCCGAAATAGTGAATTGTGGGAAAGGATCCGGTGGTAGTCAGTAGCGTAGAAAGTCGAATATGGGATTTTTTCAGGGAATTTTTAATTAACTTGGGGCACTTGAAATTTGCTATACAGGGTGGTCCTAGTTATTCGCCTTTCATCGCCATAGCCAGTAAAAACCGATATCTTGATTTTCTCTTCTGTGGTTAGGTGAAGAAATATTGACAGCATATTCTTAAAATAGTTTTGCATATATAGGGTGTTCCATTTGAGAGAAATATACCGGTACTCAGGCTTTTTCTCCTATCACATCCTACAGCGCGGACCTTGTAATTACTAAGGCCGAAATAGTGAATTGTGGGAAGGGATCCGGTGGTAGTCTGTAGCGTAGAAAGTCGAATATAGGATTTTTGGCGCTCTTGTTCCTCGGAACAGAGTGCTTATCAATTTGCCCAAATGTCTGTAATTTTCGAATATTTCGATGAAAATGGTCTTAAACGATTTGGTTCGACTCACTGATCAAGAATCCGTGGTCGAAATCGTTTCTGTCCGGCCGTCCGTTAACACGATAACTCTCGAACGGAAGGAGTTAGAGGATTGAAATTTGCAGGGTAGGTTTGGAGCGTAAATATCTCGGACGAGTTCGTTAACCAGCGAAATCCATCGGGCGGTTTCGGAGTTATGGCCGTTTTTAGTAGAAACATTTTTTATGAATATTTCCGAAACCGATCACTCGATCTATTTGAAATTTAGCATCAAATTGTGGAAAAATGACCTTCATACGCATGCGAAGTTTTGTGTTGATCAGATTGCCGTAAAGTGTAAAAAAAAAATTTTATTTTTAAATTTTGTTTCTACAATAACTCTCGAATAGAATGAGCTAGGCAGTTGAAATTTTCAGAATATGTTTGGGAAATAAATATCTCGGCTGATTTCGTTATTGGGTAAAATAGGCTAAATGGTTTCAGAGTAACGAAAAAAAAATTTTTTTTCAACTAACAAATTTCAAATTGAATTTGTTTTAACATGCAATTTCACCAAAAAAATCCATTGATATCACTTTCAATTCTAACAAGCTAACACTTTCGGAGATATGGTTTTTCGAAATTTCAATAATGAATCGTACTTCTATGTTTTCACAGAATGCTATAATTATTCTATCTATGAATTATTATATGATCTGTGTTCATACTAGTACATGTCATCCTATTCTATAAGAGAGAGTCGAATTCATTTCAGCTATTTCAATTTGATTTCTTTCATGGTGCAGTTCTCATTCTCAGAATGCTCATTTAATCTTGATAAATAAACTATTATTTGATTTGAATTTCCTTTATGATGCAGTTCTATCATAATAATCCATTGATATAATTCCCAACTCTGAGAAACCAATACTTTCGGAGATATAATTTGTCTGTTTGAACAAGAGCGCCAAAAAGCTCCTGTCCACAGGGCTTGAACCAATTTTTTCAGGGAATTTTGAATTAGCTTGAGGCATTTGTAATTTGTTAGATCATTTCAAACTAAGAAGTTCAAGTTCGTGAATCAGTTTTATGCGAATGAAGAAATACTAGCTGTGGAGAAGTGACATTATTCTTTCAATTCGCAATTTTTCAGGTGGAACCAGTTCAGGGCAGTATACATACCTAATTGCTGTACCCAGTTTTATAAATTTCTGATAATCTAATAATAGTTTCTTTTATTCGATCTTGGTTTATTAAATCGTCAACGAATCTTCGGAATCTTTCAGGGAAATAAACAGCTCCACAAAAGTTAAGAAAGTTCAGAAATTTTGAGACTGTTTTGAAAGATTTATTTTTTTTTCACAATTTAACTATGAGAAATCTGAATGTTTACTCACTATATATTGTATATTGTTGTAGGGGGTAACATTGCACTGCGACCTTAAGGTCTATTTCCTCCCCCGTTCAGAGCCTTCGATGTCCTCACCATCTACAGCTCGCCTTCCATTTCCAGAGTTCAGATGAACTCCAGTATCTGGGATGGAGTCAAGGAGGCTACGTCTTCGCTCTTGCAGATTTCATGCCCAAAGCATTCCTACCTAGTCTTGGTTTGAGATGGCGAGGCAATCAGGAGTTTCATCCTCCTCCCAACAGAATCTGCACTCGTCAGTTTCTGCTAGCCTCATCTTATGCTTCCTGAGGCTGCAGTGCCCTGTGGGGAAGCAAGTGAAGAAGTGCAGCGTGTTCTTACTGAGGTCCAAGTATTTCTTGGATCTGACAGTATCAAAGTTCCAGAAGAATTTCTTGAAGTGACACCTTCCGGGAAGAGATCTCCAGAAAATACCTCTCTCGGTTTCTTCATTCATCCGTAATTCACTGGTGTAGGTGTATCTACAAACCCCACAGTAAGCTTCCGGGCCAATAAAGGGGGTTTATGCTCCTTTCTTGGCAAATGTGTTGGCCTCCTCATTTCCTATAATTCCCGCGTGACCAGGAACCCAGACCAAGGAGACTCAGTTGTTTTTGCCTACTTCATTGAGATTTCTTCGGCACTTCCATATTAGCTTGGATTCGATAACATGGCAGCTCAGAGCTTTAATAGCAGCTTGACTGTCAGAGTGGATTGCTATATCACATCTCTGATAGTTTCTTTCTAGGTTCATTTCCCCACATCTCTCTATTGCAAGTACTTCTGCCTGAAAGATGCTCGGATAGGAGCCTAGTGATAGTGAGCACTTGGACCTGGCCCATATACTCCAGCGCCAGCTCCTGTGTTGGTTTTTGAACCGTCTGTGTACCATTTAATGGCATTTTTGGCGCTCTAGTTCCTCGGAACTGAGTGCTTATCAATTTGCCCAAATGTCTGTAATTTTGGAATATTTCGATGAAAATGGTCTTAAACGATTTGGTTCGACTCACTGATCAAGAATCCGAGGTCGAAATCGATTCTGTCCGGCCGGTCCGGCCGGCCGGCCCTAGGCACGATAACTCTCGAACGAAAGGAGTTAGAGGATTGTTATTTGCAAGGTGGGTTTGGAGCGTAAATATCTCGGACAAGTTCTTTAATGGGCGAAATCCATCAAGCGGTTTCGGAGTTATGGCCGATTTTAGTAAAACACATTTTTTATGAATATACGACGAATATACAACGAATATCAATATTAGCTTGGATTCGATAACATGGGAACTCAGAGCTTTAATAGCAGCTTGACTGTCAGAGTGGATTGCTATATCACATCTCTGATAGTTTCTTTCTTGGTTCATTTCCACGCATCTTTCTATTGCACTTCTGCCTGAAAGATTTCGTGTTCACTTATCTAACTCATTCTTTTACCCATTTCTTTTATAAGTTTCACAGTTTCTGGAGAAAATTTATGTTTAGTATTTGTAGTGTAAAATATCAGTTCACCCAAAAAATTTAAAAAGAAAGGTCATTTAAGAATATGGCCTCCTCGAACACCAACCACAACCCGACAATGCCTTTGCATACTTTTGATCAGATTATTGAAGTAGCCTTGATCAATTTCTTTCAAGAGTTGCGGTAAAAGCCATCTGAGTTCTTGAAATGTATTTGGAGTTGGTGGATGAGAATCCAAAGCTCTTTGTAACTGATTCCAACGTGTTCAATACAATTGAGGTCTGGCGACCGAGAGGACATGGCCAAATGTGGAATACCATGGATTTTCAGAACTTCATGTACAATTCTCGCATGGAATGGCGCTTTATCATCCAAAATAGGAAATTTGGCCCAATAGCAACATGAAACAAAGGAATAATATTGTGAATGAATTGATCTATATATGAATCTGCCCATTCATATGGTAGCCTCAAGGACCTGGTGGGCTATTACGTGGTAACAACCCTTTTTGATTATTAATACATATTTCCCAAATAAATAGTATATTTCTGATAAATTAGGTTGAAATAATGTTGTTCTAATTATTGATAATATTTTCGATTAATTAATAAAATTTATTTATAATAATGGGTTCAAGCCCTGTGGACAGGAGCTTTCTGGCGCTCTAGTTCAAACAGACAAATTATATCTCCGAAAGTATTGGTTTCTCAGAGTTGGGAATTATATCAATGTATTCATATGATAGAACTGCATCCTAAAGGAAATTCAATTCAAATAATAGTTTATTTATCAAGATTAAATGAGCAATCATGAGAATGAGAACTGCACCATGGAAGAAATCAAATTAAATCTGGCCAATTTTGCCCAATAACGAACTTAACCGAGATATTCATCTCCCTAAACTACTCTGAAAATTTCAACTACCTACCTCATTCCGTTCGAGAGTTATATCTATGTCTATGGATGAAAAGCAGTCTCACTACTCTCAGATCTCTTGCTTCATGTTCAGTTCCGAAATGTAAGAATTTTCTGAGAAAAACTAATTTCGGAACAAACAACTGAGATTTTTCTCACTTCGCTCACAATTCTTCGATTGATTAGATAATGTCTCAGGAACATCATTTGACATTATGACAAGTCATATTCATACATAGAATAATATCATTCTGTGACAACGTTGAAATACGATTTATTATTGAAATTTTGAAAAATCATATCTCCGAAAGTATTAGCTTGTTAGAGTTAAAAATGATATGAGTGGATTCTTATGATAAAACTTCTTATTAAAAAAAATTTAATTCGGAATTTGTTCCGTAAAAAAAAAATTTTTTTTTTGTTACTCCGAAACCATCTGTCCGATTTTGCCCAATAACGAACTTAGCCGAGATATTTATCCCCCAAACCTACTCTGAAAATTTCAACTCTCTAGCTCATTCCGTTCGAGAGTTATCGTGCCTACGGCCGGCCGGACCGGCCGGACCGGCCGGACAGAATGAATTTCGACCACGGATTCTTGATCAGTGAGTCGAACCAAATCGTTTAAGACCATTTTCATCGAAATATTCGAAAATTACAGACATTTGGGCAAATTGATAAGCACTCAGTTCCGAGGAACTAGAGCGCCAAAAAATAAAACTCCCAAATAAGGAATCATTAATTATTAACCCTAACATTTCTTTCCGCAGTTCATTCAACATTTATTCATATTAATTTTCCATACCAAGCAGATCTTGAACTTGACCAACTCTCGTATATTTTTTCATGGGAAAACGACTTTCTCGAATATCTGAAATCGAATCCTATGGGACTTAATACGCCATTCTCATCGATCATGTTAATTGTCCACTTCCTTCGCAAGATTAGGGTACTAATTTCACATTACACGTAGGAAGATATCTTTTTTCTGTTTCTCCTTCGGAACCGGTCAGATTCACATGAAGCCGGCAATCCGACACAATTTAGTAATTAGATACTTTTCTCGGAACTCTTAGAAACTGTTTTTGGTGAGGATTGAGCACGGGGAAATTATAACGGTGAAGAAAAAGTTCGATTGAAGAGTCCCGAAATTAAATAAATCTTGATTGAAAGCTGTCGCACTTATTATGTCTGCTGACTGTTCTGTCCAATTCTGATAATTTGTTACATCGGCTGATAATTTCCTGATCTGACACACAGATGGTACCATAAATACCGAATTAATGTTTTCTTCAATAAGTACTAACCAATTATTCATACAAATGTATAATAAAGTTTATTCATATTAAATGATCCCTTCATTCATATATATTTGTTAAAAATTACTCCATATTAATTATTATTATACGATTTATTCATAGAAAATAAAGTTTATTACTAGATCAAAATAGTATAGTTCCATTCAATAACGAAGTATTTATAATAAATAAAAGTTATTTACGACAAAAAATAGTTTTTGTCAGTGAATATTAATAATAGTTTAATAAAAAATTGGTTCAAACACTGACGTGAAGTCAGAAGCTTTTGCGCGTATGATCTATTGTCCATTCTTCTGTATTGGACACCCTTAATCGAATTTACCATGGTAAATTATGTTGTCCATTCTCCTGTATTGGACACTCTTAATTCGAATTTACCAATGTAAATTCGAATTAACTATTTTAATTTTAATTAACTGTTCTACATTTATTTACTGGTAATAATTCTACTGATAGAGCGGCGACCTATAGAGTGGAGGACGTGGAGGTAGACCACCAACAAGATATACAGGGTGTCCCAAAAATACCACGCGAAAGTGACACTGGAGATAGATTGGCATTAGGTCTATCAGATAGCATCAACATGACCTCAGTAAAAGTCCGCTGGTTTTCGAGATATCACCACTGTTGCGTCCCATGTCTTCACACGTTGGGAAGCGCTCATTTGTATTTCTAAACAAAGCAGCTCGCTTGTAAAACTTAAATGTTTTGGGTTAACTGGTTTATTTTTGCATGGGTGGTCTCACCCTTGAAATTAATCTTTTCCACGGAAAGATAATTGCAAGTAAAATATCTTGTAATACTTCAACCCTTGTAGAAGTATTTATGACCTATTTCCTGTGAAATATTGATAAAATGCATACAACAACTAACACATTGCCAGAGCTGTGAGTCCTTTGTCTAGATTCTAACCCATACAAAAATCTAGAATTTTCCGATTAGATCGCCACGGCTTTGGCTATTCATTAAATCGAGGGCGTAGATTCCGAATCTGTAATTAGTTTTTCCGTATCTCGATTAATTTTGGTAATATGGCGAAAAATCCGACTGATTAGTCCATTTTCCGGAGGTAGAGCCAGAAATTGCGACTTTCTTCGTCATTGCTCCGAAACTAATCGAGATACGGAAAATCTAATTACAGATTCGTGATCTGCGTACCCGATTTAGTAACCAAAGCCGCGTCGACCTAATCTGAAAATTGTAGATTTTTGTATGTGTTGGATACTAGAGAAAACTTTTTGGCGTTTGACGGATTCGCTCATTACCTAATATTTTCCGAACGGATAGAGATACAGAAAAAATAGATACATAAATCTAAACGTCGTCCACCGACCAATCATCGGGGAAAATTTGGATATCGAGATGTGAAAATCATAGATTTCGGACGGGAAAGAAGAATTTTCCTTCGATTCCGGGTCAAAAATATTTCTAAGTGCCGACCCAAAAAATTTTTTTCATGGTATATCGATACGGAGCTCGTGTCTAATTAAATCGAGGTCGCTGATCACGAATATGCAATTAGTTTTTCCCTAAGTGGCGTACTTTGGGAAAATTTTCACTTAAAGTGAAAACATTGACGAAAATAGGTCAATTTTGGAACTTTCCACCGCCCAAAAAAATCGGAGTAGGATGTTGCTGATTTTTTACGTCATATTTGGATCCTTTATCTATCGAATCATCCGAACAATAAATGTCCGGGTCGTACGCTTCGGAAATTATGATTTTTTTTCCCGAGGGTCTATTTTTCGGAAAATTCTTTCCGCGATATTTCCTCGGAAAATTTTTGTAATAAATATCTGATGGTAGATTCGGAATCTACGGCCCCGAATCTATACGAATAAATACCCGTTTCATAGTTTTGCGTCAAAAAATTTTTTCTCGAAAAATGGGATTTTTTTAAGGCTAATGTATTAAAAAATTGCCAAAATTCGACCGGTCTCCGATTTCGATGCAAATTACGTCATTTACTAATTCGGGACCGTAGATTACGAATATATGATCGGATTTTTCATTAGAGAATTTTCCGCGGAAATACCGCGAAATGAATTTTCCGAAAAACAGACCCTTGGGAAAAAAATCATAAATTCCGAATAGTACGGCCTGGACATTTTCTGTTTGGATTATTCAGTAGATAAAGGATCCATATATGAAGGCAAAAATCAACAACACCTTACTCCGATTTTTTTGGGCAGTGTGAACTTCCAAAATTGACCTATTTTCGTCCATTTTTTCACTCTAAGTGAAAATTTTCCCAAAGTACGCCACTTAGGGAAAAACTAATTGCATATTCGTGATCAGCGACCTCGATTTAACTAGACACGAGCTCCGTATCGATATACCATGAAAAAAATTTTTGGGTCGGCACTTAGAAATAGTTTTGACCCGGAATCGAAGGAAAATTCTTCTTTCCCGTCCGAAATCTATGATTTTCACATCTCGATATCCAAATTTTCCCCGATGATTGGTCGGTGGACGACGTTTAGATTTATGTATCTATTTCCTCTGTATCTCTATCCGTTCGGAAGCCGATAAGGGTTTTGGTTTTTTTTAATAAGTAGCAATTCTGGTTCTGATTAAAAAAAATTGGTAGTGTTGTATCATTTTGAAAAGGGCATGAAATGGACCAGTTTTTGCGATTATTTGTCAATTCAGTCTGATATAATTTTTTTTCACAGCAGTCAGTCAAACTTAAGTTAACGTTTTAACTTCGGCATAAAATACAACAAGTTAGACATTTTTTGAAGGATTTTGTTCTAGTTGTCGGTGAAGTTATTACTTCATTGTTTAAAGCAACTATTCAGGATAGCCTAGGTAAAAAAAAACATGAGTTTGAAGTAATTTCTAGCAATGCTAGGCGATAAAGGACCGAAAACTGGCGATTTTTAAAAAATACACTAAAGTGGTGATATCTCGAAAACCAGCGGACTTTTACTGAGGTCATGTTGATGCTATCTGATAGACCTAATGCCAATCTATCTCCGGTGTCACTTTCGCGTGGTATTTTTGGGACACCCTGTATAGAGTGATGATGTGAAGAGGAGGCTTATATGCAGCAGTGGACGAAATAGCTGATGGATGAGGAATAACTCTATTTATTTATTGATAAATATTGCCAAATACATCAAATATTTCTAAGGAATAAGATTGAAATCAAGATCCAATTATTAATAAGATTTTTGAATAATTATTGAAATTTATGTATCATGAAAAAATAAAACAAATAAAACTTCTCCAAACAAAAAATCATCAATGATTAACCCTAACATTTCTCTCAGTCTAGGACCAGTTTCGAAGGATTGTGAAGAGGGTTTCTGGGGTGCCTCATCTAGACATCACTATAGACGTTGTGCATTTAATGTAAAGCACATAATTTTTCATAAACTCGCAGATTGATTAAATCCATGATAAATTCTCAGGTGTAAATCATTTCATTCACTCTTTTTGTTGCGCCAAATGACCAAAACAACAGGAAATATTCAGAGACGTTCGAGCGTGACAAATTATGGCATCCTGCTTCCGGAATGACAGTACGTTCATGATTACGAATAAGGGCAAGGACACAGGTGAGTCCTAATCAGATTTCACTGAGAAAATATTCAATTCTGATATTTTTAGACTTTCGCTAATATACTGTGTGGAAACCACTTGTAATGAAATTATTTATGATGATGTTTAACATAATTATGAACAGATCAATGTCCATTTGAATATTAGGAAAAGCACTGACGTGAGGTCAGTCTACTTTAGCGCACTTGTTCAAATACATAGCCACGGCGGTCACAGGCGTAGACGTCACTGTCATTAAAATGGTATGAAATGTATTCATATATTACAAAAGCTGAGAATACGGTATATATTGATGCTAAATTCGTAGTAGAGTGTCCAATAGAGGTGAATAGACAATAGAAAATGCGCGCAAAAGCAGTGCTTGAAATAATTTTTTTCAAATGGAATATACTGAATGCATCCGTAAAGCTTCGTAATACACCACGAGATTAATGACATATTAATTATTCAACATCACAGCGCTTTGTTTCGGTAATCCATATTTGCACTTCAGAACGCTTTACGGCCATATAAAATACTGACTAAATGAAAAACATGGGTGAACATATTTATCTTTACTTGTTCATCATTTTTTACCGGAGTACATACTTCACTTTAAGATTACGAAAATGACAAGGGCATCATTCATTCGCAACACGATGCGGAAGTGGCATCACTGTAAAATTCACAGTATTTTCTAGATAAAAATTTGTAACCTATCTGAATTAAACTCGATACATTGTATTAGGTATACAGGGTGGCCCATCCATGATTTGTCATGCGACGAGTAAAACTATTTTCGGGGTGGGGCTCATTTATTTAAATTAACGGCCCTGTTTTACCACAACGATTGTTTCCGTAGTACAATAATATCATCACAACTTTTTCCGCTGTTGTTCGCACCATTTTTACCTCAATTAAACATAATTTTCGATTCACGATAAAAAAAAATAAAAATTACTTTATTTTATGTAAAGAATGAAAATACTTTTCAAATGATATGCTACAGACCTACTTTCCCTATTCAAAATGTTGACACTGTCAACGGGGGTGGCAAGGGGTTGGAGCAGGCGTGAAAATTTTGAGGTTAAAGAACGTCCCCCTCAAGAGAATTGTACACTTGTTTGAGCTTTTTTTCATGTATATAGGTCGTAAATACCGAAAACCCGCATGCCAAATCTTGGATGGGCCACCCTGTATATTCTTTTGAATGAGAGCTTTTGATGTTTAAGCAGAGGTTAATGTAATAGGGTACCATACAATTCGCCGTATGATACAAGAGCTTAGAGAAAACAACCTCAGCAAAAAAACCCTGTCTCCCCGTGTGTGTAAAAATTTAATTTGTTTACAAATTAAGCTGAAATTTAAAAAATTGATGGGCATTTCTTTCTTCAATATGGATTCTGTTTTCAAAAAACGGAGAAGTTTCTCTGAGGTAACCGAAACTCAACCTGAAAAATGAAAAGACAACAAAACAAACACGAACAAATAAAAAAAATACATAACCTCTCAAAAGTCCACTCACACATGGATCTCTTGAAGAAAAATCGCTTCCACTAATTTTCAAAGATGTTATTTTGTCCATAGAAATCTCTTCACTATTCGAATTCAAAAAGGAAAATGCCCTTGCTCATAAGGCCAGGAGGGTTTTTTTCAAAACCAGATCTGCCCAATTCAAGCGATGATTATTCAAATCTTATTATATATATATTTTCTCTATTTCAGACAAGTTTTGTAAAATACTGTTGAAATTTAATGAACAATTAGGATTATACATCCTAGTGACTTCTGTATTGTATCTTGGCAGTTGGTGTGACTGTTACGAAAGTTGACAGATCACGGAATTTGAATTGTACGTAGAGCATGGAGATCAGATTTAACAGTTTCCTAATATCATGAATGATTCAAAATTAGCAAGAAACAAACTCATATTGGAAATTCGTCCCCCTCAAAAGAGAAGTTGATAACATGTTTACTATTTAAACCACATTAGTATAAATAATCGCGGCCACTCGTTGTTTTATACAGGGTGAGTTGTAATTGTAACCATAGATTCTTCTCATCAAATAAAACACATTTTTTACCATTTTTCCAGATTTGGTCCTGGTAAAAGTATCAAGCGTTCATATATTTCTCAATGTGTTGATACACTCCGGCATTTTGTTTCATCTTATAATATTATATCATAACAGTTGTTATGATTTCCAGAGAAGGGGATGATGACACAATGGTGAATTTCTCAAATATTTGATAGCTGTTAATTACCAAATTAGTGTGATTCTATGACGATTGCCAGTTCATTTTTGACGCAACCATCGAATTAAATCCATAATTAAACTAATCGAAGCTTCGTGAAATCCACCACAAGAGTTGTATAATCGCAGACATCTCTCTCTATTTATATTCGACTTCAGAATTTTTCTGATCTTCTACATTGATGCCACGTCTAATGAGTTCAAAAATCGATCTCACTCGCAGTTGAATATTAATGTAATAAAATATGTCTATCATATATTGTATCCTTATTTAAATGTGAAGTATAGAAATAACAATTTAGTATTTGAATAAAACACAAGTTTATTAAGACATTTGGCTGAAATATATTATAGTACACTGAACAAAACAGAAATAGCATTCAATCGAAAAACGCTAAAAAAAGGGCTTAGAGTTGCGTTCGCATTTGAATACGAAATTTCCATTTCCCAATCGGAAAACCCGATATCATTTCATGAATACTACAATATTTATTTGTGCACCAATGTGGTCGATTTCCTAAGCAAAGGAAAAATTACTGAAATATTCCATCTTATTGACTTTTTCCACCGTACCCATATTTTCTATATCAACTAATTGATTTCACTTCACAGCATTGATGAACCGGCAACAAAATCAATAAAGTAGAAAATTTATCCCCTAATACACTTTTTACGGCCATTAGCATCGCGTGTAGTAAGCAATCAGGAAAACAGATGTATCTGATCAGGAAACTTCGATAGTTTATCTTTTTCCCCTACCTGTTTGAGAGACTACTATGATGTCATGTTTACGATGGTTTAATGGGCTACAACGTGTTTTTTGGGCAGGGGTGGATGGACCTCTTATGTCTCGATGATTTTTTCACGCTAACGGAGTTTTGCTCTATGTAAAAGTTTCAAGGTAACGATAATGTCATCAAGCCTCATAGTTTTCGTAGTATAAGTTTCTGATCACGTCGCTGATCACGAATATGTAATTAGTTTTTCCCTACGTTGCGTACTTTGGGAAAATTTTCACTTAGAGTGGAAAAATGGACGAAAATAGGTCAATTTTGGAAGATTACACATATTAGGAAATGAGCGAATCCGTTTTTCTCTAGTATCCAACACATACAAAAATCTACAATTTTCCGATAAGATCTACGCGGCTTTGGTTCGGGGACGTAGATCACGAATTTGTAATTAGATTTTCCGTATCTCGATTAGTTTCGGAGTAATGACGAAAAAAGTCGCAATTTCTGGCCCTACCTCCGGAAAATGGACTAATCAGTCGGATTTTTCGCCATATTACCAAAATTAATCGAGATACGGTAAAACTGATTACAGATTCGGAATCTACGTCCTCGATTTAGTGAGTAGCCAAAGCCGTGCCGATCTAATCGGAAAATTCTAGATTTTTGTATGGGTTAGATACTAGAGAAAACTTTTTGGCGTTTGACGGATTCACTCATTTCCTAATATTTTCCGAACGGATAGTGATACAGAGGAAATAGATACATAAATCTAAACGTCGTCCACCGACCAATAATCGGGGAAAATTTGGTTATTGAGATGTGAAAATCATAGATTTCAGACGGGAAAGAGGAATTTTCCTTCGATTCCGGGTCAAAAATATTTCTAAGTGCCGACCTAAAAAATTTTTTTCATGGTATATCGATACGGAGCTCGTGTCTAACTAAATCGATGTCGCTGATCACGAATATGTAATTAGTTTTACCCTACGTTGCGTACTTTGGGAAAATTTTTACTTAGAGTGAAAGAATGGACGAAAATAGGTCAATTTTGGAAGATTACACCGCCCAAAAAAATTGGAGTAGGGTGTTGTTGATTTTTTTCGTCATATATGGATCCTTTATCTACTGGATAATCCAAACAGAAAATGACCAGGCCGTACTATTCGGAAATTATGATTTTTTTCCCAAGGGTCTGTTTTTCGGAAAATTCATTTCGCGATTTTTCCGCGGAAAATTCTCTAATGAAAAATCCGATCATATATTCGTAATCTACGGCCCCGAATTAGTAAATGCCGTAATTTGCATCGAAATTGGAGACCGGTCGATTTTTGGCAATTTTTTAATACATTAGCCTTGAAAAAATCCCATTTTTCGAGAAAAATTTTTTGACGCAAAACGATAAAACGGGTACTTATTCTTACAGATTCGGGGCCGTAGATTCCGAATCTGCGATCAGATATTTACTAAAAATGTTTTCCGAGGAAATATCGCGGAAAGAATTTTCTGAAAAATAAACCCTTGGGAATAAAATCATAATTTCCGAAGCGTACGACCTGGACATTTATTGTTCGGATTATTCTGTAGATAAAGGATCCATATATGACGAAAAAAATCAACAACACCCTACTCCAATTTTTTTGGGCGGTGTAAAGTTCCAAAATTGACCTATTTTCGTCCATATTTTCACTCTAAGTGAAAATTTTCCCAAAGTACGCCACTTAGGGAAAAACTAATTACATATTCGTAATCAGCGACTTCGATTTAGTTAGACACGAGCTCCGTATCGATATACCATGAAAAAAATTTGCTCTGACTTTCTTACTTCTAGTGGTCTTGTTTCTCCTGTATATGATTTACCACAAATACAAGAAATATTATATACACAGTTTTTTGATTTTTGTTTTTCATTAATGGGTTTTGTCTTCGTTGATAAAGACCTGAGATCATTTTGTGATTTGAAGACGGTTCTTATATTGAACTTAGAACCGATTCTTCTGATTTTTTCAGAAAGGCCACGAACATAAGGGATCATATTCAGCATATTGGGTTGCTGTTCTTGTTGATTATTCTGTTGTACTTGATTATTTGCTCTCCGATCTAAATTCATGATTGATGTATTTAGGAATTGTCTAGGATATCCATTATCTTCAATATTTTCTGGAAGAGAAACCCCAGAAAAAAACCATTCAATGATGAATATACCTCCCACAGTATCCTTTAATGTTTAGTTAGATAGAATACAGACATATATATAATTCGCGTTCTGTGAAAACAGAAGAACGATGTATTATTGAAATGTTGGAAAATAATATCTCCGAAATTATTACCTAGCTTGTTAGAGTTGAGAGTTATATCCATGGATTCTTATGATGAAACTGCATCTTGAAAAAAATTGAATTCGAAATTTGTAATGTGAAAAAAAATATTTTTTGTGGTTACCCCAAAACCATCCGGCCAATTATACCCAATAACGAACTTAACCGAGATATTTCTGTATCAAACCTTCTCTGAAAATTTCAACTGTCTAGCTCCTTCCGTTCGAGAGTTATCGTGATGGCCGGATATGATCGATTTCGACCACGGATTCTTGATCAGTGAGTCGAACCAAATCGTTCAAGACCATTTTCAGCCAAAAATTCGAAAATTACAGACATTTGGGCACATTGATAAGCACTCTGTTCCGAAGAACAAGAGAGGTAAAAATTAAATTCAAATCCTAGGTCTATGACTCACCTGATATGTTGGATTTACATAAATCAGCAAATTATAATTATTATAATATACCACTTATAATTATAATTATAATTCTATGAAATCATAAAATCACGATTAATTATTGAAATTTTGAAAAATCATATATCCGAAAGTATTTGTTCATTAGAGTTGAGAATGATATCAATGAACTTTTATGATGAAACTGCATCTTAAAAAAATTTAATTTGAAATTTGTAATGTAAAGAATACATTTTTTTTCGTTACTCCGAAACCATCAGGCTGATTTTGCCCAATAACAACGCAACCGAGATATTTATCTCCCAAACCTACTCTGAAAATTTAAACTGCCTAGCTCATTTCGTTCGAGAGTTATCGTGTTAACGATCATCTGAACAGAAGCGATTTTGACCACGGATTCTTGATCAGTGAGTAAACATTTCCAGCCAAAAATTCGAAAATTACAGACATTTGGGCAAATCGATAAGCGCTCTGTTCCGAGGAACAAGAGCGCCAAAAACTGAGAATATATACTTCGTGTTATATCTGCAATGTTCATTTTACTTCGTTATTTTCTCTGATAATATAGATGCGAGTTCCACACCACAAAAAAATGGGTTCAATAACAGCCACAAAATTTCAGAACGTGCATGAATCAACCAGATTTTTTAAATAATAGAGAAATCAACTTTTCCATCGTGTCATATTGAAATATAATCTCCATTTCACGTTGCTCAAGACTGACATCTTCGGGTACTTACACATTGATTAGCTTCAAAAAGTTTTCTCTAGCCTTGGGCTAAAAATATAGCTCTCAACCATCTCAAATGAATTGATAGTCATAGATACAACATTTTGAAATAGGTTACGAGTAGTTTCTCTCAACGCCTAACATATTGGAAGATATTTATTTACCAGGATTTTTTTCACCATAATTATCCATAATTTCGTTCAATTTATCGGTAATAATCTTCTAAAAATGCCGACGTGCGATTAAACTTTCGGTTTGATACCTAATTCGTAATTGGATTTTATTAGAAATGATTTGTTTCAAGAACTTACCTAGTCATTGTTCCAAACAATCTAACATTCCGAGCAATTCGGTTTTATGATGGAATTTCATCGACCGAAAGGTTAATATTATTTTTTTTTTATCTTGCCATGTGCATTTTGGAGTATTCGAACAGAATTGCTGCTTTCTCGTGATATTAACCAACGTTTCGAAATATATAATCCAGTATATTGGGACATGGAACGAAAACTACTGGGTTATAATAAAGTGTGTAAATAAATAGTTGCGAACAAATTTGAGAGGCGATTCCTTGTCAAAAAATAGGGTGTGTCTTTTATATAATTTTTTTCATTAAGAACTAAAAAAATTCAGGCGCTTACATGAGACATCAATGAACAATAATACGTGGTCCAAAAATATTTAGACCGCAATTTTTCAATTATTTATCCATTAGTTAATTAACAATTATTTGAAAAAAGAGGGGTTGGTTTTTTGCATATACATATCTCAAAAACTATTTGAGATTTTTCAAATTTTTCCAGAAGGTTGAAAATACGCCCGAGAACGGGTACTTCGCGAACTTTAATGAATAGGCAAATATTCAAATGTATTAAATATGGAAATTAAGAACTGCACTGCAGGATAGATCAATGAACAATAATCTAAGGTCCAAAAATTTTCATCTCAATGTTCAATCAGTTTTCCATTAGTTATTAACGTTGCAAGTGCGAAAATTCATAAACTATTAATTTGACAATCTTTTCCTTTCGTGGAGCTATTTTTCAAAGGTCTTAGAATGGATTTCCGTTGGAAAAATTAAAAAATTGTTAATTTTCGCTTTGTAGTCATAAATTTACTTAGGTTAAAAATTATACAGCTTAATTAAACATTGAAAAAAATATTTTTTTATAATATTATTATTGATTCGTTTTCTCATGATCAAGCTACTTGAAAATGATTTTAATAATTTTTATCTCTTATTGTTGTAAAGTTGTAAAGAATTGAGTTTGTGAATTGTTTTTATAAGATAAATTGAAAATTTTTTGGAATCAAAACCTGCGATGAAATTTATGATTTAAAAAAAACCGTTTCTTGAAAAAAATTTATTGCTTGAAAGTGGGTTTGTTAATTAACAATTTGCATATACCACTTGTAATTAATATTAAGGAAACCTTTTTTTTAAATCATTATTTATCTCGATTATTATGAATATTTTCATTGTTTATTTAATAAACAATTTATTATAAACAAATTATTTGCCTCTCTGTATTTTTTTTTTCGATTTCTACTGCACATTAGACCTCAAGGTCGCAGTGCAACGTTACCCCTACAACAATCAATACATACAAATAAGAAAAATTTAAGATGACTTTTCACCCTCTTATAATGTCCGCTTATTTTCATTCTATTCAGTTTTTGGTTTTTGAGAAAAAAATTTGAAATTGCTTTTCTGGCGCCATCCTTAGTAGGCTATATCTAAGCAGGGTCGGCACAAAAAAATTATATGAAGGACTCGTCCCAGTTTTGGCGCTCTTGTTCCTCGGAACAGAGTGCTTATCAATTTGCCCAAATGTCTGTAATTTTCGAATTTTTGGCTGAAAATGGTCTTAAACGATTTGGTTCGACTCACCGATCAAGAATCCGTGGTCGAAATCAACTCTGTCCGGCCGGTCCGGTCGGCCGTAGGCACGATAACTCTCGAACGAAAGGAGTTAGAGGATTGAAATTTGCAGAGTAGTTTTGTAGCGTAAATATCTCGGACAAGTTGGTTAACGGGCGAAATCCACCAAGCGGTTTCGGATTTATGGCCCTTTTTAGTAAAAACATTTTTTATGAATATTTCCGAAACCGATCACTCGATATTTCCGAAATTTAGCATCAAATTGTAGAATGATGACTTCTATATGCATGCGAAGTTTTGTTTTGATCGGGTTGCAATGAGGAGTCAAGAAAAAATGGTTTAAATTTTCAAATTTCGTTTCTACAATAACTCTCGAACAGAATGAGCTAGGCAGTTGAAATGTTCAGAGTAGGTTTGAGAGATAATTATCTCGGCTAAGTTCGTTACTGGGCAAAATTGGCCTGATGGTTTCGGAGAAACAAAAAAACAAATTTTTTTTCACAACACAATTTTCCAATTTAAGTCCTTTTAAGATGCAGTTTCACCATAAAAATCCATTGATATCATTTTCAACTCTAACAAGCTAATACTTTCGGAGATATGATTTTTCGAAATTCAATAATGAATCGTACTTCTGTACTTCTTATGTTTTCATAGAATGTTGTACTTAATTATTGGGTCTATGAATTATTATATGATCTGTGTTCTTACATATTTTCCTCTGAGAGATAAATGTCAAAATTATTTCTGGTACCTACACCTCTTGTTCTAGTTTTTTATAAGATAATTTTTGAAGCATTTTTTTAAAACGACACTTTTATTAAATTTCATTTGTTTCATGATGCATATCTATCATAGGAATCCATTGATATAATTCTCAACTCTGAGAAACCAATACTTTCGGAGATATAATTTGTCTGTTTGAACAAGAGCGCCAAAAAGCTCCTGTCCACAGGGCTTGAACCAATTCTTTGAACATGTAATCACTGCAACTATTTATTTACACCATTTATAGTTATTACGTAATATTATTATAAGTCATCATACAAAATGAAAACCGTAAAAAAATACGCAACCGACCGATTTCCTCAACTAATCCCCATTCTCCGTTCGAACGACCCAAATTAAAATCTTGTCGGAATCAAGTCGCAAGCAATCAGGTTAATTCTTTTCCCGTCCGAGCTTCAATTTTCTTCTCCACCCCTTTTCCGCAACCCCTCGACATATGTACACGAGCAATTACTCGGAGAAATTAAGCGTCCACTGTTTGTACGCAACCTGACCCGACAATATTAGATTTGACATTATTAAATTGCATTTTGAGCGAAGTTGTGTGACTTCCAATTCGATTACGCCCTCTATTGCTGTCGGAAATGTTGTTGTCCTTTGCAATTGAGTTTCAGGAGGGTCAGGGCCGACTACACGCTGTTGTTAGAACCGGGATTCCGTTTATTTGGATATTTTTACATCGACTCTAGTAGTCCAAGAATCGAGTAGGAAAATTCTTTCATCCATTTGATTAATAACGGGTCCGCCAAATAACTTCTTTTTTTGCGCGTATGTTCTGGGGAACATACGCGTTATAGTTTTGCCCAAATGTGAGATTTAATTCTGTGGTGCCGTCCGGCCGGCCGTCCGGCCGTCCGTTGCCACGATAACTTGAGAACGGAAAGAGCTAGCGACTTGAAATTTTCAGGGTAGGTGGCGCATCCCAATACGACGGACAAGTTCGTTAATGGGTATAATCGGCCCAATGGTTTCCGAGTAATAATTTTGTTTTCAACCAAAATAAATCCGATCGAATTTTAAACTTGGTGAATAGTTGTAGAATATAGACCTAAGCACGTTTATGAAATTTTGTGAGAATCGTATCGCTAGAAAATTATTAAAAAATTATTAAAAAATATTTTTGTTGTCACGATAACCTGAGAACGGAAAGAGATAGCGGCTTGAAAATTTCAGGTTAGGTTGTGCATCTGAATGCGACATTTGAGTTTGTTTATGAGCATAATCGTCCAAACGGTTTTAGAGTTATAGCCATCTGAAATTTTCTGAAATTTGGATGTTTTTTGTTCCTCATTAACTCGAAGAATACAAAACCGATTGGATTCAAACATGGTGAATAGTTGTAGAATATAGACCTAAGCACGTTTATGAAATTTTGTGAGCATCGAATCGCTAGAAAATTATTAAGAAATTATTAAAAAATATTTTTGTTGTCACGATAACCTGAGAACGGAAAGAGATAGCGGCTTGAAAATTTCAGGTTAGGTTGTGCATCTGAATGCGACATTTGAGTTTGCTTATGAGCATAATCGTCCAAACGGTTTTAGAGTTATAGCCATCTGAAATTTTCTGAAATTTGGATGTTTTTTGTTCCTCATTAACTCGAAGAATACAAAACCGATTGGATTCAAACATGGTTATTAGTTGTAGAATGCCAACGCGAAAATTTTTGCAGAATTTCGTGAGGATGGTATAACTAGAAAATTCAAAAAAAAATAATTAAAAACAATTGAAAAAAATTCTATATATCATAAACTATTCGTCCGGCATGGCTGAAATTTTGGGAGAGCCTGCAGAACCTAACTCTACTGCAGAATTCCAAGTTTGAACACGATCGGATCTATATTGTTGGAGAACCGAGCAGCCTTTTGTGAGTTCGGTAGGTGGATGCGAATCGTCGTATGATATGTTGTCTATGGTCGTATTTTTGCGAGAACCTCCAAAAATAAAATATGAATGTCATGATGACATATTATTATACATATATATTCATGGTAAAATCGTGTTATTTCATCACAAATCTATAGGAGATTAGATGATAGCCCTACATTAGTGGTCAGACCTGGTTTTGAAAGAGATCCTCCTTAGGAGGAGGCAACTAAATATTGAAGGGATTTCTATGAACAAGAGTGAATATCTTTGAGGAATAGAGAGGCGATTCTTCTTCAAGAGATCCATGTGCCTTCAGAGGAGTATATTTGCGAGAGGGGACCTTTGAATTTTGCAGAAGGCTTCTGATCTTGTAAGGTGAGAGGCTCATTTGTGGATATTAAATCTCGTGATGGGTAGAAAGGAATTCTAGGCCAGTTTTTCTATCACTAATGAGAATATATCTTTATGTAATAACGGGTGATTTTTTGAGAGCTTTTGGATTTGATTTGAAAAAAATTGGTTCAAGCACTGACGTGAAGTCAGAAGCTTTTGCGCGTATGTTCTATTGTCCATTCTTCTGTATTGGACACTTAATCGAATTTACCATGGTAAATTCGAAATAGAACATACGCGCAAAAGCTTCTGACTTCACGTCAGTGCTTGTTTGAAAATGCAATAAAAAAAAAGCTACTGAATATTTTCTCAAATTTCTTTTTTTATTTGAAAGTACAATCCTTCCGGTTAATAATGAAGAATAATTTCATTCAAATGGCTGCCTCGGCTGGCCATGCAGTAGCCTACACGATCGGTCTAATTTTTAAGCACATTATCGATTGTGTGCAGCTGTATTTCACCAATGGCTTCACGAATATTGTCCTTTAAAGCATCAATTGTCTCTGGCTTGTTGGCGTAACACTTATCTTTGACGGCACCCCACAAATAATAGTCCAACGGTGTCAAATCGCAGCTCCGAGGTGGCCAAACAGCACATCAGCTCTGCGGCTGATAATGCGATCTTCAAAAACAGGGCAACTCCTGCACCAATTGGACTTTGTATGGCGTCATACCAAGGTCTTTATGCAAAATTCGTCTCAATGATGTCTCCGAAATGTTCAATTCTTGAGAACGACGGCGAATTGATGTTGATGGCGCTTCACGCACACTTTCTGCCACAGCAGCAATATTCTCGGGTGTATGCACTGTTTTTGGCTTTTCACGCTTTGGTTTATCGATGAGGATGCCAGTTTCTTTCACTTTTTTCACAAGATAACGAACATGCGGAGCTGACGGTGCTTCTCTTCTCCCAAAATCTGTACGCAATTTTCGCACACATTCTGTAACATTACCATGATTTTCAAAGTAATGTCGCAATATTTCCCAGCGTTGTTCAAGCGTATACACAACCATATTCGTTCAGCGGAAGGATAAAACTAATTATCTGTCAAATAAGACATGAGCTAATGGTTACCATTCACGAAATAAGCACTAGTTGAAAAAAAAACGTTAGATGGCGCACCCTTTAGATGATAAATATTTTTTCTGGAATGGTTCAAGAATGCCTACTTTCCCGGGCAAATTCAGCCCAAAAAATAATTCAGTAATTCAAGGCGGATTTAGACAGCAAATAAGACAAGATAAAATAAAATAAGAAATAAATTGAAATAAAATAAGAAAGTTAATAATGTACATTTCTATGAGAGCGCTTATACACGAAATACGATGAAATAAGAAATATGAATAAGAATTAAAGGTCCAACTCTCATCTTTATTTATTATTTTATGTTATTTTGTTTGGAAAATGAAAATGCGCATGCTCAAAGAATGGAATTCATAGAACTTTTATAAAATTGTCAAAAAGCTGCGATTTGATTGGTTCATTCTTATTTTGTTTTAGATCATCTGCATAAACCAATCCCTTAATTCTTATTTTATTTTAATTTGTTTCTTATTTTATCTTATTTGCTGTATGAACCCGCCTTCAGTATTCGGATCCGTCGCTGTGCAACGAACTTAACAGTATAGTTAAGCATGGGCATTAAACATCATCCAAAAATATGATATCATATTATAATCCTCAAAATTCTACGATAGCTGAAATGAATTTAACATGTTATGTCTCGTATAGGAAAATAAGTTGACATATATGAACACAGATCATATAATAAAACAAAGATAGAATAATTATAGCATTCTTTGAAAACATAGAAGGTTTTCAAAAAAAAATTGGTTCAATCACTGACGTGAAGTCAGGAGCTTTTGCGCGTATGTTCTATTGTTAATTCTCCTGTATTATGGGCACTCTTAATATACCTAATTTACCATGAATCAACTTCTTTTGTCTATTCGTGCCTCACACACGATACGAATGATACACGAAGTACTATATGATGTTGAGGGCATCTATCTATCGTCGATGGAACATTATTCTTTTTTCTTATGGTGCATAGATCTGGACACTTAAATAAAAAAATAAAAATATGATTGTAAATTCTTCACATACACAATACCTGCATCCTATTGAAATGTAATAATTTAATGTATCATAAGCGCTAATGACCTAGTTGTCAAAGAGTGTATTAAATTAAAAAAAAATACTATACAAGGTGAGTCTTTGACCAATGCATTAATTTTAACCTAAGATTCCTCTCATCAAATGAAACACTTTTTTCATTTACCATTTTTCCAGATTCGGCTCAGGTAAGAAGTTACAAGCCTTTAAAGATTTCACAATGTGCTAATACACTCCCGCATATAAATTATCTATGACATTGTTGGCGGACGAGAATAAGGCATGGTAACCTGGTTTACAGCTTGATTCGGGATTACAACGCTCAGGGACGAATCCATAAAAGTAGTGAAATTTCTGGAGTTTTCCATTTTGAAATATTCAATGAAGAATATCTCGAAATTTTAATGAGAAATGATGAAGTTCTAAAACGATGGAATATTCTTGAAATGAACTCAAGAAAAACTTGCTTTCTTTATGCTAATTTCGTTTAGTTTTATGAATCCACGAGTCCATAACTAGAAAACCAGTAGAAGTAGAAAATAACTAATAGTTGGAAAATATGTATCATAGTTATAGGAAACTTTACGCCAACATTCATTTTATTCGAAAATAGGATGTCAAAGCTACAAAATAAAAACTGATTTTTTTTCAAAATTTCAACAGTATCTTTTTACCTGAGCTGAATTTGGAAAAATGTTAAATGAAAAAAGTGTTTCATTTGATGAGAGGAATCTTTGGTTAAAATTAATGCAGTGGTCAAAGACTCACCCTGTATACATGAACCTTCAATCGAATACTAGTTTTCAATTCGATCAGATATGTATTTTTGGAAATTGGGAAAATAAAAGTGCGTAATTTCAGTAGAATCTGAGGGATATTTTCGGAAATAAGAAATTTTTGAAGAAAAACTTCTAGAATTACAGACACAGTTATGGTTTCCTAGAACATGCGCTCAAAAATGAGAGAGCACTGAAAACTCTGCTACTGTGCTTGTGAACTGAAAAAGATTCTTGAAAGCGGTCATTAAACGGCATATTTTGACCAATTTTTTACATGAATGTTTTGTTTATTCCGCCATTTTTTCCACTTGTCGCTGCCGTAATACCTTCGAATACTTCGAATTAATTAAATAATATAAAATTAATAAGGGGCTGCTCGAAAGACGGTAGATGCGAGAGATTACCAACAACTGCGCATCCCAAAGTCATTTATCTCGGAATACCGTTGCGACCGGGTCATGAATTAAAAAACCAAGTAGCAGCCGTATCTCAGCATGAACTGAATAAATCATACGTGTATGAGATCGGAGAAGATGCTACTGGGGAACAACCACTAATTAGTTCTCTCTTTTCTGACTAATATTCCTCCAGTCTACGCTGGAATGTGGCGACAAGGTGGCCAGTCACTGCTGAAATTAAACTTAAACGGAAAAAAAAATTGGTTCAAGCACTGACGTGAAGTCAGAAGCTTTTGCGCGTATGTTCTATTGTCCATTCTTCTGTATTGGACACCCTTAATCGAAATTACCATGGTAAATTATGTTGTCCATTCTCCTGTATTGGACACTCTTAATTCGAATTTACCATGGTAAATTCGAATTAAGTGTCCAATACAGGAGAATGGACAACATAATTTACCATGGTAATTTCGATTAAGGGTGTCCAATACAGAAGAATGGACAATAGAACATACGCGCAAAAGCTTCTGACTTCACGTCAGTGCTTGAACCAATTTTTTTTTCGTGATTTTTTTGAAATTTTCTAGGGGTACGGTTCTTAAAATTTTTTTTCTCGTCGTTTTTTTCAAATTTTCTAGGGGTACGGTTCTCACAAAATTTTAAACACGTCTTTATGTTGATTTTCTACTACTAGTTACCAAACTTCAATTCGATCGAATATTTATTTTTTGAGTTATCAAGGAAACAATATTCCAGATGGGTATAACTCGGAAACCGTTAGACCGATTATGCCCAAAATTGAACTCAACTCTTCCTTTCGGATACGCAACCTTCCCTGAAAATTGCAAGTCCCTATCTCCTTTCGTTCGAAAGTTATCGAGGCAACGGTCACCCATCTACTGAACTCACACAAGAATGCTCGAACCTCCAACAATATTTAACCGATCGTATTAAAACTTGAAAATTGTCAGTATAGTTAGGTTATGAAGGCTCTTGCAAAATTTCAGCAATTTCGAACGATTAGTTACTGATATATAGAACTTTTTTTTTTTATTTTCAAAGATTTATTTAAAATTTTCTACAAATGCTATCCTCACCAAATTTTGCAAACGTTTCCGCATTGGCATTCTACAACTAATAACCATGTTTGAATTCAATCGGTTCAGTATTTTTCGAGTTAATGAGGAACAAAAACCACAAAATTTCATAAAATTTCAGATGGCTATAACTCTAAAACCGTTTGGCCGATTAGGCTCATAATCAAACTGAAATGTCGCGTTGTGGTGTACATCCTAACCTGAAAACTTGAGGCCGCTATCTCTCTCAGTTCTCAAGTTATCGTGACAACAAAAATATTTTTTAATAATTTTTTAATAATTTTGTAGCCATACGATTCGCACAAAATTTCACAAACGTGCTTAGGTTCATATTCTACAACTACTCACCAAGTTTCAATTCGATCGGATTCATATTGGTTGAAAACAAAATTATTACTCGGAAACCACTGAGCCGATTATGCCCATTAACGAACTTGTCCGTCGTATTGGGATGCGCCACCCACCCTGAAAATTTCAAGTCGCTAGCTCTTTTCGTTCTCAAGTTATCGTGGCAACGGCCGGACGGCCGGACGGCCGGACGGACAGAATCAAATTTGACATCGAATTCTTCATTGGGGAGTCGAACTTAATCGTTTGAGACCATTTTCGTCAAAAAATTCGAAAGTTACAGACATTTGGGCAAAACTATAACGCGATGTTCCCCAGAACATACGCGCAAAAATCGAGAAAAGCACTGACGTGAAGTTAGGAGCTTTTGCCCAACTAACACACCACAAAACACAAGATACAGGGTGTTTGGTAATTGGACGTGATCCTTCAAAGGGGATATACTGGACGTCATTTGCAACCAATTGAGTCGAGTGAACCATGGTCCGAAAATCTATGGTTACGAAGATATGGATAGAAAAAATGGGTTCAAGCCCTGTGGACAGGAGCTTTCTTGCGCTCTAGTTCAAACAGACAAATTATATCTCCGAAAGTATTGGTTTCTCAGAGTTGGGAATTATATCAATGTATTCATATGATAGAACTGCATCATAAAGGAAGTTCAATTCAAATGATAGTTTATTTATCAAGATTAAATGAGCAATCATGAGAATGAGAACTGCACCATGGAAGAAATCAAATTAAATCTGGCCAATTTTGCCCAATAACGAACTTAACCGAGATATTCATCTCCCTAAACTACTCTGAAATTTTCAACTAACTACCTCATTCCGTTCGAGAGTTATATCTATGTCTATGGATGAAAAGCAGTCTCACTACTCTCAGATCTCTTACTTCATTTTTCCTTCCGAAATGTAAGAATTTTTTGAGAAAACCTAATTTCGGAGCAAACAACTGAGATTTTTCTCACTTCGTTCACAATTCTTCGATTGATAAGATAATGACATGACTCAGGAACATCATTTGACATTATGACAATTCATACATAGAATAATATCATTCTGTGACAACGTTGAAATACGATTTATCATTGAAATTTTGAAAAATCATATCTCCGAAAGTATTAGCTTGTTAGAGTTAAAAATGATATCATTGGATTCTTATGGTAAAACTGCTTATTGAAAAAAATTTAATTTTGAATGTGTTTCGTAAAAAAAAAATTTTTTTTTTGTTTCTCCGAAACCATCAGTCCGATTTTGCCCAATAACAAACTTAGCCGAGATATTTAACTCCCAAACCTACTCCGAAAATTTCAACTGTCTAGCTCATTCCGTTCGAGAGTTATCGTGCCTACGGCCGGCCGGCCGGCCGGACCGGCCGGACAGAATGAATTTCGACCACGGATTCTTGATCAGTGAGTCGAACCAAATCGTTTAAGACCATTTTCATCAAAAAATTCGAAAATTACAGACATTTGGGCAAATTGATAAGCACTCAGTTCCGAGGAACTAGAGCGCCAAAAATATATTTGACAACAAACGAAAAAGAAGTTATAAATGACTTAAGAACGAGTATTTATTTTTGAGCGTATGTTCTGGGGAATATCGCGTTATCATTTGGCCCAAATGTCTGCCATTTTTGAATTTTTTGCCGAAAAAGGTCTCGGCGGGCCGTCCGTTGCCACGATAACTTGAGAACGGAAAGAGCTAGCGACTTGAAATTTTCAGGGTAGGTGGCGCAACCCAATACGACGAGCAAGTTCCTTAATGGGCATAATCGGCCCAATGGTTTCCGAGTAATACATTTTGTTTTCAACCAATACAAATCCGATGGAATTGAAACTTGGTGAATAGTTCTACAATATGCTAAGCATATTTGTGAAATTTTGAGCGAATCGTATCACTAGAAAATTTTCGAAAAATTATTAAAAAATATTTTTTATGTCACGATAACCTGAGAACGGAAAGAGATTGCGACTTGAAATTTTCAGGTTAGATTCTTAATCTGAGTGCGACATTTGAGTTTGTTTATAGGCATAAACGTCCAAACGGTTTTGGTATTATTCCCATCTGAAATTTGGTTGTTATTTCCTCAATAATACACCAACTCCAAAAATACAAAACATCTCAAATTCTCTTAAATATCCTTAGTCTTCTCTGATGTTTGTATTCACTGCGACAGAGTAGGATGCTACCAACACAGTAGTATTGAGCACATGACAATTGTATCATCGAAATATCAACTTTTTCTCAATTTCCACACCTACGTTTTTCAACATGGCGAAACGTATCGCACAGAAAGAAAAAGTTACAGCTTCCATTCAGAACAAAACCCATTGAGAAAATATCTGGTAACATTGTGCGTAACGCAGCATAACTGAGATAGGAAAAACAATAGGTGTCACCAAAAGAGGCCCCCCAGACTTTTTCACAACTCGAAATCGGCAACGTTCAGATAAAACGGAGCGTGATAGTCGACTCATTCATAGCTCATTTAAATGGAAACAGGAATAGGAAGCACGGTCGATAATTTTATCAAGAAAAAATTACTATGGACGTATCGGCTAGAACACGCCACAATTATTCCAGCACCGATACGGAAGCTATTCTTTCGTCTGACATCTGGAATGTTACATTTCTGATTTCATTGCAGTTATCGCCGCTTATCGGGGGCTTTATGCGCTTGTTCGCGTTCATTTTTGAGGTACCACCTAATATCCTTACATATTATAAAACAAAGTCGCTTCCCGCTGTCTCTTTGTTCCTATGTATGCTTAGATCTTTAAAACTACGTGAAGGATTTTGATGCGGTTTTTTTAAATAGATAGGGTGATTCAATAGGAAGGTTTATATCTATAATACGTGCATAATATATTAGAGAAACACTGATAATTTTAGAGGTTTCTAATGTGATGTCGTTATTAAACACATGTTTTTTTTGCTTACATTGCATACGCTGGCTGAACCATACGAGATAGATCAAAATAATGTGGTACAGTATGGTACACCTCACAAAGGTCTACAAAAAAATTCGGGATGGTATATGTCTATCTCTTAAGGATAACCCACAATAACCATTTTTTATCCTTTACATTCTACGAGAAATAAAGGCTGTATTACGAAGCTATTTTAAGCAATACAGCATTATCCTTATCCAATTAAGTACCTTAAATGCATTGTGCATTTAATATTGATCAATATGGCCATTCACAGCATGTAATTTGAATGAATATTTTCGAAGATATTGCAGATTTAAAATGCAGGGACATAGCAGTTGCGGTGGTACCGACCGGGGAGCCGGCACGGCCAGGATATGCACAGAAATCGAATACAGAGAGCCAGATAATCATCTGTAGAGCGTGAGGCTCGCCTCAGCCAGGGTAGATGTATAGATTCCCCAAATTCTTCTGATACCATTGGATTTACTGATCCAATTTAAACGCCTACAATTTCCGCTAACGATATATTTTGCAATGACCATTAATAAATCGCAGGGTCCAATTTTCAACGCTACAGGCTTGTACATATTTGAATTGATAATGTTCTAAAAAATCGTGTATTTCTAGAACGATCGATGCATAATATAGACAAAATATATTGGTAATTATAGTGGAAACTCTTCATATTCAATTGTTTTCTGTGGGTGTTGAAAAATGTCGAGGCGTATATAAAACTTCAAACAAAAAATTTAACGAGACCAAAAACGAGACTCTCGTGTTGCGCTGTATGTGGTCTCGGTATCGCCTATAATATTTTTGAAAACGTCCCATCTCGTCTCGTCTCGCTTTTACGAGACGAGAATGAGACGAGACGAGAATGAGACGAGACGAGAGAAATCTCGCGTGAAGCCCTAACTTTAACACCCTGTAGACCAAATGTTGAAAGGTTTAGAACATATGTTGATATCAACTTTTCGTCTTAAACTCCCCCAAGGATTTACACCCTTAAGGATCAGCCTCCAATTATGAAACATCCTGTATGTCCTTCATTCTCAAATGGAAAATTATTGATAGACAATTTTCCAACAATAATTTGCGTTATCATTTAATATGTCAGTCTGACTATCCATCAAATAGCACGACCAGTGCCCATCAATTCAAAGAGGTCATCTGACGTATGTTCCGCCGGTAGTACCAGCAACTATCACGACAAATTTACTTGAGCATATCACCGGTGAGCACCTACGCGTCGGTACGCCATATCCAGATCGCTTTACATAATATCCCGGTGGTACCGCACCGGTACCACATCTCGGACGCGTAACCGGAGCTTGTTGCGCCGACTGGGGTTACACCCGCATGTAGAACAGGATCGGATCAGGATCGGATACGCGAAGGCGCAGCAGGGCCGGTCAGGGGTATCGGATGGCGGATTCGTAACCGGACACCCAGGTAATGATAGCAATAATTTCGGTTAGACATTCGATACGATGGGGGGCGATCGTTTGTCCCGAATTTCTGAATGATTTGGCGTTTCTAAGACGATGGAGATGACGGGTAATTAGGGACAAAGGATAGGCCGAAAAGTAACGTAATAGTCCCCATAACATTTAGAGCAGGGACATGTACACGAATCGAAGAAATTCTTGGGTCCTCTCGTAAATTTTAAAGCGAAATAATTATAATAGTTGTAAGACATTTAAAAATACGTTGCGTTTTGTTTATCCACCGACTCAAGATATTTTAAAAATATGATAGAACTGCATCATAAAAGAGAGTGAATTCAAACATCATAGAGGAAATTGAATTCAACAAGAGTGCCAAAAATTATTATTAATCCAAATCCAAAAGCTCTGTGCTTGTTGACGAAGCCACTGAGGTGGAAATTGGCCTCATCACTCAAGATGATTTTTCGATGGAATTCCGGATCATTTTCATGCATTTCAACGACCCAATCAGCAAAGACACGACGTTGCTGATGATCGGCCGGCTTGAATTCTTGTGTTAACTGAACTTTATAAGCCTTAAGACCCAAATCTTTATGCAAAATACGGTGTAATGACGTTTGTGGAATGCCTAATTCCAAAGAACGACGAGGAATGGACAAACCTGGGTTTTCTTCAACACTTTCGGCTACAGCAGCAATATTCTCGGCTGTTCTTGAGCGACGTGCATGGGTTTTATTCTTCACATAACTAACTTGTCCCAACAGCTCGAATTTTTCCACCAATTTCTTTATTGCGGTCCGACAAGGTGCTTCACGACGACCCAAAAATGTTCAAGTTTTACGAACCGTCTCTGCCAAATATTCACCATTTTTATAGTGAATTTTAATCATTTCAATGCGTTCTTGAAGCTTGTATCGTCCCATTTTTATTAATGGCGTAGTTTCTACTTGTCAAATGTCAAAAAATGACAGCTTCAAAAGTGACATCTACCGAAATAGCGGGCTATTCAAAATAACACCTCTTATTGGAAAACCCTTTATATAGCAAATTTCTTACGCACCAGGAATTGATTTTTGCCGTCAGTCGCAATTTCGAGTTCATTGCTGCACCTGAAATAGTAGATCGAAACTCATTTAGTTAATCTTATCCGACCGCCATCTCGCCATCTGAACTTGAAAGGGAAGCAATGCCAGTTTTAATGTAACTTTTGCGTGTCTGCCAACTAACTTAGGTGTTCGTTGTTAATTAAAATGTTGTTCGTAATGTGGGTAGCCGTCAAGCGGTAGCGAGTATTTGTTGTTCAGTTATGCTGTATATTTTCTTTTTCTGTGCACAGTGTGACTCCAAAGTTGATGTTATTTGCGCAAGCATATAGGTGCCAAGAAGCTATCATATTCTTCCAGAAGTTTGTATGTTATTGAGTTTGTTTTGAGTTATTGAGGATATAACAACCCAATTTCAGATGGGTATAACTCCAAAACCGTTTTGAAAATATTAATTAATTTAATAATTTTTTTTAACTTTTCTAGTGATACGATTCTCACAAAATTTCAAAAACGTCCTTAGGTTTATATTCTACAACTACTCACCAAGTTTCAATTTGATCGGATTAGTATTGGTTGTAGACAAAATTATTACTCGGAAACCATTAGGTTGAAATTAATGTTCAACTTGAAGACTCAACCTGTATAATTGAATTAATTTGAACAGATTTAAATTTAAGTAATCATTAAAGGATACTCTGGGAGGTATACTCATTATTGAAAGGTTTTTTTCTGGGTTTTCTCTCCCAAAAAAAAAAAATATCCTGTGTTTCTTACGCAGAAGCAAATCACAAAATAATTAATTTTATTTTATAGATATTTTTCAGGTTTGGGAGAGAAAACCCAGAAAAAAACCTTTCAATAATAGATTTATATTTACCATCCAAATTAAACAATAAACTCCAGTGTGCAAAAACACTACTTCAAATAATACAGATTTTATATAGATGGTGTCCCAGGATTTATGGGAATAAATATGGATGTAAGTTCAGAACCTCCAAGGAAGACGAAAAGTTGGAGATATGTCGGGGAAGGCTGCGTTTAAGAGTAACGTTGCTTCAAAGACGACGACTTGATCATGCATCTATTCTATGTTTTCAAGGTTCTACTATAAAACTCAAGGGACAATCAAGTTCTCAAATAAAACCGTCTTTTCAATACATATATTTTAATGATTATATTCGAACCCTGATGTAAATAGTGGAAAATAAAATAAGAGTTGTCGATTTCACCCCTCTGTAGCAATGAGTAATGAGTGACAAATTGATTTCTAGGGGCTTCTCTATTTGAAAAATACCTCTGCAAAATTTCGTTTGATAATATTTCTCCCACTCTGAAAAAATTGAATAAATTCATCATGATATCATCATCTTTGAAGCAACGTAATATGTAGGTCTCTTGCATGTTTTTTTTTATTATTGGAATAAATTATTATATCCCTAAGAAAACTGAAAAAGTTCAACCGCCTTCAAAAAGGTTTCATTTCTCAACGAGAAAACGATCATTCAAATTTGGTTGCACATAATGCCTGTTCAAACGATTGAAACTTGGCGCCATTCCTTGGCATAACCCGTATCTACTCTCACTCTCTTCTCGTGACCGTTTCACTGTTTCTTCCAGTGTAACACAGCTCCCTATAAAGATCTCGTAGTCACCATTGGCTCCAACAAGCAGATAGTAAATTTTGATTACGTCATCCGTCATAGCAACGATTCAGAAGCGTTTCACCTCATTTGAAATCGCTTCTTGATTTACCGATTTTCAACACCGAAATATTCAAATTTTATAAATTATGAAAGGGTACGAGGGCATACATAATGATCTCGTATTGAAGTAGATTCAGAAAAACATAAACATATGGTACTTCGTATTACTTGCAAGAGACCAATTTTTCCACGAAGCGTTTACGGACATACATCCATAGAAACTTTTCGTCTTATTTTGAGGTTCTGAACCTTCATCCAAATCTATTCCCATAAATCCTGGAGCACCATGTATATAAAATCTGGAATATTTGAAGTAGCATCTGTCACTAGAGGTTCCTTTCAAGATTGGCATGCGTCCTAATTAACAGTTTATCTGATCACAAACGTTACAGTATGAATTATAACCGAACATTTAGTATAACATAATCATCCCACACAATACCCCCTGTTTCCCCCTAGATAACAACCACTCGATCAACCAGTCAGTCAACGGAGACAGTCTCGACCCCCTTAATTAATAATAATAATAATAATAACATTACTGCGGTGATTTATAGTTTGATGAGGAACCGCGATATGATTGATAACGATCGCGTCAGCCCTGGTCACTCCACGCCGGATTCCCATGCACCGTGGAAATAGGTAGAGCGGCAGCGTTTCCGGTTTAGAGCGGACAGGTGACCGCGGCGCCCCTCTTTCGCGGACGGGCGGGCTGGGAATTACGCTTGCCTGGTGGACCGCAGAGCCACCCACGCCCGCTGTGATTTCGGGAGTGAAGGAACTCGCGATTGGGGCTCGAAGTTGTATTCACGGATATCTATGCTGTCTAGTTCAGTTTTCGCTGCAACTGCAACCTTTCCGACACATTATCAAAACTGCGCAATGTTGCTGTCTACACGCAACGTTTTACCTGCAACGTTTTGAACTGCGCAGGTAAAATGTTGTGGAAAACGGCCTCAAAAAGTCCAGGGTACCTTCGACAGTAGCCCACCCTGTATACGAGTCTCGTGAGACATATTCGATCGAAATTTATATTTAAATAAGATTTCTTCAACGGATGTGCGGAAATGCAACAAAAATTACAACCCAACAAACCACAGGTGCATGTCACAGAAACACATCTCATTAAAACCGAAATTATCGCGATAGGCTTAATTATTGACAGAATCCGGCTATCCGCGCAGCGATTGCGTGCTAACGCGATAGGCAGCATGTGTCATTGCGGCAAGGCGAAAAATCGCCGAGTTATGTAGTTGTTCCTCATTAGCAAAGGTGGTCACACTTAATCACGGCCGAACCAGCCACCATGTCGCACGACGGATAAAGGCTTACATTCTTCGAATAATTTACCTCGGCAGTTTACAAGTTGTTCCATTCAGGGAACGGATTTATTTCTTCTTAACGCCACCGAGCCAGTCGCAGGTCTGCATGGTAGCAGCTAACCGTAGCCGTTGTGGTCGAGGCCTAAGCGGCCACAGAGTATGATTTCTATTAAATGGTTACTTTTTGCGCGGGAAGTGAAAGGCGAGGAATATTGAAGAGGTGTTTCCTCGAAATATTAATCTCGGAGCATAATAAAACGATGGCTTACGAAGAATAAATATTTTCATGGGTGATTGAAAATGGTCATGGAGAAGGTAAAGGTGGTCAGCGTTTTATCACGAGTGAATGGAATCGAACTAATCGGTGGTTGAAGAAGTCGGATCTCGTGGGTACGTTGGGTGCACTGAAATCACAAGGTACTTGAGCGTTTCGATGAGGACGTTCGGAATGATGTCACATTTGTTGTGAATTGTTCAGTGATGTATCGAAAATCACTATGGAAAACTGACCATCTTGTACAAATTATCGAATTTTATATTCAGAGAAACGTTCCACGTATTACGGGATTTTTATCCTCGTCATAACCTTAGATTATAGACTTTTGTTGGGAAGCTCGCGTTACTTATCTAAAGTCTGTTTTTGGCGCTCTAGTTCCTCGGAACAGAGTACTTATCAATTTGCCCAAATGTCTGTAATTTTCGAATTTTTGGCTGAAAATGGTCTCAAACCATTTGATTCGACTCACTGATCAAGATTCCGAGGTCGAAATCAATTCTGTCCGGCTGGTTCGGCCGGCCGTAGGCACGATAACTCTCGAACGAAAGGAGTTAGAGGATTGAAATTTGCAAGGTGGGTTTGGAGCGTAAATATCTCAGACAATTTTGTTAATGAGCGAAATCCATTAAGCGGTTTCGGAGTTATGGCCGATTTTAGTAAAAACATTTTTATGAATATTTCCGAAACCGATCACTCGGAAATTTTGCACCAAATTGTAGAATCATGACCTTTATACGCATGCGAAGTTTTGTATTGACTAGGTTACCGCAAAGTGTAAACAAAAAATTTGAAAATTAAAAAAAAAACTTTTACAATAACTCTCGAACGGAATGAGCTAGGCAGTTGAAATTTTCAGAGTAGGTTAGGGAGATGAATATCTCGGCTAAGTTCGTTATTGGGCAAAATAGGCCAGATGGTTTCGGAGTAACGAAAAAAAAAATTTTTTTTTAAGTAACAAATTTCAAATTCAATTTTAATTTAAGATGCAGTTTCACCATAAAAATCCATTGATTTCATTTTCAACTCCAACAAGCTAATACTTTCGGAGATATGATTTTTCAAAATTTCAATAATGAATCGTACTTCTATGTTTTCACAGAATGTTATAATTATTCTATCTAAGCTTTATTATATGATCTATGTTCATACTCGTACATGTCATCCTGTTCTATAAGGGAGAGTCAAATTCATTTCAGCTATTTTAATTTGATTTCTTCCATGGTGCAGTTCTCATTCTCAGATTGCTCATATAAGCTTGATAAATAAACTATTATTTGAATTGAATTTCCTTTATGATGCTGTTCTATCATAAGAATACATTGATATAATTCTCAACTCTGAGAAACCAATACTTTCGGAGATATAATTTGTGTGTTTGAATTAGAGCGCCAGAAAGCTCCTATGCACAGGGCTTGAACCAATGTTTTATCCAGAAATTTGAAAATTACAGACATTTGGACAAATTGATAAAAGTTCTCTGTTTCGAAGAACAAGAGCGCCAAATATGAAAATTGGCTGCAAATAATCGATCGCTGCGAACACGCTCTTGGTGGACAAGAACGAGATCGAATTCCAAAATTAAATTAACATAATTATGAACAGCACCTAGAATAAATTTCACCCCAATAATAGCTTAATGATTCCGTGTTTTATTTAAACCCCGATATAAGCGCCATCTCTGGCCGACACCAGGTACTCCTCCTGTAGCGCTTGTAATCAAATAAATTTCATAACAGTCGATTAAATGGACATCATTATGGACCGCAGCCTCCGAATCTTCACGATGTTGTACCGGTATACCGTCGTTAAGGCATCTGGAAGGTGTTGGAACATCTTGTTATATGTCATTAGAGTGCGGTCATTCTTTAACGAGGCCAGGTAATAGAATCTTCGAATCTTCAACCTGAACGAACGAAGGTGGCGGCCCGTTTGTACGGGTCCTTTTTGCATGTTTTAAAGATAACTTTTGATTAAATTGATCGATTGGATATTTGTGTAAATTAGATTGGCCACGATGTAGAAGACGCTGGTGGGATTTAACACAGACGGTAAAAGTTGTATTGAAAATGTGAACATCGACTATTTCCCAATAATATAAATACCTTTGGAATTGTGCACGGAAAACAATAATTTGATCTCGAATTATTTTTGGAGCAGTGTTTCTTTCAGGTACTTATCAGGGGGACTTTGCCCCCCCGGTCTATTCCGAGCCCCCCACCCTCCTGCCAGGGCCGTCTTTCACCTATTAGAGGTCCTGGGCACATTAGAATAATGGGACCCTTAGACCATTGTAAAACACCATTTTGTTAGAATAGACAAAGAATATGGATATGCAAAGTTTAAGCTATATTTTTAAGTCGTGTTAGTTACACTATTTATAACTCGAGAACGGCTGTACCGATTTGGCTGAAAATTGGTGGGGAGGTAGCTTATAATCAGGAGACGAACATAGGATAATTTTTATCCCGTTCGTCCGCGTTGCCGTGTGACTTTAAGGAATTCATAGGTTAAAAGCGAAAAAATGAATCAACACGTTGACTAATGTTCATACACGAACTTAATCGTTGTTTAAGATGAACGACCATGGTATTTAACGGGTCCGCCATCTAACGTTTTTTTTTTCAACTAGAGCTTATTTCGTGAATGGTAACACTTAGTTCATGTCTGATTTAACAGATAATCAGTTTTATCCTTCCGCTGAACGAAAGTGGTTGTGTATACGCTTGAACAACGCTGGAAAATATTGCGACATTACTTTGAAAATCATGGTAATGTTGCAGAATGTGTGAGAAAATTGCGTACGGATTTTGGAAGAAGAGTATCACCGTCAGCTCCGTATGTTCGTTATCTTGTGAAAAAAGTGAAATAAACTGGCATCCTCATCGATAAACCAAAGCGTGAAAAGCCAAAAACAGTGCGTACACCCGAGGATATTGCTGCTGTGGCACAAAGTGTGCGTGAAGCGCCATCAACATCAATTCACCGTCGTTCTCAAGAATTGAACATTTCGGAGACATCGTTGAGACGAATTTTGCATAAAGACCTTGGTATGACGCCATACAAAGTCCAATTGGTTCAGGAGTTGAAGCCAACTGACCATCCAATGCGTTTTCGCTCCGCTAAGTGGGCCTGCGATCGACTTACAGAAGATGCCGATTTTGCCAAAAAAATAATCTTTTCAGATGAAGCTCATTTTGATCTTGGCGGGTATGGAAACAAGCATAATTGTCGCATTTGGGGCACAGAAAACCCGCACGCATACATTGAAAAGCCGATACACCCAAAACGAGTCACTGTTTGGTGCGGATTTTGGTCCAGAGGCATAATTGGGCCATTTTTTTTCGAAAATGAGCAAGGACTGGCCGTTACAGTCAATGGCGATCGTTATCGGGCCATGTTGAACGAATTTTTGTTCACAAAAATTGAAGAGGAGGGTATTAGCAACATTTGGTTTCAACAGGACGGCGCTACGTGCCACACAGCCGAAGCTACAATCGATGTTTTGCAGCCATTTGAATGAAATTATTTTCAATTATTAACCGGAAGGATTGTACTTTCAAATAAAAAAAGAAATTTGAGAAAATATTCAAATAAGTAGTAGTTTTTTTTAATGCATTAAAAAAAAAGTTATTTGGTGGACCCTTTATTACTGGGATTAAGATTGCGATTTTGAATCTTTCTTTTCCATTCAGTTGGACTGATGGCGCAGGGCCATCAAAAAAAGTCTTGCGTGAGCTTCTATACGTCTGGTTCTTTGAGACAAAGCAAAAAGCCCGAATCTGACTATAAGGACCTATGTCGTTATAGTCAGATTCGGGCTTTTTTCTTTGGCGGACGTTTGGAAGTAATCAAATTAATCCCTAATAATATAATCATTGAGTGCTGTAAAAAAATTGTTGTAACGTCCAGTGTTACTGTTTCTTTCTGAAGATAATTGATTTTTTTGTCTATCCTTTCTTCTTTTCCAATATAGAGCTCCAAAGTTCTGTTAGTATAATAAATTGTAGTTTTTCCATCTCTCTGGACATACTAAGGGCTTCATCTCTAGTTTCTTGTGCCTGTTTTGTATCTGTTGCGATGAATATCAGAGCTTCACTAACTTGTTTATGACCATCAAGCAAGGCGCTCACTGCATCAGCTCAGGCTGACCATCTTGCTTGTTAAAGGCTTTCGACAAATCTGAAATCCCTATCTTAAACCCGTCTCCTTTGAGATCGACACCTGACAATTACTATTCATGTCGGTAAGTACCTTCCATCTCTCACTAATTATTTCTGCATCTATGCGGATTACTCGATAAACCTTTTTTTCTCAATTACTGTTTAGGTCAGATCCAAGGAGACCCAAGTATCATAAATCATTATTCAAGCTCCGAGCTTCCTCTCTTGATCTCGACTGATCTAAGATCGAGAAAGAAACCTTTGGGTCATTCGCGTTTGTCTCTTGGTTCCCGATAAAAATGCTAAAGCTAAAACGTTCAAAGGAATGATGATATAGGGCGAAAGCGTAATTAATGAAATAGAATAGAAGTACAATGACAAATCAATTGATATCATGATGTTTTCAAGTAACTTCGAGACTTTTCAATTATTAATAGATTTACAAGACACTGAAGTTTTTTGACAAATTTCCAATGTTGAAATGCAACAGTAGACTTTAAATCCTTCAAATTTCCATGCTAGAGTCCAGAAGAAGAGTTTATAGAAAAAGTTGTTGATTTATATGCAAGAAAAAACCACGAAGAATATGATTTTGTAGAAATAAAAAATTCACCTTTGATTTCATTTTATTTATCTTATTATCTATTGGGAACTGGTGGCGGGATTCGGCAACTAACCACGCTAGTTATAAATGTATAATAAAGTTTTTGTTTCCAAGAGTTTTGATGATCATCTATTCAATTGGAAATATTAAAATTGTTTATATCTGTGAAACTTTTCAAAGCACTGTCACTGTTAAAGATATCACTCAAAGTAGGTAGGTATATATCGGATGTATCAAGCATAACACTAACATCACAAGTGTTAAGTGGTCTGGTAACAATGTACACAACCAAGTCTACTACTAACATTATTATTGCTGTTTAACTAACTCAAGAGTGCATATTTTTTCTTCTGACTGAGGTTTTTCAGCACAGCAAACGTCATCTACACATTCCTTTCTCTTTCGAGATACCTCCTTGTCCTCTGTTTGAAGATTATGTTGATCTAGTTCCAGGTTAAGTACTCTTCGGTCTATTAGTTATCCTTCAAACGTATTTCCAATATTTATAATTGGTTTCCGGAGGTAAGAAGTGAAAACTCAAACCTATATATTTTGGCATTTTTTCGCCCATGAATTGCATTGAGGTACACAACAATAGTCGTTTCTGGTCGAAGACATATTAGGCAGGATAATATTCACTATTTCAACTTGGATTTTTCTTTCAAACAAAAGTTTATTGACGAATACTGAACCGTTAAACTCGAACACGTGCAATACGTTGGCTCATTACTAGCAGGGTTAGTTGCCGAATCCCGCCACCAGAGTCTTGGAAGTGCCCTGCAATTATTACCTTTTTGGCGCGCTGTTCAGGTAAAGAGCCTATCAACTCGTCCAAATTTTCGTCTGTAATTTTCGAATTTTTGGCCGAGAATGGTCTCAAATCCGAGGTCAAAATTATGACTCTGACCGTCCGGCCGTCAGCACGGACGCTCGAACGCAATTAATTAGAGAGTTTAAAGTGGTTTTAGAGTTATAGCCATCTGAAGCCTTTTTGAAAATCCAGGAATCACGAATTATTGTCCTTATCATAGTTGGCGTTGAATGAGAAATGCATATGCAGTTTCAGGCAAAAGCTTATTGTTTGACATTTTAGTGTGTGCTAATTAGCATCAGCGTATCAGCCCGTGTATGTTAAATATTAATTATAAATTAATCTAAATAAACATTATTTTTGTTATTATTACTTTCCATTGCGGTCAAAAATGGACAGAATTGAGATAAGAGGTGTGATAAGCTTCTCTGTAAGAAGGGATTATCACCGCAAGAAATATATAGAAGGACATTGTATAAGTATTGGGTAACCTTTCGAAACAGGTAATCAATAACTGGTATCGAGATTTCACTGGGAAGGAAATCCTGTACGCACGTGCACCAGGTGCATAAACTGCCTAAAACTATGGTGGCCAAAAAAAATGTTGATTTAGTCTGTGTCATGGACCTCAGCAATTGAGTCTTGAAAAACTCTCTGCACGTTTAGTTGGGTTTCACGAATGCTGATGGCAGCCCAGAAGCAAATTCGTCAGGTTATGGCGGAGACGAATTCGGAGATGATTAACAGGGATCACGATTGATAAGCGAACATTTCTTACGGTCGACGAAATATGGGTTCATCCCTTTTATTTAGAATAAAAAAAAAGGTATGGAATGGAGGCATAGCGGTTCCCCTTCCCCTCGAATGAATGGCTGGATACTTTTTCAAAAGGGTATGAAACACTCCCAACACCGATACATCAAGTGCATAAACGTTGCAGTGCATGGACTATGTTGAAAAATAAATCAGTTTCATTGTTCTCATGAGTTTGCTTCTATTTTAGGGACAATAAATTCGTGAACCAACCTCATACTTACTGAAGATCTGTGTCTCCATGATTACTAAATTCAATTAACACAATCATGTGATTTTCGAAAAACAAGAATCCAGAAGGCTTCATTGTTTGAGCAGCAAGGTCATTTTCCGTGTATGTATTTTAGTCTTTGATTGTAATTTTTTTTGAGACATAAAGTACATATCATTTATGGAATAACATGTTATTCCATAAATAACCCTATTTAAGATTTTGTTTCTATTTAATTCGAATCTGTAGTCAATTTTGTGAAATTTACGGAAATTAGAGAATCGTTATATCAAGGATAAATTAAAAAGCAACATTATACTGAAATTCAAAGTTGTCTAATTTCAGAATTTAGTTTTTCTGGCTTTCCCTGTAGAAAATAATTTCCAAATATAGGTGCGTATGATGAATAGAGGACTGAAAGAACTTTCAACACTAACTACAGATAAAATACCCGAAATTTGCACCTGAATCATCTACGTCACAAATTCCTCCTTCATTCACTTGTATCCAGTTCTTCAATAAACTACCTGACAATATGAAAGAATGTACAACCAGTATTCGAAGAAAAAAATCAAAACTTTCTTTATACATTTAGGGCTCTATTCAATATATGGGAATTATTTTTTCTTAATGAAATAATTTAATATTATTATTATTGTTTACATTTAAAAATAGAAGTAACATTTCATATCTAAATCAGTTTATCATTTTAGCGAATTTGTTTCCAGACGGTACCATTGAAACACAATGTCTGTAATTTTCGAATTTTGAACTGAAAAAAGTCTCAAACGATTATATTGAACTCACTGAAGAATTCACACAATGAGATTAAATTAGCTGGGGCAATACTCAAATGTTGTACCAGGTTTTATTTATTTTTGATTCAATTTTTGTGTTTGCCTTGTCCGATTTTATTTGGAATTCCCAATTTTCCCAAGTAAATATACCCTTAAATTATTTGAGGCAATATTTAATTGTTTTACTAAGTTATATTCATTTCTGAATGGATTTTGGTCATTGCTTTTTCCAATTTCATTTGGAACTGCCAATTTTTTAATGTAAATAAAATGAGATGAAATTATTTGAGGCACTACTCAATTCTAATACCAAGTTTTATTTATTTCTGATTTTCCAAAGTGATGAAATTATTTTAGGCCATACTCAATTGTTGCAATAAGCATTATTTATTTCTGATTCCATTCCGGTCAGTAATTTTTTTCTCATTGAGTTATCTATCCCTAAGTGCTTGATTTACAGCCCGCTGGCCGACTAATAAGATGTCCTTGCCTGAAAGTCAGATCGGAAGACATATTGCTCGTAAAATCGAAAAAGCCATAAACAGGTTCTCCTAGACCGATTTTGAGTCGAAAATAAAATTTAATTAGAGAAGGTCGCCAGTGTGACAAAACTGAATCTCCTCACGGCGGGGTGGAGCAATAAATATGAATTACATGACATAAATTTGACAGGAGATTGTGACTTCGAAAACCATAAGCTGTAAATATTTGTGGAACGACCGCTATGTTGCGACTTGGGTTATTATGGCGATTGTTGTTCTTCAGTGGTAGCTCTTCAAACTTTACTCGCTTTCTAAACACAAAAAATTATATAATAAGGTTAGATATCGATTTCTTGCAAATCACTCAACATTATTAAGAACCTATTACATGAACCTCTCTCATCTCACGAATTATAATAGAAACAATCCTGTTACTTTAAATCTAACACAAAAATTTCAAACTCGATAATAAAATTTTCCAACTACTAGAGATTACTAGACCAGTGCTCGTAATACTTTTTCTGGTTAAGGGCTTCATAAGACAATGTAAGGTACTCTGCAAGCTGCATATTAATAGACTGGGTAGTTGACACCTCAAATGAATTGACAGCACGAATGAATTGACTCTTAACTGATTTCAAAGCAATTGAAAATGTAATTTGAAGTTATGAATTAACACTTGAAATTAAATACTGTGATAATTATATCTAGTAATTATATTAACTCATTGCTCATTGGATATATTAGAGATAGTTCATTATGAGTATTCTTGTTTAATTATTGAATTCATTTGATAAGAAAGTTTTATCTACCTTAACCTTAAGAAATTAAATTTTTCAAAAATCCTGTACATATATATGGATTATACAGTGCTTCCCAGCAACTCCGCACCAAGAGGGACTTTTCTTTTCTATTAATATTTCCGAAATTTATTTTTCACAAGTTGGTGCATTAAAAATGATAAAAAATTCAAACAAATGTCGAAAAATCAGTTCAAACAAAACTTTCTACTTACAGTCATATTCATACTGACACTTATATTGTCTAGTCCCCAAAAGTAAATCCGTTAGGTAAAAAATCAGTCAAGTTATAAGCAAAAAAAGAAAAAATATTTTTCATGCTTTTCCGGCCTAAATTTTTGCCCCGATTTTTGCACATTGATCTAGATTGTAATTCCAAACAAATTTACTTAAAACGTTTCATACAAAAACTTTAAATTTTCCAAGTTAATCAACATTCGGTCAACTTGACTTAGGTCACAGTTGGCCGAGTTTTATATTATTATTTATAATTTTTGATGCCCTAACTTTTTATGAGAAATAAAATTCGGAAATATTAATAGAAAATAAAAGTCCTTCTTGGTGCTGAGTTGCTGGGTAGCACTGTATATTTATATATTCATTTCAATTTGTAACTAAAATCAGAAATTATTCTACAAAATACAAGAACAACAACACACGGCAGATGTACCTTTATGTCTATCCGTTACACCAGAAAATAATTAAGAGAAAAAATGCTCAATATCAAGCAACCAAACTATTTGATGCCCTTCCCAAGCCTCTTCAGAACAAGGCAGATCACACCCATTGTTTAAACAAAAGTTCTAGTTATTCCTGAGAAACTACACCCTACAATTTAGTATCAAGACTTAATCCATTATTATTATTATTTTTATTATGATTGATACACCTTCCGATTCTCGTGGTTTTCGGAAAATTATTTCTATTTTTTACGAATTTTGGCCCCAAGTTGTCAACCCTTGAAATGAATCGAAAAGCACAGAAAAAATATGCCAAAAAAAATTTCGAAGAAATGTCTGATTTTAACTTTCATCACTGTTACGTCATTCTTCAAACCTAAAAGCACCTGTTTTTCTACGTAAATAGGAAGTACATTAACTCTATAATGAACTATTACCTCAACAAGTCTTCTAGGTATTAAGCTATAACTTCCCAGCAATCTGTTATTGAATATCTTATGGTCATATTTAGCAGGTCAAAAGGCTCGGTATCACGCTGTGAATATATCCTCTTATCAAGTAATTAGGTGGGACCCACCGATCTGAAAATGAGTCCCCAATTGATTTATTGCTTTTTATCAAAACATATTCTCAAATGATAAGGATCAATAATAACTTTAGTAACTGCTTTATGAAGGCAAGACCTCAAACATGGCGAATTAAAATTGATCCCACAATCTTCATAGTAAATCAAAGTCGCCGTCTGGTTTCTGTACCTCTGGAAGTATTTCTACGATAACAATCTTACTTCCACTTTAACCCTTTAAATACAGCATTATGAAGCAATTTGTCAATGTTATAAATCAAGATGTATATCGTTTTTGTTATCGATACGTATCTTTCCTGGGATTGGTACTTCTTAAGGCGAGATTACACAGCAGTTTGAAACTGGAAAGTTAGCATCAGCTTTTGAAGTTTGAAATTTTCTAAAATACGATTTATAAATTTGTTGTTTGTTCAAGGGAATTTTCGAGTTGCAAACCGAATTTCGTCATTCCGTAAAAATCGGTTTTCTTAGCAAAGTTTGGGACTATGTCAGGTTCTCAATTTTTTTCTTGGAAATTTTTCTATGGAATTTTTTGATCTTTGGACTATCTTACAAAAAAGGAATTTTTCAGATTTCTCGAAAGTTGCCTATAATTAAAATTATCGAATTTTCAAAAGAGTGTTACATTTATCCATAAAAAAGGGATTTTTCCGGGTTTCTCTTTAGAATGGGTATTTTTGGCGCTCTTGTTACTCGGAACAGAGTGCTTATCAATTTGCCCAAATATCTGTTATTTTCGAATTTTTGGCTGAAAATGGTCTAAAACGATTTGGCTCGACTCAATGATCAAGAATCCGTTCGAAATCGATTCTGTCCGGCCGTTAACACGATAACTCTCGAACGGAATGAGCTAGACAGTTGAAATTTTCAGAGTAGGTTTGAGGGATAAATATCTCGGATAAGTTCGTTATTGGGCAAAATCGGTCTACTAGTTTCGGAGTTACGAAAAAACATAGTTTTTTTTACATTACAACTTTTGAATTCAAATTTTTTTAAGATGCAGTTTGATCATAATAATCCATTGTTATCATTTTCAACTCTAACAAGCTAATACTTTCGGAGATATGATGTTTCAAAGATTCAATAATACATCGTAAGTTCTATGTATTCACAGAATGTGAACACATAATCTGTCTGTGATCAATATTCATTAATGTCATCTTTTCTAGCTATAAGAGATTGTCAAATCATAGTTGTTATTTTCTCTTGGAAAACAAAAATTCGATTCTTGAATTTGTGAATACATATATACAAGACATCAAAAGAAATAACTGACCACTGAGTTTAATATTATTACCTTTTACTTCCTTAAGTACTGAGACATGTTCCTATATAAGTATTTTCATAATGTATCTAGCATAAGAATACTGAAATATGGATCTACATTTGTTTATCAATCATTTTTTCTTCAGTTAAGGATCATAATACAGAAAAGAATGTGTTAGTGGTATGAACTATTAAATTTTAAATTATGAAATGGGGATAGTATTTTATTTATATATTTTGAACTATTAAAATAATGTGTTCGTAATACACTACCTACTCAAATATCAGGAATAAATGGACAATCTGCTATGATTGTCTCCAGCCTTGCTCTAGACATTTCGATGATACTTTCCTTAGGTATTCCGAGTTGTGAAAACTACGCACCGAGTGTAAGTTGCAACAACCCATTCCACGAGGTTGAATCATTGCAGATTGCTCATTTAATCTTGATAAATAAATTTAATGACAATTTTTGAAGCACTAAGGCATTGAAGCATTGTAGATTGCTCTTTTTTTATAAGATAATTTTTGAAGCATTTTTTTCAAACGACACTTTTTTAAATTTAATTTCTTTCATGATGCATTTCTATCATAGGAATCCATTGATATAATTCCCAACTCTGAGAAACCAATACTTTCGGAGATATAATTTGTCTATTTGAACAAGAGCGCCAAAAAGCTCCTATCCACAGGGCTAGAACCAATTTTTTCCCATACTGTAACAGGAAGTGAAATTTCTTGCTTCCGAGAAAAGATTGAAGCACTCATTGAACGTTATTGCCTCTTCTAGCGTGCATTAAACATTTGCTACTTTGACATTATGTAATTTAAACAGCATTTATAAATTATACTATGCAATAAAACAGCATAATGGAAAAAGTTACTACTCTTAATATAGGGGTGTTTGATAAGATGTACTTATAACTTAAAAATTCTTATTTTTCAAAATACCATGATACTGGCCAACACTGATTACAAATTTGAACACGATCGGATCTTTATTGCTGGAGATTTGAGCAGCATTGAGTGAGTTCAGTAGATGGATGGGTGGCCGTTGCCACGAACGGAAAGAGATAGCGACTTGCAACTTTCAGGGTAGGTTGATCATCCGAATGGGACTTGGTAAGTAGTTGTGGAATACCAAATAATAACTTATGTGAAATTTTAGGAGGCTGAAATTTTGTTTTAAATATTCGAAAAAGTATGATGTATCTCATGATAACTTGAGAACGGAAAGAGGTAGCAACTTGCAAATTTTCAGTATTGGTTGCGCAACCAAATGCCAAATCTGAGTTCGTCAATATAATATTAATATTTGGCATAATCCGCCATATATGAACCGCAATATCTCCCTAACGTTCGACTTTTGACCCAATTAAGTTAAAATATTCAATGATTTTCGAAACGATGGAGTCCCGGAGAAATTAAATTATTTATTCTTAATTTAATTCCATTCAGATTATTCGAGATCATTCAAGAAACCGAGCCTATGTGGAAAAAACGCGATACGCAGTCCCTTATCTCTCTCCGCGAGTTTTTTTCCACGTGTTGTTGTAATTTTCAGTCGTTTGAACAACGTAAAAAACGGCAGCGCGATTTTCAACCTTATTCGATCTCGAATGTTCTAGAAGGTTCTAATTAGATATCCGGAAATCGGCGATCGACCAATGAGTGGTCTCGCTGGCTCTCCTCCATCCAAAATTTTCATCATAATAATAAATATACGAAAATAATTATAACAAAATTTATTGAAAATTTTTGTTCCAATATTAATTCAAAGCTGGAGTTATACATCTAATATTGTATGAAATACCTTGCATGAATTTTTCCAAATGTTATATACGTCGGACAGGTAGATATCTAAAGCGAAGTATTTATAAAAAACGAAATGATAGTAAACATTTTTTAATTATCACATACTTCGACAAATCATATCTCCGAAAGTATTGATTTCTCAGAGTTGAGAATTATATCGATGGATTCTTGTGATAGGACTGCATCATGAAAGAAATTGAATTAAAAAATCATTAAATTACGATCAATTATGGAAATTTTGAAAAATCATATCTCCGATGGTATCAGTTTTTTAGAGTTGAGAATGATATCAATGGATTCTTATGATGAAACTGCATCCAGAGAAAATAGATTCTGAAATTTGTAATTTAAAAAAAAAAATTTTTCGTTACTCCGAAACCGATTATGCCCAATAACGAAGCTATCCGAGATATTTATCTCCCGAACATACTCTGAAAATTGCAACTGTCTGATTTATTCCGATCGAGAGTTATCGTGTTAACGGACGGCCGGACAGAAGCGATTTTTACCACGTGTTCCTGATCAGTGAGTCGGACCAAAACGTTAGAGACCATTTTCAGCGAAAAATTCGAAAATTACAGACATTTGGGCTAATTGATAAGCACTCGTTCCGAGGAACTAGAACGCCAAAAATCCAACTGCTTTTGTTGAACACAAAATAATAATTTCTATTTTGATGGTGTAAAAATGTTAACAACACAACCGAATTATAAAATGCGAATATTATAATATTTAGGTATTAAAAAAAAATACTTAATTGGAAAAGCAAGGTCGTGAAGTCAGGAGCTTTTGCGCACATATTCCATTGTCTATTCACGCCTCATACGAAGTCGATCGAGCTTAAAATCGGTTAAATGGTGTATTTAAGTTATGTGCGGAAATTCAGCTGATTTTGGCGTATAGTTTCTGAAATATAAAATTTTTGACCATAGCTGAAAAAAATTCAACCTTACCGACAAAATCACTCTTAACAATATTTTATTGTTCTCTATTGGGTCTATTGGACACTCTTAATCGAATTTATCATCGATAGAATAATGACAGGCTTGAGTAATTATACAATATAAGTATAAGATTCTGACATATTATGAATTTTATCGGAATTGAGATTCGATAAATATCTTATAGTATACGGACAAACTAATATAATAATAATTAGTAATTTTATTGAAAGCGCGACTTAAATTCAGTAACATGCTATTCAACAGAGTTATTATTTCGATTGAATTGAAAAGAGAAACGAAAAAATGGTTCAAGCACTGACGTGACAGAAGCTTTTGCGCGTATGTTCTATTTTCCATTCTTCTGTATTGGACACCCTTAATCGAATTTACCATGGTAAATTATGTTGTCCATTCTCCTGTATTGGACACTCTTAATTCGAATTTACCATGGTAAATTCGAATTAAGTGTCCTTCTAGCCATACGATTCGCACAAAATTTCACAAACGTGCTTAGGTTCATATTCTACAACTACCCACCAAGTTTCAATTCGATCGGATTTATATTGGTTGAAAACAAAATTATCACTCGGAAACCACTGGGCCGATTATGCCCATTAACGAACTTGTCCGTCGTATTGGGATGCGCCACCTACCCTGAAAATTTCAAGTCGCTAGCTCTTTTCGTTCTCAACTTACCGTGGCAACGGCCGGCCGGACGGACAGAATCAAATTTGACCTCGAATTCTTCATCGGGGAGTCGAACTTAATCGTTTGAACCATTTTCGTCAAAAAATTCGAAAGTTACAGACATTTGGGCAAAACTATAACGCGATGTTCCCCATAATTTCGCCTAAGGGAACCGATCCCGTAATGTCACTACTTACCTTCGATATATTTTCACAATCTTAGGATACGATATTCACGAAATTCCGCGATAATTAGCACGTCGACATTCTACAACTAATTACCTGTTTGCATTGGATCGCAATCGTATTTTTTGAGTTATTGGGAAAATAACAACAACATTTCAGATAGGTATAGCTGTAAAACCGTTTGGCCGATTATGACTATTAACAAACTCAAATGTCGCATTCGGATGCGCAACCTACCCTGAAAATTGCAAGTCGCTTTCTTTTTCCGTTCTCAAGATATCCTGAGGTAAATAATATTTTTTAATAATATTTAAAAAAATTTCTACTGATACGATCCTCATAAAATTTTGAATACCTACGTCTTTATGTCGGTATTCTACAACTATATACTTATAAAAATTCAATTCGATCGGATTTGTATTGGTTGAAAACAAAATTAGTACTCGGAAACCGTTGTGCCGATTATTCCCATTAACGAACTAATCCGTCGTATTTGGACATGCCACCTACCCTGAAAATTTCAAGACGTTATCCCTTTCCATTCGAAAGTTATCGTGGCAACGGCTGGATTCTTCATCAGTGAGTCGAACCTAATCGTTTGAGACCATTTTCGGCAAAAATTCTATTATTACAGACATTTGGGCAAAATGATAGCATATTCCCAATTCTGATAAAAAGAACTGACCTATAGATGGACTGAGTACATCATACTTCTATTTATTGGGAAGAATAAAAACCTGAGTTGTTTGAACATTTTTGAAGGTGCATGTATCGAATTATTCTTCAATTAAATATCTTCGGAATACCTTGTTTTGAAATATGTACTTTCTCGACTTTTATTTATGATCCTATGAATTATTTAACAATATCTATATGTAAGTTTGTATGTATGTTTTTAGACTAATATCTAATATAGATTGATATCATCGTTTTTTTTCCTTTAGCGAATTAAGTGTTGTAGTTTGCTATTATGTTGTTTCTATGTTTCTGATTCACTATTTTCCTAGAGCCCTGATGATGCAAAAATAAACTGTGTGAAACGTTGGCCATCACAATAAGTGCTTTCTTGATTTTAACGTTCCCTCATCCAATAAAATTCCAGTGCTGTTACAGTAATATTGAAAAAATTGCTCTACTTAAGTACCTATATGGAATTTCGAATAATTTATAATAATCATCCACCATTAAAATGGACCAATTGTAAGGTTTTTTATATGGTTATGTTGATTATGGAGTTTTATATTAACCCTATCTATATTATACTGTTTTCGTTTCGAATAAGGCCTAACCTTAAATTTTTGTATTGTTGTGAGTTAGAATTGAACATCAAGTTTTATCTGTTAGAAATATATTTTATTATCAGAAAACATATTGCTTTATTCGTACGAATGATGAGAAATACTTACTGCATTTTGTTCTTATTATCACCAGGTCATGTTTAAGCTTTTATATTTTTTAAGTACTTAATGCCTGAATTCCTTCCTCAAATGATAATTGATCAGGTTCATAATTCAAGGATACTATATTTATATTAAAACACAGGATAACTTATTAATTTCAATTATATTTACATATTTTATCCAGTCACTAATAATTTTTAAACACACTGTACAGTTCAAATGAAAGACTCCACAATAATAAATATATACAAAGCTCGTATGTGTTAATCAATCGAAACAAACAACACTATCGTAAAATGCATAAAAGCTATATATCCGAAAGATCACAGATTCAAAAGGTTATTTTGACATTCACATTGTTATTAACAATCAACGGTACAATGAAAAGATCAAAATACTTCATTAACATAATACTATACAAAATATAAACGTCGGTAAAAGTATCGCGATAATTGTGGCGATTTTTCGAATGGCAAGTAGAAATATAAAAAAATGAGAAACATTATTTTTTTTTTAAACTGTATCATATAAACAATAAATAAAATTTGTTATAATGAGCATTTATATCTTCGGGACTCCAGAGTCATATTTTTGCAAGAAGAATACGTATAAATAATTAGATATATTTCTGGAAGGTATTTTGGTTTCCCGAAATAGAAAATATAAGACGAATTGACACCAGGTCATTGTCAAAATCTAAAAATATATCAATATTTCTGATAGAAATGACTTCATCTTTAGTTGAATAGAATTATTATAAGGATGTTGAAGAAGGATTGAAAATCAGATAAATGAAATAAATACCTACATTCCGAAAGTGACTTATTACACGGAAGGGTAAGAAATATATGAAAAATAAATTATTTATTAATTTGTATGAGGATATTGCATTTTTTCATCATTGCTTGGTAAAAATTTATAAAATTCACAGAATTTAAGTAACGCAGAATTTGATTAAAAAATGAGGAATAAATTTCTCAAATTGAGTTGATGTGGATAACATTTTGAAAGTTTTCGAGAGCATGATAAGAAAATTTTTGATTTATAGGTATATTATCAAGTATTAATTTTTACCACGCAACAAATGTATTTTCGTAATTTCCTCCAACGAAAAAATTCGCTCCTTACAATGAAGGTTGACAAGTAAAATTTTTGTAATAATAAGGAAAACTCTCCGTACATTATGTGCAATAAAAAGGTCACATTCTACTAAATTCATGTCTTGTGGTTATAGCAAAGAATGAACGGTTGAAAATGCTCGACCTGATTAAACTCAGGGTCCAGTGGTAAAAAAGTTTGTACTCGGAGTGAAATGGGCATATCGCTAGAGCCATCAACACTTACCGTCGATTCTAGTAGAATGGGATCATTTAGTTCTGCAACGAAAAACCCACGAAACATATTACGAATATTTACATTATTGTTACATATTTACACATTTAAAAATCTATATGTACACGTTTCACATATGCGGCATCTCGAGATCTGCCGCAAACAGAGGGTCTCACATGTGCTGCATATGTCCAGGACCTAGTGCTGCCTGCGACGCGCTATACTGTTCCATTGGGGGAACCCCCTCGTGGGGAAGGTACATAGAGATCATCTGCCGTAAGTCGCCTTGCTGTTGCTGACCAACGTACTCTCGTTTGATACCCACGGGTGTCGGCGTGTGCAACCCTGAAGACGGCGATACTGGTTCCGATTTTATACTGGAACCTGAGGGACTATGCGAAGAACTCGCTTGTTGCATGGCGTAAGGGGATCCCGCACTGTTAGGTACCGTCGGAGCACCGTAATGTCCATACCCTCCATTCATGTACGGGCTATGTTGCATCTGTCCCATGTCGTATCTACCATAACCCGCGGCACTATATTGTTGCTGATACGCAGAGGCTTCATGGTGCATGAGATATCCGTTGGGCATGTACCCGTTGGGCATGGGGTACACGTCTCTTGCCGAAACTTGTTGCACTGCCGAAGACGGCATCGATCGCGACACATCTGAATTCTGCAACACACTAGTGGCCCCCAACGGGTACTTGTCTTTCTTCAAAGAGTTCTTTGTTTTCCTCCTAGGCCTATACTTGTAATCCGGATGTTCTTTCATATGCAAAGCCCGCAACCTCTTAGCTTCGTCTATGAACGGTCTTTTCTCACTCTCACTCAACAGCTTCCATTCTGCCCCTAACCTTTTCGAGATTTCACTGTTGTGCATTTTCGGGTTCTCCTGAGCCATCTTCCTCCTCTGCCCTCTGGACCAAACCATGAAAGCGTTCATAGGTCTCTTCACCCTCTCGATATTTTGAGCTTTGGTGGTGTTGTTGTTGTTGTTAGTCACCTCCTGTTGGACTTGTTGATGATGTGCTGTTTGGTGAGGGGCCTGGTGATGGGGTTGGTGTTGATGTTGCAGTTGGGGAGCTTGCTGATGGTGGTGGAGTTGGTGAGGATGCTGCCCCAGGTTGTGCATCGGTCCCTGACCGAGCGCGCTAAGGGAACCATACGATTGTAACGTGTGGTGAGGTGGCATGGTTGCATGGAGATTACCTCCCTTGAGGTCCGATTCCATAGTCAACATATCTTCCGCCGGCGAGAACAGTTTGATGGTTTTCACTTAACACTAGCATAAAACACCCACCCAGAACAAACACGAACTGCCTCGGATGGCGTTCTACAGTATTATGATTCGTATACAAGAACTTCCCCAACATCTATTCTTGTTTTATCCCTACCACTGAGCCGGTTGCGAGTGACGCCCGCTGCAGCGGAGGATGGCCAATCGAAATCGTGGAGTAGAAGTGGTAAACGCCACGGCCTTCCCCACCGCTCGAGCGATGGTGCTGCTACGACCGCGCTCGACGGCCAGATTTCGCACTAATTACCGGACGATTACTAATTATACCCTGCGGTTATTTCTCTCGGCTCGTGCAAAACGTAGGGCGATAATTAATTAATGTAACCCGTCGTTTTACCTTTGAAAATTCCGTTATTAATTAACGGTATACGAGTAAGACGAGGTATTGCTGATCAAATCGACACATGAATTATGTCTCGATGATTTGTCCTTGAAGGCATCACTAAGAACGAATTCCCCTTAATTTAGTGATGTCGATACCAACTTTAGAAGCCAAAAACTACCGACATTTATTATCTATATACTTTTAAGAGATTTGAGGCGGTTTTCACTAAACTTGTTGGATTTCGGTTCATTTTCGACTCAACGTTCATGCAGTATTTCGTGAGGGTGTTTGAGGCATAAATAGACAATAGAACATCCGCGCAAAAACCCCCGGCTTGACGTCAAAGCTGTTTTAATTTTTTTTAAAGCTACTATTAAAAATAATTATTCATTCTGCATTTGTGGAGCTGTCTATGTACCACACCGGGATATTATATAGATATACAGGGTGAGTCCTCAAGTTGTACATTTATTCTAACTATAGTTTCATCTCATCAAATAAAAGACTTCTTTCATTTACCATTTTTAAAAATTCTGCTCAGGTAAAGAGATATACAGGCTGTTGAAATTAAAAAAAGTCAGTTTTTCTTTTGTAGCGTTGACAAGGTTATTCAGAATGAAATTAATTTTATTGGGAAGTTTTCTATAACTATGATATATATATTAGCTGAAAATTGGCTAATAGACTAATTTGGACTCCCTGATCACGAATCCGGTGTCAGATTTTTGGGTGCCGTCCGGCCGTCCGGCCGGCCGGCCGGCCGGCCGTACTTCCGGCCGTAGGCACGATAACAGGAGCACCGAAGGTCCTATCGACTTCAAACTTTCAGGGTAGGTTTCTGATCAAAATGCGACGGTTAAGTTCGTTAACGGGCAAAATCGGCCGGACGGTTTAGGAGTTATAGACATTTAAAATTTTGAGGTTATTTCCCTGATATTTCAGGAACTAAAGAAGATGTTGAATCGAAACTTGGTAGTCAGTTCGAGGATATAAACGCGCAACTTTTGGCAAAATTCTGTTATGATCGAAATGTTGATAATTTTTAAAAAAATATTTCTTTTAATTTTTTCGAAAAAAAATTTTTTTTTTCGTGAACTATTCATCAGATTGCAACAAAAACTTGTACTAACGTCAATTGTAGTATTTTGCAACATTGTGCAAAATTTTGGCTCCATACGATTTCAATTTCTGGAGATATAAGACAAAATGTGTCAAATTTCCTGGGTCTCTCTCAGTATTTTCATCGATTATTCTATGAACTCTTTGAATTCCACTGAAAACAAATTCAAAGACATAAACATAAAGAATCAAGTCATAGTTTAGACGTCGAAAGAAGGACGATGTTGATCGACTTGAAAAGGTACCTATTTCAAGAAATGCAATAATGAAATGCTTAAATAAAGCATTCTACACGAGTGTGCAAAATTTCAGTTCGATACGATCTGAATTCCAGAAGATATTGCTTAAAATTCACATTCCAGCGTGTTTTGACGTTCTATGGTCACAGAAAATCGTCACAAAAATCTATTTACCTCATTTGACGGCTGTTTGTCAAATCAATTAATTCCAATAATTGATGTCAGATTTCCTACATACCAAGTTCAAACACATTTTATTATATGGAAAACACTTATTATGATCACGTTCTACAGGAATTGATACTAAATAGAAGCTAGATGAAGATTATTGTAATGGAAAATTTGTGTTCCAGAATAATATTAAGGTATTCAACATGATACTGCTTTTTTTCTTTACTGGTCAGTACGGGCCACAAGGAAGATGAACATGCGCCCAATAGCTCCTGTCCACAGGGCTTGAACCAATTTTTTCCTACTTCCACTTGTGAATTCATCATCAAATCTATTTGAAATTTGGGTACAGAAAGCAGGTAAAGCTTACCTGCCTAAGTCATTCAAAGAATCTTCAATCATTTAAGAAAATTGTAAAGCGCATCGTTTTCAAGACATTCTTCATTAAATGATATGGAATCTGATAAAAATTACAGTAAATTAACTGCTTTTATGAATCCAGCTCTGAACTAGAATCACAGATAATCGTGGTAGAATCCGCAAGTAAAGGCATCATAGGCAATTGTGTCCAATACAGGAGAATGGACAACATAATTTACATAATTTAAATTCGATTAAGGGTGTCCAATACAGAAGAATGGACAATAGAACATACGCGCAAAAGCTTCTGACTTTACGTCAGTGCTTGAACCAATTTTTTTTTTCGTAATTTTTTTGAAATTTTCTAGGGGTACGGTTCTTACAAAATTTTAAACACGTCTTTATGATGATTTTCTACTACTAGTTACCAAGCTTAAATTCGATCAAATATTTATTTTTTGAGTTATCAAGGAAATAATATTCCAGGTGTGTATAACTGAGAAACCGTTTGACCGATTATGCCCAAAAACCACCCTGAAAATTGCAAGTCCCTATCTCCTTTCGTTCGAAAGTTATCGAGGCAACGGTCACTCATCTACTGAACTCACACAAGAATGCTCGAATCTCCAACAATATTCAACCGATCGTGTTAAAACTTGAAACTTGGCTGTAGAGTTAGGTTATGAAGGCTCTTGCAAAATTTCAGCAATTTCAAACGAATAGTTACTGATATATAGATTTTTTTTTTCAATTTTCAATGATTTTTTAAAAATTTTTTACAGATACTATACTCACGAAATTTTGCAGGAATTTTCTCGTTGGCATTCTACAACTAATTACCATGTTTGAATTCAATCTGTTTAGTATATTTCGAGTTAATGTGGAACAAAAAACAACCTAATTTCAGATGGCTATAACTCTGAAACTGTTTGGCCGATTATGCTCATGAAAAAACTGAAATGTCGCGTTCTGGTGCACATCCTTACCTGAAAACTTCAAGCCGCTATCTCTTTCTGTTCTCAAGTTATCGTGACAACAAAAATATTTTTTAATAATTTTTTAAAAATTTTCTAGTCATACGATTCGAACAAAATTTCACGAACGTGCTTAGGTTCATATTCTACAATTACTCACCAAGTTTCAATTCGATAGGATTTATATTGGGTGAAAACAAAATCATTACTCGGAAACCTGTCCGTCCCATTGGGATGCGCCACCCACCCTGAAAATTTCAAGTCGCTAGCTCTTTTCGTTCTCAACTTATCGTGGCAACGGCCGGACAGCCGGACGGCCGGCCGGACAGAATCAAATTTGACCTCGAATTCTTCATTGGGGAGTCGAACCAAATTGTTTGAGACCATTTTCGTCAAAATATTCGAAAGTTGCAGACATTTGGGCAAAACTATAACGCGATGTTCCCCAGAACATACGCGCAAAAAAAGACGAAAAAAAATTTTTTAAGAACCGTACCCCTAAAAAATTTCAAAAAAATCACGAAAAAAAAATTGGTTTAAGCACTGACGTGAAGTCAGAAGCTTTTACGCGTATATTTTATTGTCCATTCTTCTGTATTGGACACCCTTAATCGAATTTACCATGGTAAATTTTGTTGTCCATTCTGCTGTATTGGACACTTAATTCGAATTTACTATGGTAAATTCGATTAAGAGTGTCCAATACAGGTGAACAGATAATAGAATTCACCATGGTAAATTCGATTAAGGGTGTCCAATACAGAAGAATGGACAATAAAATATACGCGCAAAAGCTTCTGACTTCACGCCAGTGCTTGAACCAATTTTTTAATATTTATTTTAAATCTTTCTAGTCATACGATCCTTACGAAATTTTGCCAAAGTCTGTGTGTCGCTATCAAGCTTTCATTTGATCAGATCAGTATATTTCGAGTTATTGGGGAAAATTAAATTTCACATGGCTATAAATCCGAAACCAATCTGCGTATTTCAACTCCAAACATAACCTATAAATTTCAACTATCTTACTTATTGCTTTCAAGCTTAATCGCGCCTATACGTCCAGACCTCATTATAATATTCCAATTAGAATACACTTTGCATTATTTACTTTCGGCACTTTTGTATACCGTGGTTAGTTTACACATACATGATCATAGAAAAACTTAACAAATTCAAATTGGATATGTTACTATCGATGCTTTATATCATCCCCCCTCAGTAAAGATAAGTCATCAACTATTGTCCATGTTATTTATGTATCAGTAGATGTTATCGGTGGTAATTGGGCCCGATGTTATTGCTGCCAACCCTTCTGCATTCAGTTATCTAGATGTTGTTTTCGAGCCGTGTTTGTTCACTGAGATTTTCGGGCTACTTTCTCTCAAATAATCAGGGGCTAATTTGGAGCGTAAACACTCTAATCGGATATCAGTCGCTTTTTACGATATTTACCCCCACAGTTCGTGATGTGAAATCAACAGAACTTTATACTGGGTGTTTCCGAAAGGGATCAGTATGCACTGAGAGAACATTTTATTCATATACTAGCTGACCCACGCAACTTCGCCTGCGCCAAATCGGTTATTGCGGTTGCAATTTCATTTTCAAATGCGAAAAATCTTAAAAAAAAACCTAGAACCCGATAGCAGCGCCTCCTGCCGGGACAGAGTTGAATTTCCAAGTTATCGAGGGACCCACTCAAACACATAATTCTAAAAAATACCTAGAACCCGATTTCGGCGCCACCTACCGGGTTCAATTGCAATACGAACTACCCACTCAAACGTATCTGGTTAAGAAAAGTGAGAAAAGGTGAGAAAGACAGGAGACCGGCTTCGTTCTCATCCCTACTCCGTGCTGTTTACTGGGACGTGAAACCGGTAGTCTGGCAAATGAGTGTTGATCCAGAAAGACGCGGAAATTTTAAAAAATCTAGCACTAAGAGAAGCAGGAATAAACTACTGCCTTGATACTTTAATAAAAATAAATATTTTTTTTGTACAAAAATTTTAGCTTTGCCATAAGCTCAGGGAAATTTTAATCGAAATAGAGTGAAAAACATTCACAAAAAATACGGCGACTTGATTTTAATTAGCTCTTTCTCTGGGATAACTTACCAAGTGATAATTGATCAGTTATCGAGCGGGATGAAAAATGATTAATTACTAAAATGACTATTAAAAAATAGGGGTTGGTGATAGAAGGGTGAAAATTTAGGGTTGTATGTATTTCGTAATGTTACCTTATAAAAAAATAATAACAAAAAATTTCGTCCAAAAATTAAAATTTTTTTTTTAAGGGTGAACAACCCTTATCACTTAGGGGTATGAAAAATAGATGTTGGCCGATTCTCAGACCTACTCAAAATGCTCAAAAAATTTCATGAGAATCGGTCAAGCCGTTTCGGAGGAGTACGGGAACGAACATTGTGACACGAGAATTTTATGTATAAGATAATAAAGTTCATTCATATTAAATGGGTTCCTTATACACATATGGCGTAATTAATATTTATTTGTCCTAAATAATGGGTTTATTTGAGTTTTAACAATAAATGTTTTTTGTGAAAAATCATTATATAGGTAATAATTATTATTATACGATTTATTCATAGATAATGAAGTACATTATTAAGTATAAAATTTGTGTGGAAGTCCTGTGGACAGGAGCTTTGGCGCTTTTGTTCAAACTTTGACAAATCATATCTTAGAAAGTATTGGTATAATACTTTCTAATTCTACTAAAATACCTTCTAATTCTACTATAATTTTTTCGGACCAATTAATCGGCAAAAAAAATCTGATTGCATTCAAAATTGTTTCTCAATCTAAAATCAAACCATGATTTTAGTTTTTTGTTTTATTTGAGTTGTTTTATTCAAAGAGTTCATGGGTTAATTGATATTGAATATTGAATTATTTATGCAATCAGTAATTATAATTCTTCCACCAAAAAATATTCGTCTCAAAAAATAAAACATACAATTTTGTTATTATCCCTCCAACGTTCGCATAACGTTAAGCAAAGGCTCAAATCTTTGAAGCTTAGAGATTTCACATAGAAACGACGTATCACGTTAAAGAATAGTATTTGTATGCTAAGTTTGCAGTAAATCTTTAGTTAAAAAATATATATTCTTTTAGATATTTATATCTCGTTTTGTTTTTTCAGAAAAAATAAGAATTTGTTTTATTTTTAATTTTTATACATTTTATTTGTTTATTTCAGAATACATGGTTATTCCACTATGGGAATGGAAGCTAAATCTTCAATACGTAAGCGACATTCGCTTCTGCTTTCATGTCGGTCGCGTGAATCGTGGAGACAGGCAACACTGGAATTACAATTGTAGTAATCGTCGTGTATGATTCCCATGGTAACCAAATGTAGGAGATGTAAGGAGATTTGATTCACGTCTATTCGGTATGTACGTGTCTGGACGCTCTTATTTGTGTTGTGATATGTATAATTTTATATTCAGCACAAAGCAAACCTTTGCAGATTGCTTAACACCTAACTGGCTTTTAGATTTTACAACCTGATATCCACAGTTCTGATAAGAAAATCGGTCGTCAAATCCCTGGAGACATGATATCCCATTTGATCTTCCAAGCGCTACGAATGATCCTTTTAGTTACGCTAACAAACAATGAGCATAAATTTCACGTTTCTTGAACATGTCTATGTTATTATACTGCCACTTGTCACCTACGGGCACGTACACGAACGACTGTGCAAGCAGTGCACAAGCTCTTGTTAGGAAGCGAAAAGTCACGCATAATGAAACTCGTTGATTCTAGCAATTTTCACAATTTTAACACTTGTTGGAGTAGTCATGACGATAGCTAGTGAGTTTGTACGGTTTAACTGATTGTGACGGAGATGATGATTATATACAGGGTGTCCCACTAGTGCCGCAGCTATAAGCGTAACGGTCAAAGCTTGGCAAAACTTTTTGATGCAAACTTGAATTACTCAGAGAATAGCACAACATAAAAATATTTTTGAATGTATCGGGTGTCTCACAAAAGAGGATTAAAGGGTGACTTTGATTTTTCAAATGGGACACCCTATATTCAGTAGTGTTTTTGAATTCACTGGTATTTCCTACATGCTCTTGTATACATTCCACATATTTTTGTTTAACAGTTTTCGAAATATTTGTCATATTGACATAAAAATTATACTTGTAGGGGCTATGTTATCCAATTATATTTGACGAACCATTGCACATACCAATAACAGCTTTATAAGGATTGAAAGACAAGACTTCAAAATATCATAGCCAGCTATAAGAAGCATCTCCAGCATATGGAGTGTCCACAAAAAGACTACCAACATGACGAATTTCAAATTGATTTATCTTCATTTTTCCAAATACAATAACTCCAGTGGGGGGAGGGGGGGGGGGGGCAACCTAATTGTTTACGTTGCGCATCGTAAAATCACCATATTGTTGGTTTAAGCATTAGCGTACCCTTTCTCTGCTACTTGGACACTTCTGTGTACGCTTCAGTTTGTCAGTAACAGCTTTAGTTTTAGTTATACTGTTTGGAGTGCTTTAAGTGAGTAATAGTTCTTTTATAAAAAACAATTTACGATGATGAAAAGCCAGGGAGGAATTTATTGTTCAGCGAAGATGTGCAAGAATAAATCCTGCAGCAGTAATGTTCAATTTTTTGATTCCAAAAGGCTATGAGCAGATAAATAATGATGTTTTTTTTTATCATTATAGGTAGTATATTTTGCAGGTATACGATAGAATGAGTGTTCAGAATATTTTTAAAATCCGTGCACGTCGCTCAAGAACAGCCGAGAATATTGCTGCTGTAGCCGAAAGTGTTGAAGAAAACCCAGGTTTGTCCATTCCTCGTCGTTCTTTGGAATTAGGCATTCCACAAACGTCATTATACCGTATTTTGCATAAATATTTGGGTCTTAAGGCTTATAAAGTTCAGTTAACACAAGAACTCAAGCCGGCCGATCATCAACAACGTCGTGTCTTTGCTGATTGGGCCGTTGAAATGCATGAAAATGATCCGGAATTCCATCGAAAAATCATCTTGAGTAATGAGGCCCATTTCCACCTCAGTGGCTTCGTCAACAAGCTAAATTGTCGCATCTGGGGCTCGGAAAACCCAAGAGTTATTGTTGAAAAGCCTCTCTATCCTCAACGCGTGACTGTTTGGTGCGGTTTATGATCCGGCGGAGTCATTACACCTTACTTTTTCGAAAATGAGGCTGGAGCAACAGTTACGGTGAATGGATTGCGCTATCGAGAGAAGATTAATGATTTTTTATGGCCAGAATTGGATGGTATTGATCTGGACAACGTTTACTTTCAACAAGACGGCGCTACGTGCCACACAAGCAACGAAACCATTGATCTTTTGCGGGAAAAGTTTCCGCACCGTGTTATCTCTCGAAGAGGTGATCAAAGTTGGCCACCGAGATCTTGTGATTTAACACCTTGCGACTTCTTCCTTTGGGGCCACATGAAAGAGAAGGTCTACGCCAATAGCCCAGCGTCGATTCAAGACCTCAAAGATGGAATTCGTGAGGCTATCGAGGACATAGGGCAGCCACTTTGCGATTTGGTTATGGAAAATTTAATTAAAAGGATATGGTCCTGTAAGCGTGGTCGTGGTGGTCATTTGCCTGATGTTTTTTTCCACTATTAACGGCATAGCTTCTTCTTTATAATGAACTAGACATCCGATCATTTATATTGAAAAATTGCATTTTTCTTTGAATATCAAAATAACACCCCTTATTGGAAAACCCTTTAGTTGTTGCGAAATATTGTATGGTGTATATTATTCCATTGAATTAGTATATTAGGAACTATCGGTAAAATCATCCAATAATCTGAATACCGCAATCCTTCTACCAATATTTGAATTAATAACTGTGGTGCTCAATCGGTATCGACCAATTACAATATTTCATTGTAACGAGCCGCGACCAGGAGGCCAGACCGCACCCTCCGACGTCGGTCTCGTTCAGATTTTGCGACAGCCTATAGCAGAGGGCCATTATAAATTCGCGTTCAAATTTGCGAAGGCTAATGACGGGGTCGGTGCTCAAACATAGAACCCATGTTCTGTTTAAAACTGTGTCAACACGGCAAATTGTGCATATAGAGTCATTGTGAGGCGTGCATCAAAGATGCATGAGCGTGCTCGATGCTTAGCATGCGTCGTTGCCACGTTCACCTAGTCGGTTTCGGGAAATTCGAATTTTGTCTGGATCGGGATTTAGGTTGTAATGGTCAGTAAAAAATTGTTTCAAGCACTTACGTGAAGTCAGGAGCTTTTGCGCGCATGTTCTATTGTCCATTCACCGCTATTGGTCGAATTTACATTCGGTATAGACAGTTTTCTCAGCTTTTATAAGATATGAATACATTTCGTACCATTTTGAGTACTTGAGTAATTAGAGAATCGTCTAAGATCAAATCATTTTTAATTGTGACATATGTATTCTATCGGAATTGAAATTCATTGAATATCTAATATTACACAAAAAAAATACGGCTTAAATCCTCAAGCCGTATTTATTCAACTGAATATTAGATTTAAATTCCTTTTAAAATATCAGAACTCACCCACGTATTTTGCCCAATAACGAACCTAACCGAGATATCTATCTCCCAAACCTACTCTGAAAATTTTAACTGTCTAGTTCATTCCGCTCGAGAGTTATCGTGTTAACGGAGAGCCGGCTGGACAGAATTGATTTTGACCATGGATTCTTGATCAGTGAGTCGAACCAAATCGTTTAAGACCATTTTCATCCAAAAATTCGAAAATTACAGACATTTGGGCGAATTGATAAGCACTCTGTTCCGAGGAACAAGAGCGCCAAAACATTCTAATTCACAGAAATCAATTTCTATTACTTTATTTTTTTGAAGTGTACGCAAAACAGTTCCAAAACAATTCCTTCGTTGCATTTAATGTATTGTAATTCTTCTGATGGACCATCCTTAATTTAATTTTGAAATAAATATGTTATTTTATGTCTTGTTCTGTTAGGCAAATCTTTTTACAGACTTGGTTAGTTGATGCCTGACTAGATATAGTGAAAAATAGGTATATTGTCAGCAACTGTATATCTATTTGAAGGAACGAAATTGATAAAACATAAGTTTTGACATTTTCATTTTAATTACGACATTTGTATTATTTCACATATTCAATGTATCATCATCAATCATCATGGTGAATTGTTCTCGTTTCGATATTTGTCTTATAGTTACTGTATGCATCATTGTCATGACCAATATAGCATTAGCTTGTTGCATCGGTATTGTTCTGCCTAAGCATATGCTAGAGGGTGGTTGGATTTACATTGGAGGTATCGCTAAACACTCTTCTCCGGAGATTTTCAAGCAGCTCTGCCAGTGCAGTTGAGGTTATTCACACCCAAACGACTTACTACGAAAACCCGTCAAGAATATAACACAGGATGTTCGGAAGTATTGTAGTCATTTAAGTTTAATTTAAATATGACAAAATACATTATTTTCATTAATGCATGGCGACCAGCCTGATGAAATAGCTTTCCATATAACTATATATATTTATATTCTTTCGATTGAGAGTTTTAGATGTGTTAGCATTAGTTAGTGTAACGGGGTACCATACAATTCGATGTAGGATATAAGAACTTAGGGAAAAACCTGAGCAAACAACCCTGTCTGCCCGAGAGTGTTGTGATGTGTAGAAATTGAATTTGTTTAGAAAAGTAGGGGCCTAGCTGAGCTTTAAAATATTGATAGGCATTTCCTTCTTCAATATGGATTCCTTCGTCAAAAAACGGAGAGGTTTCTCCAAGATACCCAAAACTTAACCTAACAACTCCTTTAGTGCGAGAGTTATTGTGTTACGGATGGCCGGACCGGCCGGACAGAATCGATTTTGACCACGGATTCTTGATCAGTGAGTCGAACCGAATCGTCTAAGACCATTTTCAGTCAAAAATTTAAAAATTACAGACACTTGGGCAAATTGATAAGCACTCTGTTCCGAGGAACAAGAGCGCCAAAAATACAGATCCGATTGAATTGAAACTTGGTGATTAGTTGTAGAATTCTGACGTACAAAATATCGTACCCGTAGTATCACTAGGAAAAATAAATAAAAATATTTCTCAAACAAATAAAATTTGATTTTTTCTTAAAAAATTGTATGTTTTAGAAACTTTTTGTCAGATTCCGCTGATAGTCCGCACAAACCTTCAAGAAGAATCTTGTTTTCCCAATATTTTCAAAAGTACAGATCCCATCCCATGAAATCTAGTAGTCCGTTGAAAAATGAAGGTTCATGTAGTATTCTGTGAGGTTGTGTGAGGCGTTAAAATAACAGGTAAAAGCTCCTGACTTTACGTCAGCGCTGGATTATATTATGTATTAAATTTGATGGTATATTAAAGGGTTTTCCAATAAGAGGTGTTATTTTGATATTCAAAGAAAAATGCCATTTTTCAAAATAAATGATCGAATGTTTATTTCATTATAAAGAAGAAGCTATGCCGTTAAAAGTGGAAAATAACATCAGACAAATGACCACCACGACCACGCTTACAGGACCATATCCTTTTAATGAAAATTTCCATAACCAAATCGCAAAGTGGCTGCCCTATGTCCTCGATAGCCTCACGAATTCCATCTTTGAGGTCTTGAATCGACGCTGGGCTATTGGCGTAGACCTTCTCTTTCACGTGGCCCCAAAGGAAGAAGTCGCAAGGTGTTAAATCACAAGATCTCGGTGGCCAATTGTGATCACCTCTTCGAGAGATAACACGGTCCGGAAACTTTTTCCGCAAAAGATCAATGGTTTCGTTGCTTGTGTGGCACGTAGCGCCGTCCTGTTGAAAGTAAACGTTGTCCAGATCAATACCATCCAATTCCGGCCATAAAAATCATTAATCATCTCTCGATAGCGCAATCCATTCACCGTAACTGTTGCTCCGGCGTCATTTTCGAAAAAGTAAGATCCAATGACTCCGCTGGACCATAAACCGCACCAAACAGTCACACGTTGAGGATAGAGAGGCTTTTCAACAATAACTCTTGGGTTTTCCGAGCCCCAGATGCGACAATTTTGCTTGTTGACGAAGCCACCGAGTTGGAAATAGGCCTCATCACTCAAGATGATTTTTCGATGGAATTCCGGATCATTTTCATGCATTTCAAGACCCAATCAGCAAAGACACGACGTTGTTGATGATCGGCCGGCTTGAGTTCTTGTGTTAACTGAACTTTATAAGCCTTAAGACCCAAATCTTTACGCAAAATACGGTGTAATGACGTTTGTGGAATGCCTAATTCCAAAGAACGACGAGGAATGGACAAACCTGGGTTTTCTTCAACACTTTCGGCTACAGCAGCAATATTCTCAGCTGTTCTTGAGCGACGTGCACGGGTTTTATTCTTCACATAACTAACTTGTCCCAACAGCTCGAATTTTTCCACCAATTTCTGTATTGCGGTCCGACAAGGTGCTTCACGACGACCCAAAAATGTTCGAGTTTTACGAACCGTCTCTGCCATTTTTATTAATGGCGTAGTTTCTACTTGTCAAATGTCAAAAAATGACAGCTTCAAAAGTGACATCTACCGAAATAGCGGGCTATTCAAAATAACACCTCTTATTGGAAAACCCTTTATTTGCAAAGCCGCTTTGGAAAATAGTACCTAATAAAGGGACTAATTTTTAGGATGTTGTAAACGTGACCGTTTTTTCTGATAAGTTAGACCTGCACTTCCTCTGTAACACTTTCATGCTGATTGTACCTTGTTCCCGCAAGACAAGCTCCTACGACCCAGCAAGTTTTAAGAGGAGGAAATCAAATGTGGAGTGGTCTATTTTAATACTTCATTATACTATACTTGCAGACAGGCCCATGCTTCAATCGCATTGTAAATGACCTTTAGAAAAAGGTCCTGTAGAAAAAAAAGGGAAAAGTGAGAGTGGATTTGGATAAGAGAATAAAAAAATCTTCGTGTCAAATACGCAGTATTTATTATTCTTTCGCGCACAATTCAATTCCATTCAATGATTTATTCTGCAACTATTGCCATTAAAAACAACAATCTTGCAATGGAAATAGAAATTGTTGAGTTTCCTTTTCGAGCACGGAAAACCAACCAAGGTCTTCTATAATCACGACGCATTTTTCCTCCATTGTGGACATTCTCATAAATCTGACTTCTCTCCCGACCCAACCAGCGATACGAGCGGTCCCTAGCGGCGACCGAGGCAGTCACCGTTGTTTGGTTTTAATACATTTTCAATGACTACGTGAAAGAGTGTTTAACTTACGTCTATCTTCAATCTACTATTCGGAATTGCTTTCGGAACTTCTGACCCTGACAGTCTGTCACACGACTCCTGTTTCGACGACTTACTCATACTCCCATTTGCATATCTCGATGAAGATGCTGATGAGGTCTGTGTTGTAGGTCAACGAAACAACGAGGGTGATGCAGGATGCTTACTTTTTTGAATTGGTCTTTGTGTCTTCTACTTTTGTTCGGTAACAATGGAGATAAGTGGATTTGATTGATTGCCACTGAATTGTTTATCTTTTAGGGATATACAGGGTATCCAATCTTGAAGAAAGGACTTGCACAAGGAAACTTTCGAAGATGCAACATGAGTTTCAACGTGAATATGGCTTTTCCTAATTACCCTATGGTCACCCTCCTTAGATACAGGCTGTGTATAACAAATTTGGCAACAATGTAAGAGAGTCCTACGTCGCGAAACGAAAGAGAATATCAAGAAGTTAAAGGTTGGAAATATTCCTCTGGTTTTAATATGTTTATGGTTTACTGCGACCGATACGATCTTTTGTTCTATGACCCTACTTATTCAATCCTAAGAACATTGTCAATGGTGTTAACATACCTTATGACGTCCTTAGAAGCCTTGGTTATCACGCCTTGAGGATTTAGAACTGGTTCACTCAAATATAAAATTCTTATGCTAGCCGTTTTGTATTGTATTTTCTAATTTGCTGAGGAATAAATAGGCTGAAAAGGGGGAAAGTGGGATACCCATAGCCGTACCAAATGGTTATTTTAATATCTATCGTTAAAAGAAAATATATTCTGCTCCATGCAAAAAGAGGCTAACATACCTGAAAAAACACAGCATTAATCACGCTGTTCATCAAATCATAATAACTCCCCCGAAATCGACGCGACCACATCCATATCAAAGTTGCCCCACACATCAGATGAGAAACTTTTTGTTCACATCGCAATTTTCTCCGCATTAACATCCATTGCTCTCCAATTCCGATCGAAAAATACCCGAATTCATCAATCAATGAATTTTGGTAAATAACCTATCAATCCTTCGACGGTGTTGAAATAACACGGTTAAATTATGTTAGACGCATTCTTATCCATCCGTTTGCACCAGGTGTGTCTCTTCGGGACGTAGAAAGCACCAGGTATCGCCTGCGAGGCCTCCGAAGGTACCCCGAGACAGCAGGGTACCGAACAATGATTGACAGTCACTGCTGAGCGGTCGTCTTTGATGATGTGTAGGTTCCAGTTTCAGCCGAAGGTAATGAAAGGATGGTTTCGAGTATTTAGTAACGCTGACTGGAGATTTTTAACCGAACGTAATTTATCTAACTGTATGTGGAAATTGAATTAAAATTTCCGATACTTCTTGTGGTATTGGTTTCATTGGAAATAAACTGATCCAAGATAGTTAGGTATACACGGATGTACCTTGAATTTATTTTTCCGTCGGCCTTGCAAGAATAAAAATGTTTCTCTATTTCAGTATCGTAATGAGTTCATTCCACCGCTAAAAACAGTGCTGGAATGAACTCATTCCCGCATTGTTTCTAGTCATATTTATCGCTTTGCGGTAGTCAGCACTGACATTCGATCCTATCAAATTTCAACACACGTCAATTATTGTCAATATAAGATAATCTGGATAAGGTGAAATAATTGTTGAGAAGAAAGGTTTTATTTTCATGAAAAAAAGGTACTAGAGATTTCCTTCTTGCTAATTTTGAATCTTTCATGATATTAGGAAACTGTTAAATCTGATCTCCATGTTCTGTCAATTTTCGTAACAATCACACCAACTGCCAAGATACAATACAAAAGTCAGTAGGATGTATAATCCTAATTTTTCATTAAATTTCAATAGTATTTCACAAAACTTGCCTGAAAAAGTCGTCTAATACTATAGTGACCGACCGAAAGTTCGGTTTCGGTTTCGGTTTCGGCCAAGAAATCTAGTTTCGGCCGTAGTTTCGGTTTCGGTCCAAAATGGCCGAAACTTTCGGCCGGGCCGAAACTTGAATGTTCGTGAATTATCCTGGTCATTTGGCCAGGAGTTATAAGTAGGTATAGATAATTGTCGTACGAGTTATTGTCATCTATCTTTGTTAAGACTGAGAATTCATGAGAATTCACTTTAATGATTATTAATTGAATTACTTAGGGTGATTCCAAATAAGACGTGAAACTTTGAGTATGACTCATTAGCTGTTGTTTAATCCATATTTATTAATAACCGAAAATCAACGGTTTTTGGAGTTCGGGTGATTTTTAAAATATTTCTGAACTTATAGTACATATTTCGTAAATTTTTTCTACGTTGACCAAACTTGGTGATAATTTTGGTTTATTTTCATCAGAAAAGAATATGATATGTACGAAAAAAGTAAAACTATGCCGTATAAGAGGTTGAAAAAGAATTAGTATGATTTGAAATGTGGTATATATGAATAAATGAAAAATCAATTTCTAATATCAATTTGTCTGCAACTTTCGAATTTCACAATATTGTATGCCAAAATTATTTTAAAAACTTGCCAAATTCCTTCTCCATTCTCTAAAAGATTTCGTTAGATTGCTAACTAGTTTCGTTTCAGCAGATTTTTATAAGCCACCTTTTGAATGTCCGGCATTTAAAATAGTGAATGTCTATCAAAAGACAGCGTGAGTAAATTTCAGGAGGAAAACAACAACTGAAGACATCAGAAAGACAGTACGTGCTAGCCTATGGAATGGTGGAACATAATTTATGAATACATTTTCTAATGTAATTTCGAGCTTAGTTGCAACAAAAAAATATTGAATTCGTTATTGTCCTCTATTTGCTTCTTATATCCCCTTTCAAATCATACTAATTATTTTTCAACAGAATCAGTAATCAAATATCTCGGAAACCGTTGATTTTTTGTCCTCAATAAAAATGGCTCAAACCACAGCAAATGATCCATACTAACACCTCCTCTAAGGTTCACGTCTGATTTGGAATCACCCTGTATACTTCGACTGATTATTTTGATGACATGGTAATACCAAAATAATAAATAAAGCTCTCAAAAAAAATGTCTTTTTATTTTATTTAACACTCTTAACTATTCTTATGCATATGCGAGTAAAATTATATAAAATACAGTAGATTTCAGTATGAAATATAAAGTTTCGGTTTCGGTTTCGGTTTCGGCCGAAACTGAGACCCTGGCCGAAAGTTCGGTTTCGGTTTCGGTTTCGGCTGAAATACCACTTTCGGTCGGACACTATCTAATACTCGTTGCAGAAGGCAATTCCAACACTCATGCGTACGAAAACTCGCTCCTTCGTCGCTCGTTTTCGAATTTCGCATTCGTGTTTAAATATCAGCCCATTCTGCAACTTGTTTTAGAATATACTATTTCCGTCGACCTCTAAATGAAAGCTCAGTTTAACATACACGAAATTGATCAATAATAACCCATTTTAATTTCTACCTGTTTTTCCTATATATGATATCTCACAACTCCCGCAATTCAATTGATAAACTCCAGATTTATCTTCTTTAATCCTTTTGGATTTATTGTTCTTTATGAGTTTTGCGAGGCTATTGTTTGTCCGGAATGAGATATTCACCTGTTGGTTTTGAAGAAACCCTTTAAGTTGTTTACTCGGTGTAACAAAATATGTTGAGCTATTGAATATTCTATTTTTATCAACATTTTTCATTAGCGGCGAATAACGGATACGATACAGAGTTAATCAGAAAAATATTGAAGAAAAAACAATTCAGAAAAACAATTAGTTTAGTATTTCTATTAGCCAATATTCCAGTTTTGTTTTTACTGATATTCTGAACCCAATTTGATTTAATTGCCAAAGTATATCTTTCCATCCACAGACAAATTATATATCCGAAAGTATTGGTTTCTCAGAGTTGAGAATTATATCAATGTATTCTTATGATAGAACTGCATAAAGGAAAGTCAATTCAAATGATAGTTTATTTATCAAGATTGAATGAGCAAACTGAGAATGAGAACTGCACCAATGAAGAAATCAAATTAAAATAGCTGAAATGAATTTGACTCTCTCTTATAGAACAGGATGACATGTACGAGTATGAACACAGATCATATAATAAAGCTTAGATAGAATAATTATAACATTCTGTGAAAACAAAGAATTACGATTCATTATTGAAATTTCGAAAAATCATATCTCCGAAAGTATTAGCTTGTCGGAGTTGAAAATGATATCAATGGATTTTTATGGTGAAACTGCATCTTAAATAAAAATTGAATTTGAATTTCGTTACTCCGAAACCATCTGGCCTATTTTGCCCAATAACGAACTTAACCGAGATATTCATCTCCCTAACGTACTCACGTACTCTGAAAATTTGAAAATTTCAACTGCCTAGCTCATTCCGTTCGAGAGATATTGTAGAAATTTTTTTTTTTAATTTTCAATTTTTTTTTTTTGACACTTTGCGGTAATCTGGTCAATACAAAACTTCACATGCGTATAAAGGTCATGATTCTACAAATTGATGCTTAATTTCAGATTGATCGAGTGATCGGTTTCGGAAATATTCATAAAAAATATTTTTACTAAAATCGGCCATAACTCCGAAACCACTCTATGGATTTCACCCATTAACGAACTTGTCCGAGATATTCACGCTCCAAACCCACCTTGCAAATTTCAATCCTCTAACTCCTTTCGTTCGAGAGTTATCGTGCCTACGGCCGGCCGAACCGGTCGGACAGGATCGATTTCGTCCTCGGATTCTTGATCAGTGAGTCGAACCATATCGTTTGAGACCATTTTCAGCCAAAAATTCGAAAATTACAGACATTTGGGCAAATTGACAAGCACTCTGTTCCGAGGAACTAGAGCGCCAAAAATTATTTGCATTTTGTATTTGAATATTTTATAACCTATTGTGCACATCTTTCTTTTCAATAAAATCTTTTAACTTTACCTAAAAAATGTTTCGCCTAACTTGTTAGGTCAGAATTCGAAAATTACCCAGACCTTCGAATCTGGTAACGGTTCGCAAAAATAACCAAGAAAACTCCAATAATCCCTAACTGAATATTTTAATTTACCTCACACATAAAGCGACCATGCATACATAACGCCTTAGTTACTTTTAACGTCCAGCGTCGTGTTTAGCTACGTCCGTCTAAATTGAGCTTGAGCGATGGATGGACGCCTGAATGGGTATTCGGTGGGTCGAGGGTGCAGGGGGGAGGGCGTCGCGATGGGCGGCATGATGGATGTTGGGATTACGGGAAGCAAGAGAGGAACCAGACTTGATCTAGCTGTCAACGTGAATGATGTACGATGGCAGTTTTACATTGCAAATACGAAATAATCGCCCGGATGTAAGAGGAAAGACCACCCTCGAGAAAAAAAATATGAGTGGTGATATTTTAATCTATTAATTTTGTTCCTGATGTTCAGTAAAATGAATCCAGATTTATAATTCGTAAAAAAGTTAACGGTCTGTAAGAGAAAATATATAAAAGCACTGAATCCGTTGTATTAAGAAATCTAAATTTCAAATTGGCCATCGAACATTCAAAGAACATCACTCCTAGATAAAAAGTTAGTTCAAGCCCAGTGGACAGGAGCTTTGGCGCTCTTGTTCAAATCATATCTCCGAAATGATAGGTCTCTGGGAATGATATAAATGGATTCTTACGATAGAACTACATGATGAAAGAAATCAAATTCAAACAGACTAATTCTCCCCAATAACGAACTTATCCGAGATATTAATTCCTCAAATCTACTCTGAAAGTTATATTATATCAATTAAAACTTAGACAATATTGCAGTTTTGTTTTTACTGGAGACATTCTGAACCCAATTTGATTATCTATCTCACCAAAGAATATATTTCCATCATCATATGGATTATCCACGGGCATTATATTATCACCTTAGAAGTATAATATCATATAATCCTCATAATTCTTCGATAGGTGAGGTTATTTCATTGGTCATTTTGGATTCAATCATACTTTGTTTTCTAGAACACGAGGTGTATTTTATATCAAGAATAACGAACCAGAAATAATTTCGACATTTATCTCTCATAGGAAAATAAGCCTATATATCCGGCGAATTAGGAGTAAGTGGGCGTCATTTTCGATGGAGTGAACCTTCGATGCAGTGAACTTTCGATGCAATGAGTCTTCGATGGAGTGAGGCACACCGGTACTCTGCACATGTCCCTGAGGGGTACCTATTACTATTATTATTATTATTGTTTGTGGAGGGAGCACGCATCGCCGTAAAGATGGGGCGAGTGAAAATAGTCGAACTTTCCTCAATAATTCCCTGAATTTTCAGCATTTTTAACTAGACCATCCTGTATAGAATTTCAGCGGTTCCCAATTTCGCGAGCGTCAATTATTTCGAAATCCGAGACGATGAGCGTGAGCGTCGACGTGTTCAGAGATTGTGAAGTTGACAGAGAATCGCCGGTTGACGGACTGTTGCGAGATTCCGGAACTGGAATACGTTTATCGGCCGACGGACGCAGGAAGCGGCGCCCAGAGCAGCCGGAACGAGACGACACACGTCATTTCCGGAAGTGTCAGATCTGGAACGGAGGACCTTCCGCTTCACGGCGGTCGGTTTAAATTTAGATTGTTGCTCTGCGGTCATTGAAATTCGATGACGAAGTTGAATCTGCTAGGGCTTGGAAATTATCATTTCCCGAATGCTTGTGATTTTCTATTCACCAAAAATATTAATGAAAAATTCTTAAAAAGCACAGACGTGAAGTCTGGAGTTCCATTGTGTATTCATGCCTCACACACCCTCACGAAATACTCCATGGACCTACAAAAGTCGTCTTTTTGCGAGCGTGTTCCGCAAGCAACAGCGTGCCATCATTTTGCCACGATGTCCGTATCTTTCGAATTTTTGCTAGAAAATGGTCTCCAACGATTGAGTGGGACTCATTGATGAATAATCCGGGGTCGAATTCAATTCTGTCCGTCCGGCCATCCGGCTGTTCCGTCCGGCCGTCCGGCTGTTCCGGCTGGCCGTAAGCTACATAACTCTCGAACGAAATGAGTTAGAGAGTTGAAATTTGATGGGTTGGTCTGGACCGTAAATATCTTGGTAAAGTTCGTTAATGAGCGAAATCACCGAGGGGTTTCCGAGTTATAGCCATCAAATTGTAGAATCATGATCTATTTATGCATGCGAAGTTTTGTAAATTGATCGGATGGCTATAAATTGGCTGCAAAAATTCAAAACATATTGTTTTCCCAATACCTCGAAAAATATTCATCTGATTGAATTGAAACGGAGTAGTTAGATGCCAAAAACCGAAGCAAACACTTTCGCACAATTTCGTGAGGATCACATGACTTAAAAAAATTATTTTGCGGAATATTTTGCTTCAAATTTCAAAACCAATTTTCAATTGCTGTATAACAATTCGTTATCGATTCGTTAGAGGTAGAGTATCTGAATGTCCGGTACGCTAACGAAAAATCGTTATCTGAACCAGCAACAAAACGTTATCAAAAACCTCTACTCCTTTGATACAGATCAAATAACGAAAAACTATCATCCAAACGTAAAGTTTTAATACAGAAATTCTTTATCGAACAGATACCTATTTTGGGAGCAAGAATTAATGAGAATTACGCTGGGAAAACATAATTTTAAATGTTTTTCTTATATTTCTGCATTTCATCGTTCGGATATCTCAATCATCCTCTCAGTGCGTGCATTTTAACGACTGATTGGTGAAATTGATACACATAATAAAACACAGCCCACTATAGAGATAGATAGTGGGTTGTGAATAAAATAATGCGATATAGCTGTCGATCGGAGACTGAATATTCACGATTAAATCTTATTTTGATTTGTTACCACAGTTATTGAAGGCATAAACATAAACAATAACATTCCCTCCAGTGATGACAGTTGACAGTACTAAGCTGTGATACATAAGAGTTCACACATGACCTGTAAGGGATTAGCTGATTACTGATGATACAATACCTATTGCTAGTGATCTATATATTTATATTATCATGAGCTTTATTCGTATAAACTTGCCTGACCATTTTCTATCCAATGGACGGAAAGACAACAAAATATGTCCTTGTTGTTGAATTAAAAATGAACTTACTGTAATGAATGCCAAAATTACACTACATATATAGGAAACCTATGAATAGTAGGGCAATCCCGATTTCAACAATGATCTGTTCCTAATCCTGTGTAGTGTGTATTAAATTAAAGAGTATTAAATATTGTAATGTCATTGAATTTCAACGCGACAACGCGTTGTATGCGATTGGCATGTGAGATTTACATTTCATTATTGAAAGGAAAGCAGAGAGTACAGTAGAGTAGAAGCAGAGTATATATCTGGTGGAAATATATTATTTTTCTCTGAAAACTGTCTATTGTCTATCGATTCATCGTGAATTTTCGATAAAGAATTTAATCACGGGATAGTATAGAACCTACAAAGTTTTTTGATATAGGAATATCTCCGAATATCGTTATATATTCTTTACAGAGGGATTAAAGATAACCGTTAGCGATTTTCTTGCTGAATGCGTAGCGAATAGATATCGATTATCGATACAAATATTGTTTGTCAGATCTTTACCTAGTCTTTGTCGAATTTATACAGGGTGTCCCAAAAATACCACGCGAAAGTGACTCTGGAGATAGATTGGCATTAGGTCTATCAGATAGCATCAACATGACCTCAGTAAAAGTCCGCTGGTTTTCGAGATATCACCACTTTTGTGTATTCTTTAAAAATCTCCAGTTTTCGGTCTTTTATCGCCTAGCATTGCTAGAAATTACTTCAAACTCATGTTTTTTTTTACCTAGGCTATCTTGAATAGTTGCTTTAAACAATGAAGTAATAACTTCACCGACAACTAGAACAAAATCCTTCAAAAAATGTCTAACTTGTTGTATTTTATGCCGAAGTTAAAACGTTAACTTAATTTTCCGAACGGATAGAGATACCAAAAAAATAGATACATATATCTAAACGTCGTCCACCGACCAATCATCGGGGAAAATTTGGATTTCGAGATGTGAAAATCATAGATTTCGGACGGGAAAGAAGAATTTTCCTTCGATTCCGGGTCAAAAATAAAGTGCCGACCCAAAAAATTTTTTTCATGGTATATCGATACGGAGCTCGTGTCTAATTAAATCGAGGTCGCTGAACACGAATATGCAATTAGTTTTTCCCTAAGTGGCGTACTTTGGGAAAATTTTCACTTAGAGTGAACAAATGGATGAAAATAGGTCAATTTTGGAAGTTCACACCGCCCAAAAAAATCGGAGTAAGGTGTTGTTGATTTTTGCCCTCATATATGGATCCTTTATCTACTGAATAATCCAAACAGAAAATGTCCAGGCCGTACTATTCGGAAATTATGATTTTTTTCCCAAGGGTCTGTTTTTCGGAAAATTCATTTCGCGGTATTTCCGCGGAAAATATTGTAATGAAAAATCCGATCATATATTCGTAATCTACGGTCCCGAATTAGTAAATGACGTAATTTGCATCGAAATCGGAGACCGGTCGAATTTTGGCAATTTTTTAATACAGCCCTTAAAAAAATCCCATTTTTCGAGAAAAATTTTTTGACCCAAAACTATGAAACGGGTACTTATTCTTATAGATTCGGGGCCGTAGATTCCGAATCTACCATCCGATATTTATTACAAAAATTTTCCGAGGAAATATCGCGGAAAGAATTTTCCGAAAAATAGACCCTCGGGAAAAAAAATCATAATTTACGAAGCGTACGACCTGGACATTTAGTGTTCAGATGATTCGATAGATAAAGGATCCAAATATGACGTAAAAAATCAGCAACACCCTACTCCGATTTTTTTGGGCGGTGGAAAGTTCCAAAATTGACCTATTTTCGTCAATTCTTTCACTTTAAGTGAAAATTTTCCCAAAGTACGCCACTTAGGGAAAAACTAATTACATATTCGTGATCAGCGACCTCGATTTAATTAGACACGAGCTCCGTATCGATATACCATGAAAAAAATTTTTTGGGTCGGCACTTAGAAATATTTTTGACCCGGAATCGAAGGAAAATTCTTCTTTCCCGTCCGAAATCTATGATTTTCACATCTCGATATCCAAAATTTCCCCGATGATTGGTCGGTGGACGACATTCAGATTTATGTATCTATTTTTTCTGTATCTCTATCCGTTCGGAAGATATTAGGTAATGAGCGAATCCGTCAAACGCCAAAAAGTTTTCTCTAGTATCCAACACATACAAAAATCTACAATTTTCCGATTAGGTCGACGCGGCTTTGGTTATTCACTAAATCGGGTACGCAGATCACGAATCTGTAATCAGATTTTCCGTATCTCGATTAGTTTCGGAGCAATGACGAAGAAAGTCGCAATTTCTGGCTCTTCTCCGGAAAATGGACTAATCAGTCGGATTTTTCGCCATATTACCAAAATTAATCGAGATACGGAAAAACTAATTACAGATTCGGAATCTACGCCCTCAATTTAGAGAATAGCCAAAGCCGTGGCGATCTAATCGGAAAATTCTAGATTTTTGTATGGGTTAGAATCTATACAAAGGACTCACAGCTCTGGCAATGTGATAGTTGTTGTATGCATTTTATCAATATTTCACAGGAAATAGGTCATAAATACTTCTACAAGGGTTGAAGTATAACAAGATATTTTACTTGCAATTATCTTTCCGTGGAAAATATTAATTTCAAGGGTGAGACCACCCATGTGAAGTCATGGGACGCAACAGTGGTGATATCTCGAAAACCAGCGGACTTTTACTGAGGTCATCTTGATGCTATCTGATAGACCTAATGCCAATCTATCTCCAGTGTCACTTTCGCGTGGTATTTTTGGGACACCCTGTATATTAGGGATCGCTATAATGTATACAGATTATCTTTAAAGTTTGGATATAGATTCGATAGAGTTTTGCTTTAACTTTAAGAAAGTTATTCAGTCGTTACGATCGGATAACGAATTGTTATACGGGTTGCTAGTGGTACGGTTCTTAAAAAATTTTAAACACGTCTTTATGTTGATTTTCTACTAATAGTTACCAAGCTTCAATTCGATCGAATCTTCATTTTTTGAGTTATCGAGGAAATAATATTCCAGGTGGGTATAACTCGGAAACCGTTAAACCGATTACGCCCAAAAACAAACTTAACTCTCCCATTCGGATACGCAACCTACCCGGAAAATTGCAAGTCCCTATCTCCTTTTGTTCGAAAGTTATCGAGGCAACGGTCGCCCATCTACTGAACTCACACAAGGCTGTTCGAATCTCCAACAATATTTGACCGATCGTGTTAAAACTTAAAACTTGGCAGTAGAGTTGGGTTTTAAAGGCTCTTGCAAAATTTCAGCAATTTTAGACGAATAGTTACTGATATATAGTATTTTTTTTTAATTTTCAATGATTTCTTAAAAATTTTCCATAAATACTATCCTCACCAAATTTTGCAAGAATTTTCGCGTTGGCATTCTACAACTAATAACCATGTTTCAATTCAATCGGTTTAGTATTTTTCTAGTTAATGAGGAGAAAAAAACAACCAAATTTCAGATGGCTATAACTCTAAGACCGTTAGGCCGATTATGCTTATAAACAAACTTAAATGTCGTGTTTAGATGCACATCCTAACCAGAAAACTTCAAGCCGCTATCTCTTTCCGTTCTCAAGTTATCGTGACAACAAAAATATTTATTATTTTTTCTAGCCATACGATTCGCACAAAATTTCACAAACGTGCTTAGGTTCATATTCTACAACTACTCACCAAGTTTCAATTCGATCGGAATTATATTGGTTGAAATCAAAATTATTACTCGGAAACCATTGGGCCGATTATGCTCATTAACGAACTTGTCCGTCGTATTGGGATGCGCCACCTACCCTGAAAATTTCAAGTCGCTAGCTCTTTCCGTTCTCAAGTTATCGTGGCAACGGCCGGACGGCCGGCCGGACAGAATCAAATTTGACCTCGAATTATTCATTGGGGAGTCGAACCTAATCGTTTGAGACCATTTTCGGCGAAAAATTCGAAAGTTACAGACATTTGGGCAAAATGATAAAGCGATGTTCCCCAGAACATACGCGCAAAAATATTGATAAACAACTGTGATACTGAATTAGACAGGAACATTTTTCGATTACTTTCCATTCGAGTAACTAATGAAGAAATGCCTCGTATCTAACACTCCTCTATCTTCTCCTCACCTCTCTTACTTTCCCCATCAAATGTAGCACCTGGTGCACTCGGAGTCTTATCGTGAAAGGCCCTTTGACCTCCCCGTACAATGATTCGCTATCCGACTCTGAAACGACGTAACACCCCAAGGCCTTGGCACAAAAGTCCGCAGATAACGTCAGAACCGCAGGTCGAACTGTCAAATTCCGGAAATAGTCCAGGTTCCGGACGCTTTAAAGTGCCGATAAAAAGAGCACAATGTACGTTGGATATCCAGGATGGAGAGGCGATCTGCGGTCACGATAATCCAGTGGATCCTCACGTTCGCCAGTGGGATTTTTCATCTCACCATAATATGTGTAATACAGATCGACTTTGGGGCCCTGCGTTTTTTGTTTGAGAGAAAAAACGAAATGTAGGTATCATAGGTTCGTGGCAAAGATGCCCCGAGGTTCTCGAGCTTCCCATTAACATCCTGTTTACTATTGATCTAAAAAGAGTTCAGTCGGGGATCCTCGTCAGGGACGAAGTTTTTGGCGTTCTAGTTCCTCGGCACAGAGTGCTTATCAATTTGCCCAAATGTCTGTAGTTATCAAATTATTGCCTGAAAATGGTCTCGAACGATTTGATTGGACTCAAAAAAAAAAAATTTGATAACTCAAAAAATATGGACTCTATCGAATTGAAGCTTGCTAACTAATTGTAGAATATCGACATGAAGACATGTGTAAAATTGTGTGAGAACCGGACCTCTAGAAAATTTTTAAAAAATTACGAAAAATATTATGTATCTCATGATTCCTTGAGAACGGAAAGAAATAGCGACTTGTAGTTTTCAGGGTAGATTTCGCATCTGAATGCGACATTTAAGTTCGTTATCTAGCATAATCGGCCAAACGGTTTTGGAGTTATATCAATCTGAAATTTGGTTATTATTCTCCAAAAATATGTACATTAACCAAGATAATTAATTTATTCCATTTGTTTTTTCCACACTGTATTATAGTACCATCGAATAAAACCTACTGAATTACTCGATAGGTAAAATTTAAAACTCTACATGAAATGATGACTTCAGGGATAGTTAATTAATTAAAATAATAATAGTAGGTTTATCTTATTAGGATTATATGAATTTATTTTTGTTTCCCTTCTTACGCTAAAATTTACACACTGTTTCGCAGAAAACCCTAATTCAAAGTAATATTCGGAATTTTTAAAATATAAGTACCTATGCGAATAGTCGTATGTTATTATATTCTCATTTTCGAATATTCAAATCTAATCTCAACCTTTCAGTTCCCTGAGGGTTACATTTATACCAACCTACCCCAATAGTTTTTCTCAGTTCCCCGACGTATTTATAACCACCGACTCCAATAGTATTCCCAACCGTATATTCCCACAAAAACAGAATTATCATGCAGACACCAGCATCTTTACCACGTGAACATGTCCGATATAAAAAGTATTGTTATGTTTACGAATCGGATGGGATATATAAAATCTCCTTCCGACAAAGACTTCCTTTCGAAATTGCGATGAGAGCAATAAATACACAGTGATAAATAAAATAATGCAGAATTCTAGAACCGCAAAATAAAAAATTCCCACGCGAAATAAATCCAGTGCATCTGTACGAGATGTTTACTATATTTTTATATCTTTACTGACAGTAGACATAAACACATGGACCCTAGAAAACATATCTTCAAGTGGGTATATCCGAAAATTATTCAAAATATACATACCAATATCCATTAAACTTTCAAAAAACAACCACGATTATATAAATAGTAAATTAAATTCATAACAACGAATCAATCGTTTGCTTAGATATCATCATTGACTAATGTAGTTTGAAAAAAATTAAAAGCATTCACGTGACGTCAGGAGCTATTTTTTGACAGAAATTTGTCTTAACTTGTATTCGAAGCCTTCTCTCAATCTAACTCGGAACAATCGTGAATATACAGTGCGTTTCAAAAAGTACGCACCTAGAGGAAATTTTCTCGCCTGTATAGATTTTTGGAATATTGGTTTCCGGGAAAGTTGGTGCTCAAGAAACGATGATTTTTGGCATATATGTAATTGATCGTGTTACTCTGAAAACCTGTCAAAATTGACATTTTTTTAGAAAAAAACCACAAGACGTAGAAATCAGAACAATATCAAAATGTTGCTGAAATAAATGTTGCTCAGAATTTCATTTTATACCAAACTGGTATACCAACATGGTTATTAGTTGTAGAATGGCAACGCGAAAACTCTTGCAAAATTTCGTGAGGTTCCTATCAAAAAAAATTTTTAAAAAATCATAAAAAATTGTTGAAAAAAATTCTATATATCAGGAAATATTCGTCCGCCATCGCAGAAATTTTGCGAGAGCCTTCAGACTGAATGGGACAGTTAAGTTCGCTGTTGGCTATAATCGGCCCAACGGTTTCGGAGTTATACCCATCTGGAATATTATTTCCTCGATAACTCAAAAAGTGAGACTCGATCGAATCGAAGCTTGGTTACTAGTTGTAGAGTATCGACATGAAGTCATATTTAAAATTTTGTGAGGACCGTACCACTAGAAATTTTTTAAAAAATTACGAAAAATTATTATGTATCTCATGAACCCTTGAGAACGGAAAGAAATGGCAACTTCGGGTTTTCAGGGTAGATTCCGCATCTGAATGCGACATTTAGGGTCGTTAATTAGCATAATCGGCCAAACGGCTTTGGAGTTATATCAATTTGAAATTTGTTTGTTATTTTCCTCAATAACGCGAAAAATACGTAACCGATCCAATTCAAACGTGGTTATTAGTTGTAGAATGCCAATGCAAAAATTCTTGCAAAATTTCGTGAGGATCGTAGCACTAGAAAATTTTTAAAAAATCATAGAAAACAAAAATTGGTTCAAGCATTGACGTGAATTCGGGAGCTTTTGCGCGTATGTTCTATTGTCCATTCTCCTGTATCGGACACTCTTAATCGAATTTATCATAGTTAATTATATTGTCCATTCTCCTGTATTAATTCGAATCAAGAGTGTCCAATACAGGAGTATGGAACATAGAACATAGACACAAAAGCTCCTAACTTCACGTCAGTGCTTGAACCAATTTTTAAATTAATTTTTCGACACTGACAGTTTCGGTGGTATGTCTTCCATTTTCCTTCAGTAATGTTAATAACATTATTGTTAGATAAAAACAAACTGTAATGCTCAAGTTCAAAAGAATATATATACAAGGTGAGTCTTTGACCACTGCATTAATTTTAACCAAAGATTCCTCTCATCAAATGAAACACTTTTTTGATTTAACATTTTTCCAAATTCAGCTCAGGTAAAAAGATACAGGCTGTAGAAATTTTGAAAAAAAAATCAGTTTTTATTTTGTAGCTTTGACTTCCTTTTTTCGAATAAAACGAATGTTGGCGTAAAGTTTCCTATAACTATGATACATATTTTCCAAATATTAGTTATTTTCTACTTCCACTGGTTTTCTAGTTATGGACTCGTGGATTCATAAAACTAAACGAAATTAGCATAAAGAAAGCATATAAAGTTTTTCTTGAGTCATTTCAAGAATATTTCATCGTTTTAGAACATTATACTATTCTTCATCATTTCTGCTTGAACGCACCGTTTTCGAGATATTCTTCATTGAATGTTAAAAATGGAAAACTCCAGAAATTTCACTACCTTTATGGATCCGTCCCTGAGCGTTGGAATCCCGAATCAAGCTGTAAACCACGTTACCATGCCTTATTCTCGTCCGCCAACAATGTCATAGATAATTTATATGCGGGAGTGTATTAGCACATTGTGAAATCTTTAAACGCTTGTAACTTTTTACCTGAGCCGAATCTGGAAAAATGGTAAATGAAAAAAGTGTTTCATTTGAAGAGAGGAATCTTTGGTTAAAATTAATGCAGTGGTCAAAGACTCACCCTGTATATATATATAATGTTAATAACTTACTACAACGACCACTTCCCAGAGCGACGTTTGGTCAATTTCGAAGTTCATGCCCTGTGGGCATCGGAGCTTTTCAGAACAACTCAACCACTCGAACAAGGGTTTGGTCGGAAACACAAGCCTAGTTTGCACGGTTATTAAACTCGCAATAACTAGTACGTGTAGTTGTTTCCAAGTTTGGAATTTATGTTTCGGTAATTCGATAGTGGAAACGCTGGACCTGCCGAAAAGGAGAAAAGGTAAGCTTTTACGCAACGGGCTTCTTTCGCTCCGGTAGATACCGAGATCGAAAAAGGCAAGCTAGAGATCGCCGACTATCGGGGCAATGCGAATAGGATGAACGTGGTTGTACAGCTGGCTGTAAATTGGGGTAGAACCGGATTTATTTTAGTTCGGATAAGACGAGGGATTAAAATGAACGATCTAATGCGCTGTGAAATTGAAAAATGCTGCAAATTTCGCACAGAGGTCTATGAAAGGGTGTGTCAAATTAACGCAACAGTTTACTGCATGAATGGCGGCAAATTCAAATCTTGCAAGATTTGAAATATGTCAATCACCAAAACTCGTCAGAACATGTGCAGTGGTGAATGCAACATCCACCAATGGACTCAAGAACTCTTATGACCAATGCGGTGTTAATTAGTTTCTATTTTTCCTTTACAATTCTAGCAGAATACTTTTAGTTTTGCCTTTTTTGAGTGCATAGGTTTTACCTCCACTCTTATTGTAATTTAATAATAATAATAATAATAATAATGTGTTTTATCCTCCTATAGACTCAGGAATTTTTTTGAATTTTTTGAAGTGGTGGAACAATTTCAAAAAAATTAAAAACTCAATTTCTTCCTAAAATCCTGCGTTCTAACACACTTTTATTTTTTTTCATTCAAAAAAATTCGTAGGAAATTTTTTTTTATCAAAAATATATCTTTTTCAAAGATAAACATAAAAAATTAGGAACCTAAAGTAAGTAAAAGGGCTATTAATGATTTAAAAGACACTTGGAGATGATTTTTATATTTTTTTATACAATTGGAAATAATTTTTGATACAACAAAAATAAAAATTATAATCGAAACAATTACTAGATTAGTCTTCATTTATTACGGCGCTAATGTAATTGTGTGAATTATGAGTAAAGAAAAAATTTTTGCTTGTTTTTTCAAACAAATAAAAATAAAAGTGTGTTAAAAGGCAGGATTTTAGGAAAAAAATGAGTTTTTAATTTTTTTGAAATTGTTCCACCACTTCAAAAAATCCAAATAAAATCCTTAGTCATAGGAGCATAAAACACATGTTCTGACGAGTATTGGTGATTGACATATTTCAAAAAGGCTAAAAAAAATGGATATGGTCCTGTAAGCGTGGTCGTGGTGGCCATTTGCCTGATGATATTTTCCACTATTAACGGCATAGCTTCTTCTTTATAATGAAATAAACATTTTTATATTGAAAAATGACATTTTTCTTTGAATATCAAAATAACACCTCTTATTGGAAAACCCTTTAGTACCAAAAATAAATAAATTTACGTAACGTAGTCGACTTAAGAGTACAAAGTAGGTACCTTGAAAAATAATTATAGAGGGTACGTTTATAGTCTTCTATTTTTCCTTATTGGCCATAATGGATTGTTTGCATCTTTTCTGCATGAGGCCAACACATTTGAACCCTGGTAATTATGAAGTACTTTGCAAAGTAATCCTTATTCTCATTGTGTTTCTAGTTCGCATTATGATACCATCATAAAATGCAACTGACGCTCAGATGCTGAAGTGTTAAACCATATAACAGGATAAAATTATTCATTCCAAACATAATAAAGATATTAGTGCTTATATACTTTGCATGGGATATTTTGAGATTTACTTCGGGTACATATTTCCATGAAGGCCCTTTTTTCTGTATTTGCAAATTCTTAAAGGTTTTGCTTCATATTTTCGCAAAAAAAAAGGTTTGAACAAATAATTGTAATCCCCCTTAAATTTTCACAGTTCACGTTTCGAAGTACATGCCCTATGCATCAATTATGAATTATATTTCTAACGTATATTCAGAATTTCATAAAATATTTTGAAACTCCTTTCCACAACATTTCTAAATACAACAAAAATTTCTCAATAAATTTGAACTCCTTTCTTGAGCGATTTAATGTAACTTTCAAAAAAATTGATTCAAGCACTGATGTGAAGTCAGGAGCTTTTGCGAGTATGTTCAATTGTCCATTATCCTGTATTGGACACTCTTAATCGAATTTACCATGGTGCGATAAAGTCTATATTTTTTGAGTTATCGAGTAAATAATATTCCAGGTGGGTATAACTCCGAAACCCATAGACCGATTATGGGATGTGCAACCTACCCTGAAAATTGCCCCTATCTCATTTCGTTCGAAAGATATCGAGACAACGGTCACCCATCCGGCTACTGAACTCACACAGGGCTGCTCGGATCTCAAACAGTATAGATCCGATCGTGTTTAAACCTGGAACTTGGCAGTAGAATTAGGTTTTGAAGGCTCTCGCAAAATTTCCGCGATGTCGGAGTTCCTGATATATAAAAAAAATTTCTAGTTATTCGATCCTCACGAAATTTCGCAAGAATGTCCGCGTGGGCATTCTACAACTTATAACCATGTTAGAATTGGATCGGTTTCGTATTTTTCGAGTTATTGAGAAAATAAAAACCAAATTTCAGATGGATATAACTCCAAAACCGTTTGGCCGATTATGCCTATAAACAAACTCAAATGTCCCATTCAGAGGCACAACCTTATCCGAACATTTCAAGTCGATATCTCTATCGGTTCTCGGGTTATCGTGACATAAATAATATTTTTTGATAATTTTTTTTTTAATGTTCTGGTGATACGATTCTCACAAAATTTCACAAACTATTCATCTAATATTCATGAACTACTAATCGTAGGGTATCAGCATGACAAGGCTCATATAACTTATATTCGAGATGTTATCTGCCTATGTTGATCGATTCGTGATTAGGGAAAGGATTTGTTTTCAAAATTACTTTTTAATTTTTATCGCAGTAAACAATTATAGTTGCTCAGTGAATGAAGAAAGATATATTTATGTATCTGACCATCTTTCACGGCAGTGTAATGTTTAGTTTGGAAAAATATTTTTTTCTAAATTTTCACACTTAATTTTTACTGAGTACCTACTCCAAAACGTAAACTCTGAACATTTCAAGGTACAAGTTTTCGCGGGATCATGCTTGCAACAGTTTATTATTCTATTTGAGTAAATTTTAAACTAAAACAACATAGATAGCGGAGCTCAGAATTTTACGTGACTGATGATGGAGTCATTAATCATTTTTATATCATCTTCGAGTAATACCCGCTACCTACACAAAAAATGTACAGGTTCAAAACATGTACAGACTTTAAGTTACAAAACTGCAATTAAATCGTCTAACATACCTTTCTGTCCCTCTCAAATGGTGTAGGTCACCATCATATGACTCCTGTAAAAGAATAAATTGCACTGTAAACTTTGAATAATTTGAAGAATATAAAAGAATCTTTACTACATTAATTCAACACATCAGATAAATTATGAATAATACAATATTGTAAATAACAATAGTGAAAAAAGCAATAGTGCAAAAATAACATATATTCAGGGCAAAATAAATAACCTAAATTAAAGGCGGATTTATATCGCAAATAAAAGAAAATAAGAAACGAATTGAAATAAAATAAGAATGAAGGGAAATAAAATAAGAATGAGGGTTTATATAGATGATCTAACACAAAATACGAAATAAGAATGAACCATTCAAGTTGCAGCTTTTTGACAGCTTTATGCATGTTCTGTGAATTTTGAAAAGTTGGCCATCTTTGGTTCTTCTTCTTATTTCCCATTTGATCTTATTTCAGTTATTATTTTGTTTTAATTTATTTCTTATTTTATTTAATTTGTTGTATAAACCCGCCTTAACCGACAATAGGTTGAAACATGAGCGAAGAAATGCACGTTTCAAGTGTAGAGTTACACCACCTCTCCTAACCTAACTATCATCAGTTGCGAGATATCCATCGAATGTATATTACCTATATTATTTAAAATTTTTAAGCGCTCGTATCGCTATGCCGCCTGTAGGAATGGATATTGGTAATGTGTTATGATTAATATTGTTGTTATTCTCCCTCTCACAGCATTAAGTACGGATAAATATCTATTTACACTTTCTCTCTTATTTTTATCAGCGAACTAAAATCTTTAATGGGACTGAAGTACACGAAAATACCAACAACTTGGTAGTCAAAAAGATACTATTATAACTTTGTTGTTATTTCTCTGGAACATTTAAACACCTTAAATTATCTGGATACTTTCGATTTTATGACATCAACTTTCGAAACTAAAACTATAATATAAATAATTCCATCTGATCGAATGATAGGGTTGAAATCGTTTTCGAAGATCAACATCTAAGATAATCTTTCCATTTTCATATTCTGTATCCCAGTAAATTTGTATAAATTACCACCAGAAACTAGATAGTAAAGAATTATCAGTTGTAATATCTTTAAAATGATAAACAATTACCAGAGAACGAGGAGCGATACGCAGAAATTGGTAAATTATAATCCAATTTAGTTGAAAAATTTAAGGTGGCGTTAAATGCTTCAAAATGATAAAAATAAACTACTTTGTGATTATTGCGCTAATCGACGATCACTTTCTTGGAGTGTTGAAGAATTAAACTTTGTTCAGACTGGAGTTAATTTTTTCGACCTTGATTCCCTGAACGGAGAGGATGAATTTGCCCAAATGTCTGTAATTTTCGAATATTTAGAAAAAAATCATCAAGCGAAGTTTAGCTCCTTAACCTAATGATATCACATATTACATGTCATTACAGATATACAAAGAAATATAAACTAATCAAAATAATAGAATTTCGATTCGTGCCGAGAAAACAGGAAAATACATATACATACTTACAAACTTTGATTTAAATGCCAAAACCAACATTAAACGCGATGAACATAAGCAGGGAACACAAGAAAAACACTTTAAAAATTCCAATCCACTGCTCGGAACATGTAGACTCAACTAGGAAAAATATAAATAAATAACATCATATGGCAAAATGATGCTATTAGCGCGAAGAAATATGAAAAATACAGGCTGATTCAAAATTAAACGTGAACCTTGGAGGAGGGGTTCTGGGGATATTGATGAAAAACTAATTAAGATGAGAAATCTTTCAAAAATCCGCAGAATCAAATATCTCGGATACTGTTGATATTCGGTTATCAATGAATATAGCTCAAACAACAGCAAATGAGTCATACTATCACCTCCTCCAAGGTTCAAGTCTAATTTGGAATCACCCTGTATTTTTCAAATCCATATTTATTCATTTTGAAAATTGAATCAAATTGATCAAATGGAAGAAATGAAGTTTACCGGATGAAAATTATGCAAAAAAGATATATGTAGTAGAATTCAAAATGATAAAAAAATTTCTTAGTAATCGAAAACAGTTCTAAACAAGTTCTTAAATAATTGTGGATTCCACTGCAATATGCGCAATATCCATAACTGTATTATTTAAATTTAAATAGCGCATTTTCAGATCATAAAACATGAATATTTAAATTTTTTCTATTTTGATATTCAAATCCCATTGTTGTCCATATACTTGTCTCGCTCGTATTGTGCGAGATCTAAAAACAGTCGAAGTACTATTTATGTTCACAATGAGCAAACAAGTGCTTATGAATCAATTCAATTTCGAACCTCACACTCGAAATAACAATGATGATTAACTCCATTCTCAACAATGCAACAGACTGCTATCTCCATTATGTATTTACAATATGAATAAAGGTAGCATTACACCATTATCATCTCCAGTGGTGAATGAGAATGCTGCAGCACCTTGCTTTATTCCAAAAGAGAGCCCAATAAAACGTACCTGTATATAATGCAATTCTAAACAGTCTTGCAAAAGCACGTGGAACTACAGATCACAAGTGTAAAATCCACTGGGACAATACCGGAGACATTATCCTTGAGCATGAAGAATTCTGAGGGGGTCTTATTTTCAACCTCTATGAATGTTAACAATGATTTTACACAGGGTAGTTTGAAGGTGTGACTTTAACAATGCTAGAAGGTCAAGTCTATACATAAGGCTAGAGTTTGTTTTGATTGAGGTTTTAATAAAAATACGGTTATGTGAGACAGAGAAAAACTGAAATTTCTACAAAATTATTCATCTTTTATTATCAAGCTATCGAGTTTTAACAAGATTTAACAATCTCTCTAGAGTAGGATAGAATTATAGCCCTTTATATTTTCCTTTAGTGATGTGTGAAAGTTGCGGGCATTTTATAATATAATCGTGTTAGATTCCAAATTAAATTGAATATATTAAAAATAATAAATCGAAGGCCTTTAAATAGTTTCGTTATTTCCGAACACTCCTGTTAAAATCGCAATAGAAAAATTGAAACACTGGCTTTCTAATTTAGATCTCTATCAAATAGAAATTAATGTAAACCTAATGTTAAGATATTTTCCATGAGTTTGGGCTAGATACGAATTCAGTTCTAATTGTTCTTTAACTAAATTCCTCCTATGTTTTTCTCTTTTTATTTCCAATAATTTAGTTGCACACCTTAATTCAAATTGTGTAGCATTTTGAAATACATATTATACTCGTACTTGACAACACAATAAACTCAATTCGAAATATTCATACCATTTATTACCTTGCAAATCAAAATGGTGATAACGGCGAAATGAGAAGAAGATAAATAGTTATAAAATAGGTTTTCGACTTTATTCCTTTACGCATCTACCTGTTTGTCAATTAATTTGCATCATCGAAGCATTCACAAATAACATGACATGCAGATAAGTTCAAATATCCTAGCGGTAATTGCTTCATGTTATGTACGTCTAAAAATGACTAATTTACTGTAAAATAATCAGCATGTCTGTTTTCATTTTCAGTATCTTATGCAACGATCACACCAATGCCAAATTAAGAAGCGATTAGGTGACGAGATAACAAAGGTATACTGGAATTTTCTAAAGATGAGTCGACACTTTGAGATGTGATAAATTCAAAATTTTAGGTATTATGAGTAAGGTATTTGGTTATACTTGGGGCATTTCAAGATTTAGGAGAAGTAGGTAAATATTATCTACATAAATGACAAATGGAACCTTTAATAACAGAAATCGTTGGAAAACAAGATTTCTCAACGGAAAAATTATATTAATAAATTTTATTGTTGAATAAGATTTTTCAACTAGCTAGATTGATATTCACCCTGTATGACAATGACATGCAAATTCTTATGTCCTATAACTGTTTCGGATGACATAAAGTTGATTATTAAATTTTTAACTAGAAATGATTTTGATATCTCACATTATTTTTGCTTGTGTTCAAATTTTTCTATAATTTCATTGAATTCACTGTCAGTCATTGTAGATAACTATTATTTCAATACTTTCAAAACAGATTTGGACGAGAGAATTTCAATTCTCAATGAAAAATGAGACCAAGATTCATGTGAATTATTGAGGATAAAAATAATTTAGCAGAAATATTTAATCCTCGAAGTGATATACAGAATGTGAAAGGCAAGTAATTTAAAATTATTATTCATGTGTAGGTAATCCTTTGTATGGATATTGGATTGGTATATGATATAAGAATTCGTATATCGAGAATAATTTGTCCAAATCTGTTTTGACACTGATGAAATGTCACAAAAATGTCACACACTAATAATAATGATTAATTCATCAGAAAATTTTATTTTCCCATTAACCAAATGACGATAATTATCAACAATGTAGTACATGAATAATATAAACGAAAAATTGGAACACAAATAAAAATAATGTGGGAAATCAAATGAAATGGAATGATGCGTCTCTTTTTCTTCAACCTAAGCGGGCGGATAGATGGATGACATTAATCTTTGTCCAATAGTTCTTGAGTTATTACGAGGTTTCCTGCATTATTGAGAGACGGAGGGTGTCAACAATTTTGAATATATACGTAATGGTTGTGAAATTGTTGAATCGATTTCATTAGAAAATTCGGGCTTCACAAAGCTTTTCGATGATATCAAAACTCAAGGTTCTAAGATTAGAAAAACCTTGATAAAAACCAAGGATAAGTGGAAGCGTCCGTTTGTTTATATTTACATCGTTCCGTAGTCGTTACATTTGAGCTAAATCGGAATTATAAGAATCAAGAAATTACTCGTGAACTATAACTGGAGTGTTAAATTTATGTATCATTTGATGAAAAGACTGAATTTTGATTACGGATAGCAAGTTCTCTTATGCATGAACTTGTTAACTAGTTAGAATAAAATAATTAGAAGTGAAGTGAGTTATCTGTAGAAAATTATGAATTGAATGAGTGTTAAAAGATGAAATTATGTTCCATATATTATTATTATTATTATTATAAATTGATGAGAGTTTAGGCAGTGCCTATAAACTCAAAAATATGAGAGAAATCCTAAGAATTATTGTGCTGAATCAAAACAGTATGAAAATAAAAATAAATGTATTGATGATATGGATAACAGATAATTTAAAAGATTCATTCACTATTATGGGGCCAAATAGGGAAAAAGAAATAGAATAAAAGATATCGTCTATTTCCAATTCTAATTGTTTGAATTACAGGTGAATTTGAACAATTGTCAAATAAGCTGAAATTTGAAACTAATCATTTATCAGGATTTTAAAATTTGATTTTAAGATAATGTTTAGTTATACCTTATCAACATTGATAGTATAACCAATTTGGAAACAAGCGAGAATCAAGTGCACCAAGATCATATGAGTATGCCATTATTTGAAGATTCTAGCACAGATCATCTGTGATTCTATTTGAGGATACACAAAAGCAGTTGCATTTCTGGATTTTTTTAACATTAAATGAAGAATATCTCGAAAATGGTGTGTTTTTGGAGAAATAATGAAGAATACTTTAATATTTTTAAATGATTGAAGATTCTCATCATGACTCAAGATAAACCTTATCCGCTTTTCTTTACCCAGTAGAAGTAGTAAAATATTTTCAAGCACCGACGTGAAATCAGGAGGTTTTGCGAGCATTTTCTTATTGTCTATTCACCTCTATTGGAAACTCTCAATCTAATTTACCATCGATATATACCGTTTTCTCAGCTTTTGTATATTAATACATTTCGTAACATTCTAATGACTTGAGTAATGAGAGAATCGTCTAAAATCAAAGAACTTTTAATTATGTCATATGTATTCTATCGGAATTGAAATTCCATAAGTATCTAATAATTTACGAAAAAAACCACGTCTCAGATAATTTTATTGATATATCGACTTAAATTCAGTAGAAATACTTATTCATCGAAGTAATTATTTCGATATCAAGAGGCTTGAGCTTGTGGGTGAAGTATAGATTATAGGTGTGCCACAATGGACCGATTGGTCGCAGTGTAGGGGCGGGTTTCGTCTGCCCAACACAATGCATATAATAATAATAATAAATATTATAATAATGATAATTAATATAATGAAAATTACCGGCCTCGCTATGCTGCCTTGAGGTACTCCGCATTTAATTAAATTGTCAGTTTAATTAGACAATTATTGTTACCTTTTAAAGAGTCGAATAATATCGAAAAAATTCTACTTCATTTAAAGTGTATCCAAGCTCTAGTTACCCATAATCATTCCGCATTATATTCTATACAGAAAATAATCGTTTCAAAACATTTTTTTTTAGGGCAGACAGGTCAATAAGTTCAACAGTTCCCGAGATGCGTGTAACCCCAAGTGCATATACCTGCCACCATAACTGACACAATAATAATCGAATCTGAATATGGTGGCACTCAAATAAAGCCCAAATCGATACAGCACAATAGAAATAATTCGTGAATGAAATAAGAGCGTTAAGGGCACGCCGTCAAACACGGCGTTATGAATAGACTTTTTTAACTTCCCAAAGCGCCCGGACTGAAGACGTCAATGAAACACGAAACGATCCAAATTCGAGGTGAATGATATAAATAAAATGTGGGGCGTGTCTTACCACCGTCGAAATATAACGTTGGGGACGAAATATCTTGTTCCATGAGACCACAATGCTGGGTCCCCGAAAAAAATTGGTTTGGTTAAACCATTCATAACGTTGGCTTGCTGTGTTCTAAACAGCGCTAAGGTAAAAACTAGGAGCTTTGCCCCCCGTGGATTTATTGTGTTGCGAGTCCTGTTTAGAGTTCACTATGTATCAGTGGTACCTAAACGGTGGGACTCTGTCGCGAAGAGTTCTTTGTTTCCGGGGTTGGACATTTTTGAATGGTTTTAAGTTGTTTTATAGGTTGAGGGAATTTTAAAAATTCTAATTCATATTGACTCTGTCTTATTTGATATTTATAGATATTCTTAGAAATACTCCATCTTAAATTCATGATGAAAAATTCTTAAAAAGTATTTGATTGCATGTTAATTAGTCTATTCACGACTCACATATTCTCATGAAATACTGCATGAACCATCAAGCCTTCTTTTTTCAGCCGACTAGGTTTTATATTTCAGATCAGTATTTTTGAGAATACTGGGAAAATAAAATTGGCTTGAAGGTTTGGGTGCAATTTCAGCGGAATCTGACGACGAATAGTTAATATTTAAATAAAAATTTAAATTTTTTTTGTAGTGATTCGATGCTTACAAAGTTTCGGAAAAATATGAGTTTCGGCTCTCTTAAACGTATTACCAAGTTTCACTTCAAGCGGATTTACATCTTTTGAATAATTGAGGAATTAGCAACAACATTTCAGATGGGTATAACTCCGAAACCATTTGGATGATTATTTCCATTAAGGTAATCAACTGTCGCATTTGGATGGACAACCTACACTGAAAATTCCAAGTGGCTACTTCTTTCCGTTCGAAAGTTATCGTGGCAACGGACGGCGGGTGGCTGGCCGGACAGAATTGAATTTGTCCACGAATTCTTTATCAGTTAGTCCTAATACTTTGAGACCATTTTCGAGAATTACAGAAATTTGGGCTAAATGATACCACGCTGGGCAAACATTGGGAAAAGCCTTAGACTATATAAGTAGAGACACCATTATTTACATTGAAAAGTGTAGACTCTGAAACTTCGAGCTGGTCGATTGTAACGTATACTGGTCCATTGATGCTGTTCCTATATTTTCATGTTGCCAAACTGAGCATATTGTAGGTTGCACTACTGGCTAATTATTATACACAAAAACTGTTTCCATCATTTTAAAATATAAATTTGATATAAAATCACATTAGTTTGAATTGAGACAGTCTTTTCGAGTATATTAGCAATAATTAAATCAAAGAATATAGTTGATTATATGATAGAGGCCATTGAGCGAAAGAAATTCAGGCGAGAGTAATGCAACACCGCTCATTTCTTCTGCATCAGATTCGGACAGAGTGAAGAACGTTGACGAATATCTCTCTCTCTCCGCATATCCTCCAAACAACAAGTTGCCGATGTTCTGACGGTGAAAAGTACTTAAATTTCAGGATATTTGTTAGAGTCAGTACTAGGTTTTTCATATTTATTCCTTATATTATTTAAGACCATCCCAAAAATGGTTCGTAAATGTGAAGTTTGTGGAAAAACCAAGGATTCCAGTTCGAATTTATCGTTTCATAGGTAAGTTTAATGTTAGAACAGAAGCATCAAGTCGTTTCGGAGTTCAGTAGCGTAGGAACTGTAAATCAAAAAGTTTTCAGTGAAAATAAATATTAGAAAATTATAATTTTTTGAATGCAGCTTCCCAGATGACGATGAAAAGAAGCGAATTTGGGCTTCCCTTTTGGGATGGACAACTATCTGCTCCAAGAGAACAATATTAATCTGTTCAGATCATTTCAATCCTAACGATATTGGAACCAGAGCAGATGGGAAAAGATATCTTAAACCAGATTCCTTTCCATTAACTCAACATTCAATATTTGAAAATTCTAATATAAGGTAGGTAATAACAATCTTTTGAACGAGTTCTAAACCCAATTCGTTATTTTGGACCAAATCTATGATAGAATTATTATCCCACTGATCAGAAGAGAATGTGCAACCTTTTTATTTATTTGATTCCTCTAGTAAAGTAGTCCAACTCCATTCTGCATGCTTTATAAATAAAATTGGAGGGAGAAGCGTAGAGGGATAGAGAAAAATTTGCTTTATCGAACCAAATCACATGGCTAGGGACCAGAGTGTATCTTCAAGAATTATTACATGAAAACAATACATACTTTAAGGTGTATCTATATTGGATATTTTTCAGCGATAACTCCTCGAAGACAGAAAGCAGCCTAAGTGAACAAGAGAAGTAAGTCATTATGATACAATTTTGTGAAGTCACTTCAAATTCATTCTTCTTCAATTGAAAATTCTTCATTCAAAAAATCCAGAACTTTCTTTGATATGTGTTTGTATCCAGTGAAAAAACAATTAAACTGTTTTAGCAAGTTGTAGGTATATAATATTCATTACCCATTCTAAATTTTCCAGAACTTTGTGGGCATCAAGTTTTAATCCTGATGAGAGTAAAGCTGACCAGGGAAATTCTTCATCCACACTCACAGCATCAGAATTTGAAAATGAAGCAAGCAAGTTGGAGTTTGTTGAACCAAATTCGGAGAAAATACCCACTAAAAAGAGGTAATATTAAATTCATATTATATCAGAACAAGTTAGGTGGAATGTGGATAATACGTTTTGAATTATTTGAAAAATACTCAACTTTACTTCATTTATTTCAGAAAGAGAAAATACATTGGGGATTTGTCCAGCAGTGACTTCTCAACACCAGAGAAAAGGAGGAGGAGTCTTCAAAATGTGAAGAGAGTTATTTCGAAGCAAAGAACAAAAATACGTACTTTAACAGCTAAAGTACAGAGACAGAAATTCAGGATAACTACCTTGAAAAATTTGGTGTCATCACTGAATGAAAAATATCGTCTCACAGAAGGGTCCCAGCAGGCAATATTAGTGAGTAGATATTACCTGTATGTTATCAAATGTGTGGACATATTTTAGAATTAATCTTTCATAATATTCTATTTAATTCCCTTCACCAATCTCCTTACAATGGATGTTATTCAATAAGTAATATTATTTTCTTGCAGGCATCTGTCCCCAAAACGGCAGGAAATATTTTCAGGCGGATGATGAGAGGACCAAGCAGACAAAAATATGATCCCAGTTTAAGAACATTTGCTTTGACGCTGGCTTTTTATTCTCCTAAGGCTTACAATTATGTAAGGAGAACTTTCAATGGCAGTCTTCCCCATTTAGGAACCATTTCTAAATGGTATCAGGCAGTCGATGGAAGTCCAGGGTTTACTAAAGAATCTTTAATAGCCATATCTTTGAAAATAAGCACCTCCACTGATCCTGTGATGTGCAATTTAGTCATGGATGAGATGTCTATTAGACAACAAGTAGAATGGACAGGGAAAAAATTTAGTGGGTATATTGATGTGGGTACAAATCTCGACTCTGATGATTTACCTGAAGCGAGGGAGGTATTGGTATTCATGCTTGTGTGCATTCACAGTTCCTGGAAGATACCCATTGGATATTTTCTCCTTAATGGCCTTTCAGCAAATGAAAAGGCCGAGTTAGTGAAAAAGTGCCTGGAGTTCATTAATGGCAGTGGGGTTATTATTACTTCCCTTACTTTTGATGGCACAGCTACTAATATCTCAATGGCAATGAAATTGGGAGTGAATTTGAGTGATCATTCCAATTTGAAAACTTTTTTTGTGGACCCAAATACAAAAAGAAACATTTTCATTTTTTTGGATGCATGCCATATGCTGAAACTGGTCAGAAATTGTTTTGCCTCACAAAGTGGCATAAAAGATGCCGAAAATAGAAGCATAGAGTGGAATTTTGTTTCCAAATTAGTTGAAATTCAGAACAAAGAAGGGCTACATGCAGCAACCAAACTTAGACTGAGGCACTTGCAATGGTCAAGGGAAAAAATGAAAGTTCGTTTGGCTACCCAGACATTGAGTAAAAGTGTCAGTGATGCTATTAAATTTTTATGGGAAGACATGAAGTGCCCAGAATTCGAAGGTTCTGAAGGTACTGCTGAATTTATTCTGAATTTCAATAATTTATTTGACATGCTGAATTCTAAGAATAAATTTGCCAAGTATAGTTTCAAGAAAGCATTTTCTGAAGAGACAGCAATTTTTTTCTTGGAATTCATTGAAAAAATGAGAATATACATATTGGGTCTACAATTAAATAACATTCCCATTTTACAAAGCCAGAGAAAAACAGGCTTTTTAGGACTAATGGTATGTATGGAGAGCTTAAAGAAAATGTATTTTGAGTATGTCATTCAAAAGAAATACTTGAAGTACATTTTAACCTATAAGCTTTCCCAAGATCACCTAGAATTATTTTTTGGTGCCATCAGGAGTAAGGGCGGTTATAATAACAATCCAACTGCCAGGCAATTCGAGGCATCATACAAGAGGCTACTGATCCACAGTGAAATAAAGGCATCAGATACCGGTAATGCCATTAATTTGGAAATGGTGACAATATTGACTTGTGGGTCAGGAAAAAAAATTACCATTAATGAATCTGGAGAAAATTTGGAGGAACAGGAGGAGTTTTTATCATTCATGAAGAAAACTAGGGAAGATATAGAAAATTATAACTTCCATAATAGTATGGCATGGAATCTGACCATGTATGTTGAGGATGTTGTTGGTTATATTTCTGGTTTTGTCATAAGAGGTGTACTTAAATGCATTACTTGTATTAAATGTGCAAATATTTTAGAGAGCAATTTGACTCTGTCTGCTCTACAGAGGAAAAAAGCCTATGGCAACTTGCATAAAGCAAGTGAAATGGTCATAGATGTTTGTAAGGCTGCTGAAAAATATTTCAGGTTTTACGACAAGACCACAGGTGTGTTGAAATCTAAAGGTCAAAATCCTATTACGCCTCTGTTGACAAATACCATGAAAAATTTACCTTTGACAACATTTGAAGCCTTCGGGGATCATCTTTATGATGATGATCCCCTGGAGGGCCACTGCATGGACATGATCAAACTCCTCCTGAAAAACTACTTTAAACTTCGGATTCATTATGAAACTGTTAAATGCCTGGAAGCGGTTAGGAAGAATAGGTCAAGAGCCTTGCTTACAAAAATTATTCTTTTCAGGAATGAATAATTTTTTTTGTTATTATTATTCACTTCACTACAATCTCTAACCAGAGCACAGGAATTTTTTTTTATTATTATTTTTTTAGTTTTTGTGTATATGTATTTATGTAATTTGTGCATATATATTTATGTATATATTGTATTGTGTATGTATATATTGTATTGTGGATACAGTGCGCGTCAAAATTATGGAACAAATTAATTTTCTCAGAAGGAAAATATTTGGCAACAAAATCCTGAAACAGTTCAGTTGTTGTTTCACTTTTACTAAATTTTTATGTATTTTCAAAGGATTTTTGTTGCACCCTGTGCCATCCCCATCAACCCTCTAAATTTTTTGAATAGAGAATGTGGGTCATGTGGTACTTTTTTTGGCAAGGTCTTTATATCTTCTTTACGGACGTGCAGAAATTTTCAAGAAAACAATTTTCTTTTTTGAAAAGTAAGTAGTTGAAAGAGGTTATCAGTATGTGGACTTTGTCATGGCTTATTTACTTTTTTTTCACGTGTGGGGGTTGGAAGGGGTTGAAAGTTGTGCACGAACAAAGTGCACATACTGAAAGCCTCTTTGAACTAACTGTTTTTCAAAAAAGAAAAAAATTTTCTTGAAAATTTCTGCACGACTGTAAAGAAGATACAAAGACGTTGCCAAAAAAGTACCTCATGACCCACTTCCCATACTCAAAATATTTAGAGGGTTGATGGCGATGGCACAGGGTGCAACAAAAATGCATACAAATTTGGTAAAAGTGAAACAATCGACCTGTTTCAGGATTTTGTTGCAAATATTTTTCTTCTGAGAAAATGAATTTGTTCCATAATTTTGATGCGCACTGTATATATTTATGTAATATTTTGTGTATATATATTTATGTAATATTTTGTGTATATATATTTATGTAATATTTTGTGTATATATATTTATGTAATATTTTGTGTATATATATTTATGTAATTTTTTTATGTTTATTCAATTTTTGTGAATATGTCTCCGTAAATAAACTAAGAAATGAAGTTATTATTTTATTTTCATATAATGATGAGTGTTACAATATAATACTTCTCTGATTAATTCAAATGAAAAATTATAACTGAAATTGAATTATTTAAGTTCTTTCAACGGGAACAATGAAAAATGTAATATTTGTAAATATTTCCATTGAAATTACAGTGCGATTCTCAAACTTGGATTAAATTCTGTGAATCAAAAACACTTGTTTTGTGGTAAATATGCTCGGACAGATCGATTAATAATTTTCAATTGCGCTCCTTTTGATATAAGAAGATTTACAAGGTGTCTCAAATTTGAATTATGACATCAATGATTTTTTTGATGGCAATCCGAATGTTTTTCTGACTATTCTCGAAGGAGGTACATCAAGTTAAACATACGTACCAATTAATATCTTTTTATTCTGTTCAAAAATGAAGAAATCTTTTAAACAGATATCTCAAATTTGAGACACCGTATAACATTTTCTTTCATAAAGAGGAGCGTAAATTGTAATAACTGCCCGAAAATATTTACCTTAAAAAACTGTCTTCGAATTACTGAATTTATTAGATTAGTTAGATAATCGTAGTGTAATTTCATAGAAAATATTTAAGAAATGTAAAGAACGATTAACTTCTCAGTCAGGATTACCATTTAAAAAAAGGTATCGCAGGTTTTTGCTGAATTCGAACGATATCTGTAGGATAGTTTCTGAGAGAGAATTTTTTCTTTCTTAATTGCGATCCCACAAAATTTTGCATAAATCTTCGTGTCGGTATTTTTCAACTAACCACCTCGCTTTAATTCGATCCGATCAATATTTTTCGAGTAATCGGAAAAACCAAATTTCAGATTGCTATAATAACTCTGAAACCACTCTGTAGATTTTGCCCATTAGCGAACTTACAGACATTTGAACGCACCAAAAATTATCTATGATATAATATCTCAAATTTGTGTCACGCTGTGCGATATTTTCTTACATTTAAAATAATAACCGATCTGTCCGACCATATTTACACCAAAAACAATGTCTTTGATCTACTGAATGTATTCCAAGTTACAAACTCGCACTGCATATTGAAAGCTTTACTCATTCATTTCTGAATAACAATAATGTCGAACGAAAGGAATGACTCCAAATCGCACGCCCATGCTCATCCATAACAAAGATTTAATGCGATGTTGCCAGTGTTCATTAGTGAACAAAGAGATCCGATCTTTTATCCTTGTTCCACTCATTGTATAGACTTTCAATGTAGGAGCCAAAACAAATCAAGATTTTACGAGGTAATGTGCGGTCTACTTATAATACGTCTATGGGAAAAGCACTGGCATGAAGTTAGTGTTAATTTTTAGATACTATGGCATCGAAACCAATATAGTTTAAGCGTTATATTGATCAATCAAATTCTATATTAATAATAGTTCATTTATCTAGATTAAATGAGCAATCTGAGAATGAGAACTGCACCATGGAAGAAACCAAATTAAAATAGCTGAAATGAATTTGACTCTCTCTTATAGAACAGGATGAAATGTACGAGTATGAACACAGATCATATAATAAAGCTTAGATAGGATAATTATAGCATTCAGTGAAAACATAGAAGTACGATTCATTATTGAAATTTAGAACTTCATCTTAGCAGAAATTGAATTCAAACATCATAGAAGAATTTAAATTCAACAAGAGTGCCAAAAATTATCAATCCAAAACCAATAGACGAATTCTACCCAACAACGAACTCATCCGAGATATTCATTCCTCAATTCTATGATGAACGATAATATATATCTTTCCTCAAATCTACTCCAATACACCAATATTTCAGTTTTGTTTTTAGTGGAGATATTCTGAACTCAATATTATTAACTTACCATTACCATTCCCATCATCATATGGATTGACCATCGGCATGAAAATATCAACCAACAAAAAGTATGATATTATATTATCATTCTCATATTTATACGATTGCTGGAATGAAACAACGTCATATCTCAGGAGAATAAGTTGACATTATAACAATTCATAGAATACCCACATAATAATTCTATCATTCTGTGAAAACGTAGAAATACGATTTACATTGAAATTTTGAAAAATGATATCTCCGAAAGTATTAGCTTGTTAGAGTTAAAAATGATATGAATGGATTCTTATGATAAAACTGCTTATTAAAAAAAATTTAATTTGGAATTTGTTTTGTAAAAAAAAATTTTTTTTTTGTTACTCCGAAACCATCTGTCCGAATTTGCCCAATAACGAACTTAGTCGAGATATTTATCCCCCAAACCTACTCTGAAAATTTCAACTCTCTAGCTCATTCCGTTCGAGAGTTATCGTGCCTACGGCCGGCCGGCCGGCCGGACCGGACGGCCGGACAGAATGAATTTCGACCACGGATTCTTGATCAGTGAGTCGAACCAAATCGTTTAAGACCATTTTCATCGAAAAATTCGAAAATTACAGACATTTGGGCAAATTGATAAGCACTCAGTTCCGAGGAACTAGAGCGCCAAAAACATAACTTACATAACCCAATTTCATATTGAACTTTAAATTAAATTTTGTTATATTCTTTCAGCATTTCTCAAGAAATTTGGTTCGACCAATTAAGTTATTATTCTGCAACTAGATAACAAGTTTCAACTCTATCTGATGTAGTTTTGAATAGCTCCGAAACCATTGGGCAGAAAATTCCCTACAAACAGGAAAAGATTCTTACAAAATCTGTCTTCAATCTATGATGGATTATTTCCTAATATACTGATTATAGAGAGCACTGAAATATAGGTAATGTCAGAACCTTCAGCGCGTTCGATTTCTCACATTATTTCCACACTTTTGAATATTTGATAATTAAATATACATCGTATCGCGAAATTAAGTGAAAAGAACAGTCACTCTTAACGCAATTGAATGAATAACTAATGACGTAGAGCAAAATCAGTAAGAACTATCATCATAGGTTCCTAATACTTTTCTTACCCTAATTAGGGGTTATCTGCCTGCAATAAATTCCGGCAACGTTGGCTACTGAGTACCGATTCGGGATTCCCAATGTTTGCAAATTCGTCATAATACAATAAATATGTAGGCATTCCCTTTGAAGTCTAGGACCGGATGTTGAATAGAGAGGGGTGTAAAGAGCAAAACACTTGTTCTACTTATATTTCGTATTCATATTTGATAACCCGAAGAAAGATTGCAAGTGTTGAAAGTAACAAAGTCACTCCAAAATATCTTTCAATGGGATTTAAATGTACTAATTCACATCATCCGTCTACAAATTTATCTAAAAACCCCTTGAAAGATATTTTGTCGTAGCTTCGCTGAGCCGAGCGGGACGTATAATATGAATCGGCCTTTAATGCATTTCATTCCGAGTTACCATTAAAAATTTGTTTCGAAATAAATTGAAAAAGAAGAAAAAAGTAAGGGGAGGGGACCCCAAAGTTTTCTGCCACTGATTAGATCAAAGTTAAAATAAAACATATTCCGCAAGTACATAATGAGTAAAATAAACACTGAAATCTCATTCCTACAAAACAAGCAGTGCTAAAACAGGTAAGTCTATCCATCCCCTGTGGGATATTTATCGCCGAGAATTTCGCCCTCAACATCGCACAGTTTTGGTGTCCCTCGCTCGAAATCCATTGTATTCCCGAAAATACTCCTTTTTGTACTCCGGTGTCACACGTGGATTTAAATGGGACCAGCCTGTCTGTTACTGCGGATTTCGAAAACTCCATGAAAGAAATAATCTCCTTTCTTTCCTACCTCACCTTCATTTCACAAGATTTAGTTTCCAATTTGGCAGTCAGGTATTTGGCGTTAAACTCCCTCGTTAAAATCGATACGGGTACCTTTCTGGGAATTTTCAGTTTTCTGTAATGCCGTAAGAGTCGATTTGGTTCTGGGAATTTGTTCTTAGCTACCTGCGTAACGCGTAGAAACCTATTAGGGGATATTTGAAACTTTGATCGATTAGGTAATGATCAAGTGATCATGAGACATTGGTGTTTAGGGATGAACCGGAAGAGAAGCATAAGAGGGGGTAAAACTAATAATAATAACCCTTTCGGTTATTGATACCTTTCTAGATATCTCGAGATGTTCTGGAAAATACGAGCGAATTCATTCGAATGATTTTGTCTCGTTATGTGACCCCGAGATGAAATATCTCTTCTACGTTTTAAATGTTTTGATACTTTGAATTTCGATTGGCGGCACTCGAGGGCGAGATATGAGAGGTTCGTTTAACAATCGATAGAAATTATGGCTGCCATCTGGATGTTAATTAATGATTTCATTCTATTGCGAATTGATTCCTATATACCTATTCCGATTGCCGTTAATTAAGAGTTGGACATTCGAAATAATTCATTATTATTTTTCAAATATTAGTATTAGAGGCTCTGTATGCCCTTTTATACACCTATTGTCTGAATTTCTTTTTTCAATAATTCAGAAAATCATTGAGGGATAATGAAAAAGGAATATAAATTCAACGTGGAAGTATCGTGTAATATGAATATGCATAAAAATATGTTTCAGGAAAAACAGAATTGAATAAAATAAAAAATTGAAAATTTAATGTACCTAAATTACTTTTCGCCATTCTGAAGAATGATTTAGTTCAACTCTTTTGCCACTAATCTTTTTAATACGAAAGTTAATTAATTGTCGCTGATATCGCTGAGATAGACAAATATATTTCATAACGAATTCATAAAATTCCGAAAATTTTGTGTGAGGTATATAATATCCTATAATTGGTCATATTGCATTAAATCCTACTTTGACTTCTAGAACAGAAATAAATTTGACATATCTCGTAGATATAATGATATGGAACAACAGTGAACCCAGATAGAGCACAAATAGTTATAATTCGCATTCTGTGAAAACATAGAAGCACCATTTTCATTCAAAAATTCTAAAATTATATAATTATTTGGGCAAATTGATAAGCCACTCTGTTCCGAGGAACAAGAACGCCAAAAAATGTACCGATATATCAATACCTTGGAAATAATGTGAGAAATCAGTGATGTACAGAATAACTGCGGGGGGTAAAACAAATGAACTATTCATCACTCATTAAAAAATTGTCGCACCTATTGTACAAGACAGAAATATAGATTTATATATCTTCAAGATCATTTAAATAATTAGGCACGTTCTTGGCTTATAGAAAAAAATTTCCAAATTTGGAAGACGGCCGTTTTTTGGCGCTCTAGTTCCTCGGAACTGAGTGCTTATCAATTTGCCCAAATGTCTGTAATTTTCGAATATTTCGATGAAAATGGTCTTAAACGATTTGGTTCGACTCACTGATCAAGAATCCGTGGTCGAAATTCATTCTGTCCGGCCGGTCCGGCCATCCGGCAGGTCCGGCCGTCCGGCTGGTCCGGCCGTAGGCACGATAACTCTCGAACGGAATGAGCTAGACATTTGAAATTTTCAGAGTAGGTTTGGGGGATGAATATCTCGGCTAAGTTCGTTATTGGGCAAAATAGGACAGATGGTTTCGGAGTAACAAAAAAAAAATTTTTTTTTACAAAACAAATTCCAAATTAAATTTTTTTCAATGAGCAGTTTTACCGTAAGAATCCATTCATATCATTTTCAACTCTAACAAAATAATACTTTCGGAGATATGAGATGTGAGAGCGAATCCGTCAAACGGCAAAAAGTTTTCTCTAGTATCTAACCTATACGAAAATCTACAATTTTCCGATTAGATCAACGCGGCTTTGGATGTTTACTAAATCGAGCACGCATCCGTATCTCGATTAGTTTCGGAGCAATGACGAAAACAGTCGATATTTCTGGCCCTACCTCCGGAAAATGGATTAATTAGTCGTATTTTTCGCCATATTTCCAAAATTAATCGAGATACGGAAAAACTAATTACAGATTCGGAATCTACGCCCTCGATTTAGTGAATAGCCAAAGCCGTGGCGATCTAATCGGAAAACTTTAGATTTTCGTATGGGTTAGATACTAGAGAAAACTTTTTGCCGTTCGACGGACTCATTCATTTCCTAATATTTTCCGAACGGATAGAGATACATAGGAAATAGATACATAAATCTAAACGTCGTCCACCGACCAATAATCATAGAAAATTCGTTTGTCGAGATGTGAAAATCATAGATTTCGGACGGGAATGAAGAATTTTCCTTCGATTCCGGGTCAAAAATATTTCTAAGTGCCGACCCAAAAAATTTTTTTCATGGTATATCGGTACGGAGCTCGTGTCTAATTAAATCGAGGTCGCTGATCACGAATATGAAATTAGTTTTACCCTAAGTGGCGTACTTTGGGAAAATTTTCACTTAGAGTGAAAAAATGGACGAAAATAGGCCAATTTTGAAAGTTTCCACCGCCCAAAAAAATCGGAGTAGGGTGTTGTTGTTTTTTGCCGTCATATATGGATCCTTTATCTACTGAATAATCCAAAAAGAAAATGTCCAGGCCGTACTATTCGGAAATTTGGATTTTTTTTCCCGGTTGTCTGGTTTTCTGAAAATGCATTCCGCGGTATTGCCGCGGAAAATTCTCTAATGAAAAATCCGATCATATATTCGTAATCTACGACCCCGAATTAGTAAATGACGTAACTTGCATCGAAATCGGAGTCAGGTCGAATTTTGGCAATTTTTTAATACATTAGCCTTAAAAAAATCTCATTTTTCGAGAAAAAATTTTTGACGCAAAATTATAAAGCGGGTACTCATTCTTATAGATTCGGGGCCATAGATTCCAAATCTACGATCAGATATTTATTAAAAAAATTTCCCGAGGAAATATCGCGGAAAGAATTTTCCGAAAAATAGACCCTCGGGAAAAAAACCATAATTTCCGAAGCGTAGGACCTGGACATTTATTGTTCAGATTATTCGATAGATAAAGGATCCAAATATGACGTAGAAAATCAAGAATATTTTACTCCGATTTTTTTGGGCGGTGGAAAGTTCCAATATTGACCTATTTTCGTCAATTTTTTCACATTAAGTGAAAATTTTCCCAAAGTACGCCACTTAGGGAAAAACTAATTACATATTCGTGATCAGCGACCTCGATTTAATTATACACGAGCCCCGTATCGATATACCATGAAAAAAATATTTTGGGTCGGCACTTAGAAATATTTTTGACCCGGAATCGGAGGAAAATTCTTCTTTCCCTTCCCAAATCTATGATTTTCACATCTTAATATTCGAATTTTCCCCGATTATTGGTCGGTGGACGACGTTTAGATTTATGTATCAATATTTTCTGTATCTCTATCCGTTCGGAAAATATTAGGAAATGAGCGAATCCGTCAAACGCTAAAAAGTCTTCTCTAGTATCCAACACATACGTAAATCTACAATTTTCCGATTAGATCGACGCGGCTTTGGTTATTCACTAAATCGGGGACGCAGATCACGAATCTGCAATTAGATTTTCCGTATCTCGATTAGTTTCGGAGGAATGACGCAATTTCTGGCCCTACCTCCGGAAAATGGACTAATTAGTCGTATTTTTCGCCATATTTCCAAAATTAATCGAGATACGGAAAAACTAATTACAGATTCGGAATCTACGTCCTCGATTCAGTGAATAGCCAAAGCCGTGGCGATCTAATCGGAAAATTGTAGATTTTCGTATGGGTTAGATACTAGAGAAAACTTTTTGCCGTTCGACGGATTCACTTATTTCCTAATATTTTCCGAACGGATAGAGATACATAGGAAATAGATACATAAATCTAAACGTCGTCCACCGACCAATAATCGTAGAAAATTCGTTTATATGTGAAAATCATAGATTTCGGACGGGAAAGAAGAATTTTCCTTCGATTCCGGGTCAAAAATATTTCTAAGTGGCGACCCAAAAAATTTTCTTCATGGTATATCGATACGGAGCATGTGTCTAATTAAATCGAGGTCGCTGATCACGAATATGCAATTAGTTTTTCCCTAAGTGGCGTACATTGGGAAAATTTTTACTTAGAGTTAAAAAATGGACGAAAATAGGCCAATTTTGAAAGTTTACACCGCCCAAAAAAATCGGAGTTGGGTGTGTCAACTCACTTTCCTGAGACATGACGTTGTCTCATTGTCATTCATTCCAGCAATCGTATAAATATGAAAATTATATTATAATATCATACTTTGGTTGGTTGATATTTTCATGCCGATGGTCAATCCATATGATGATGGGAATGGTAATGGTAAGTTAATAATATTGAGTTCAGAATATCTCCACTAAAAACAAAACTGGAATATTGGTGTATTGGAGTAGATTTGAGGAAAGATATATATATTACCGTTCATCATTGAATTGAGGAATGAATATCTCGGATGAGTTCGTTGTTGGGTAGAATTCGTCTATTGATTTTGGATTGATAATTTTTGGCACTCTTGTTGAATTTAAATTCTTCTATGATGTTTGAATTAAATTTCTGCTAAGATGAAGTTCTAAATTTCAATATTGAATCATACTTCTATGTTTTCACAGAATACTATAATTATTCTACCTAAGCTTTATTATATGATCTGTGATCATACTCGTAAATTTCATCCTGTTCTATAAGAGAGAGTCAAATTCATTTCAGCTATTTTAATTTGGTTTCTTTCATGGTGCAGTTCGCATTCTCAGATTGCTCATTTAATCTTGATAAATAAACTATTATTTGAATTGAATTTCCTTTATGATGCAGTTCTATCATAAGAATACATTGATATAATTCTCAACTCTGAGAAACCAATACTTTCGGAGATATAATTTGTCTGTTTGAACAAGAGCGCCAGAAAGCTCCAGTCCACAGGGCTTGAACCAATGTTTTTTAATACTCGCTATCTGTTTAGAATATTATCATTCGAATTACTCCTTCAGATATACCGCAAGTGTTAGGGTAAATAATTAATGATTCTTTATTTTATTGTTTTATTTTTCATAAATAAATTTTATTAATTACTCTAAAATATTATTAATAATTATATATTAGTATTTGTGCAATATTTATCAATAATCAAACAGGGCTTTCATCAGGAAATAAAGATAATACAGAAAAATTATATCCGAAAATATTATTAACTATAAAGAATAATTTCCTTCCACCAAACAAATCTTATTTGAAGTATTCTTATTTCTGTCAAACAAATATTTATTGAATTATTATTGAAACTGGATTAGACTTAAATAAGTGTTTATTTAAGCTCGAATCTTTATTTTATTTTATTATTTAATTTATTTAGCAATATTTATTAATAATTAAAAAAGGATTTTCCAGGAAATAAATAAAATACAGAAAAGTCATGTTGGAAAATATTATCAACTTTAAAGAATAAGTTACATGCACCAAACAAATCTTATTTGAAGTTTTCCTATTTCTGGAATTTTCTGTCAAGTTCACTTGTGAATGTATATGTTTATTTTGGATAATTTGTTCATTAGAAAAAAACATAAATCCATTTCATGTGGGTGGTGAAAATTCTTTTTGAATATTTATAAATTCTAAGAAAACAGTTTGTTTAGTCAATGCTATAATTTTTTTTCTATTGAAATTTCAACAAACACCTAAATCCATTTATGATATTTTTGTTGGAAATGTTTTTTTTTTAGAAAAAAAGTTTTGACATTCAAATGTTAATATTTATTCATATTGAAATTTTTTGAAACTTTAATATAAATGATATATTTTTTATAATGAATTTTCTTTTATTTATATGAAATATTTATTTCTAAAAAATATAAATATATCTATTTTTGTCATGAGGATATTGATATTCATGGAAACATATTATTATTTATCATTAATACTTTGTTTTTGAATGAAAATATACATTTTTGAGTAGCCATAATATCTAATCGTTTACTTTTATTGCCTGAATATATTATTTAGATTTTACAAAACCGTAATTTTACATTCGGGCAATAAAGAAGAAACAATTAAATATTTTGGAATTCCTAGAAACCTCTGACGCTTACATAGCCAAAAACAACCTGTCACTAATGATGAACTGGAATTTCACCTATCCCCTCCCCTTTCATCTGCATGTAAATTAAATTGTTAAGTTTATTATCCTCGTATTTGAAAATGGGATAAATCCCCGAAACATATTCATCAAGACTAGTAACAGTAGTAACTGCACTCTTGTCCACTGAAAATGTTGTCATCCTACATATGTTTCGCGAACGATAAATTGAAAAATTTCAAATATATCATGAAGACTGCTTCATTTCGTGTGAGACCGCTTCATTTCGTGGGACCTACTTTCATTATTTCCGAACACCGCTTATTAATAAAATTTAGTGTCCGACCGAAACTGGTTTTTCAGCCGAAACCGAAACTGAAATCGAACTTTCGGCCAGGCTCTCAGTTTCGGCCGAAACCGAAACCGAAACCGAAACTTTATATTTCATACTGAAATCTACTGTATTTTTTACAATTTTATTTGCATATACATAAAAACAGTTAAGCAGTGTTAAATAAAATAAAAAGACAACTTTTTTGATATCTTTAGTTATTATTTTGGTATTACCAAGTTATAAAAATAATCAGTCGAAGTATACAGGGTAATTCCAAATCAGACATCAACCTTGGAGGAGGTGTTACTGTGGATAATTTGCTGTGGTTTGAGCCATTTTTATTGATGACCAAAAATAAACAGTTTCCGAGATATTTGAGTTCTGGTTCTGATGAAAAAGAATTAGTATGATTTGAAAGGGGATGTAATAATATTAATTAATATTAATTAATAATATTAATTAATAAGCCTTTAATTTCCAACAGGTCAAAATACCCAATTACAGGAAAATATAAATCCAAATATCTCCACAATAAGAGATTAACACGGACAAAATGTAAAAAAAAAACAAAAAAAACAACTTATTCAAGAATGGTTGATATTACCAATCTCCTCCAGAAAAGCAGATACTATAGAGCGGGGAGAATCATTAAATATATCGCATCTACCGGCTATGGAATTGAATAAACAACACATAAAATTAATTGGAGATCTTAAACTGGCGTTTGTTCTACCCGCCCTACAGTAAAATACAGCATTACTCCTTGAGCCACATCGGGGCATCAAGAAGGATAGATGCTCAATTAAGTCGATGGAATCTATTAGGCCATTCACAATATTATAAATGAACAATAGTGCCCTTACTTTTACCCTATGCTCTAAGTGCTCAGCTCCAAATCTACTAAGTAACATGTCATTACAAAAACCTATATTAGGATAAACACCATCTTCTCTCCAAACAAGATACTTATAGAATTTTCTTTGTACAGATTCAATTCGTTTTCTATGACAGCTATAGATGGGTCTCCAAATAATGTTACAATATTCTAACTTGCTACGAATAAAACTATTAAATAAAACTATTAACGTACTCGAATTATTGAAACGCCTACCATTGCGAATGATGTATCCATAAGTTTTACTGACAGAAGAAATGAGTTGATTCAAGTGTGGCACGAAAGAACATTGACTGTCACACAACACCCCCAAATCTCTATACTCAGTTACACGAGATAATACCTGGTTATCTACTTGGTAGTTATAAAGAATTTTATTATTTTTTTTAGTGTAAGACATTGTATAGCACTTAGAAACATTCAACGACAGCCCATTCTGCTCACACCATCTCAAAAGAGCATCGAGCGCTCTCTGTAATCGAATACAATCAGTGACAGAGAATATCCTAGAGAAGAGCTTTAAATCGTCAGCGAACATCAAAGTCGAAATTTCCACGTCATCTAGAACATCATTTACAAAAAGAAGAAACAATAAAGGTCCCAAGTTAGAGCCCTGAGGAACGCCAGATGTTGCGTGGAACTCAAATGAGCGAGACTGCTCGATCTCCACAAAACATACTCTCTCACTCAAATAAGACTCAACCAATGAGGCCAACCTATCTCCAAACCCAAATATCAACCTCAATTTACTCATCAAAATTCCGTGATCGACCTTATCAAATGCCTTTTGGAAATCCGTGTAGATTACGTCCACTTGTTCAGATTTATCCAATGAATTCAACACTTGTTCGAAAAAGCAAGCAAGATTAGTACAGGTGGATCTTCTTGGCATGAAACCATGTTGGTATGGTTTAATACGGTGCTTAACTGACGAAAAAATTGAATTATATATAATAATCTCAAATAACTTGGAAAAATTAGACAATATAGCAATAGGTCGGTAATTTTTTATATTCGATCTCTCACCCTTCTTGAAAATTGGTATGATTTTTGATAGTTTCCACAGAGAAGGATATCTTCCCTCAACAGCAGACATATTGAAAATATGCGCCAGAGGTGCAGCAAACACATCAATGCAGTCCTTGACTAAAAAGCTAGGAATTCCATCCGGTCCAGCCGTACATTTGTTCGAAAGTCTCCTAGATGCCTTGATGACATCATCTTCAGTGATATGTCCTAGCTCGACGAATGAGCTGTGAACAAGCTGCTCCACGAAAAAACCTTCGACAGGTCTTTCAAACACATCAGAGAAGTGAGTGGCAAAAGCATCAACAATCTCCGCCGGACCTGTGAAAGTTTCATGTAAGAAGCAAATAGAGAAAAATATCGAATTCAATATTTTTTTGTTGCAAATAAGCTTGAAATTCCATTAGAAAAATGGGTTCAAGCCCTGTGGACAGGAGCTTTCTGGCGCTCTAGTTCAAACAGACAAATTATATCTCCAAAAGTATTGGTTTCTCAGAGTTGGGAATTATATCAATGTATTCATATGATAGAACTGCATCCTAAAGGAAATTCAATTCAAATAATAGTTTATTTATCAAGATTAAATGAGCAATCTGAGAATGAGAACTGCACCATGGAAGAAATCAAATTAAATCTGGCCAATTTTGCCCAATAACGAACTTAACCGAGATATTCATCTCCCTAAACTACTCTGAAAATTTCAACTACCTACCTCATTCCGTTCGAGAGTTATATCTATGTCTATGGATGAAAAGCAGTCTCACTACTCTCAGATCTCTTACTTCATGTTCAGTTCCGAAATGTAAGAATTTTCTGAGAAAAACTAGTTTCGGAGCAAACAACTGAGATTTTTCTCACTTCGCTCACAATTCTTCGATTGATTAGGTAATGTCTCAGGAACATCATTTGACATTATAACAATTCATAGAATAATATCATTCTGTGACAACGTTGAAATACGATTTATTATTGAAATTTTGATAAATCATATCTCCGAAAGTATTAGCTTGTTAGAGTTAAAAATGATATGAATGGATTCTTATGATAAAACTTCTTATTAAAAAAAATTTAATTTGGAATTTGTTTCGTAAAAAAAAAATTTTTTTTGTGTTACTCCGAAACCATCTGTCCGATTTTGCCCAATAACGAACTTAGCCGAGATATTTATCCCCCAAACCTACTCTGAAAATTTCAACTCTCTAGCTCATTCCGTTCGAGAGTTATCGTGCCTACGGCCGGCCGGACCGGCCGGACCGGCCGGACAGAATGAATTTCGACCACGGATTCTTGATCAGTGAGTCGAACCAAATCGTTTAAGACCATTTTCATCGAAATATTCGAAAATTACAGACATTTGGGCAAATTGATAAGCACTCAGTTCCGAGGAACTAGAGCGCCAAAAATGTATTCATAAATTTTGTTCCACCATTCCACATAGGCAAGCACATGCCGTCTTTCTGATATCTTCAGTTGTTATTTTCCGCCTGAAATTTACTCAGGCTGTCTTTTGATACACATTCACTATTTTATATGCCGGACATTCAAAAGGTTGCTTATAAAAAATCTGCTGAAACGAAACTAGTTATGCAATCTAATGAAATCTTTTATAGAATGAAAAAGGAATTTGGCAAGTTTTTGAAATAGTTTTGGCATACAAAATTGTTAAATTCGAAGGTTGCAGAGAAATTGATATTAGAAATTGATATTTCATTTATTCATATACCACATTTCAAATCATACTAATTCTTTTTCAACCTCTTATACAGCATAGTTTCGATTTTTTCGTACATATCATATCCTTTTCTGATGAAAATAAACCCAAATTATCATCAAATTTGGTCAACGTAGAAAAAATTGACGAAATATGAACTAAGTTCAGAAATCTTTTAAAAATCACCCGAACTCCAAAAACTGTTGATTTTCGGTTATTAATAAATATGTATTAAACAACAGCTAATGAGACATACTAACTACTCCTCCAAGTTTCACGTCATATTTGGAATCACCCTATGTAATCTAATTAATAATCATTAAAGTGAATTCTCATGAATTCTCAGTCTTAACAAAGATAGATTGCAATAACTTGTACGACAATTATGTCCACCTACTTTTAACTCCTGGCCAAACGACCAGGATAATTCACGAACAGTCAAGTTTCGGCCCGGCCGAAAGTTTCGGCCATTTTGGGCCGAAACCGAAACTAAGGCCGAAACTAGATTTCTTGGCCGAAACTGGCCGAAACCGAAACCGAACTTTCGGTCGGTCACTAAAAATTATTATCAATATTCAAAATATTTTTTTTAAGATGCAGTTTCACCATAAAAATCCATTGATATCATTTTCAACTCTAACAAGCTAATACTTTCGGAGATATTATTTTTCGAAATTTCAATAATAAATCGTACTTTTATGTTTTCACATAATGCTATAATTATTCTATCTATGATTTATTATATGATCTGTGTTCATACTCGTACATGTTATCCTGTTCTATAAGAGAGAGTCAAATTCATTTTAGCTATTTTAATTTGATTTCTTCCATGGTGCAGTTTTCATTCTCAGTTTGCTCATTTAATCTTGATAAATAAACTATTATTTGAAATTAATTTACTTTATGAAGCAGTTCGATCATAAGAATACATTGATATAATTCCCAACTCTGCGAAACCAATACTTTCGGAGATATAATTTGTCTGTTTGAACTAGAGCGCCAGAAAGCTCCTGTCCACAGGGCTTGAACCCATTTTTTTCCTTAATAACATAAAATTGATACCTAAAATTTCAATTACAAAATATCAATTAAAATTGTTCTTTGTCATTCTTCGTTGAACAAGAATGACATAATATGAACGCCGCATAACAAAGCAAGTTGGATTCATTCCCCCGGCCAATCAACAACCCATTTTGACCGGAACGTATCCCACAAACAAAAATTCTGCGAATCGACCTCCTTTGTTCGAATCTGAACTATATTTTGCGATTTTCTGAATGAAAAGATGGTTCACTGAAATCTTTCATTCAATGCGAAGTGAAGAATGTCTCCCACGATATCTTTTCGAATATTTAGGTCCTCTCAAAAAACAGGTAGCTACTAAATGTTATGGGAGCACCTAACACCAACATAATTTTCATCTCGAGTACATGTCAATGTCGGTTTGACATGAGAGAATATGCCCTCTCGATAGGTTGAGCATCTTTGTACCTGGATGGATGATGTGGCTTACTCGGAGCCCTACAGCTTTCGCTTGAAGCCGTAATCAGTAGTTGGTACAAACAAAATTTTGGAACACTTGAGGATTGTACGTTGATCTTTCCACCAAGGTGTAAAGTTCCAACTTTTTGGTATCTTATGAGAATTTTAAAATATTGATGGAAGATTTATTATCACGCATCATTACCTGGACAAAAGGGAGGACAAAGATGATTGAATTAGGTCATAGACGAAGCAGAATAGAAGAATAGATTATCTATGTTTCAGAACATTTTTTCTCAACTTCTACATTTTTTAACTTATGGCAACTGGATTTCGAAACATATCAGAGGTTTTCTTGTTTCGAATTCAAATAAATAGGTAGTATGTTCAATTACAAGTTGGGTTAAACCATTGAATTTAATCACAAATCAAGAATTTGATGACCCAATCCGAATATTGTTTTATTTATTTATTTAATTGTCATTAGATCTACATATCATTATGATAGCAAGAATGACCACATCCAATTACCGTCAAAATTTAGACGGTTGGTTACAAAAAATATCAACACAATTTTTTTTTATGCATAATTGGCAAATGTATACAAACGAATTTACCACATTGACAAATCAGACAAACGACTACACCAAAAGTTAATCCATGTCATAAACTGGTTTTTCTAATAACAATGGGGTTCCACCGCGCCTCAACTTCTTCAGACATTCAGTCAACTTATTATACAGTTTCAGGTATGTGCATTGTAAATCTCACAGTATATCAATATCGAATTATTCGCTATTCCGGAATTTTAGGATTTCCGTTTTTTGTTGCTCTTTTCTTGTATTTTTTGCGAGCATGATTTAGGGAACACTTAATTCGAATTTACCATGGTAAATTCGAATTAAGAGTGTCCAATACAGGACAATGGACAACATAATTTACCATGGTAAATTCGATTAAGGGTGTCCAATACAGAAGAATGGACAATAGAACATACGTGCAAAAGATTCTGACTTCACGTCAGTGCTTGAACCAATTTTTTTTTCGTGATTTTTTTGAAATTTTCTAGGGGTACGGTTCTTAAATTTTTTTTTTCGTCATTTTTTCAAATTTTCTAGGGGTACGGTTCTTACAAAATTTTAAACACGTCTTTATGTTGATTTTCTACTACTAGTTACCAAGCTTCAATTCGATCGAATATTTATTTTTTGAGTTATCAAGGAAATAATATTCCAGGTGGGTATAACTCGGAAACCGTTAGACCGATTATGCCCAAAAATGAACTCAACTCTTCCTTTCGGATACGCAACCTACCCTGAAAATTGCAAGTCCTTATCTCCTTTCGTTCGAAAGTTATCGAGGCAACGGTCACCCATCTACTGAACTCACACAAGAATGCTCGAATCTCCAACAATATTTAACCGATCGTATTAAAACTTGAAACTTGGCAGTAGAGGTAGGTTATGAAGCCTCTTGCAAAATTTCAGCAATTTCAAACGAATAGTTACTGATAAATAGAATTTTGTTTTTCAATTTTCAATGATTTTTTAAATATTTTCTACAAATACCATCCGCACGAAATTTCGCAAGAATTTTTGCGTTGGCATTCTACAACTAATTACCATGTTTGAATTCAATCGGTTTAGTATTTTTCGAGTTTATGAGGAACAAAAAACAACCAAACTTCAGATGGCTATAACTCTAAAACCGTTTGGCAGATTATGCTCATAAACAAACTAAAATGTCGCGTTCTGGTGCACAACCTAACCTGAAAACTTCAAGCTGCTATCTCTTTCCGTTCTCAAGTTATCGTGACAACAAAAATATGTTTTAATAATTTTCTAGCCATACGATTCGCACAAAATTTCACGAACGTGCTTAGGTTCATATTCTACAACTACTCACCAAGTTTCAATTCGATCAGATTTATATTGGTTGAAAACAAAATTATTACTCGGAAACCACTGGGCCGATTATGCCCATTAACGAACTTGTCCGTCGTATTGGGATGCGCCACCCACCCTGAAAATTTCAATTCGCCAGCTCTTTTCGTTCTCAAGTTTTCGTGGCAACGGCCGGACGACCGGCCGGACAGAATCAAATTTGACCTCGAATTCTTCATTGGGGAGTCGAACTAAATCGTTTGAGATCATTTTCGTCAAAAAATTCGAAAGTTACAGACATTTGGGCAAAATGATAACGCGATGTTCCCCAGAACATTCGCGCAAAAATAAAATCATGTGATTACCGAAATTTATTATAATATTCCATTCATGTTCTAATTTAATGTTATTATGACATTAGCAACGACTGAATGGTTTAATAAGTCTGATATCATAGAGTTCACCGATAAACCTTATTTTCTATTATGATAAAAAAGCTATGATTTCTAGGATTATAATTATATAATTTTCTAAATATTACACGTCAGTTGGTCAGTTCTTTGTTCATCAATGCAACTTATTTCTCAATTGCGATATTTTCTTATGAATAATCCATCTTTGACAATAGAGCCGTTATTATTATTGACTTGCACTTCGATTCCATCAAAACTACAATTGACATTTCCCACTAAGCCTCCACCTCTCTATCCTTCTATCCTCATTATTTCATCTCAACCGTGGTGGAAATCTCGACGAATCTCGAACCCTACCTGATTGCTACGGAATTATTTCTCCTTTTTCGTACTCTCTCCAGTGCGTGCACCCGTGTGAACCTGGTCACCGGAAACCGCCCCTCAGGTGAGGTCACCGCCCCCCGTTACCCCTGTGGGAATCCGGCGAGTACCCCAAGTGCACGGATTATTAGGTGCAAACCCGAGAGGACGAGTTTCGATTTCACACACTGCAAAAAACCGAGCGGAATGTTAAACTGCGTCGCGGATGCTGACATGACCGGTTTTGGGCGATGAGAGCCGAGGGGGATGCACAGGGTTCATCTCGGAAAGGTGTTGGGTGATTTTCCTGAGATGTCTAAAACAATGGTGTGTTCCCATGTTAGTAGGTTTCATAAAGCTTCGATCAGCTTTATTGAAGTTTCTTTCGTGAACCTCCTTCACTAGATCCTTCACTAGATTGTCATGAGCAACCGCACATAGAAGTTATTCACAAGCAATCTGAATTATGTCAGAACATCACTTAAATATCTTTCAAATATTCGATCTAAGGTCTGTGTATCTACCATAGACATAGAATAACATGGACTGGCCCTCACGTAACTTTATCACACCGTTCGTTGCGGAATACATTAGAGAGAGAGATGTTATGAAGGATAGAATAAGTAAAGGCAAATAATGGTATAAAAAAAAATGTGTTTTTATACCATGGACAAATACACAAATTGGAAATTGGGGAATATTGGAAAATCTCGATTTTATTTAAGAGAAATATTTATTATTTTGAATGAGTATCGAAAAAGCTGAATGAATTACAGTAAGGAAATTTATGAGAAATATTTCCATATTATAAGCACAGTAATTTGTGTTATAAGTATCAGAATATTCAGAAACGAGCCTCGGATTTAAATGAAAATGGTTTGCCTTTAACTATTCTGTCTACAAATCACCAAAACACATACACAATACACGAAACCAAACAATATAGTATACAAGAAAGGTCAGAGGGTAAACGAAACCAATGTTTTGTGTTCTGTGGTTTTGCTAAACGCCAAATTATAAGAATATATTCATATACCGTGGTTTGCCTTTAACTATTCCGTCTTTTTTCAATGCTGATTTCAATGGTCTCTTTCTCACAACCAGTCACCATGGTAAATTATGTTAACGGTTACCATGGTAAATTATGTTGTCCATTCTGATGTATTGGACACTCTTAATTCGAATTTACCATGGTAAATTCGATTAAGGGTGTCCAATACAGAAGAATGGACAATAGAACATACGCTCAAAAGCTTCTGACTTCACGTCAGTGCTTGAACCAATTTTTTTTTTCGTGACTTTTTCGCAATTTTCTAGGGGTGCTGTTCTTAAAATTTTTTTTTTCCTAATTAATTTCAAATTTTCTAGGGGTACGGTTCTTACAAAATTTTAAACACGTCTTTATGATGATTTTCTACTTCTAGTTACCAAGCTTCAATTCGATCGAAAATTTATTTTCTGAGTTATCAAGGAAATAATATTCCAGGTGGGTATAACTCGGAAACCGTTAGACCGATTATGCCCAAAAACGAACTCAACTCTCCCATTCGGATGCGCAACCTACCCTGAAAATTGCAAGTCCCTATCTCCTTTCGTTCGAAAGTTATTGAGGCAACGGTCACCCATCTACTGAACTCACACAAGTCTGCTCGAATCTCCAACAATATTTAACCGATCGTGTTAAAACTTGAAACTTGGCAGTAGAGTTATAAAGGCTCTTGCAAAATTTCAGCAATTTCAAACGAATAGTTACTGATATATAGAATTTTTTTTTCAATTTTCAATGATTTTTTTAAAATTTTCTACAAATACCATCCTCACGAAATTTTGCAAAAATTTTCGCGTTGGCATTCTACAACTACTAACCATGTTTGAATACAATCGGTTTAGTATTTTTCGAGTTAATGAGGAACATCTAACAACCAAATTTCAGATGGCTATAACTCTAAAACCGTTTGGCCGATTATGCTCATAAACAAACTGAAATGTCGCGTTCTGATGCACAACCTAACCTGAAAACTTCAAGCCGCTAACTCTTTCCGTTCTCAAGTTATCGTGACAACAAAAATATTTTTTAATAATTTTTTAATGTTTTTCTAGCCATATGATTCGCACAAAATATCACAAGCGTTCATATTCTACAACTACTTACCAAGTTTCAATTCAATCAGATTTATATTGGTTGAAAACAAAATTATTACTCGGAAACCACTGGGCCGATTATGCCCATTAACGAACTTGTCCGTCGTATTGGGATGCGCCACCTACCCTGAAAATTTCAAGTCGCTAGCTCTTTTCGTTCTCAAGTTATCGTGGCAACGGCCGGACGGCCGGACAGAATCAAATTTGACCTCGAATTCTTCATTGGGGAGTCGAACTAAATCGTTTGGGACCATTTTCGTAAAAAAATTCGAAAGTTACAGACATTTGGGTAAAATGATAACGCGATGTTCCCCAGAACATACGCGCAAAAATTTGAATATGGATCTCCCGCCAAGAGAATGATTCTAACCTAACTAATGTGGTCTATAGTTCATAATGACTATCTATAATCTATATGATATATGTGTTATATATTTTTGAAAGGGAAAAAATGTCAATTCTTTCTAATGGCGATTTCCATTGACACGCTCGGATCACTCGGAGCTGTCACACTGTCATATTTGACAGATATTTTCGGTTCAATTGGACAGATGCATGACAGATGAGATCGATTTCGAGTGCTCCGAGCGTGTCAATGGAAATCGCCATTAGTCATTTTTAGACTGTTACTTTCATAAGAAAAAACTCAACTATATGTTACAGCTCTGCAAGGAAACCCTTTGGAATAAATCCACCAATTTTACCCACCTTATATATATATATATATATATATATATATATTCTTTTGACTGAGAGCTGTATATGTGTTAGCAGAGGTTGGTGTAACGGGGTACCATACAATTCGACGTATGATACAAGAGCTTAGGGAAAAACCTCAGCAAAAAACCCTTTCTCCCCGTGAGTGTGGTGATTTGTAACTATTGTTTACAACATTTGCTGAAATTTAAAAATATTGATGGGGATATATTTCTTCAATGTGGATTCCCTCGTCAAAAAACGGATAGGTTTCTCCAAGGTACCCGAAACTCAACCTGAAAAATGATTAGACAAGAGGAGGAAACGAACAAATTAAAAGTAATACATAACCTTTCAAAAGTCTCCTCTCACAAAAATATTTCTCTGTAGGCGAATGGGATCGCGTGGAGAAGAATCGCCTCCGCTAGTTTTCGAAGATATTCACTCTTGAAATCCCTTCAATATTTGAATTCAAAAATGAAAATGTTGCTCGTAAGGCCAGGAGGGTCTCTTTCAAAACCAGGTCTGACCGGTCCAAGTCCAAGCGATGATCATTCAGAACTTCAGATGTTCGAAGCCCGCTACAGGGCCCTTAAGAAGGGCTATCATCTCCCATAGATATATATTTTACTTTATATTGTATAAAAGAATGAAAAAATGCGCCGGACAAATTACGACTTATGTCATGATACAACCGTCGACCAGATTAGGGGTTCCAAACCAATATGTATATGAAGTTCAACCGGATGATAAAAATCAGATATCCACCCCTACGGTAGTAATTCCCGCTTATTACTTAATTCCAGGTGCCTCCCGGGCGTTCCAGGAATTTCCATTTGTCGGGATTGATAACACTCCCCGTAGTTGGTCGCTAGGTGACATTTTTCGGGCACCCACCGGCACATCATCATCTGGAGGACCGAGGTGAGAACGGGGGATATCGTGCTCTGTGGGGCACCCGCACCGTAGTAGGCCGTTGAGGGTCCGTCGCGGGGGGGACGAGGGGTATTTTAATTATGTCGATGCCCAAGAATTTCGATATTAAGGCTTCATTTCGTTTCACACTCTGTGGGCGGCAGATATCCGATCAGAGTGTAATTAATTTGTCGGATGTAATCCCTAGAAGTAATAATCTGCCGCTGGTGCAACGTGGGCTAGCTATATTGGGTGTTCGGCTCAGTGAACTATCGCATTGATGTAATGAAAAAGAAAGCTCACAGTAATATTGGAGTACTTCGTTAGTTGATCGGCTTAGTGATGTGACAACAGCAGAGTCAGACGAATAACGTTAACTGTGACTATCAGAACAATATTTCAATAAACATGCATTACTCAAAGATATTAGATAAAACGCCGTATTCACAAAGCATTGTTAAGTGTTTGAATCTACGTTAAGTCCTAACTGAGGTCCTCAGTTAAGGATAAATTTGAGTCGCAACCTCAGTTAAAGTATTTAACAGTGGTGAAACATGCCTGTTTTAGCCTTTTTCACCACATTTTTCCCTTATTGTCCTTTATTATCCCCAATTTATCCTTAACTGTGAACCTCAGTTAGGCTTAACGGAGATTGAATGCTTTGTGAATACGGCGGAAAGGGTTTTCCAAAAAGAGGTGTTATTTTGATATTCAAAGAAAAATGCCATTTTTCAATGTAAATTATCGGATGTTTATTTCATTATAAAGAAGAAGCTATGCCGTTAATAGTGGAAAATAATATCAGGAAAATGACCACCACGACCACGCTTACAGAACCATATCCTTTTAATGTAATTTTCCATAACCAAATCGCGAAGTGGCTGCCCTATGTCCTCGATAGCCTCACGAATTCTATCTTTGAGGTCTTGAATCGACGCTGGGCTATTGGCGTAGATCTTCTCGTTCACGTGGCCCCAAAAGAAAGAAGTCGCAAGGTGTTGAATCACAAGATCTCGGTGGCCAATTGTGATCATCTCTTCGAGAGATAACACGGTCCGGAAACTTTTCCCGCAAAAGATCAATGGTTTCGTTGCTTGTGTGGCACGTAGCGCCGTCTTGTTGAAAGTAAACGTTGTCCAGATCAATACCATCCAATTCCGGCCATAAAAAATCATTAATCATCTCACAATAGCGCAATCCATTCACGGTAACTGTTGCTCCAGCCTCATTTTCGAAAAAGTAAGGTCCAAGGGCTCCGCCGGACCATAAACCGCACCATACAGTCACACGTTGAGGATAGAGAGGCTTTTCAACAATAACTCTTGGGTTTTCCGAGCCCCAGATGCGACAATTTTGCTTGTTGACGAAGCCACTGAGGTGGAAATGGGCCTCATCACTCAAGATGATTTTTCGATGGAATTCCGGATCATTTTCATGCATTTCAACGACCCAATCAGTAAAGACACGACGTTGTTGATGATCGGCCAGCTGGAGTTCTTGTGTTAACTGAACTTTATAAGGAGACCGAAATCTTTATGCAAAATACGGTGTAATGACGGTTGTGGAATGCCTAATTCCAAAGAACGACGAGGTACGGACAAACCTGGATTTTCTTCAACACTTTCTGCTACAGCAGCAATATTCTCGGCTGTTCTTGAGCGACGTGCACGGGTTTTATTCTTCACATAACTAACTTGTCCCAACAGCTCGAATTTTTCCACCAATTTTTTTATTGCGGTCCGACGAGGTGCTTCACGACGACCCAAAAATGTTCGAGTTTTACAAACCGTCTCTGCCAAATTTTCACCATTTTTATAGTGAATTTTAATAATTTCAATGCGTTCTTGAAGCGTGTATCGTTCCATTTTTTATTAATGGCGTAGTTTCTACTTGTCAAATGTCAAAAAATGACAGCTTCAAAAGTGACATCTACCGAAATAGCAGGCTATATTCAAAATAACACCTCTTATTGGAAAACCCCATTCACTTTTATAAGTGTGACCCATTGGTCATTTTGATAATATAATGCCCCTAGATAATCCATATGATGATGGAAATATATTATACTTTGAACAACAGCGCCGAAGCTACTGTCCACAAGGGCTTTCCTACTTTCTTATATTTCATATCCTGGACCTGGGCATCGCATATTCTGCACGTATATTCATTTTTCGGGAATAAAAAATTGAATCACTTATCTGACAGTCTGACATAGTCGGTCGAAACATGCTATGTCCGACACTAATTGTGAATATTAAAGCTATGGATTGATGAATTCGAATCTAACACCTCTGAAATAGAGGTCGTATATAACCGGAACAAAAGTGTTCCCCCCTGATCCTACACATCATATTATATGATAGGCGATACTGGCTTGATGAGAGCGTATCGTGATTCCTAATGGTATCTGTCAGGAAAAATTAATATCAAATACATCACCGTCTATGAAATATGAACTCTTGCACTTTGTGGAACCATTGCAGATGTATTATATCGCAGGGCTGCTGGCAAGAATCCCCATAATGTTTCGGGTCAGTTCTCACCCTATAATGAAGGACCATAAGATACAGAGGCGGATTATTAGTTTATTACTTGTTTCAGAATATAGACCCATAAGGGTCTCCAGAATGTTGCCTGGTGTGTGAGTGCTCTTGATTCAAACATTCATCATAAGTTCCATTCAACTATACACATTATAAAGGGTTTTCCAATAAAAGGTGCTATTTTGATTTGCAAAGAAAAATGCCATTTTTCAATATAAATGATCGGATGTTTATTTCATTGTAAAGAAGAAGCTATGCCGTTAATAGTGGAAAATAACATCAGGCAAATGACCACCACGACCACGCTCACAGGACCATATCCTTTTAATGAAATTTTCCATAACCAAATCGCAAAGTGGCTGCCCTATGTCCTCGATAGCCTCATGAATTCCAACTTTGAGTTCTCGAATCGACGCTGGGCTATTGGCGTAGACCTTCTATTTCACGTGACGCCAAATTAAGAAGTCGCAAGGTGTTAAATCACAAGATCTAGGTGGCCAATTGTGATCACCTCTTCGAGAGATAACTCGGTCCGGAAACTTTTCCCGCTAAAGATCAATGGTTTCGTTGCTTGTGTGGCACGTAGCGCCGTCTTGTTGAAAGTAAACGTTGTCCAGAGTAATACCATCCAATTCCGGCCATAAAAAATCATTAATCATCTCTCGATAGCGCAATCCATTCACCGTAACTGTTGCTCCAGCCAGTGAGGTCCAATGACTCCGCCGGAACATAGACCGCACCAAACAGTCACACGTTGAGGATAGAGAGGCTTTTCAACAATAGCTCCTGGGTTTTCCGAGCCCCAGATGCGACAATTTTGCTTGTTGACGAAGCCACCGAGGTGGAAATGGGCCTCATCACTCAAGTTGATTTTTCGATGGAATTCCGGATCATTTTCATGCATTTCAACGACCCAATCAGCAAAGACACGACGTTGTTGATGATCGGCCGGCTTGAGTTCTTGTGTTAACTGAACTTTATAAGCCTTAAGACCCAAATCTTTATGCAAAATACGGTGTAATGACGTTTGTGGAATCCCTAATTCCAAAGAACGACGACGAATGGACAAACCCGGGTTTTCTCCAACACTTTCGGCTACAGCAGCAATATTCTCGGCTGTTCTTGAGCGACGTGCACGGGTTTTATTCTTCACATAACTAACTTGTCCCAACAGCTCGAATTTTTCCACCAATTTCTTTATTGCGGTCCGAGAAGGTGCTTCACGACGACCCAAAAATGTTCGAGTTTTACGAACCATCTCTGCCAAATTTTCACCATTTTTATAGTGAATTTTAATAATTTCAATGCGTTCTTGAAGCGTGTATCGTTCCATTTTTATTAATGGCGTAGTTTCTACTTGTCAAATGTCAAAAAATGACAGCTTCAAAAGTGACATCTACCGAAATAGCGGGCTATTCAAAATAACACCTCTTATTGGAAAACCCTTTAGAAGTCAATATACAGGTTGGGCGATAGTATGGAATGAAATTTGTATTTTTACGCGCATGTTCTGGGGAACATCGCGTTATTATTTTTTGCCAAAAATGTTCTCAAACGATTATTTCGATTCACTGATGAAGAATCCGAGCTCAAATTTGTTTCTGCCCGGTCAGCCGTTGCCACGATAAATTAAGAACGGAAAAATATAGCGACTTGAAATTTTCGGGGTAGGTGGCTTGTCCAAATAGAACAGACAAGTTCGTTAATGGGCATAAACGGTTTCCGAGCGATAATTTTGTCATCAACCATTACAGATCCGATCGAATGTTCGAACTTGATATAGCTAGTTGTAGTTACTGATACACAGACGATTGTGAAATTTTGTGAGAATCGTAACACCAGAAAATAAAAAAAAAATATTAAAAAATATTACCTATGTCACTATAACCTGAGAACGGAAAGAGATAGCAAATTGCAATTTGCAGGGTAGGTTGAGAATCTGAATGCGATATTTGAGTTTGTTAATAGGCATATTCGGCCAAACGGTTTTGGAGTTATACCTACGTATCCGAAATTTGCTTCTTATTTCCTCAATAACTAGAAAACTACGAATCCTATCCAATTTAAACGTGGTAATTAGTTGTTGAGTGCCGGCGCGAAATTTCCTATAGAACTTCGTGAGGATCGTGTTACTAGAAAATTTTTAAACAATCATTGAAAAAAATTCTATATATCATAAATTATTCATCCGAAATCACTGAAATTTGGCGAGCAGCCTTCTGTGAGTTCAGTAGCTGGATGGGTGACCGTTGCCTGGATAACTTTCGAATGAAAAGAGTTAGGGACTTGAAATTTTCCGGGTAGGTTGCGCATCCGAATAGAAGAGTTAAGTTCGTTGTTGGGCATAATCAGCCAAACGGTTTCTGAATTATACCCATCTATTATTTCGATAACTCAAAATACAGACCCTATCCAATTGAAACTTGGTAGAATATCGACATGAAGACGTGTGTGTGAGTCGTGTGAGAATCGTACCACTAGAAAATTCACAGAATTTTCATAAAATTGTCAAAAAGCTGCGATTTGATTGTTCATTCTTATTTCTTACTTAATTTTAGATAATCTGCATAATCCGATCCTTTTAGCCCTTAATTCTTATTTTATTTTAATTTGTTTCTTATTTTATTCTTGCTGTATAAACCCGCCTTTAGTCAGCAGCTCTTCCCCTGTTCTAAGCCTTCCCAAACAAATGTATCCATAATAATATAGGTAGTTTCATTCTTACTATGATGAACATATATTTAATTGACTGACAATAGGCCACTGCACTACTGCTCAAAACATGTATATCTTTAATACAGAAGATCTCAAATCGCTATTGATAAGTACAACACTTCCACTCGTAAGAGTGCACCTAATTCAAATTAACTTTTAATACACAAGAAAAGCCAACTCAGTCAACAACCTTCGATAGCTCAGTTGGTAGAGCGGTGGACTGTAGAGGAATGATTAGGTAGGCATCCATAGGTCGCTGGTTCAAATCCGGCTCGAAGGATTATATTTTTGATATGGATGATACAAAACATTAGAAGTAAATTGCCATTTTTCCGTAGTGGATACTAGTCTAGCCAACAAGTTCATTTTAGGTCAAAATTTTTGAGTATTCTCCGAAAATTATGATTGAGGTGTCATTCGATTCGGAATGCTATGTAGATAGTCTTTGAGAAAATGCTATTTTCGCTCGTAAAAATTGAAATAGTTATAAACAATTAAGGGTTTTTCGCCAATATCTCAAAAACTATCTGGGATAATTCAAATTTGAAAAAAGATTCAAGAAGAGGAATTTCCTACAAAAAAGTTCCAACTCCCGGAACTAGGACCAATATTTATAATTTTCCCAGAGGGTTGAAAATACTCCCGAAAACGGATACTCCGGCTTGCGTAAGCCTCGCCCCCTTCGGCCTTTCATGAGTAAATATAATTTAAACTTATTAAATATGAAAATAAAAAATTGACAAAATTCATGCGTCTGTAGAATAGATCAATGAACAATAATCCGTGATCCAAAAATATTTATCGCATTTTTCAATTAGTTATCCAGCAGTTAAATAAAAAAGTTTGTAGCGCGAACAATAACATTGCAAGTGCGATAACTGTTAAACTTAATCTGAGAATTTTTTCCTTTGGTGGAGTTATTTTTCAAAGGTCTTGGAATAGATTCCCGTTGGAAAATTTGAAAAAATATTAATTTTCATTTTGTTATTAACAATTTACTTAAGTGAAAAATTTTAAACTTCAATTATGTTTTAAAAAGAAAATTTTAAATTATCTTATAAACAACGCATTGGTTTATACCAATTTTATAAACAATAGGAGATAATAATTATTAAAAATCATTCTTAAGTAGTTTCTGATTATAAGAAAACTGATCAATAGTAATATTATAAATTGAAGCTTTATAAATTTCACTTAAGTAAATTGTACATGACAAAACGAAAATTAACAATTTTGGAAATTTTCCAATAGGAATCTATTCTAAGATCTTTGAAAAATACCTCCACGAAAGGAAAAAATTCTTAGAATTATAGTTAAAAATGATCGATCGTACTAGCAATGGTAATGTCGTGCTACAAAAAAATGTTAATTAACTGATGGATAACTAATTGAAAAATCACGATAAACATTTTTGGACCACGGATTATTGTTCATAGATCTATCCTGCATGCGCCGAAACCTGTAACAGATGATTTGTTTTATGAAATCTAGAGAGCTGCCCGCTTTGGGATAACGCAATATTATGATAAATCTTATATTTTGCCGGCTACACACATTGTGCCGAAAACTCTTGAATATTGAATAATTACGGCAACAGGAATGTGTACAAGGGTATATGTAAATGTATATTATTCCGTCCCTATTATCTGCCTGCTTTATCCGATTAGGCGGTAAAATCATTCACATTTTATAACATTTTTTTCGGAAATATTCCAACTCCTTCGAAATTGTTGCTACTGTATTCAAAATTTGCCAACTCCATTCAACTTTGGGGGGGGGGAGGGGTGGTCAAAATTTCAATAATGAATCGTACTTCTATGTTTTCACAGAGTGCTATAATTATTCTACCTCCTGTTCTATAAGAGAGAGTCAAATTCATTTCAGCTATTTTAATTTGATTTGTCTGTTTGAACAAGAGCGCCAGAAAGCTCCTGTCCACAGGTCTTGAACCAATTTTTTACTTTGATAATTTTTGAAAATCTTTTATCAAGTGATTAGCGATCTTTGAATTTATAATATAATATCAATAATAAATAAACATTTTGACGAGGACCTCTGCTTATTGTATATTGAAGTTTGCGATCAACATACTGATATTGCTAAATAAATAAACCAAATACAGCTCTGCATGGAAGCTAGCCACCCTCACTCCTGGGCCTTCTTTTGCTAAACGATCTACCCAAGAGGGCTCGTGCCATAGGTTTTCCATTACTATATCAATATGAGACATTTGTCTTTCGAGTTGTTAGTTTTGACAAGTTGCCTTGTTTATTTGGTGTCGCTGTCTTTCGAAACATATCCGGATATTCATCATCTCGGTTCGTCTTCCGTTCGAACAGTCTTAATACTAATATATTATAATACTCAATTAAATGTTTGGATAAAAAAAAAAATTGGTTCAAGCACTGCCGTGAAGTCAGGAGCATTTGGGCGTATGTTCTATTGTCCATTCTCCTGTATTGGACATTCTTAATTGAATTTACCATGGTCAATTCTATTGTCCGTTACAGGAGTCCAATATAGGACAACGAACAATATAATTCACCATGGTAAATTCGATTAAGACTGTCCAATACAGGAGAATGGACAATAGAACATACTCGAAGTTACCATGGTGAATTCTATGGTCCGTTACAGAGGAGTCCAATACAGGATAACGGACAATATAATTCACTATGGTAAATTCGATTAAGACTGTCCAATACAGGATAATGGACAATAGAACATACGCGAAGTTACCATGGTGAATTCTATTGTACGTTACAGAGGAGTCCAATACAGGATAACGGACAATATAATTCACAATGGTAAATTCGATTAAGACTGTCCAGTACAGGAGAATGGACAATAGAACATACGCGAATTTACCATGGTGAATTCTATTGTCCGTTACAGAGGAGTCCAATACAGGATAGCGGACAATATAATTCACCATGGTAAATTCAATAAGAAATAAATGAATCTCCCCAATGCACAATAATCTCGGTTATCAGAATACCCAACAGACAAGTTATTCGTTGTTATTTAATATTTATATACTTCGTACATACCCTGATAGTCGGGGCTGTCCTGTATAAGTTCGCTTCAAAACTAAATCTGGCCGTGCCTCTACCAAATAATTCTTCAAATCCACAGCAATGTTCTGGATACAGAAAAATAATTACAACCTGAATTGTTTCTACTAGAGATGACGAGAATAGAACATTTAACACATACCTGTCAAAGTCGCCAAGAATATTCGCGTGATCAACTTGGATTTGCAAAAGGTCTTTAAATCCTCTTTCAAGATAAGTGAAGGTTACCAAAATGAAACCAATATAACCCTCACTCTTAATTCGATTTTTGAAACTATATCCAACTAAGAAGACTCCAATAATTCTTACAAAGTTTCGAAAATACGCACAACCACTTGCTTCATCCGCTGAACCTCCACAAAATGGACGATCTTATCTCACCGACGCCGACTCTGACAAAATTCAGGACGAAACAATGTTGCCAAGCCATCCGGTTCCTTGAACACAATTCACTATACGTCGCCTGGCACCACTGATACTCAACCTCAAATTCAACGTCAATACAATTGACAAATTTATCGCAAGCAAAACATAAACAAACCTCTGCCTGGATCAAAAAGGAACGTTACACTGGCTCCTCTTACAACCTTGCACGTGGACGAGCCAGTTCTCGATCCACACACAGTGATGGTTAAGGTTAAGACTCCAAGGAATGTTGTATGGTTGGCAGAAGCAGTAGACACTATTTTTCTAGGGATTAACTGAGTACGGTTGTATAAAAGAAGATATTAATGGAAGGAGGCATATTGCCAAAAGATCCCGGATCTCATAAGGTTAGTTACAATAATTCATAGATTCTTCATTCAGTAGATGCATCTATCCTTGGTAGAAGAAAACTTGATCATCTCGAAAATCCAACGGCAAAGCGAACATCATCTATGACCCACAAAAAAATCTCTACCGTCTCCACTCTCCTTCCAGGAAAGCATATCGAATAAGTCCCGTATCACACGAAACGACACACAGAAATATTATCTCGGATTGTCATTTGACCATCCTACGGGTAATAATAAAATCCTGGAAAAATCCTAGCGTCCTCTCGTGAAATGATGAATGGCCCCGGGAAAACTGTTTAGATATTCTCGATAAGTATCAGGCGTGTTGTGTACGTGAGTGCGCGCGGGGGTAGTGTTATCCGAAGAGACCGACGACAACACGCCACCCCCGCTGTTTGGCAATCAGAAATCCATTAGAACGGCTCTGCGGAGATGATGTGCCATGTCCACTGTCGGAAATCGGGAATCCACTAAAAGGGAATTCTTGGACATCTATCATCCGCATGATGTGCGACGTGGTGGACCGCAAATCTTGTAGATTTTGCGGAATGGGCTTTTGAGTCGTTGTCGTGGACGGAAAATTAATGAATATTATACGTTTCCGTAAGTTCAGGTGGAATAAATCATTTTTTATGCATGAATATTTTTATACCGTGGTCTCGTAGAATCTCATATTGCCGTTGAACATAGAATACCATGATGACGGTTTTAAGTATACCGCGACATAATAAATTCTTTGAAAAATCATATCTCTTCCTGTAACTATACTTCTATAGTGTGGGCGTGAAGGGGGAGTAACTTTGCCAAACGCATTACATATGTCCAATTTGGGCGAAATTGAGCGGATTCAGAAATGATTTATAATGCTCTATATAGCCATATGTAAACAAAATCTTCCAAATGGCTTTATGTCCCTGTGTAACTCAAATCCAAAGTAAGTAAGCCGCATCACAATAAATTATGTTTACGTTTGTATTTTTAAAACAAATAAAATACAACCAAAAATTTTTTTCGTCGATTTGCTTATTTTAATTAGGTCACAGGACAACACTTACTGTGCAGACTGTTTTCTCTAAATTTATAACGAATCGCAACAAACAGCATTATGTTCAATTTCAACCACAACAAAAAGCATTATGTACAATGGGATGAATCAAAACGCATTAAACCAAACGTTTTTTACATATTCTGTGTATATCTGATCACTATTGATTTAAATGTGTTTAGTTATTACTTTTAGATGTGAATTTCTATCAAACAAACTCGACGTACTCAAATTATAAGCCAGGGTGGAAGAAAAAATCGTTTTTCGTTGATTTCCAATAAGTTCACAGGATCAACACTTCATATCTTCTGAGGAAGTTCAGTGCCCCTAATCGAGGTTTATGGTGCTATTCTGCTTTTTATCTGGGAGCTATGAATCTGTAGGTGACGATTGCTCTGTGAGAAGTCGCCTTAAGACATCGTAAACGATGCAATTCTGGAATCTGCTACTATTCCTGAAGTGTATTGAAAATCTGATAGCGCCCCTAAATGGTGAGTTGTGACCCCCCTCCTTCTTGGACTCGAGTCTAAGGACCCCTCAAGGTGAGTAATATTCTCACCATATGGACCAGAGGACGCATCAAATTGGCGCCCAACGTGCGGCGGCAATTAAGTAATAATGTACAATTATCAAGAAACGTTGTTCCATCGTGCAATGGCTTACTGAAATACTATTTATGTTATTTAACATCGAATCAGTTTTCAAGATCAACCCTGATTGTTCCTGCAGACGAATCATCCCCCCACGAACGTCTTCGTGTTTGCTTATCAAACGACGATGAAAAATACTGGTCCTCCGTCTCTCAAGTTAATGGCACTTGTCACACTAGACGCGAAATGAATTATCAAAACGGCAAAAGTGAGTTAACACATCCAGGGTAGCTGGGCCACTCACAAAGAGAATATGACTGTAACAAACGACGATTTGATGCGCTTAATGAGGCAACTGCGAGACAATGTTACCCTATCGGAACGGCGCGAGAAGAATGATGATGATGATGACGCGGTCTGGACGTACGACGTGGCGATGTGACGCTAGGACCGGGTTGCAGAAGGGAATGCAACTGATATAAGGGGGATGGTCGCTAAATCATAGAAATTAGGATGTGGGTTGAGGTGATTGGATTTCGGAATCATCGGTCCCATTGTGTGAGATGTGCGAAATTTTATTTGATTTCTGGGCTGATGAAGTTTTGTTTGGTGTGGCAGAGGGGGTGGTTTGTTTTTCTAGAAGAAGGAAAGCATTTATAGCTTTTATGGATAGTGGATCTGAGAGGGTGGAAATCCATTGCACCAAGATCGGTAATGAGTTGTCTCTTAAGTTGTCCAAGGACGTAGCCAGGAATTAATTTCGAGGGGGGTTTTGAATGTTTGGCAATTGACTTTATAAGGGCAGGGGGGTGTAAGGGTCGCTATCCATAGCAAATTTTTTTTTCAGAAAAAAATAACTTTTAGGGGGGGTTTGTGTAACTAGCTACACAAAGTGAAATATTATGCAACTGGTGACATTGCAATGAATTTCACAATTAGTGACAAATAAAATCCATTTATTTAACTTTTACAACACAAGAGAAGAATATCAATTATTATAAATATTGATAATACATTTGGGCAAATTGATAAGCACTCTGTTCCGGGGAACAAGAGCGCCAAAAAGTCCCAACTGTAGGACTAATATTTATAATTTTCCTAGAGGGTTGAAAATATGCCCGAAAACGGGTACTCCGGCTTGTGCAAGCCTCGCCTGCTTCATACCTTTGATGAATAAATATTATTTAAACCTTTTAAATATGAAAATAGAAAATTGAAAAAATTCAGGCACCTGCAGGATCAATGAACAATAATCCGTGGTATAAAAATGTTTCTACGATTTTCCAATTAGTTAGCCATTAGTTAATTAACAATTTTTTGTAGCACGAACATTAACATTGCAAGTACGATAATCGTTAAACTATTAATCTGAAAATTTTTTCCTTTCATGGAGCTTTTTTCAAAGGTCTTTGAATGGATGCCTATTGGAAAATTTTAAAAATTATTAATTTTTGTTTTGTTATGAACAATTTAGTTAAGTGAAAAATTATAAAGCTTCAATTTATAATATTAATATTGATCTATTTTCTAATGATTAGAAACTACTTAAAAATATTTTTAATAATTATTATCTCCTATTGTTTAAAAAATTGTTAGAAACCAATGCGTTGTTTATGAGATAATTCAAAATTTTCTTTCGAAAACATAATTGAAACTTATAATTTTTCACTTAAGTAAATTGCTAATAACAAAACGAAAATTAACAATTTTTCAAATTTTCCAACGCAAATCTATTCCAAGACCTTTGAAAAATAGCTCCTCGAAAGGAAAAAAATTCTCAGATTAATAGTTTAACAATTATCGCACTTGCAATGTTAATGTTCGTGCTACAAAAAATTAACAAATGGATAACTAATAGAAAAGTCGCGATAAACATTTGTGTGCCACGGATTATTGTCCATTGATCTATCCTGCATGTGCCTGAAAAATTTAAATTTTTTATTTTCATATTTAATTAGTTTAATTAATATTCATTCATGGAAGGTTCGAAAATGGCGAGGTTTACGCAAGCTGGAGTACCCGTTTTCGGCAGTATTTTCAAACGGGCAAATTATATTGGTCCTAGTTCCGGGAGTTGTGACTTTTTTTAGGAAATTTCTTCCTCTTCTTGAATCTTTCTTCAAATTTGAATTATCGCAGATAATTTTTGAGATATTGACGAAAAACCAAACCCCCTTCTTTTTTTTGACTTAATTGTTTATAACTATTGCAATTTTTTCGAGCGGCCTTAGCATTTTCTCAAAATATACATAATAAACTAATAGCAGTTGCTATCGATACAGTGAAGTAGTGTTGCAAATCAATGAAATCTATTGATGATTTGACGAACGAGCGCAATGAAGCTCCTGGCGCCACGTCAGTGCTCTTACTTACTCTATGAACTTCGTTTCAGTGGTTCATGTAGTAAGAAACCGTGGCAACGGTTCCTCGATGGGAATCAGTCATCAATCAGGGTGTCCATTGTTCTAGACCTGTCATCTACACGATTGAGACACATGACGTAATCGCAGGGGCGGAGCTGGCAATCAACTGTCTGATTTAATATTCACCGGCGTGCTGACATTGACGCCGCACCCACCCATAGAATACCAGGCGTTCCCCAACTGCCCGCGATCTGCGATTCTGTGAATGCCGTTGACAATTTGACAACCCCTTTGGGGTACCAGATTACGTATGTGTAGGGGGATATTATTGCCCCCAATGACTATATCGTAATCATCGGGGATTTATGTTTAGGCAAGGAAGCAGCTGGGAAAAACGCAAATGAGATGTGAGGAGGGATGGGGTTCTTCTGTCGCATGAGAATTTTTGATTTTGTTGCATATTTTTGCGAACGTTTAGCAGGATGCTATCACTCTGTCGCAATGTTTGTAATTTTCGAATTTTAAGCCAAAATAGTCCCAAACTATTCCATTCGAAGAATCCGTAAATTTGATAACTTATCCAACTTATAAATTGAAAGTTGCTGGATAGAAAGGGAAAAGCCCTGTGGCAGGAGCTTTGGCGCTCTTGTTCAATTTTAGACAAACCATATCTCCCAAAGTATTGGTTTCTCAGAGTCGAGAATGATATCATTGGATTCTTATAATGGAACAGCACTATCAAAGAAATCAAATTCATGTAATAGTTTATTTATCAAGATTAAATGAGCAATCTGCGATGATTTAACCTCTTGGAATGAGTTGTTGCAACTTACACTTGGTGCATAGTTTTCACAACTCGAAATACCTAAGGAAAGTATCATCGAAGAGTCTAGAGCAAGGCTGGAGACAATAGCAGATTGTCCATTTATTCCTGATATTTGAATAGGTATAGGCTGACGAACAAAATATTTTAACAGTTCAACATATATTAATAAAATACAATCCTCTTTTCATAATTCAATACTTCATACAAATTCATTCTGTATTGTGAACCTCAACTCAAGAAAGAATATTTGATACACAAATGTAGATCGATATTTCAGCATTTTTTTGCTAGCAACATTATGAAAATACTGTATATAGGTACGTGTCTCACTACTTTAGGAAGTAAGAGGTAATATTAACCTCAGTGATCAACGAACAGTAATTTCTTTTGATGATTCCATTATGTTGTTCTTTCCTATTGCTTTCATAAACTACATCATTAAAATGATCCAATTCCAAATCTTCTGAAACATCATCCCCAATATTTGCACATACCTAAATTATTCAATAATTATGTAACAAGTCAATATTATTTTTGGTATCAGAACAGTCTTGTACGAGTATATATACACAAATTCGAGATACAGAACCTTGTTTTCCAACACAAAATATTTTCAAAGTACGAATTATATAACAAAAACTAGAACAGAAATGAATATGACGTCTCTTATAGATAGATAAGATGACATGAATGAACAGTGAACACATATAGAACACAGACAGATAGCATTCACATTCTGTTTTAGAGTTGAAAATGACATCAATGGATTCTTGTGAAAAAAATTGAATTTGAAACATGTAACTCTGAGAAACCAATACTTTCGGAGATATAGTTTGTCAAAAATTGAACAAGAGCGCTAAAGCTCCTGCCACAGGGCTTTCCCCCTTTTTGGCGCTCTAGTTCCTCGGAACAGAGTGCTTATCAATTTGCCCAAATGTCTGAAATTTTCGAATTTTTCGATGAAAATGGTCTTAAACGATTTGGTTCGACTCACTGATCAAGAATCCGTGGTGGAAATTCATTCTGTCCGGCCGTCCGGCCGGCCGGCCGTAGGCACGATAACTCTCGAACGGAATGAGCTAGAGAGTTGAAATTTTCAGACTAGGTTTGGCGGATGAATATCTCGGCTAAGTTCGTTACTGGGCTAAATCGGACAGAAGGTTTCGGAGTAATAAAAAAAAAATTTTTTTTTTACAAAACAAATTCCAAATTAAATTTTTTTTAATAAGCAGTTTTATCATAAGAATCCAGTCATATCATTTTTAACTCTAACAAGCTAATACTTTCGGAGATATGATTTTTCAAAATTTCAATGTAAATCGTATTTCACAGATTGATATAATTATTCTATGTATGAATTTTCATAATGTCAACTTGACAGAAGGGAATATTGTGACTTCAAAAATATTGGGGTTGAAATACTCGTATTTTAGCGATGCAACGGGAACCTCACTCGAAAATGTTTGAAAATATTACGTAAATAATTCTGTAGTTCGAGAGAGGAGAAAATTTGGTGAACGTAGATGAGGAAATTTTTGATCGATTATAAGGTAATTTTTTCATTATTACTTCTCTTCTTTAATACATGTTTTATGGAATATCTACTATTTGTAGGTACTTTAAACCTGTTTTGGGCAATTGTCATACGAAACTTGTTTTTTTGGCGCTCTAGTTCTTCGGAACAGAGTGCTTATCAATTTGCCCAAGTGTCTGTAATTTTGGAATTTTTGGCTGAAAATGGTCTCCAACGATTTGGTTCGACTCACTGATCAAGAATCCGAGTGCGAAATCGATTCTGTTCGGCCGGCCGACCGGCCGTAGGCACGATAACTCTCGAACGAAAGGAGTAAGCGGATTGAAAATTGCAAGGTGGTTTTGGAGCGTAAATATCTCGGACAAGTTCGTTCGATCTATCTGAAATTTAGCATAAAATTGTAGAATCATGACCTTTATACGCATGTGAAGTTTTGTATTGACCAGATTACCGCAAAGTGTAAAAAAAAATTTTTGAAAATTTAAAATATGTTTTTCCACAATAACTCTCGAACGGAATGAGCTAGGTAGTTGAAATTTTCAGAGTAGGTTAGGGAGATGAATATCTCGGTTAAGTTCGTTATTGGGCAAAATTGGCCAGATTTAATTCGATTTCTTCCATGGTGCAGTTCTCATTCTCATGATTGCTCATTTATTCTTGATAAATGAACTATTATTTGAATTGAATTTCCTTTATGATGCAGCTCTATCATATGTATACATTGATATAATTCCCAACTCAGAGAAACCAATACTTTCGGAGATATAATTTGTCTGTTTGAACTAGAGCGCCAGAAAGCTCCTGTCCACAGGGCTTTCCCCCTTTTTTAAATATTGCTGTTGATCAAAATCGAAATCTTTCAACAAATTATGAATTCATAGATCCATTCTTTTAAAATTACATTTTAGTTATCCTAATTATTTTTAAACCTCAGTGTTTTTCTTTTGCATCATTCACTTAATGAATAAAAATTATTATTATCATTATTTCTCTTTCTATTACTGCTCTGGCTATGAATTTGAACAAGCGCGCCGAATCAGCAAGATTTTATTACTATTGCGTTTTTCCATGAAGCCTTCATCAGAGAGTGTAATGCAGATCGTTTGGGACTATTTTTGGCTCAACAATCATAGACATTCGGACGAAACGACGCAGCGCTCTGGAACAAACTCGCAATAAGCTCTGTCATATGCAGAAATACCGATAGACAACTCTGTTTGTTCCATCGATCTGATCCTCCCTCTTTTCATTCCCTGTCCCCATACGTCTCCGCCGTTTTCCATAAGGTAGGACTATCAAATTTCCCGGTTTTATCTCTGAACGCAATCGAACACTTGAACAATCAACCCCAGAAATGGAAAAGGGGCTGCCGGATCCAGGGCGGCTTATCAGAATGTCATGATCGTGCATTAATTATGAGATGAAATTGTGGAAATTATTTAGTTTGGAAGGAGTTATTCCTGATGTTAACTCTTGCGTATTCCTACGGGAGTAATAACGTGGTCCATTAGGGATTTACTCGTGATCGGAGAATAGCGGGAATAGAGGAGAATTTTAATCAGAGAGGAATGTACCGGGTGTTCATTTTCAGTTGGTTTTTGGGGTGGGAGAATTCGATAACTTAGCGTGGCAGTTAGGTGAGATATACAGGGTGATCCAATTAGCCAAATGACATACTGTCGTCTGACATATTTGTCAGTTTCGTAGGTTAGGTTTTTATGAAACGACATGGAACATTCAATATAACAACAACATTGTAAAACTATTGGAATATACTATCGAATCCAAAGGTCTAAGATCGCGAATTATTTGCAGTTATGGTTCATGATCGGCTTGATTGAATTTGACTCACATTGATTGGACAAGGGGGGCTTTTCAGGCCTAACACTTCATATCTCCGAAGTCCAATGTCCCTAATGAAGGATTAGTTTCTTTTTTGTTCAAAAAAATTTTGACGAAATTTTCAGTGTAGTACAATGAAATGAGTACCTACCTATATTTAATAATTCCAAATACAGAGTGGTAATTATGATAATTCTATAATAAGTGTGCAGGTTGAAAAAACACCAAGTACATTTCGTTTTCATAACTTCGCTACATGTTTCAGATTCTACCATAACCTATCATTACTCAACAATTTTTTTGGCACACCTCCAGTTTTCCTAGAAGAAATTTCTAAAAAAGAGAAATATCGAAATTCCGCTCCAAAGCAGTCAGAATATTCTGAACTGGATAGTAAAACTGTATGCAATGTTAAGGTCTAAAATAGTTTATTCGATTTCGAAGTTCATATTTGATCGCTTTTGTTCTGATGTGTAAAATCATTTAATTAATGAAATGAATTCTTACGCACATAAACAAAAAAAATCTACATAAACGAAAACAAATACTGATTAAATATTCTAAACATATGAAAGGCAGCACTAAAGATTAACAGAAAATTCACATTGAATTTCAAAATGGTTTCCTCTTTTTCTAATACATATTTGCGCCCTTTTTATTAAATTTCCAATTGTTCTAATGAGAATTTGATTTTGCTTCAAAATATTGCATTTCTCGAAAATTATTTCAATTAAATGTTCTCTGCTCCTAATTTCAAGTGTATCAACTTTCGTTTTCAGATGTTTGAGGAGGTTGCCTGTTATCCATAGTTTATTGGTATTATGTACCACTGCCATGGAACGAGTATTAGATGGAACAGTATCCCGGACTACTGTAAGGAATTCCTCCCAGAGAACACCAATGTTTTCATTGCCGGAAAAAGAGTTGGACCAATCATATGACGACAAAGCGGTTGAAACCCCTTCGTAATCTGTCTTCCTGCGCATTTTGACTTCGAGAGTTATCGCGCCTACGGCCCGCCAGACTGTCCGGACAGAATTGATTTTTACCACGGATTCTTGATCAGTGGGTATAAACAAATGATTTAAGACCATTTTTATCCAAATATTCGAAAATTACAGGCATTTGGGCAAATTGATAAGCACTCTGTTCCGAGGAGCAAGAGCACCAAAAAGTGTAAATTAAAAAAAAACAAGAGTGCAAAATATCATTAATCCGAAACCACCACACCGATTCTCCCCAATAACCAACTTATCCGAGATATGCATTCCTCAAATCCACTCTGAAAATTATATTATATCGATTGAAACTTAGCCAATATTCCAGTTTTGTTTTTACTGGAGATATTCTGAACCCAATATGGAGTATCCAAGGGTATTATACTTCTATTATCACCCAAAAATTATAATATCCTATAATCCTCATAATTCTACGATAGCTGGGGTTATTTCATTGGTCATTTTGCATTCATTCATACTTTGTTTTCTAAAATAGGAGGTATTTTATATCATGAGGAATAGAACTAGAAATGAATATGACATGTCCCTTAACTGTAGATAAGATGACATGTATGAAATGAACACAGATCATGAAATTCATAGATACAAATACGGACGTTAATTTTCGATTACATCTCTGTGGATTCATAGAATTAAGATTTATTATTGAAATTTTCAAAAATCATATCTCCGAAAGTATTAGCTTGTTAGAGTTGAAAGTTATATCAGTGGATTCTTCTGATGAAACTGCATAAAAAAAATTAATTTGAAATTTGTATTGTAAAAAAAAATTTTGTTTCATTACTCCGAAACCATCCGGCCGATTTTAGCCATTAACGAACTCAATTGAGTTAATTATTTTCCAAACCTACTCTGAAAATTTCAACTGTCTAGCTCATTCCATTCGAGAGTTATCGTGGCAACAGCTGGCCGGACAGAATCGATTTTAACCACGGATTCTTGATCAGTGGGTCGAACCAAATCGTTTAGGACCATTTTCATCCAAAAATTCGAAAATTAAAGAAATTCGGTCAAATTGATAAGCACATAGAGAGATATTCAACAGAATCAGTGTACTATGTAGTTCTATTGTTGTTGAATTTATTAGTTCAAGTTCATGGAGCTAAAGTACATCGTGTGTCGATTTATATTCCATCGATAAATTCATCTGTGTCATTCGCTTAATCAGCTAACCATAATTTGAATGACATATCGCGATGCTTCCTGCTGCATCACTATGATTGATTTACATCAGACACACTTTGATGTATAGACTAATGAGTTACCATTAGGCAAATCGCGTCGAAATATGCGTATATCATGTTACATATAGATACATGAAGAATTTGTCTGCTTTTCAACAGGACGGAAAAAATTGATTGAATATTGTAATATTGTTAAAGGGTGTTTGTTACTAACTTATCAATAAATATAAAAAGTAGTGACGTGAAGTCAGTACAGAATGATGAGGGTTTCAAGCTCAGCGGATAGAACGCGCCGGAGAGCTACCCAGAGGGTAGCACTGTCGGATCATAAATTAACAGTGAGGACTCCAATCTCTGCGATTGTGGAGAACTGCAAACCACACAACATATGTACACTTGCCCGCTGTGCCCCGCTAGATGTACCATAGAAGACCTTATAGCAGCGAAGCCGAACGCATTTGACGTCACCCGCTTCTGGGCAAAACATGTTTTGCTTTAGTATACTTTTCTTTCTTTTTTCTCCATCTTGAGTAGCATGATGCTTCTGACACAAATAAATAGATGAATAATAACACCGGTCAACAAAAAAAATATTTTTTTAGGGTTTCTGTTCTCATGCTTGGATTCTGATTCTAGACATTGAAGAACACTTGAATATTAATTTTTAGTTCTTCAAGTTTGCTTTGGGCTGATCTACGTTGATAAGTATATATTTTAATTTATTCAATAAACCAAAGATGGCAGCACTTTGATTAACCCGAAAGTAAACTGTATTATTATTTGTAAGAGGCACAGTAGTGAATGTTAACCTGTTTATTACAGCTGTAACAACAATATTAGTGTATTACTCAGTTGAAAAATGGCATCATATGAGCATAAAAGAAATACAAAAAATATTCACTTTTAGACAGTAATTTCTTGTTATTTTACATCTATATATTATTGTTTATCACACATCTTGAATAAAAACGACTCTTGTATCTAAAAAAAAGCTTTCTAATTATAATCTATAGTGAAATTGTAGAAAAAATTAAAAATCAGTAATTTCTGCCGAAAAATCGAAAAATTGCTTTAATTTCTACAAAAGCAAACTTTAACCGGAAAAGAATTTTTTTCCCCTATTTTTGTCATAAGAGAAACTAAAATTTAACATGTAGATGTCAGACCCAAAACTCGTGTTGACCGGTGTAATGTTACTAAGCAACTGTACTATCTTAGAGGAATTGTTTAAGGTTAAATTTCATACCTAACAAACCAAGGGTAATTACCCCCATAACCATCCGCCCATATCGAGAAGAACATAATAGATCCCCTAGCAACGCCGCATTTTTCGCGACTCAACCTGATGCATAATGGGAGGGTAATTAAACGAACCCACCATTACCTTTCGAAATCAATCATCGAAAATCGCCCCGTCGTAACGTTTAATGTCCCATCAAAAATCGATAATTTTCCCGTGCATACCTAACTTTCGAGAAATTCGCGATTTCCGAGACAGCTCGTAATTCAGCCCGGAGGAGACATTCGCGAACCTATAAAATGATGAGACCGTTTAGTGGTCTCTCCGGATTTTTACGATATCGCTGATAATAACTCACCGCGAACAGCCCAGAAGTCAATAATTAATAACAGTCATAAAGCGGGGTCTCGTTCGCATTATATACGTGACATGCTGGCGTCCATAAAACGCGTATAGTTGCCTCGCGGCCTTACCAAAACAATGACGCGTCTGTGATCTGTCGAAAACAGGAATCTTTGGAATTTATAGTCGGCTTTTCTCCATTGGAAGTTAGTCTTCTTGGTCCTGTTGCCAGTTTTAATGAGACTGGGTGGGTATGAGGGGTGTCCCAACTAAAACAAGACATCCGTCAGTGGCTGCTCGTGGCCTATTTAATAGCGAATTCCATTGGTAGAACCACAGCCCACTATATCGACCAGCCTGGAGGATGATAAAATGGCAACACCGCTCTGAGTCGTACACCAGGCGATTCAGTCGAAGGTTTGTTATTGTAAATGGACGATTACTTCTGATTCTGGAGTTAACCATTATTGTTTTTCAGGGCGTTTCGTGGTATTTTTGTGTATAACGGTGTGAAATGTGTATTAATGCAATGCAGTGATAAATATGGTCGGATATTTGTATGTTCTTTAATTAAACTGCAGTGTGTAAATAGTGAAATTTCCTTTGGATTATTTCTACTTTGGGATGAGTAGATTTCAATTGAGACTATAGACAACAAGATGGACTAGAAACATGAGTGAAATAGAACTTTCATTTCTTCCGATTTTATGAAACATTTTGATGACCTTTTAACTATTTTTCAACAAAAATTGATACATCTGGATGGGAGATCAAGAAGCTCAAAGAATCTATTTATTTTTAGATATGTATCCAATTTTCAAAAGTCTGCATCTGTAGATACTTCAGTTGAAAACATTAAGGACCTTATTCATCTTAAATTATTCATTACGAATGTTCAGATTTCCTGCAGTGATTTGAAATGGATTCTTCCTTTCGATCTTACCCCGAGCAGATGGTCTCAACTTACGAATCTGTTTTCCCGCTACAGAAATATAATTAATGGGGATTCAGATTCAGAATTAATCAATTTGTTTTATCAACATCTTTACACAGTTCAGATCAAAAAATAATTGTATGTGAATTTACTCTTTATAGCATTGAATTGATATTCTGAATTCACAGAGAATTACTTACAGAAAATACGAATTGCAATGTTATTGTCCACCGAATGGAAAATAAACAAAAACATTTGTAGATAGCAGAAACTCACCATTATAGTAAGAACCAAAACAAGACAAACTCTAAGATGAGTATCACAATTTTCATTATCATACATTATTAGTGTTATATAATAGTTATGTTTGGGAATATATTTTCATTTTGAGAATTTCATTCAAGTTTATAATGTTTTTGCCAATAGTTAACCCTACATATTTTCGTGGTTCTTGCTGAACAATGAAATGAATAACAACTACCTAGGTTTCTATTTCAACTTGATCTCAATAATATTGTGCAGAATGAAATGAAGTTATTCAATTTATTGCACACGTAGAGTCCCATATTGTTTTTTCATTAAGGGATTCCAAGCAAGGAAACCTATTCAATGAGTTCACTAGAGTTTTAAATTGGAAATATACGATATCCAGCGCTACCGCATTGAAGAAGTATGCCTCTAAGAAACGATAAGTTGCGGCGTTGTCAGACTGTGTTCCAGGCTATCTCTATAGTGGGCTGTGGTAGAACTCGTACGCACTGAGTGCATGAATCGTATTCCATTGCAGAATTTCGTCAAGCATTTTGACGTTTATCAGGAAACCAGTGCAACATTTGTTGCACTCAGTGCAACACTGGTTTTGCCAATGGAATTCGCTATAAGAGACAGTGCTGCAAAGCGTAATAGTCTAAGATCTGAGTAGCAAATGATCTTTACCCGTATGTTTAATGGATGAATAGTACTTTGTGTACCTAACTCCAGTCGAACATCTATAACTCGAACCCCTCTTCAACTCAGCGTTGTTACACTAGCACCTCGAAGGATTTTCACGAATTTTGGTGCTCTTCTTCCATGGAACAGAGTGCTTATCAAATTTCCCAATTTAAGGTAATTTTCGAATTTTTGTTTGAAAATGGTTTTAAACGATTTGGGTGACTAACTGATCAAGAATCCTTGGTCAAAGAGGATTTTGTGCGGCCCTCCGTTAACACGATAACTCTCGAAGGGAATGGGCTAGAAAGTTGAGAGTAGGTTCAGGAGATGAGTATCTCGGTTAATTTCGATACTAGGCAAGACAACCTGATGGTTTCGGAGTAACGAAACAAAATTTACAATACAAATTTTTTTTTCAGATGTGGTTTCACGATAAAAACCCATCGATATCATTTTCAACTCTAACAATCTAATACTCTCGGAGATATGATTTTTCGACATTTCAATAATTAATTGTACTTCCATGTTTTCACAGAACGCGAGTTCTATCTGTCTGTGTTCACTGTTCACTCAAGTCATCTAATTTGCTTATATAATCCGTAGAAAATATTTTGTGTGGGAAAACAAGGTTCCGCATCTTGAATTTGTGAGTTTATACAAACACAAGACTGTTTTGATACTAAAAATAATATTGACTTGTTTAGATTTGGATCATTTTAATGATGTAGTTTATAGAGGCAATAGGAAAGAACAAAATAATGGAATCATCAAAAGAAATTACTGTTTGTTGACCATCGAGGTTAATATTATCTTTTACTTCCTTAAGTAGTGAGACATGTTCCTATATACAGTTTTTGGCGCTCTAGTTCCTCGGAACTGAGTGCTTATCAATTTGCCCAAATGTCTGTAATTTTGGAATATTTCGATGAAAATGGTCTTAAACGATTTGGTTCGACTCACTGATCAAGAATCCGTGGTCGGAATTCATTCTGTCCGGCCGGTCCGGCCGGCCGGCCGGCCGTCCGTAAGCACGATAACTCTCGAACGGAATGAGCTAGAGAGTTGAAATTTTCAGAGTAGGTTTGGGGGATGAATATCTCGGCTAAGTTCGTTATTGGGCAAAATCGGACAGATGGTTTCGGAGCAACAAAAAAAAAATTTTTTCTTACGAAACAAATTCCAAATCAAATTTTTTTTAATAAGCAGTTTTATCATAAGAATCCATTCATATCATTTTTAACTCTAACAAGCTAATACTTTCGGAGATATGATTTTTTAAAATTTCAATGTAAATCGTATTTCACAGATTGATATAATTATTATTCTATGTATGAATTCTCATAATGTCAACTTGACAGAAGGGAATATTGTAACTTCAAAAATATTCGGGTTGAAATACTCGTATTTTAGCGATGCAACGGGGACCTCACCCGAAAATGTTTGAAAATATTACGTAAATATTGAAAGCATAATTCTGTAGTTTGGTGAACGTAGATCAGGAAATTTTTGATCGATTACAAGGTAATTTATTATTACTTATCTAATAAACTATTATTTGAATTAAATTTCCTTTATGATGCAGTGATATCATATGAATACATTGATATAATTCCCAACTCTGAGAAACCAATACCAGATATAATTTGTCTGTTTGAACTAGAGCGCCAGAAAGCTCCTGTCCACAGGGCTTGAACCCATTTTAATAATGTTGTTAGCAAAAAAATGTTGAAATATTGTTATATATTGTTGTTGTTGTTATTATTTTTGAGTTAAGGTACATAATATAGAATTAATGTGTTAGTGGTAACTATTAGATTATGAAAAGGGGATTGTATTTTATTAATATATTTTGAAATATTAACATAATTTGTTCGTCAGCCTCTACCTATTCAAATATCAGGAATAAATGGACAATCTGCTATGATTTTCTCAAGCCTTCCTCTAGACATTTCGATTATACTTTCCTTAGGTATTTCGGGTTGTTGCAACAATGCACCGAGTGCATGGGTATATTTATAGGTCCTCAAGGCACAACCGTAACATTTGATTGTTATATTTATAGATGTTTATATTAAAAATAATTTTGAAATTTTTTTTTTCTTGCATATATATGTTATTGCCTAGTGTCCCCACAGGGGGGACATGTCCTGCAGCCTGAAGTGACAGTCTAAAAATTATAAGAAATTAATATTCACCTTTTCGAATCATGTTTCAATAATATTGATCGATTTTTATCAGAAAAATATCAAGAAAATACCATCCGCAAAGGGTTAAGAAATGTTTATTTTTTCCTTAATCCCAAAAAATATTTCTTGTTCGTTATACGTGATGTCCTTTGAATGTTCATGAATACCTATTTGAAATTTTGATTTCTCGATATAACGAATCTCTAAAACCACTAATTCTCGTAGTTTACGTTATTACAAATCGGTGAAAAATATTGATAGTACTTTTATAATTTCAATCGTCTGTTGAGTTGGTTGAAAAAGCAGGAAGGCTCCAAGCTCGCCCTCTTCTCATGTTTAAGACAGTATTTTATATATTACGCATCTTATCTCATTCATTTTCTCACCCTCGACGCCTATTGCATATTTTCCGAACACAACATTACGCAATCATTCATATTTATGGGTTATCCAGACAAACGGCTCCCCATCCATGAATTCATTATGAGTCCGATATAATTAATTTCTGGTATGAACAATTAGGCTGAGTGAGGAAATAATTAAACATTCGTGAAGCAGTCAGGGTTCGCAGGCCCAGCAGCAGAAAGCAGGGTGCCTTTAAGGGCGTATCTTCGATTAATTACGCAATTAGTATGCCTACCTTCCGGTGCACCTCCTTGGGCGCTGCCATTGAGCTTAGCGGACTGCTTGCAAGACGATCATCCGGTAGATTATTCATAAAGCTTGTAGTTGGCTTAGGGTATAAACCTGTTAACATTATATCGATAAAATGAGTCGGGCATGCTGAAAATTCGAAGTTGTTGCCAATTGAGGTTTGCGCCAACTTCAAGTCAGATCCAACTAGATCATTATGAATGATTAAATTTTACCTAGCGAAATACAGCAAATTTGAATGTTTCATAGATTAAAATAAATAGTACGTAATAGAGATTATACACTTATCAGGGAGTAACATGAATGATTCACTCCATGGTGTATACATAAGATGATTCCTTGGGAAATGCGCATTTAAAAAGATCAGATTGAGGACACCGAGATGGCTCTAAATAACCTATATTTTATGGGTCTATCATTCTTTATAACTAATATCTAGGACGATTATTTTCCCTCATTTTTCAATAATTAATAACTAATGAACCACCCTATACATTTTTGTAATATTCGGTTCGGTCTTTGTCCACAGTGGTTTTTATTAACATACTAGCGGAAAGTCTTACCCTATGCCCAGCCTTAAAAAATATCAATAAGCAGATTTCGAGTCGAAAAAACACCCTGTATATCAATATTTCAAAATTTCATTGTCAAATTTGGAAAGAGAGGAAAAAAATGAGTAGGTAATACTAAATAATTTTGGTGTTCCATCATAAAACTTTTTTACTCACCAACATGAGTCAGATGTTTCGACACTCTTAATTACAATTTACCATGGTAAATTCGAATTAAGTGTCCAATACAGGAGAATGGACAATAGAACATATGCGCAAAAGCTCCTGACGTCAGTGCTTGAACCAATTTTTGTTTCATAATTTTTTTGAAATTTTCTAGGGGTACGGTTCTTATAAAATTTTGCTCACGTCTTTATGTCGATATTCTACAACTAGATACCAAGCTTCAATTCGATCGAGTCTAAATTTTTTGAGTTATCGAGGAATTAATATTGCAGGTGGGTATAACTCTGAAACCATTGGACCCATTATGCCCGTAACACTCCCATTCGGATACTCAACATACCCTGAAAATTACAAGTCGCTATCTCCTCTCGTTCGAAAGTTATCGAGGCAACGGTCTTCCATCCATTTACTGAACTCACACAAGGCTGCTCGGATCTCCAACAATATAGATCCGATCGTGTTCAAACTTGGAACTTGGTGGTAGAGTTAGGTTTTGAAGGCTCTCGCAAAATTTTAGTGATGTCGGAGGAATAGTTTCTGATATATAGAATTTGTTTCAATGATTTTAAAAAAAAATTTCTAGCGACACGATCCTCACGAAATTTTCCAGAATTTTCGCGTTGGCTTTCTACAACTAATAACCATGTTTGAATTGGATCGGTTTTGTATTTTTCGAGTTATTGAGGAAATAGGAACCAAATTTCGGATAGGTTTAACTCCAAAATCATTTTGCCGATTATATCTATAAACAAAATCAAATGTCGAATTCAGAATCAAAAATTAACCTGAATATTTCAAGTCGCTATCTCTTTCCGTTCTTAGGTTGTCGTAACATAAACAATACTTTTTAATAATTTTTTTAAAATTTTCCAGCATTACGATTCTCACAAAATTTCACAAACGTGCTTAAGTACAGATTCTACAACTGTTCACCAAGTTTCAATTCCATTGGCTTTATATTGGTGAAAATAAAATTTTAACTCGGAAACCTTTGGACCGATTATGACAATTAAGGAACTTGTCCGTCGTATTGGAATGCGCCACCTACCCTGAAAATTTCAAGTCGCTATCTCATTCCGTTCTCAAGTTATCGTGACAACGGACGGCCGGCCGGCTGGACAGACATCAGAATTAAATTTGTCCTCGAATTCTTCATCAGGTAGTCGAACTCAATCGTTTGAGACCATTTTCGAAAAAAAAATCGAAAATTACAGACGTTTGGCCAAAATTGAATGAGACCAAAAAGGAGACTCTCGGGTTGCACTGTATGTGATCTCAGTATCGCCTATAATATTTTTCAAAACGTCTCGTCTCGTTTTTTCCGTGAGGGGAAAGAGACGAGACGAGAAAAATCTCGCTATCGTGTGAAGCCCTAAGCACTGCAGCTAATATATTCATACCGAATAGTGATTTCTTATGGACGTTTTCCGCAAATGGTGAAAAAGTTGATTTAATAAATGATCGTATAAAACTCATTTTTGCGCGTATGTTCTGGGGAACATCGCGTTATCATTTTTCCCAAATGTCTGTAATTTTAGAATTTTTCGCCGAAAATGATCTCAAACGATTGAGTTCGCTGATCAAGAATTCGAGGTCAAATTTGATTATGTCCGGCCGGCCGGCCGTTGCCACGATAACTTGAGAACGAAAAGAGATGGCGACTTGAAATTTTCAGAGTAGGTGGCGTATCCAAATACGACGGAGAAGTTCCTTAATGGGCATAATTGGCCCAATGGTTTCCGAGTAATAATTTTGACTAAAACCAATACTAATCCGATCGAATTAAAACTTGGTGAGTAGTAAAAAATTTACACAACACAACATAGTGCCGACCGGTATATATTCACACTTGGCATAGACGCATATGTGGCGTCCTCGACTCTGCGCATGAGTAGCTTGAGGACGCCACATATACGTCCTTGGTAACGAACGTCTTAAGTTCGTTAACTAGCATAATCGGACAAATGGTTTTGGAGTATATCAATCTGAAATTTGGTTGTTATTTGCTCAATAACTCAAAAAATACAAATCCGATCAAATTCAAATATGGTTATTAGTTGTAGAATGCCAACGCGAAAATGTTTGCAGAATATCGTGAGGATCATAGCACTGGAAAGTTAAAAAATTAATTGAAAAAAAAATTGTTTCAAGCACTGACGTGAAGTCAAAAGCTTTACATCGAATTTACCATGGTGAATTCTATTGTCTGTTCTCCTGTATTGGACACTCTTAATCGAATTTACCATGGTAAATTCGGAGTGTCCAATAAAGGAGAACAGACAATAAAATTCACCATGGTAAATTCGATTAAGAGTGTCCAATAAAGGAGAATGGACAAGAGAACATACGCGCAAGAGCTCCTGACTTCACGTCAGTGCTTGAACCAATTTTTTGATTTGTGGATTGTACGTTTTCTTCTTAACTACGTCCATATGGCAGTTAGGCAATAACGTTTTCTATCAAACTTTTTTCGGTCTCCAGCCTATCCAAAACGCGCAAACGACCATTCATCACGCTGATTATACCCAAATGAGCGAACAATGTCCATACGCCTCATTTGCATATTTCAAACTGTCTTCCGAGCTCACGTCTTCAGCCAACGCGTTCCAAAGACGGGAGCAAGGCGTGAACTCATTCGCCTCCCATACTGAAATACTAGCAATTTGTCAAAAACGTAGCAGTTATTCATCGTAAACGTGTAATGTATTCATCTCTAGTCCTACGGACTCCTTTTTAATGATGATTAGTTAATTATTCTTCCATTCAGAGTGCAGAGACGCTGAATAATACCACGCCAAATTGATCATTAAATTTTCGCCACCACCGTTGGTGGCCCGAAATAGGATATTTTCATCATTTTATTTAATTATTTTCGACGAGCCGTGAGGCTGTCGGTACTTCGCCCGCCCGAGGTGAGAAAATTACAGAAATTAATAACATGTATAACTTCTATTTCGTGGTTTATCCGGGCTCAATGCTCCGCTGGGGATTTAAAAAAAAAACTGGGATTCTACTACCGTTATGGCCGGAATGAGGAAGAGATCGATAGTGGGTGCTGTGGGAAAATAGAATTTGTTACGATTTGAAATGATATCAGTTTGTAAAGAGCGCACACAGTGTGTAAATAATCTGGGTTGGATCCCTTTAATTTATCCGTTTCTTATGGCTTTCATGTCCGACTGAGCATTGAAGTGCCTTGTAACGCCTGTGTTTGAGGGCGAGAAATAGTTATTTAAGGAATGCTTTAAAGCCCACCGATTTTAAATTAAATATTTCAATCATTTACATGTTTTGTACCTTCGTATGTGCATGATTTATTTTCGTTAAATTTTTAACAAACTACTTAGAAAATCACTGAACTCAGGAGCTTTGGGCTTTGACGTACCTGTTCAAATTTATAGCCAGAGTGAAATAAAAATGTTACATATCTGCTATCTATAAAATCAATTGATTGCAAGGTTGCAAAAGGCAATCCTGAATTATAAAATGGGTTCAAGCCCTGTGGACAGGAGCTTTCTGGCGCTCTAGTTAGCTTATATCTCCGAAAGTATTGGTTTCTCAGAGTTGGGAATTATATCAATGTATTCATATGATAGAACTGCATCATAAAGGAAATTCAATTCAAATAATAGTTTATTTATCAAGATTAAATGAGCAGTGATGAGAATGAGAACTGCACCACATTTTCAATTTTTTTTTTGACACTTTGCAGTAATCTGGTCAATACAAAACTTCACATGCGTATAAAGGTCATGATTCTACGATTTGATGCTAAATTTCAGATAGATCGAGTGATCGGTTTCGGAAATATTCATAAAAAATATTTTTACTAAAATCGGCCATAACTCCGAAACCCCTTGATGGATTTCGCCCATTAACGAACTACGGCCGGTCGGCCGGCCGGACAGAATCGATTTCGCACTCGGATTCTTGATCAGTGAGTCGAACCAAATCGTTTGAGACCATTTTCAGCCAAAAATTCCAAAATTTCAGACACTTGGGCAAATTGATAAGCACTCTGTTCCGAGGAACTAGAGCGCCAAAAAAACAAGTTTCGTATGACAATTGCCCAAAACAGGTTTAAAGTACCTACAAATAGTAGGTGTTCCATAATAGATAAATGAAAGAAGATAAGTAATAATAAAAAAATTACCTTGTAATCGATCAAAAATTTCCTGATCTACGTTCACCAAATTTTCTCCTCTCTCGAACAACAGAATTATGCTTTCAATATTTACGTAATATTTTCAAACATTTTCGGGTGAGGTCCCCGTTGCATCGCTAAAATACGAGTATTTCAACCCCAATATTTTTGAAGTTACAATATTCCCTTCTGTCAAGTTGACATTATGACAATTCATACATAGAATAATTACTGTGAAATACGATTTACATTGAAATTTTGAAAAATCATATCTCCGAAAGTTTTAGCTTGGTAGAGTTAAAAATGATATGAGTGGATTCTTATGATAAAACTTATTATTAAAAAAAATTTAATTTGGAATTTGTTCTGTAAAAAAAAAATTTTTTTTATTACTCCGAAACCATCTGTCCGATTTTGCCCAATAACGAACTTAGCCGAGATATTTATCCCCCAAACCTACTCTGAAAATTTCAACTCTCTAGCTCATTCCGTTCGAGAGTTATCGTGCCTATGGATATCGTGCCGGACGGCCGGACAGAATGAATTTCGACCACGGATTCTTGATCAGTGAGTCGAACCAAATCGTTTAAGACCATTTTCATCGAAATATTCCAAAATTACAGACATTTGGGCAAATTGATAAGCACTCAGTTCCGAGGAACTAGAGCGCCAAAAACATAGAGAAAATATAGATGTCATGTGTCATTATTGTTCACACCAAGCCATTTTATTTATATATACTTCTGCACTTACAGACATATTTTTGGATACAAATAACGAAATTCTCAATGCAAATGAAATTTCTTCGTGAAATGTAGCACTAAAATGATATATTTTAAACGCGCCCACTTGTTTCGATTGTTTTACATAAAAAAATTGACCGAAAAACAAAAATGAAGCTTGTCAGTCTAATAATCCTTTGTACGAAAATGTATTCCATTTCGTTCTACAGATTATGTTTGAGTCATTTTATTCTCTGGATGGTTGAATTGAAATACCTACACATTGGCGATTTTGAGTGTGTCTAAAACACTCCCCGCTCTGAGTCATCACAAATGCGCCATGTTTAATGTCGTTCCCTTATAAAATGATTTTGCATCAGTTTCAAACATTTCGTGGTAATTTAGCTACTTTACAACTACTATAAAACATGTTATTATGTTCTTCTGCTTGAAAGTCAACATAACCTGCAAAATCAGTGAAATTGTTAACGTTTTCCTGTGTGGAATATCTGAGAAATACACATTTTTGCGAGGAAATTTGAAAGAAGAAATAACTGGTAATCTGATAAAGGTATCTTATTGATAAGTCGATATCTTAAACACAAACATGATTCTGGTGATAATTTTGCACCTACGAGACAATAGTCTGCAGCTGGAGCATAATGCTTGAAGGTGTATATATACTTCCAAATTAAAAAACAACGATATGTTATTATTGAACCTTCAATTCTTGATCAACGACGAAGTAATAAAGTTATGCATAGGTAGGACATTTGTACTTTTAGCTAGAAAACTAATATAAATCTGCTTCATTTGATTCATGGTAATAATAACTTTCTTAGAAACGTTCAAGATCGTGCAGATAGTTGAGAAAGGAATAAAACACCTTCAGTGTGGGAACAGAATGATCAGCTGCTTTTGGATGATATTTTCATGGATATTGAATACTACAAATACTAGTTATGAAGTTATGCATAGGTAGGACATTTGTACTTTTAGCTAGAAAACTAATATGCATTTGCTTCATTTGATTCATGGTAATAATAACTTTTTTAGAAACGTTCAAGATCATGCCGACAGTTGAGAAAGGAATAAAACACCTTCAGTGTGGGAACAGAATGATCAGCTGCTTTTGGATGATATTGTCATGGATATTGAATACTACAAATACTAGTTACGAAGTAGTTACCGAAACGACAATTTACTTCTGGAATCAAAATTGTAACTAACACCCCTTCTATATAACTGTTGAATGAGGTTATACAGAATATTTTTGAAATAGTTTTTTAATATATTTAAAATAAAATTATAAATATCCCCAGAATTAATAAAGAAACCATTTAAAAGCAATTCAGTTTTATAAGCAGAATTGTTTTATAAGTTAGTTATAAACCTCTTAACAAATGGTTAAGTAATAGTTTTATAACATATTTCATAATTCTGCTTTATAGTCGTTTTCACGATAAATTTATAAAATATTTCGATTATCCACAACAGAATGGAGTTCATGTAGCTTTAATATAATGAATTGGTATTTTGGAAGTACTTATATGATTCTTATGAAATATATTAGTCGCGAATCATCGGAGTTATAAGACAACTTTGCTGGTTGGGTATAATAGATACATCCTTTGTTTTGGAAAATTCCAATTCAACGCTTCGGGTCAAAAATAAATGAGAAGTATTGCTGCCACATATCGTTAATTATATCCCCCCCCTCCCCAACTCCCTTTTTCGCATTCCCCATCGTGAAATTACCACCACATTCCAAGGAGACGTCCGCATGACTCGACCGAATTCTGATAGAGATGCCTTGTCGGTCCAAATGCCGTAAATGCCTATTAAATGATCATTTAACACTCAATCTTCCTTCCATATATATCTGCATGACTTCGATGTTTCCAGTCACCTACCTGTGGATTTGATGGGCCAGGTTCGTCTCCCGAATGCGTCTGTGCATCGCGAGGTGCATCGAGTTGCATGTCTGAAAAGAAAAAGTTTGAATCAGTGAATCGAAATTCATATAATAATGATTTAGATGAATTCACAGAATGTGAACACAAAATCTGTCTGTGTTCACTATTCATAAATGTCAACTTTTCTAGCTATTGGAGATTGTCAATTCGTAGTTTGAAAATATTTTCTCTTGGAAAGCAAGTATTCGATTTTTGAATTTGTGAATATATACAAGACTGTTTTGATGTAGTTTATGGAGGCAATAAAAAAGAAGAACAAAATGGAATCATCAAAATAAATTACTGATCGTTGACCACTGGGGTTAATATAACCTTTTACTTCCTTAAGTAGTGAAACATGTTCCTATTCACAGTATTTTCATAATGTTGCCGGCAAAAAAATACTGAAATATGCATCTACATTTGTGTATCAAACATTTTTTCTTGAGTTAAGGTTCATAATACAGAAAAGAATGTGTTATTGGTATGAACTATTGAATTTTAAATTATGAAAAGAGGATAGTATTTGCAGATTTTGGTTGTTACGTTTGCCTGTACCTACATTTGTTTGAAAGTTAACTTATGGTGGAGGAGCTGGAAGCACGCCTGAAGTACATTCGAAGCTGACTTGAGGGTATATTCCGTTACCGAAGAGATCTGACACACAGAAAACATCATATTACATTGGAGGTGGAACCACGAATTGAACCTTTCTTTTAAGATAAGTAGTTATAAGTTTGTGTAATTTGAGAGATTGTGATTGGAACTGTAAATTAAGATTTGTACACCTTGTTCTTTCTATAATATATTGTTGAAAACCTGACTAGGAATCTTGTTGCCGGGGTAATCAAACCTCCCATGAGAAATTAGTCTTAGAGTCTCATGCTCAAATACCCCTTGGGTAAAAGTTAACGTTACAACCTATGTTTTGAATTTAATTAGGAAAATAGTTGAAAATTGATGCACAGAAACCAAATAGAAAAGCCCTGTGGACAGGAGCTTTGGCGTTTTTTTCAAATTTTGACAAATCATATCTCCGAAAGTATTGGTTTCTCAGAGTTGTGAACCAGAGTGCCTTAAATTATTAGCCCAAAAGCAACAGACCAATTTTACCCAATAACGAACTTATCCGAGATATTCCTTCTTCAAATCTACTATGAAAATTATATTATATCAATTGAAACTTAGCCAATATTCTAGTTTCATTTTTACTGGAGATATTCTGAACCCAATTTCAAGAACTTGCCAAAGTATTTATTTACATCATCATCATCAACATATAATCATCATTACATGGATTATCCAAGAGCTATCTATACGATAGCTCATATTATTCGATTTACCATTTTACATTCAATCATACTTTGTTTGACATGTATCTTCTCTGTAGATAAGATGACAATGATGCATTGTATGAACACAGATGAAATTCATAGATACGGACGTTGATTTTCTATACAGTATTCTGTGGAATCCTAGAGTGACGATAATATGTTGTAAATGATATCAATGGATTCTTATGATGAAACTGCATCTTAAAAAAAAATTAATTCGAAATTTGTAATGTAAAAAAATTTTGTTTTTCGTTACTCCGAAACCATCAGGCCGATTTTGTCCAATAACAAACTTAACCGAGATATTTATCCCACAAGACTACTCTGAATACTCGAAATTATTGGTTGGGGTGGAAAACATGATAAAGCAACTATGAATATGTATACAAAAATAAAAATAAAATAATTAGATCAGTAATTTATGTGTAGCTAGGTAGTTGTAGTAGTAGTAGTGGCTATAACTATAGGAAACTAGGTGGTTTTTAGTATTTACGACTACCACAACAAGGGTCAAGTGACAGAGCACCAATAGGTGATTTCCCCTTGTAATTTCCGCATTTAACATGTGCATCTGTTTTCTTTCTTTTGCACTTTTACGCACTGCTCCTCTTTGCAGAGTGGTAGCTGAACGAAGATCAATACATCTTTTACAAATAATTAGTTTAATATCACTGGAGGGTCCTGCAATATCAATTTCAACATGATGTGATGGTCCCTTTAAATAGCTTGTTTGCAAACATAGTACTTCTAGCTAGGCATGTTTGTTCTTATAAACTACTCCACACATTACTATGTAATTAGCACCCAATACCACCCATCATTCTATTAAAGGACTTTTAGATTTAACAATTACACTACAAAGTACTAGAATATAAACAAACATTTTCCCAATTGTAACCGCCATTTTCACAACGACTGCAGCGACCCCAACGGCATTTGCGATTGCCTTAGACCACATTAGTTAGGTTAGGCGGGAAATTTGAATTACGATCCATCCGTGGATCCGAGCACTGAATTCCCCATGCATTTCGTATGGACCTGAAATTCACGCGAATTTCTCGCCTGTTTTTAGATACTTTGGCTAATTTCTTGAGGTTTATTTCATACAAAAATTTTCCGAAAAAAGATCGCGGAAAGAATTTTCCGCAAAATAGACCCCCGGGAAAAAAAACATAATTTCCGAAGTAAACGACCTGGACATTTATTGTTCGGATTATTCGATAGATAAAGGATCCAAATATGACGTAAAAAATCAGCAACACTTTACTCCGATTTTTTTGGGCGGTGGAAAGTTCCAAAATTGACCTATTTTCGTCAATTTTTTCACTTTAAGTGGAAATTTTTCCAAAGTACGCCATTTAGGGAAAAACTAATTACATATTCGTGATCGGCGATCTCGATTTAATTAGACACGAGACCCATATCGATATACCATGAAAAAAATATTTTGGGTCGGCACTTTTTTTTTTGACCCGGAATCGGAGGAAAATTCTTCTTTCCCTTCCCAAATCTATGATTTTCACATCTCAATAACCGAATTTTTTCGATTATTGGTCGGTGGACGACGTTTAGATTTATTTATCTATTTTTTCTGTATCTCTATCCCTTCGGAAAATATTAGGAAATGAGCGAATCCGTCAAACGCCAAAAAGTTTTCTCTAGTATCCAACACATACAAAAATCTACAATTTTCCGATTAGATCGACGCGGCTTTGATTATTCACTAAATCGGGCACGCAGATCACGAATCTGCAATTAGATTTTCCGTATCTCGATTAGTTTCGGAGCAATGACGAAAAAAGTCGCAATTTCTGGCCCTACCTCCGGAAAATGGACTAATTAGTCGTATTTTTCGCCATATTACCAAAATTAATCGAGATACGGAAAAACTAATTACAGATTCGGAATCTTCGCCCTCGATTTAGTATATAGCCAAAGCCGTGGCGATCTAATCGGAAAATTTCAGATTTTTGGATGGTTTAGATACTAGAGAAAACTTTTTGCCGATTGACGGATTCACTCATTTCCTAATATTTTCCGAACGGATAGAGATACAGAGGAAATAGATACACAAATCTAAACGTCGTCCACCCACCAATAATCGTAGAAAATTCGTTTATCGAGATATGAAAATCATAGATTTCGGACGGGAAAGAAGAATTTTTCTTCGATTCCGGGTCAAAAATATTTTTAAGTGCCGACCCAAAAAAATTTTTTCATGGTTTATCGATACGGAGCTCGTGTCTAATTAAATCGAGGTCGCTGATCACGAATATCCAATTAGTTTTTCCCTAAGTAGCGTACTTTGGGAAAATTTTCACTTAGAGTGAAAAAATGGACGAAAATAGGTCAATTTTGGAAGTTTACACCGCTCAAAAAAATCGGAGTAGGGTGTTGTTGATTCTTGCCGTCATATATGGATCCTTTATCTACTGAATAATCCAAACAGAAAATGTCCAGGCCGTACTATTCGGAAATTATGATTTTTTTTCCAAGGGTCTGGTTTTCGGAAAATTAATTTCGCGGTATTTCCGCGGAAAATTCTCTAATGAAAAATCCGATCATATATTCGTAATCTACGGCCCCGAATTAGTAAATGACGTAATTTGCATCGAAATCGGAGACCGGTCGAATTTTGGCAATTTTTTAATACATTAGCCTTAAAAAAATCCCATTTTTCGAGAAAAAAATTTTGAAGCAAAACTATGAAGCGGGTACTTATTCTTATAGATTCGGGGCCGTAGATTCCGAATCTACGATCAGATATTTATTACAAAAATTTTCCGAGGAAATATCGCGGAAAGAATTTTCCGAAAAATAGACCCTCGGGAAAAAAACCATAATTTCCGAAGCGTACGGCCTGGACATTTTATTGTTCAGATTATTCGAAAGATAAAGGATCCAAATATGACGCAAAAAATCAGGAACACTTTTCTCCGATTTTTTTGGGAGGTGGAAAGTTCCAAAATTGACCTATTTTCGTCAATTTTTTCACTTTAAGTGAAAATTTTCCCAAAGTACGCCACTTAGGGAAAAACTAATTGGATATTCGTGATCAGCGACCTCGATTTAATTAGACACGAGCTCCGTATCGATATACCATGAAAAAAATTTTTTGGGTCGGCAATTTGACCAGGAATCGAAGGAAAATTCTTCTTTCCCGTCCGAAATCTATGATTTTCATATCTCGATAAACGAATTTTCTACTATTATTGGTCGGTGGACGACGTTTAGATTTATGTATCTATTTTTTCTGTATCTCTATCCGTTCGGAAAATATCAGGAAATGAGCGAATCCGTCAAACGCCAAAAAGTTTTCTCTAGTATCCAACACATACAAAAATCTACAATTTTCCGATTAGATCGACGCGGCTTTGGTTATTAATAGATAACAGATTCAACAATCTAGAATACAGTTTTCATAACGAAATTGTATACTTCCGAGATAATTAATAAATATAAAAGTGTTCAGCAAATTCGATTGACGTATATGTCTTAGCTCACTGGAAATAAGTCAAAAATAATAACATAACCCTAAATCGGCCTTGTAATGACGCACAACAGAAGTCATCTACGACATACGGAAATCTTTCGAACTACACTGGTTTCAATTTTGATTTAAGGATAAATAGAATTATATTTTAATGTGGAAATAACACGAAAACATGCACTAATGATGAAGGTACCCAATACTTGATGTCTCTGTACTAACATTCTCTTTTAAATAGGGTGGTTTAATCTCAAAGTTGAAATTCCATGTTATAAAATTGGTTTTTTTCGTGATTTTTTTTAAATTTTCTAGGGGTACGGTTCTTAAATTTTTTTTTTTCGTCATTATTTTCAAATTTTCTAGGGGTGCGATTCTTACAAAATTTTAAACACATCTTTATGTTGATTTTCTACTACTAGTTACCAAGCTTCAATTCGATCGAATATTTATTTGTTGAGTTATCAAGGAAATAATATTCCAGGTGGGTATAACTCGGAAACCGTTAGACCGATTATGCCCAAAACACAACTCAACTCTCCCTTTCGGATACGCAACACACCCTGAAAATTGCAAGTCCTTATCTGCGTTCGTTCGAAAGTTATCGAGGCAACGGTCACCCATTTACTGAACTCACACAAGAATGCTCGAATCTCAAACAATATTTAACCGATCGTATTAAAACTTGAAACTTAGCAGTAGAGTTAGATTATGAAGGCTCTTGCAAAATTTTAGCAATTTCAAACGAACAGTTACTGATATATAGAATTTTTTATTTTAATTTTCAATGATTTATTAAAAATTTTCTACAAATGCTATCCTCACCAAATTTCTCAAACAATTTCGCGTTGGCATTCTACAACTAATGACTATGTTTGAATTCAATCGGTTCAGTATTTTTTGAGTTAATGAGGAACAAAAAACCACCAAATTCCAGAAAATTTCAGATGGCTATAACTCTAAAACCGTTTGGCCGATTATGCTCATAATCAAACTGAAATGTCGCGTTCTGGTGCACATCCTGACCTGAAAACTTCAAGCCGCTATCTCTTTCCGTTCTCAAGTTATCGTGACAACAAAAATATTTTTTAATAATTTTTTTTTAATTTTCTAGCCATACGATTCACATAAAATTTCACAAACGTGCTAAGGTTCATATTCTACAACTACTCACCAAGTTTCAATTCGATCGGATTCATATTGGTTGAAAACAAAATTATTACTCGGAAACCACTGGACCGATTATGCCCATTAACGAACTTGTTCGTCGTATTGGGATGCGCCACCCACCCTGAAAATTTCAAGTTGCTAGCTCTTTTCGTTCTCAAGTTATCGTGGCAACGGCCGGACGGACGGACGGCCGGACGGCCGGCCGGACAGAATCAAATTTGACCTCGAATTCTTCATTGGGGAGTCGAACCAAATCGTTTGAGACCATTTTCGTCAAAAAATTCGAAAGAAGCCAAGAAAATGATTCTAACCTAACTAATGTGGTCTATACTTAGCGTGGATTTCAAACAAATTAGTCATGAGCTGTGAGAGATGGAGAATTTTTTGTTCGATACAATCTAAATGAGAGCTTTGATGGGAAATTCCATCACATCCAAACATCGCTGCCAATTAATTACAGAATCCAACTGGTACCTGACCTGTCCTCGTCGTAGCCGACGCAGCAACACACAGCGATGTGCTCAGAATGCATATACTACCTCTGGAATGACGCCGCTTCAAAACTAATTTTATGGTAGCAAACAGCCAATTATCGGGCGCGAATTTTTGCTTCGATTTTTTCCCCGCGTCCGAACGAAATTACCCGCAACGCAATTAGGTGTCAGTCGCTGAACAGCTGATATGTGGAACTAATTTGCAACAGTTTTTGTCTCGACATGCAGATTTTTCACGAATGAAAATGCACGATGAAATTGCCGATGCATAAATTCGTTTTGTTGCACCTCCGAGGCATGTGGGATCCAATCTGGCACGTATGAAATCGATATAAATTGAACACCGTTAATCCCATCATGGCGTTCTCGGAAACTTTTCGATTAACTCAAAAATGGTGGAACAGTTCAGACTGGAAGGTTGCCTAATGACTTCGTTTTGATGAGGACTCTGGTTGCAGCTGTAGTAATGTCAAATACGCAAACTGCTCAGGTTTCCACAGTTTTTCCCTCTGGACTAAACCGAATGTGTTAACTTCAAAACAAATAATTCTGATATAGAACTCCAGTTTGAGAACTTCAATATCTGCTCCAGGGGATCGGTTAAGTTTATGAGGAATTATTTCCTCATAAACTCCATTCACTTTTATAAAGTCTTCCGGTTGGCCTAGAAATTTTGACACATTTCACCGAGTATATTTTGAAAATGTTAGGTTATGCTCATTTTCCTGTCAGATAGCTACGCAACGTTGTCGTCTCTACATAGAAGTCGTAGTAATGACGTATTTTTCACAATGTGAATTTTCTTGGAAAATAATTAATTTGAGAGGATATTATGTGAATTCAACAATTCCAAAGACCTGGCGACTGTTGAGGAAAATTTTTCCCCTGTTGATACTATGGAAATATTTCACGTACCTATATAAACTGATTGGAAAATTCAGTTATGCTATTTTCTTGTACGGAAATCAGGAATCAAGTTTGAAATTTTAATGGAAAAAAATGGATACAGTAGTCTGTTACTTTGTGATAGTTCATTTGAAAAAATTGGTTCAAGCCCTGTGGACAGGAGCTTTTTGGCGCTCTTGTTCAAACAGACAAATTATATCTCCGAAAGTATTGGTTTCCCAGAGTTGGGAATGATATCAATGTATTATTATGAAATAACTGCATCATAAAGGAAATTCAATTCAAATAATAGTTCATTTATAAAGATTAAATGAGCAATCTCAGAATGAGAACTGCACCATGGAAGAAATCAAATTAAAATAGCTGAAATGAATTTGACTCTCTTATAGAACAGGATGACATGTACGAGTATGAACACATATCATATAATAATTCCTAGACAGAATAATTGTAGCATTATGTGAAAACATAGAAGTATGATTCATTTTTGAAATTTCGAAAAATCTCCGAAAGTATTAGCTTTTTAGAGTTGAAAATGATATCAATAAACTTTTATGGAGAAACTGCATCCTACAAAAAATTAAATTTGAAATTTGTAAGTTGAAGAAAATTTGTTTTTTTCGTTACTTCGAAACCACCTGACCTATTTTGCCCAATAACGAACTGCCGATATGAAAGTGCTGACAAACGCTCTAGGCCTTACACTACGAGATAGAAGGAGAAACGAAGAAATTTGCAACGAGGGTGGAGTTCATGATATAGTCCGGTGGGGCCACAGCTGAAGAAGATTCTGGAATGCCCATGTAGAACGGATGCAAGAAGGAAGAACAGCATAGATTGTGAGAGATGAAACACCAGGCACCAAACCACCAAAACGATGGAAAGACTCGTGGACATCCATCTTAGAGGAGGCATAGTTGGGAAATACAAGCCAAAGGCTCAAAATATGAAGAAGAAGAGTAACAATTTTAGAAGCATTTTTGGGTAGGATCAGTACAAGCGGAAAGGTGGTCATAGTAAGCCAACAGAAGAAAACGAAGAAGAGAAGCGAGAAACTCGAATAAACAACGACATAAGCTACAAGACGGTGGGAAAAAGAAGTAAGTTTCGGCCCACGAAATCCAGAGTATACTCAAGTCCAGACAGCAATTTTGTTCGATACCTGTGAAATGTTGAACTCTCATGATATCATCCCCCGAATTCGCACATCGCGGCGACAACCACCGACATCTATAGATTTCATCAAAGGAAGAAGACGATTCCATCCAATCTCCCAGGTATTTTTTCATCATCTGCACTTCCTGCCCCATTACCCACGGCCTAACCAGCGGACCCTATCAATCCCACGATCCAAGAGAGCGATTGGCCCAAGACAATTCGACTAAGTGAGCTGATTAACGTGAGTCGGGGGACCAGGAGCAGTATCATCCGCGACCGCCTCCGCGTCCCTGAGTTCTCCGAACATACTCGATTAAACAAATCTCAAATCTACGCCGAGGATGACGCGATGGCCAATATAGAAAATTAGATAATTTGATTTGGGGTCGAACGTCTTTTGTCCGCCTGGGAACGGGCATCTGCTACCGGAAACACTTGAACGACGACGACACGACCACGGCCTGCCAAGACAAGACGGCGGTTCCTTCGCTTGCACGTGAGGGCGCGCTTTTTATTGAATAGACCCTTTCGTGATTATCGGGTCATCCGACAACGAATGAGTATTATTCTTTGTTGTGGACGTTGCGAGGCGAGAGATGGCTGGTGGGATTAGTTTGTGGCGTTTGGGATGGAGGTTTGGAGGATATGGAGGCATGTTTTTAATCGGTGACATGAAGGAAGCATGGTGGTAACGAGGGGTATATTTTGGAAATACACCTCAATAAAATAGAAGGTATTAACAAGAATAAGATGACTCCGTTTAAGAAATGTATATATTAATGAACAAGTTGAAAAAGTACCGAGATCAGGAGGCTAGACGAGCTTGACCAGATGTATAGCCAAATCATGAGTACTCTTTATTATATCTGGATAAAAATCTTGGTTAAATTTCAATCAAATATAAATATGGGTCCTTTTCTTCAAAATAAGTCCATAAGTAACGTATTTAACTCAAACCCCGCTTGTAAACGTTGTCCAATTTGAATGGTAAGTGCTTTTGTTGGTGTTTTTAGCTTTTAATCTACTAACTTATATGTAATCATTAAAGGATACTGTGGGAGGTATACTCATTACGATATAGTTGTTTCTTCGTTGATGTTGTTTCGTTGTTGTTTGTTAGGCAACATTGTTCAATTGATTGCTAATGACAAATATCTTGTGTTTCTTATGCAGAAGCAAATCACAAAATAATTAATTTTTATTTTATAGATATTTGTCAGACTTTGGGAGAGAAAACCCAGAAAAAAATTGGTTCAAGCACTGACGTGAAGTCAGAAGCTTTTGCGCGTATGTTCTATTGTCCATTCTTCTGTATTGGACACCCTTAATCGAATTTACCATGGTAAATTATGTTGTCCATTCTCCTGTATTCGAATTTACCATGGTAAATTCGCCTCTAATAGCTTTTAGCTCAGTGGATAGAACTGACTCTACTAACTTGCACAAGCAACTAGGAGCTTCTGAGGAGCCCCCTTGGGGAAGTATAATAATAATCATGTCGTTAGCAAGCATGTCGAATTGACCTCACGTCAGTGCCTTTTTAGCTTTTTTACTCCTTTGATCTGTCATGATTATGATTATACTGATTCCCCTAGGTCTTCCCCTAGGAGACAACTCAGAAGTTCCTAGGAGTGCGAGTTAGAAGAGTCAGTTATGTTCTGCTTTAGCTTTGTAACTACATATATCCTCACGCTGGCTTAGGCAAAGCACCTTACAATATCAGCTCAGCACCAGACCCATTACCGCTAGACGAAAACCACTCCCAATCTTACCCATACAACCTAATAACAGCCACGTCTCCTCTGTGCATGCGTAACCTACTTCTGGCTGAAAGTCCTCTCCAAATCACACACCTCACATAAAACTCCGATTCTCCAGCACCAATGGTTCAGGACATATCGTATCCAACGTATGCGCGGACCCTGTCAAGGAAATTCTATGAAGGAATAGCATCTACCACCTCAAAATCCCACTAATCTCAGAAAATTATCACTTTTCATGTGCTCATGCGCAGAACGGAAAATACCTGAAAGAAGCAGCGTTAATTCCAAAATTGGTTCAAAGATCACGTTATGGACACTCCCCCTCGAAAACTATTCCTCGAAACTGGCTTGCACATACACAGAATTGACGCTGAGAGAAAATTATAAATTCCATACATCGTTCATCCAATTATTCAATCGCCCCCGTAATTAAACTTTAGTCCGTGTAAGAAAAGACGGAAATGTAAGATTTCTTCAAAAACATCCTGTGCGTATGCAGGATGATGACTTAAGACTATTCGATAATATAATAATAATAATAAACCGATATAATGATTCACGTTGAAGAGAACGTGAACAGGATAATTTGTAGGTAAATATTCGGAATTCTGAATTATGAAATTTTTTTGTGAGCCTCCTAGGGGTCTATTTTCAATGAAACTTTGTATATTCGAAGTGGTCATTATTGGTCACCTAAATGCCAGAGTTAGGCTCAGTCCTAGACGTGGTTTCGAAATTTTGAGTTAAATATTCCGCAAAATAGTTGAATTTTTTTTAATTTTTTTCTAATGATGCGGTTCTCCTGAAATTTCGCTCAAGTTCTTGAATGCGTATATTGCAACTAACTACCAAGTTTCAATTCGATCAGATCAGTATTTTTCGAGTTATCGAGAACAACATTTTCAAATTTGGAATTTTTTCTCTATTCGTAGTCATCCCGTCAATAAAAAATGTTGCGTACATATAAAGGTCGTAATTCTACAATTTGTTGCTAAATTTCAGACAGATCGGAAATATTCGGAAAAATACACGAATTTTGCCCATTAACGAACTTGACCGTGATATTTATTACCCAAACCTACCCCGCAAATTTAAACTCTCTTACTCCTTTCTTTCGAGCGTTATCGTGCTTACAGATGGACAGATTTATATTTGATCCCCATTATTCATCAGCGAGTTGAACTCCATCGTTTGAGACCATTTTCGGCCAAAAATTCCAAAAATACAGACATCTGGGCAAAATGATAGCAAGTTGTTCCTAGCGCGCAAAAAGTCCTCCAGACCATGACAATATAAAACGTTCAATTCAGGATCTAATAATATGAGGTTGGCAGAAAAAGCAGTATACATCAACAACGAACGAGGGGACGATAAAAAATATTCCTTCTCGGAAAGAATGTACCTAATCAATTTGTTGTAATCACTCCACTAAACCCCTCACAAATGCGTATGATGAATGGGCAGAATCATAACGACTATGATTAAGTACCTGATGACCAGAAAAGGTATTTAGCGAGGTCCATATTTCACTACCAACCTCTACATATGTTTGCTCCCATAAGGAGATCTCGCAGCGTTTCAATTTATTCAGGCGCAGTTAATGAATGTGAGAGGATATACAGGGTGTTTATGAATGTGCGGTATAGACCACATTAGTTAGGTTAGGCGGGAAATTTGAATTACGTTCCATCCGTGGATCCGAGCACTGAATTCCCCATGCATTTCTTATGGACCTAAAATTTATGCGAATTTCTCGCCTGGTTTTAGATACTTTGTCCGATTTCTTAAGGTTTATTTTGGTTGGAATAGATTCTGTGAACCTTTTTCAACCATCTAGAATCAAGTTTTCATAACAAAATTGTATATTTCCAAAATAATTAATAAATATAGAAGTGTTCACAAAATTCGATTGACGTACGTCTTAGCTCACTCGAAATCACTCAAAAATAATAACATAACCCTAAATCGGCCTTGTAATGACGCACAACAGAAGTCATCTACGATATACGGAAATCTTTCGAACTAGAATGGTTTCAATTTTGATTTAAGAATGAATAGAAGTAGATTTTAATGTGGAAATAACATTAAAACATGCACTAATGATGAAGGTACCCAATACTTGTTGTCTCTGTACTAACATTCTCTTTTAAATAGGGTGGTATCATCTCAAAGTTGAAATTCCTTGTTAAAAAATTTGAATATGGATCTCCCGCCAAGAGAATGATTCTAACCTAACTAATGTGGTCTATACATTATGCGTTGAACACTTTGCAAAAATCTGGGAATTCACTCCAAAGACGACGCTGAATCAATAAACTTTCAGAATTTTATGGAAAACGGATGAACATTTTTCGAACTTATTTTTCCACACAACCCCTAATTTTCAACCCTTACTGCCGATCAAACTGGATGAAAACCGCGGAGGAAAATCTCAGGGTGATAATCGAATTTTCAAAAATTTGCTGCATGATTTTAAAGATTCGACGACAAATTAATACACGAACCGAATAAAAAAAATCGTTCACAATATTCGAAATATTTCACTGATTTGTAAAATTTTTTGTTGGTATTTTTCATTTATCTGAAATTATGTTAATTGTAAATTAGACCCATAGCAACGAATAAATCGTTAACTTTGATAGCATCATAGTGTTATGTAGTTTCCAGAAAAACCTTGCGTTAGGATAAAAACCTGATTATTCGAGTCAGTCCAATTTTTGTTCTCTTTTTTGCGCATGATCTGGTAATCCCGTAATAATTTCGCCCAAATGTTTGTAAATGGTCTCAAACGATTGGGTTCGACTCCCTGATGAAGAATTCAGGGTCAAATTTTATTCTGTCCGTCCGGCCGTTGATACGATAACTTGAGAACAGAAAGAGATAACGACTTGAAATTTTCAGGGAAAGTGGCGCATCCCAATACGAAGTTTGTTAATAGATGTTCTGGGGAACATCGCGTTATGATTTGGCCAAATGTGAAATTTAATTCTGTGGTGCCGTCCGGCCGTTGCCACGATAACTTGAGAACGGAAAGAGCTAGCGACTTGAAATGACAAGTTCGTTAATGGGTATAATCGGCCCAATGACCTCCGAGTAAAAATTTTGTTTTCATCCAATACAAATCCGATAGAATTGAAACTTGGTGAGTAGTTGTAGAATAAAAACCTAAGGACGTTTGTGAAATTTTATGATAATCGTATCACTAGAAAATTGAAACAAAAATTATTAAAAAATTTTATTTATGACACGATCATCTGAGAACGGAAAGAGATAGCAACTTGAAATTTTCAGGTTAGGTTGTGCATATCTGAATGCAACATTTGTATTTCTCTATAGGCATAATCGACCAAATGGTTTTGGAGTTATACACATCTGTTTCATTTTTATTTCCTCAATAACTCGAAAAATACAAAACCGATCCAATTCAAGCATAGTTATCAATTGTAGAATGCCAAAGCAAAAATTTGTGAGATCGTATCACTAGAAAATTTTCAAGAAATCATTGAACATCATTGAAAAAAAATTCTTTATATCAGAAACTATTCGTCCGACATCGCTAAAATTTTGCGAGAGCCTTCAAAACCTAACTCTACTGCCAAGTTCCAAGTTTGAACACGATCGGATATATTGTTGGAGATTCGAGCAGCCTTGTGTGAGTTCAGTAGATGGATGAGTGACCGTTGCCTCGATAACTTTCGAACGAAAGGAGATAGGGACTTGCAATTTTCAGGGTATGTTGCGTATCCGAATGGGAGTGCTAAGTTCGTTTTTGGGCTTAATCAGTCTATCGGTTTCGGAGTTATACCCACCTGGAATATTATTTCTTCGATAACTCAAAAAATATAGACTCGATCAAATTGAAGCTTGGAAACTAGTTGTAGAATATCGACATAAAGACGTGTGTAAAATTTTGTGAGAACCATACACCTAGAAAATTCCTAAAAAATTAAGAAAAAACAATTGGTTCAAGCATTGACGTGAAGTCAGGAGCTTTTGAGCGTATGTTCTATTGTCGATTATCCTGTATTGGACAATAGTACATACTCGCAAAAGCTCCTGTCTTCACGTCAGTGCTTAAACCAATTTTTGCTTCTAGGTATGTGACTTTCTACATTTGTGACTTTCGACCGATATATCTTTCTAGACGAGTTATATTCTGACTTTGTGCCTTCCTGCATTATTTCTTTCTAGGAATGTTTTTTGGCGCTCTAGTTCCTCGGAACTGAGTGCTTATCAATTTGCCCAAATGTCTGTAATTTTCGAATATTTCGATGAAAATGGTCTTAAACGATTTGGTTCGACTCACTGATCAAGAATCCGTGGTCGAAATTCATTCTGTCCGGCCGGTCCGGCCGGCCGGCCGTCCGGCCGTAGGCACGATAACTCTCGAACGGAATGAGCTAGAGAGTTGAAATTTTCAGAGTAGGTTTGGGGGATGAATATCTTGGCTAAGTTCGTTACTGGGCAAAATCGGACAGAAGATTTCGGAGTAATAAAAAAAAAATTTTTTTTTTACAAAACAAATTCCAAATTAATTTTTTTTCAATAAGCAATTTTATCATAAGAATCCATTCATATCATTTTCAACTCTAACAAGCTAATACTTTCGGAGATATGATTTTTCAAAATTTCAATGTAAATCGTATTTCACAGGTTGATATAATTATTCTATGTATATTCTATGTATGAATTGCCATAAAGTCAACTTGACAGAAGGGAATATTGTAACTTCAAGAATATTGGGGTTGAAATACTCGTATTTTAGCGATGCAACGGGGACCTCACCCGAAAATGTTTGAAAATATTACGTAAATATTGAAAGCATAATTCCAAAGTTCGAGAGAGGAGAAAATTTTGTGAACGTAGATCAGGAAATTTTTGATCGAATACAAGGTAATTTATTATTACATGTTTTATGGAATACCTACTATTTGTAGGTACTTTAAACCTGTTTTGGGCAATTGTCATACGAAACTTGTTTTTTTGGCGCTCTAGTTCCTCGGAACAGATTGCTTATCAATTTGCCCAAGTGTCTGTAATTTTGGAACTTTTGGCTGAAAATGGTCTCAAATGATTTGGTTCGACTCACTGATCAAGAATCCGAGTGCGAAATCGAGTCTGTCCGGCCGGCCGACCGGCCGTAGGCACGATAACTCTCGAACGGAAGGAGTGAACCAAAGCGTGAAAAGCCAAAAACAGTGCGTACACCCGAGAATATTGCTGCTGTGGCAGAAAGTGTGCGTGAAGCGCCATCAACATCAATTCACCGTCGTTCTCAAGAATTGAACATTTCGGAGACATCATTGAGACGAATTTCGCATAAAGACCTTGGTATGACGCCACACAAAGTCCAGTTGGTTCAGGAGTTGCCCTGCTTTTGAAGATCGTATTATACGCCGCAGAGCTGATGTCGTTTGGCCACTTCGGAGATGCGATTTGACACCGTTGGACTATAATTTGTGGGGTGCCGTCAAAGTTAAGTGTTACGGAAACAAGCCAGAGACAATTGACGCTTTACAGGACAATATTCGTGAAGCCATTGGTGAAATACAGCTGCAGACAATCGATAATGTGCTTAAAAATTGGACTGATCGTGTAGGCTACTGCATGGCCAGCCGAGGCAGCCATTTGAATGAAATTATTTTCCATTATTAACCGGAAGGATTGTACTTTCAAATAAAAACAGAAATTTGAGAAAATATTCATTAGCTTTTTTTTTTATTGCATTTTCAAAAAAAAAAGTTATTTGGAGGACCGGTTACACGATTTTTACACGAAGTGTAAAATAGGTTCATTATTCTTGAAAATGAAAACTGAACGAAAACTATCAAATAAGTTTTCAAACCGTTTCTTATTCCAACGGGTGGATGCAACGACCTCCCCATCCGTCTCCCGTCAATAATTGCCTCAGTTTCCACTTGCAGCCATCAGTATTCAATTAAAAGATAGCGCCCAATCCCTCAAACGGCGCTCCGGTATCGCATCCCGCCGGATTGCCGGATTGCGTGATCGCACGGCATCGCCCCCCGACGCGCGCGCCTCACTCCAGGGCCTGCAACCAGATTGCATTCGGTTTTAATGCGATTTGATTTGACAGTAATCCCGTTATCGAATTTGCCACCCCACGCATCGTGGCATCATCCCGAATTGAATCATATTAAATAACATATGCTCCCGATCCGGTCGGGGGAAACGGTTCCTTCGGGAGGTGTCCATAAATATTCAAATAAACGGGACGCGATTAGGAGGTGGCGACGCGATGGGGATGAGGGGGGTTGATTGTGTTTCGAGAAGGTTGATGAGTTGGAAATTTTAGATGCTGCCGGAAGGAATTTGAATAAAACAAAATTCTTAAAAAGCACTGATGCGAATTCATTTTTTCATTATTTTACACAATACAAAGGTAAAAACATGCATCTATGGGAGATGATAGCCCTACATATGGGCCCTGTAGCGGTCTTCAAACATCTGAAGTTCTGAATAATCATCACTTGGACTGGTCAGATCTGGTTTTGAAAGAGACCCTCCTGGCCATACGAGCAACAATTTCCTTTTTGAATTCAAATATTGAAGGGATTTCTAAGATCAATATCTATGAGAACTAGCGGAGGCGATTCTTCTCCAAGAGATCCCATGCGCCAGCAGAAGAGTATATTTGTAAGAGAAGACTTTTGAAAGGTTATGTATTATTTTTAGTTTGTTCGTTGTTCTCCTCTTGTCTTTTCATTTTTCAGGTTGAGTTTCAGGTACCTTGGAGAAACCTCTGCCTTTTTTGACGAAGGAGACCATATTGAAGAAATAAATGCCTATCCAAATTTCTAAATTTCAGCAAATTTTTGTGAACAATATTTACAAATCACAACACAGGGTTTTTTGCTGAGGTTTTTCCCTAAGCTCTTGTATCATACGCAGAATTGTATGATACCCCGTTACACCAACCTCTGCTAACACATATAACACTCTCAGTCAAAAGTATATATCTATATAGTAGATTATTCACGCATGTTTTTCTATATATCCACGCCTCGAACAAAATCATCATAAACTGCATGAACCTTCAAACCGTCTTTTTGCATGCTTGTTCAACCGAATACTAGATTTCAATTCAGTAGGATCTGTATTTTTGAAAATATTGGGAAAATAAATTCGGCTTTACAGTTTGTGCTAAATTCCAGCGGAACCCGACAAATATTTTCTGGAAAATTGGTTCAAGCACTGACGTGAAGTCAGGAGCTTTTGCGCATATGTTCTATTATCCATTCTCCTGTTTTGGACATTCTTAATCGAATTTACCATTGATAATATAAATTACCATGGTGAATTCGATTAAGAGTGTCCAATACAGGATAATGGACAATAGAACATACGCGCAAAAGCTCCTGACTTCACGTCAGTGCTCGAACAAATTTTTTTTTCCATAATTTTTTCAAAATTTTTTAGGGGTACGGTTTTTATAAAATTCTAAACACGTCTTTATGTCCATATTCTACAACTAGATACCAAGCTTCAATTCGATCAAGTCTATATTTTTTGAGTTATCGTGGAAATAATATTCCAGGGGGGTATAATTCTGAAACCATTGGACCGATTATGCCCGTAATCGAACTTAACACTCCCATTCGGATACGCAACATACCCTGAAAATTACAAGTCCCTATATCCTTTCGTTCGAAAGTTCTCGAGGCAACGGTCACCCATCCTGCTACTAACTCACCCAAGGCTTCTCGGATTTCCAACAATATAGATCCGACCGTGTTCAAACTTGGAACTTGGCAGTATAGTTAGGTTTTGAAGGATCTCGCAAAATTTTAGCGATGTCGGACGTATAGTTAGTGATATATAGAATTTTCTTCAATAATTTTCAATGATTTTTAAAAATTTTTTAGTATTACGATCCTCACGAAATTTTGTGAGAATTTTCGCGTTGGCATTATACAACTGATAACCATGTTTGAATTCAATCGGTTCTGTATTTTTCGAGTTATTGACGAAATAACAACAAAATTTCAGATGGCTATAACTCCAAAACCGTTCGGCAGATTATGCCTATAAACATATTCAAATGTTGCAGTCAGGAGCACAACCTAACCTGAAAATTTCAAGTCGTTATCTCTTTCCGTTCTCAGTTTATCGTGACAGAAAAAATATTCTTTAATAATTTTTTTTTAATTTTCTAGTAATGCGATTCTCATAAAATTCGATAAACGTGCTTATGATTATATTCTACATCTATTCACCAAGTTTCAATGCGATTGGATTTATATTGATTGAAAATAAAATTATTACTCCGAAACAATTGAGCCGATTACACGCATTAACGAACTTGCCTGTCGTATTGGGATGCGCCACCTACCCTGGAAATTTAAAGTCGCTATCTCATTCCGTTCTTAAATAATCGTGGCAACGGACAGAATCAAATTTGTCCTCGAATTCTTCATCAGGTAGTCGAACTCAATCGTTTGAGACCATTTTCACCAAAAAAATTCGAAAATTACAGACAGTTGGGCAAAATGATAACGCGAAGTTCCCCAGAACATACGCGCAAAAAAGCGTTTGCTAATCCCGCTGATAGCAGCCAACCTAAAATTTTTATGGGAGACTTTTTATAGTAGATATAAGTTCACATAAACGGAACAAAGATTGATTATCTCAGGATGAATGAAATTCCCAAAAAAAGCATTCAAAAGTAAAAGAAGAATTTTATATTGTTTCTTAATTTTCCGTTATTTTGATTACACTTTTGTATTGTGAGGGGGAAACGGGATGACTTATATGTCAATATATTTTTCACTTCATTTTACTTATTCTCACGTACAAGTGGCTTTAGGTCATTTTTGTGAGAAAATTATGATTATTTGATAGCATTAATAAAGAAGTGTGAATAAGTTTTGACTTATGCAACAAACTTCACAAAAATCGTACGTACGTCAGGTCCACTAGTCTATAAATAAACTATTTCATCGGAATATGCAACAAGGTCCATCCTAAGGCGGGTTTCAAACGAAGCCTCAATTAGTGTAATAGTCACGATTTTTTTCCCCGTTGTGAACTAATTGGCCTCAAATCAACTAAGATTAGAATGGATCACATAATGAATCCTATCTTGGATAACATATCCGAGTTCAAATTCGTGAATTGATATTGTAGTTACAATTTATTCTCAATCATGCGATCCTTGGTAGATAAATATTTCTATAACTTCATTACCGTATTCCAGATGGCGTAGGTACCCTATCACATTATTTTATACCAACATCAAACGTTTAATTTCGACTCAATGATGGAGAATCCGAGGTCTGATTCCATTCTGTCTGGCCCTGAGCACGATTACTCTTGAACGAAATGAGTAAGGGAGTTGAAATTTGCATAATAGGTTTAAAGTTCAAATGCCCCGGTTAAGTTATGGGAGAAATGCGCCGAGTGGTTTCGGAGTTATATATGAAATTTTGCTTTCCGAGTAACTAAAAAAATACTGATCTGATCGAATTAAATTTCGGTAGTAAGGCGAGATACCAACGCAAAGACGTATGCATAATTTTTTGCGGATCGTGCGACTCCAAAATTAATAAAATTTTATTTTTAATTCCGTATCTCAGAAACGCTGAAGCTATGCGAGAGCCTTACAATACAAACCTATAGTCCGTCTAGAAAGTATTCGCCTCGATACCATATACTTCAATTGTATATTACAGTACATAAATGAAGGAACCTTATTATCATTATATTTCTCTATTTCAGTATCGTAATGAGTCCATTCCAGCACTGAAAACAGTGCTGGAATGAACTCATTCCCGCATTGTTTCTAGTTATATTTTTCGTTTTGTGGTAGTCAGCACTGACATTCGATCCTATCAAATTTCAACGCACGTCAATTGACAATACAATATAATCTGGATATAGTGAAATAATTGATGAGGAAAAGCTTTATTTTCATTAAAAATTATGGTACTAGCAGAGCTTTCCTTCTTGCTAATTTTGAATCACTCATGCTATTAGAAAACTGTTTTAAATCTGATCTCCATGCCCTACGTACGTTTCAAATTAAAATTCCGTAATCTGTCAACTTTCGTAACAGTCACACCAACTACCAAGATACAATACAAAAGTCACTAGGATGTATAATCCGAATTTTTCATTAAATTTCAACAGTATTTTACAAAACTTGCCTGAAATAGAGAAAATATCGTCTAATACTCGTTGCAGAAGGCAATTCCAACACTCATGCGTACGAAAACTCGCTCCTTCGTCGCTCGTTTTCGAATTTCGCATTCGTGTTTTCATAGGAGCCCATTCTGCAACTTGTTTTAAAATATACTATTTCATGATCTATAGTCATCAAAACATCGTGGTAGAATGGTAATGAATCCATCCCATTGTGTTGAAATATTCATTTATATATCATAAATCAGGGGAATTTTATTCTTCGCTGCTCGTTTCCTGGACTTCATTATTGGAAACGTCAACCACCACGTTTTTATCGAATCAAGTAAGCAGGTGACAACAGAACGCACCTCGGAGGTGTTACCAGGAAGCCACCGCGCCTGGTTTCGTTCCAAATCCTTCCAATTAAAATATGATCAGAAACTTTTAATGATTGTCGCACCCCGTCTCCAGATGATGCGACGTACGTCATCCTGTTATCCCCGACGGAATTATGATAATGATACCTGCATTTCTCACGAATTTCACTTTCTTTCCATGCCCTTTTCCTCGTTAAAGCAAACAATGTTGAAAGTTTTTCCGTGGAACATTCCGCTGAGCGATGTTACCGAAGTGATGGTTGGAACAGATTAACTTGATTAATGATCAGATCTGGACGGGTGAGATCCGTTCGGTTAGGTCTGTATGATATGAGCAAGCTGAGAATCATTGAGTATAATTGGAGACCGGAGAATTGGGGCGTTAGAATTCAGAATGATGTACTCGAAAGTATTGATTAGGTGGACACTTTCTCAATCTTATCAGATCTTCGTCAGGAAGAAAGATTACGAAAGCAAAAATTTAGCTCCCAGAACTTGAGAGGTACAGTACACAGAGAATACACTAACATGTGACCAAAAAGATTTCCATTAATTCAATGATATACGAGGTATGTAAATAAAGTAGTGAGAATGGCAACTGCGCTTTTCATCTGGAATCGCTGGAGGCGAGAGGCTTTGAGTAGCATCAGGTGCACATGTGATACAACTCCAGTATGAGTTTGAGCTCGCTAGAGTCATTTGTTTCTGCGCAGCGTTAGTTTTCGTGGAACAGTTTTTTCTTGTCCGTTCTAAAAATGAGTTGCATCAATTTTGAGCAACGATGTACTAACAAGTTTTGCTGCAAACTTGGACACAATGCAACAGAAACCATTATAAAACTTCGGCAGGCCTATGGAGAAAGTGTTTTGTCAAAGGCCCAGGTTTTTCATTGGTTTAAGGCATTTTTAGAAGGAAGAGAGTCGATTGAAGATGAAGGCGAATGCGCCATGTCACACGGCAATCTCAACAAACGCGTTTTTGACCAGTAAAAACATTTCTGTGGCTCCTCAGCCTCTTTATTCACCAGACTTGTGCCCTTGTGACTTTTTTCTCTTCCAGAGATTGAATAATCACCTCAAGGGAACTCATTTTGGGACACTTGAAAACATCCGAACAGCTGCAACCGACCAGCTGAAGGCTATTCCAGTATCCGAGTTCCAGCAATGCTATGGTGATTGGAAGGACCGTCTCCAACGCTGTGTGACTTCCCAAGGGAACTATTCTGAAGGAGACAATATTGCTTTTTAATTGGGTTTGAATAAAAATTAAAAAAAAAAATTAGTCTCATTATTTTATTTACACACCTCGTACTCTATTCCGTATTCCACGAGTAGACAGGCGAAAATTCATGAGACGATGAAATCGCAACGACAAGTTTCTCGTCGTTAGTTTATAAACGAACGACGTCGTTCAAATGACTATAAAGTCATTTGAAAGACGTCGTTGTAATGCTGGATTTATCTAGCATTCCTCCGACCATATAACATGATACGGCTGACAGCCGCAAAAATTCAAATTGGTTCAAGCAGTGACGTGAAGTCAGGAGCTTTTGCGCGCATATTCCATTGTCCATTCATCCCTATATTGGATACTCTTAAGTCCGATTCATATTATACGTCCCGCTCGGCACAGCTCAGCAAAATGATAATGCGATGTGTCCTCCTAGAAAAGGCGCGCAGAAAGTAGGATGTGCAAAGCATGCAAGTTTTTTTCAAGCAACGGAATCCGATCTTTTTGGCGCTCTAGTTCCTCGGAACAGAGTGCTTATCAATTGGCCCAAATGTCTGTAATTTTCGAATTTTTGGCTGAAAATGGTCTCAAACGATCAGGTTCGACTCACTGATCAAGAATCCGAGGTCGAAATCGATTCTGTCCGGCCGGCCGTATGCCGAAAGAAAGGAGTTAGAGGATTGAAATTTGTAAGGTGGGTTCGGAGCGTAAATATCTCGGACGAGTTCGTTAATGGGCGAAATCCATCAAGCGGTTTCGGAGTTATGGCCGTATTTACTAAAAACATTTTTTATGAATATTTCCGAAATCGATCACTCGATCTATCTGAAATTTAGCATCAGATTGTAGAATCATTACCTTTATACGCATGTGAAGTTCTGTATTGATCAGGTTACCGCAAAGTGTAAAAAGCAGTGTTATAAGCAGTTTCAGAGATCCGTCAAACCGATTGCGGCTACCGTGCCGTGCCAATTTTGCATCTGAACCTCCTTGAGACCCACTCAAACAAACGTAAAATTCCTCCAAAATTGGTCAAGCCGTTTTTGAAAAGCCCAGAACCCGGTAAAGCTCCATAGAAGAACAGATAATCATTCCCAAGACAACTCGCTTCGAACCGGCACAACAAGGGATGTCATTATTATTTTTTTTTCCTCTCGAGAGGGAAAACCTTTTATAGGCCCGCCCTGAGAGGGCGTGCTTCTCTCAGGAGTGTGAGACTCCAGATGTTGATGGTTACTCACTAAAAAACCTCTCGCACGTTTCCTGAAGTAGTTCTTCGTCCTGCCCTTACAGCGTCCCTTAACAAAAGAGATGAGCTGCAAGCGGCCTTCATAGTTGATGGGACCTGATGACTCGAAGTGATCCGAGCAACACCGCTTTCTGCATTCTGTGAGCTAAATCCTCGGCCAGAGATTTGCAGGCCGAAATAATCTTCAATTCGGTCACGTAGTTCGCTCTCATTCCGCCTAGGCATCCTATGATTAGTATGACCATCCTAACCTTATGCCTTGGATACAGGATCCCAAGTTCAAACATTAAATCCTTGTATTTCTCCCTCTTCTGTTCTTCTTTCGTCACCACATTATTTTCTGCGGGGGAGGAAAATTTGACAACAAAAATTATTATTATTATTATTATTATGTACAGATATTGAGATGAGGCCAAATGGCCTATGAATCTCATACAGGAAAAATAAAAAGGACACTTCAGAAGACAAAAGAGAATAAAAAAAGCTTTCTAAGGAAATGGATGTCATTGACCACCTACCACCGAACCTAACCTATCAATTGACACCGTCATATCATACGGGCCTTCCAGACCCACATTCCACCATTTTGAAACCGTCAACGACTGCGGACGAGTCCCCGTTTTTCGGCCTCTCCCAAGACGCAGCGCGGCAGCGGCGGTAACTTGATTGATGAGGGCATTATTGAATTACCGCCGCAACGACGGAAGTAGCCGCCTTTGTCTTGGGAGTGTCGAGTCTGCAGCCTCTCATTCGCTCGTTCGTTGTTTCTCTAACTTCGTTTCCACGCACCGGGTCTCGGTCCTAGCCCGAAGGATATTCTGTGCCGCTTTCCTCTCCGGCTGACTGGCTACTCGGTGGCCCCCTTCTGGAGATGGGGATCGGACGTGCGTTGAATGCGCGAGCGTATCTGGTGCGTGTTTGCTTTGCGAACGTAGCTTTCCAATTTGAGAGGTTTTTCTTTTGAGGAATGGGCTTCGGAAATGTTGCTAGGGAGGTGGGCGGACAAAAATGTGAAACGCTCCGCTAGGGATGTGGAGGTGAAAGCAGGAAATGTCCTGAAGAGATTCGTATAATTATCACTCTAATTCTAATCTAACAATAACTCCGATCATGGCCGGCAGAGGCATAAACGCATCATAGAAGGGAACGCACCCCACTGAGGTGACGCTCTCCATAGAACAACGCACAGAAAATATGATGTGGCCCCGATTATTATTTATTTATTATATGGGTTGTGCTGGGCAGACAAAACCCGCCCCTCCACTGCGACCAATCGGTCTATTGTGGCACACCTGTAGTATGTAATCTACACTTCACCCACAAGCTCAAGTCTCTTGATGGGGGATATGAGTCTGGTGGGTGAGAACTTGTCCAGTTCCCTCAGTGTCAGTTTGTGGACTCCTAGTTCCTCCAATCTGATCCTGTCCCCAGCGGGGCAGTCACACATGATGTGTTCGATAGACTCGTCGTCCTCCAGGCAAAGTCTGCACTCGGAGTCTTCAGTCAACCCCAGTGTATTGAGGTGTTTCCTGAGGCCACAATGGACCGTGTATACAGCTGCAAGGATTCTCAGGTCCACCCTAGAGAATTTGAGCCATTTTCTGGCTCTTTCCGCTGATGGGCCAGTAATTGTTGAGCGAGCATGTCTGTGTCCAGGTATGCTGCTCTAGATTTTTGGGACCTTTTGGTCCACCCATCTGTTGTTTTCCTCCGCCGCTGCTCTGAGAGAGATACCGCAGGCCGGTTCAGGTCCAATGAGCCCCATGGAAGCCCCCCGTGCCGCCAATGTGTCCACCATCTCATTACCATTTATGCCCGAGTGGCCCGGGACCCACAAGAGGTGCAGCATGCAGCACCCTCCAAGTTCAGCAAGTGTGGTCCGGCAATACTGCACAAGCAGGTATTTGCAGTTGTATGAAGTCAAGGCCTTCAAGGCAGCTTGGCTATCCGATAAAATCTTGATCAAGATCTCGGTGGCCAATTGTGATCACCTCTTCGAGAGATAACACGGTCCGGAAACTTTTCCCGCAAAAGATCAATCGTTTCGTTGCTTGTGTGGCACGTAGAGCCGTCTTGTTGAAAGTAAACGTTGTCCAGATCAATACCATCCAATTCCGGCCATAAAAATCATTAATCATCTCTCGTTAGCGCAATCCATTCACCGTAACTGTTGCTCCAGCCTCATTTTCGAAAAAGTAAGGTCCAATAACTCCACCGAATCATAAACCGCACCAAACAGTCACACGTAGATGATAGAGAGGCTTTTCAACAATAACTCTTGGGTTTTCCGAGCCCCAGATGCGACAATTTTGCTTGTTTACGAAGCCACCGAGGTGGAAATGGGCCTCATCACTCAAGATGATTTTTCGATGGGATTCCGGATCATTTTCATGCATTTCAACGACCCAATCAGCAAAGACACGACGTTGTTTTATGATCGGACGGCTTGAGTTCTTGTGTTAACTGAACTTTATAAGCCTTAAGACCCAAATATTTATGGAAAATACGGTGTAATGACGTTTGTGGAATGCCTAATTCCAGAGAACGACGAGGAATGGACAAACCTGGGTTTTCTTCAACACTTTCGGCTACAGCAGCAATATTCTCGGCTGTTCTTGAGCGACGTGCACGAGTTTTATTCTTCACATAACTTACTTGTCCCAACAGCTCGAATTTTTCCACCAATTTCTTTATTGCGGTTCGACAAGGTGCTTCACGACGACCCAAAAATGTTCGAGTTTTACGAACCGTCTCTGCCAGTGAATTTTAATAATTTCAATGCGTTCTTGAAGCGTGTATCGTTCCATTTTTATTAATGGCGTAGTTTGTACTTTTCAAACGTCAAAAAATGACAGCTTCAAAAGTGACATCTACCGAAATAGCGGGATATTCAAAATAACACCTCTTATTGGAAAACCCTGTATGTTACAGATTTTCAAATACTATCAAGGTAACAATTCTCGAATTTCAGAATAGCAATCAACAAAAAATAATTCTGAAGATTTTCGTTAAGTGTCTGACGAAGGAGTCTGATATAGACGAAATGTTACGATATCATTGTTTCATCGTTGATGTTGTTTCGTTATTGTTTGTCAGGCAACATTGTTCGATTGATTGCTTCTGACAAATCTGTGTTTTTTACGCAGAAGCAACTCACAAAATAATATTTTTTTTATTTAATAGATATTTTTCAGAGTTTGTGAGAGAAAACCCGGAAAGAAACCATTTAACAATGAATATACCTCCCACAGTATCCTTTAATGCTTACTTAATGTTAAGTCGGAATAGAAATTTCGAAATTGAAGACAATCTGCATCCTCCAATGGCAACACGCCTGAAACCAATCAGTACTTCATAAATAACGACGGTTGTCTCGACCAGACCTTTTTACGCCGCTTCGAATGGAAATAAATCCCACGATTTTTCCATATGCCCCCGATTTCCCTTTTCTCGACGGGGGGCAGGAGGACGTTCGACCGGGGTGGGTCCCAACACTCGATTGCGGATGCATTAGACGAACTTCCGGCTCGCAGTGCAGTCTCCGATCATCCGAAACGGCCCTACATACATGGTGGACTCATGCATATACATACGGTGACTTCCGGTCGGACCGACGTGATGTGTAATGGGGACGCACATCCTAAGGGGATCGGATGGAAATCAAGTCGATACGTTTGTCATTCATGCCTGACGATACGTTTCTCGCGTACGGCTTGGCGCTGCCGTTCTACGTTCGTAGGGAAGAAAGAAATGAGTCGGAGGGAAATCGTGGATTTATGCACTGGAATGACGGTGAGGTCGAAAGAATAAAAAAAAATTGGTTCAAGCCCTATGGACAGGAGCTTTCTGGCGCTCTTGTTCAAATAGACAAATTATATCTCCGAAAGTATTGGTTTCTCAGAGTTGGGATTTATATCAATGTATTCTTATGATAGAACTGCATCATAAAGGAAATTCAATTCAAATAATAGTTTATTTATCAAGATTAAATGAGCAATCTGAGAATGCGAACTGCACCATGGAAGAAACCAAATTAAAATAGTTAGAATGAATTTGACTCTCTTTTGTAGAACAGGATGACATGTACGAGTATGAAGATTATATAGTAAATTATTAGATTATATAGTAAATCATAGATAGAATAGTTATAGCATTCTGTGAAAACATAGAAGTACGATTCATTATTGAAATTTTGAAAAAAGAGACACTCTGAATCGAATTCACCATGGTAAACTCGATCAAGAGTGTTCAATACAGGAGAACAGACAATATAATTCACCATGGTAAAGTCGATTAAGAGTGTCCAATACAGGAGAATGGACAATAGAACATACGCGCAAAAGCTCCTGACTTCACGTCAGTGCTTGAACCAATTATTTTTCGTGAGGTCAGGAGATTTTGCGCGTATGTTCAATTGTCCATTCTCCTGTATTGAACACTCTTAATCGAATTTACCATGGTGAATTCTATTGTCTGTTCTCCTGTATTGGACACACTTTATCGAATTTACCATGGTGAATTCGATTAAGAATATACTCCTTTGAAAGCACATGGATCTCTTGAAGAAGAATCGCCTTCTCTATTTCTCAAAGATATTCACTCTTGTTCATAGAAATCCCAATATTTAGTTGCCTCCTCTTAAGGAGAATCTCTTTCAAAACCAGATCTGACCGCTAATGTAGGGCTATCATCTCCCATAGATTTGTGATGAAATAACACGATTTTCCCAAGAACATACGCGCAAGAATATGTCGTCATGACATTCATGTTTTTGAAGGTTCTCGCAAAAATACGACGATTCGCATCCAGCTACCGAACTCACAAAAGGCTGCTCGGTTCTCCAACAATATTGATCCGATCGTGTTCAAACTAGGAACTCTGCAGTAGAGTTAGGTTCTGAAGGCTCTTCCAAAGTTTCAGCCATGCCGGACGAATAGTTTATGATATATAGAATTTTTTTCAATTATTTTCAATGATTTTTTCGACATTTTCTAGTAATACCATCCTCACGAAATTCTACAAGAATTTTCGCGTTGGCATTCTACAATTAATAACTTTGTTTGAATTATATCGGTTTCGTATTTTTCGAGTTATTGAGGAAATAACAACCAAATTTCAGATCGGTATAATTCAAAAACCGTTTGGCCGATTATACCTATAGACAAATTCAAATGTCGCATTCAGATGCACAACGTAACCTGAAAATTTCAATCCGCTATCTCCTTCCGTTCTCAGGTTATCGTGTCATAAATAATAATTTTTTTTTTATTTTCTAGTGACACGATTCTCACAAAATTTCACAAACGTGCTTAGGTTTATATTCTACAATTATTCACCAAGTTTAAATTCGATCGGATTTATTTTGGTTGAAAACAAAATTATTACTCGGAAACCATTGGGCCGATTATACCCATTAACGAACTTCTCATTTCAAGCCGCTAGCTCTTTCCGTTCTCAAGTTATCGTGGCAACGGCCGGACGACCGGACGGCACCACAGAATTAAATTTCACATTTGGGCAAAATCATAACGCGATGTTCCCCAGAACATACGCGCAAAAACAAAAATAAAAAAACTGTGTTTATAATATTCCTTGTATTTGTGGTCAATTGTATAGGTACAGGAGAAACATCAAGACCACTAGAAGTAAGAAAGTCTGAATATAAGAACAACTTGAGAAATAGAAACAGACAAAAATCAAAAATAGCAGAACCTGTATGTACAATCCAAGAAGATCACATGATGGATTGAAGTAATACAAAGATTCTTATGACAGAATCTGATTACGTTAAAATAAAAATTTAAGGAGTCAACTTGTACTTTGTTGGACAGAGAATGCAATTTTGCAAGCTACTCAATTGGAATTGACCATATATTTGGCTGAATTTATCTAATAAAAGGAGTAGGAACTTGGAAATTCATCTGCTAAGTAAAACTATATTACTATGATTTTCAAATAGAATCCTCGAATTTCAAAATAGCTATATCAACAAAAAATAATTCTGAAGAATTTAAATGTGATCTCTTGTTTATGAAAATTTGAATTCAATTAATGTTTTCTGTTACCTGTTTGAATAATTTATATTATTTCATAAACAAATTACATGAATAATGAATAGATAAGTTATATTTCTCTTGTAGTTGAGAATTTAAATTAATTTAATATTTTTTGTTACTTTTATTAAAAAATTATTTTATATAGGTAATCATTAAAGGATACTGCGGGATGGATATTCATCATTGAATGGTTTCTTTCTGGGTTTTCTCTCCCAAACTCTGAAAAATATCAAATATCAACAAAATAATTCTGAATAGGTTTTATTACTTTAAAGAGGGGTAGTAAATTTAACGAGCACGTAGTTAACGAATACTTTACGGAGAGGTTGAGTAAATCGGCCCTTAGACTCCGAAACGTTACGAAATAGTTGTTTCATCGTTGATGTTGTTTCGTTATTGTTTGTTAGCAACATTGATTTATTGCTTCAGACGCATATCTTGTGTTTCTTAGGCAGAAGCAATTCACAAAATAATAAATTTTTAATTAATAGATAATTTTCAGAGTTTGGGAGAGAAAACCCATAAAAAATCATTTAATAATCCTTCTCCTGACTTCACGTCAATGCTTGAACCAATTTTTTACATCTCACACTTCTCGTAGTACCCCCCATTCAACAGTCGAAACGCCAAAGCGCTCGACCTATTCCGAAAATAAATCTGCGATTATTAAAGGAAATCAGAGTAGACGAACCCCTTCAGAAGAATCGCGGCAAGCAATCTTTAAAGTGAAGGAGAGGCCCGCCCTTTCAGCAATAATGAATGCTAATCCCACTAGAAGCTCTGGATGTGGAAGCTTGATGATCTAAATTATGCAATTTTCAATATTGGCCACCCACTCGGGCACGTGTCCGCCCAGGCACGTGTGTTTGACTCATTGCGGACCGCAAATTCACTTTGCGAGCGTGAGTTCTGATGCTACGGGGGGCGTCGGACGCCGGACGGATCCACCCTTGATGCTGTGTGTCTTCGCTCTTTCGTTTCGGGCAATCAAGGATCTTATCGGATTGAAAACGATGATGTTTGATGTCGGGGGTTTTAATAGATTAGATTTAACGAGTTGATGAATATGATCAGGCTGTCTTTGATATTATTTCTGTTTCGGCTTATTAGATCTACATTTCAAATATCAATACAGTGTAACCTCTTCAATCCGGACAGTTGATGTCGAGGTAGTTGTCCGGAGTTGCGATTTGTCCGGATTAAAGAAAGACAGAATTATTCTTATACGTTGTTTATTAAATAAAAGAATTTGTTAATAAAAGTAACAGAAAATATTAAATTAATTTAAATTCTCAACTACAAGAGAAATATAACTTATCTATTCATTATTAATGTAATTTGTTTATAAAATAATATAAATTATTCAAACAGGTAACAGAAAACATGAATTGAATTCAAATTTTCATAAACAAGAGATCACATTTAAATTTATCTATTTATTATTTTCAACTTTGAAATAGTCTGAAATTTTTGTTTCAACTTCAGAGAAAATCATATTGACTGTTTACATATTGAATAATTTTTGTATAAATATTGGGGATGATGTTTCAGAAGATTTAGAATTGGACCATTTTAACGATGTAGTTTATGGAGGCAATAGGAAAGAAAAACATAATGGAATCATCAAAAGAAATTATTACTGTTCGTCGACCACTGAGGTTAATATTACCTTTTACTTCTTTAAGTTGTGAGACATGTTCCTATATACAGCATTTTCATAATGTTGCTAGCAAAAAAAAATGCTGAAATATGGATCTACATTTGTGTATCAAACATTTTTTCTTGAGTTAAGATCCATAACACAGAAAAGAATGTGTAAGGGGTATGAACTATTAAAATAATATATTCGTCAGCCTCTACCTATTCAAATATCAGGAATAAATGGACAATCTCCTATGATTGTCCCCAGCCTTGCTCTAGACATTTCGATGATATTTTCCTTAGGTATTTCGAGTTGTGAAAACTATGCACCGAGTGTAAGTTGCAACAACCCATTCCACGAGGTTGAATCTTTGCAGATTGCTCATTTAATCTTGATAAATAATGGGATTTTCGAAGCATTAAAGCATTGCAGATTGCTCTTTTTTTTAAATGATAATTTTTGAAGCATTTTTTTGTAAACGACACTTTTTTTAATTCAACTTCTTTCATGATGCAGTTCTATCATAAGAATCCATTGATATAATTCCCAACTCTGAGAAACCAATACTTTCGGAGATATAATTTTTTCATATCATAATAAAAAGTGAATCATGTATATATGGGAGATGATACCCTTACATTAGGGTCCTATAGCGGTCTGCTAACATCTGAAGTTCTGAATAATCATCGCTTGGATTGGCCAGACCTGGTTTTGAAAGAGACCCTCCTGGCCTTATGAGCTACCACATTTTCCTTTTTGAAATCAAATATGGAAGGGATTTCTAAGAACAAGAGTGAATGTCTTCGAAAACCAGCGGAGGCGATTCTTCTTCAAGTGATCCATGCGGCTTCAGGGGAGTATATTTGTGAGAGGGGGCTTTTGAAAGGTTATGTATTATTTTTAATTTGTTCGTTTTTCTCCTCTTGCCTTTCCATTTTTGCGCGTATGTTAGAATTGAAGCTTGGCAACTATATAGAATATCGACATAAGGACGTATGAGAACCGTACCCCTAGAAAGTTTTAAAAAAATTACGAAAAAAAAAATGGTTCAAGCACTGAAGTCAGGAGCTTTTGCGCGTATGTTCTATTATCCATTGTTTGAATACATTTTTTAGCCACAATTTCTCTCAATTTCGAATATTTCATGAAATCTTAATAAGCAGCGAGAAAATCGCATCCATTAACATCACGAGACCCTTCCTCCGCCCAATAAAGGTCGCGGAACGGGTTCTTCCTTAATTATAAATTAGGATACAAAGTGCGATGACAAGACGTGGAACGACCGTTCCGGAAACTATGGGGTCGCAGGGTCGTCCGGAGGTGGGGGGGCAGAGGGGTGCCTTTCCGGAATGATTGATGATGATAAGGCCGCGACGGGCTTTTTACAGGCCGGGGGCCGGGATGAGACGCGGAATTAGCGCCGTTCTGCCCCCGCTTCTGCTGTCCCCCGATGCGCTGATGTTCGGCTCGCATGACGTGCCCAATTCGACATGGCGGATGCGATTATACCGTGAATAACCGTCCCGCGATGAGTAACGATATATACACGGCGGACGTTTTTTTTTTTTACGGACAGTTTATCGATAAAACATGTGCGTAGCGGCGGCGATGTTCTCCGGGCCTAATGGGTGGACGATCGGATCGGGAGGTCATAACGTAACCGATCGGAATGGGGATGGGGGTGAGGGTTTTTGGTTCGGGACGATTGACTTCTTCGGTGTTGCGGAATATGTTCTGGTTATATCGGGTGTCCCAACAGTGCTCATTTGACCTATAAATCGATATATATATAATGGGGATATACAGGGTGAATCCTGATGAACTGTACATGGTGGGCAAAATTATGAACGCCATTATGAAGGACCCTATTGGCAGGAACGCTCTGGACTTGTTGATTTATCAACAACGGTATCGCCATTTTTCATTATTATTTTTGAAAACGCTAAACAGCGTTCATGGCTATTGGGAAGATACTGTGTCTGAGTTCTGCGGGACTCGTTTCTCGATTAATATCGAGCGAATGGTGGCATATGATTTCACGCTTCAAATATTCACTGGTGGGGAAAGGCTGATTTCCGTGTTTTGTCTCATAGGTGGCGTGGGCGATGTATGATCGACCAAGCCGGCTCTGAGAGGCTTAACCCGGGTCAGTTTAGTTGAATTTGTTGAGAAGCTACAGAGTACTGATGAAGGCCAAGAAGCCAGAAACGCGTCTGCTTTTGCTTTCTCGGCAAATCAATGAACCCCCTGGGGTCTATTTGACTTGTGAAATATATGTATAAGTATATTAATTATACGAAGCCATTATGAAGTACCCTATTGGCAGGAACGCTCTGGACTTGTTGATTAAAATTGGAGATAACTGAACTACCACTTTTAAACCCTGAGACATACAGAAAAATGAGTGGCATATTGCGGTTATCTTTTCATGAGAAACGTATTATGCCTTCAACTGAATAACTGAATTCTTCTTTCTTCTTTTGTTTTCGATTTATTGAAATTTGAGCGATTTCAACATTAGTCATTATCTCCGTTCCTGTTTGTCCTATGATATTGAAACAAAATTGGTTCAAGCACTGACGTGAAGTCAGGATTTTTTGCGCGCATGTTTTATTGTCCATACTCCTGTTTGAACACTCCTAATCGAATTAACCATGGTAAATTCGAGTGTGTCCAATACAGGAGTATCGACAATAGAACATGCTCGCAAAAGTTCCTGTCTTCACGTCAGTGATTCTTTTAAAATTTTCTTATGATACGAAAATTCGCCGAAATTTGTGCTTCGGCATTCTTCAACTAATTAGCATGTTCTATTAGGATAGGTTAAGTATTTTTCGAGTAATCGAGGAAATAAGAACAAAATTTCAGATATATATAACTCCTGAACCTATTGGCCGATTATGCCTATTAACAATGTCAAATGACGCATTCCGATTCGCAACCTACCCTAAAAATTGCAAGTCGCTATCTCTTGCCGTTCTCAAGTTATCGTGAGATAAATAATATTTTTTAATGAGCTATCTATAAATTCTAGTGATACGACCAAATTACCAAGTTTCAATTTGATCGGATCTGTATTGGTTGAAGACAAAATTAGTACTCGGAAACCGTTAGGCCGATTAGGCCCATTGACGATTTTTTCCGTGGTATTAGTACGCGCCAACTACCCTGAAAATTTCAAGTCGCTATATCTTTCCGTTATCGAATTAAAGTGGCAACGACCGAGAAAAAAATCATTTTTTCTTTTGTAGCTTTGACATGGTTATTCAGAATTGACTGAATTTTGGTATGATGTTTTCTATAATTATGACACATAATCTCCAATTAACCGTTTTCCCCTACTTATCAATCCGAACCTGGAATAGTCAATCACAGATGACCTGCTCGAATAAAGGCATGACTGAGTATTGATTTCGAAGTTGACACTTATAGAAATTTAATTCAATCTCGCTTGTTTTCAAATTGATCTTATGAGTTAATATAATGACAACTTATTCAAACAGTTCGCAGGGTAGTTATATTTTGGGAAATAGATCAATAATAGGCTTACCATGATCTGTATTCATATGTATCCCCACCCACTAGGGAATATGCAACTTTTAAATTATCTGTTATGAATGTCATCTAAACATACTGCTTCCATTCTGCACCAATACTCTAATTTCTCTAATATATGGAACTTAATTTTCAACAGATATAATTCTCGTCACTTCTAATTATTTTATTTGATCTACATAGTTGAATCCATAGTAGTTTGTAGTATATTTGTATGCAAATGGGAAATATCAATCACCATAAGTAGCATTCTACCTATTCATCCCAACCCAAATATTCTTGACGACGACGAGAAATTCTTAATATGGATCTACGGAATTATGTAAACGAAAAATAAACATAGACAACCACCGGCGTAATATTTAGACCAACGATATATTCTGTGGCTAACCTAATATTCTTGTGTCTTTACGAGGTCGTCACTTGCATAGAGAGAACATAATAATCACATATTGTTTATCGATTCAGTAGAGTAGAGGTTATACTAAATGTTGATAGTTGGATATTGATATTATATTAAATTTTATGATACGAATTGAAAAATATGTGAGGAATGGGAAAATAGGCGAAGAAGATATTGTGGATAATCTTATAGTGGATATTCAATGAAAATCAAGTTGGAGTCAGTGTTTTAATATTCAGGAAGAAATTTTACAGATAATGCGGCTTAAAGATTGTTTAAAACCATTTCATAAGACTTCAGTGAGTAAATAAGATTTCTCAGACAATTTCGTTGAATTTCAAGCATCAGATGATAAAGCTTTCATATAATTATTCGATATTGAATCCAGTGAGTGTTTCTGTGTGCAACACTTAAAGACAGTTCAGGGGTGGCTTTACACATTGTAAAATCTTTATTCGCTTATAACTTTTTACCTCATCCGAATCTGGAAAAATGGTAAAAGAAAAGGTTGTTCCATTTGGTGAGAGGAATCCATGGTTAAAATTAATGTACAACTCAAAGACTCACCCGGTATATCTTATCCTACAATTGTGATAATTCCTGTTGGGTAAATTAAGTTTGATTATTATTATTATTATTGAATGAAAAGTATTTACGCTGTGTGACTTATGAAAGAATAACCGTATTTGATATTCAGGGTTTAATATTATTCAAAATATAATTGTAATTGGCGACGTTTCGGGCAGTGCCCTTTTTCTAGCCTTCGAAATAATTTATTTTAAGTTATTTCCCAACTTATTTGTTGGATGTCATTGGGGTTATGTCGCCTATTACAATTATATTTTGAATAATATTAAACCCTGAATATCAAATACGGTTATTCTTTCATTATTATTATTATTATATATGTAGTCTACATTACAGTCTCTGACTCCCTCTGGAGACACAAGAATAAGCTCACTGGACATCGCTCAGGATTTTCGCATCACAGAGGTTTGAAGTTTGTAAGAATCTTCCTAGGTGGCGCTGGTTAGATTTTCTTTCCAGTACTTCGACGCCATAAGTTCTAAGTATTCTGAAGTTCCTTGGTTTGTAATTCAGTGGCTAAGATTGGGAACACAGAGCGATGAGGTGACCAGCCCGGATCACGAAGGAATATTTGTTTACGGTTAAAATCGATGAATATTTCACCGTGTGTTTTGTAGTAATTAGCAATTAGTTACAGTTACCTTATACTTTCTTCCGAGCATGTACCAAAAATTTCAAACTTCGGTAACTTTTTGCACAGGCTAGCACATTCATGTCGTGACAATCAAAAGTGACACATTATTCATTACACTCTGTAGGTGTATAACCCGGGGAATTCTGAAATTCCTTTCACGTCTCGGCGGTTTTCCTCGCCAAAGATGTATGTTTGTGTTCGGGAATGCCAAATTTTATGAAATGAGAAATATTTTATCGCGTCAAATGGATCGATGAAGGGTGGTGGGACTAGAGAATGACGAGGAAATATTGTTTTGACGCGATGTGAGATGCGTAATGTCTTGTGAAATGTATATCGAATATAGCTGGGAATTTGATCTACGACGTCATATTTCGTAGAGATGGGCGGATCAATACCATAGATATTACTTTCAATCTAGCTAGGAAAAATGCTGCAAATTTAAGGAAAACGATTATTATTTCTTATTGAAACTAATGAAATAAGAAATAACTTCTTCCAGCTTAGATGCTGTATCCACTTTACATGGTGAGCCAAACTGGACACTATTGAAGAGAAAGTCCTATTTCTCAACTAGATAGACGAAAACTTATGTTGGTGCCCGAGGGCTAATTTTCTTGGGAAACTCATTGGAAAAACCACATGTCGATATCACCGTTACATTGTTTTTCGAAAATGTGTATTTTCTTAATATTGCTGCAACTTTTCTTCTGTTGAAAAATTTTCCTTTCTGTAAAAACATTCTCGTAATGAATTTTTGCGTATAATTTTCAATGATGATAATTGAATTTTCCGCAAACCGATATTTTATCAGATATCGGAACGCCCCGTAAATTTTTGCATATTTCTATGGAGCTTGAAATTACCATTTCAAAAAAGTGAGAAAGCCCTGTGCATAGGAGCTTTGGTGGTCTTGTTCAATATTTGGCAAATCATATCTCCGAAAGTATTGGTTTCTGAGAGTTGGAAATGATATCACTGGATTATTATGATAGAACTACATATGAAAGAGATTTAAATCCCTTTGCATCTTATCTTCATATGACGGTGCAATCTTAGCTACAAGTTTTTCAAAACTATCAGGAGTCATTTAGAAAAATTGAGTAAATGAAATAGCCAGTTTTATTTATGAAACAAATCTAATGTAATCAGTCTAGATAGAACTCAAACCAGAATACTTATGTGGGAAATCTTAAATAGTGTTACTAAGGAATAACTACCTTTACATTAGTTGGAAATCCCGTTCTAAATCTTCCATAATTAGAAAACGACTCATAAATTATGCTTGACTTCCTTGCACCATTCATTTTCTACTCACTAACCAAAAATTCTGCCTATGAACTTATCGAATTGAAATTTCAAATTGTTTACATGTTTACATAAACCAAACTCTCCCAGACATACACTTTCAGTTTCGTTTGACTTTTATCTTTCAAACTGGACCAAACGACAGCTACCGCATTCTATAGTCTAAGACTACTGCAAACAGATAGACCACAGACAGATATAATTCGCATTCTGTGAAATCATAGAAGTTCGATGTATTATTGAAATTTTGAAAAATAGTTTCCCCGAAAGTATTAGCTTGTTAGAGTTGAAATGATATCAATGAATTCTTATAATAAAACTGCATCTTGAAAAAAATTGAATTCGAAATTTGAAATTCGAAAAAAAATTGTTTTTTCGTTACACCGAAACCATCCGGCTTCTTTTGCCCAATAACGAACTTAACCGAGATATTTATGTCCCACACCTACTATGAAAATTTCAACTATCCAGCTCATTGCGTTCGAGAGTTATCGTGTTAACGGACGACCGGCCGGACAGAATCGATTTGGACCACGGATTCTTGATCAGTGAGTCAAACCAAATCGTTCAAGACCATTTTCAGCCAAAAATTCTAAAGTTACAGACATTTGGGAAAGTTGATAAGCACTCTGTTCCGAGGAACAAGAGCGCCAAAATTAGCATACCTACATCAGTTTTATGTTGTAATGTTTGGGATATTGATCGTTCCAATATTATCCCTTGGATAAGTAGTATCTGTTCGGTTCGGCGGCGAAAAAAACAATGACAACATTCGATTGTCGGCTGTCAAAGTTCGATCCAAGCAGTAAACAGTCTTGATAAAAACTATAAAAATTCGAAATTCATCCAAGAATAATGAGAAACGACATTAAGACTACATGAACAATAATGGCATCACATAACGCTTAAGAAATATAGAAATTGGTTCAAGCAATGAAATGAATAATGAAAAAAGCACTGACGTGAAGTCAGGAGCTTTTGTGCGCATGTTCTATTGTCTATTCACCTCTATTGGACACTCTTAATTGAATTTGCCATCGATGTAGACCGTTTTCTCAGCTTTTAAAAGATATGAATACATTTCGTTCCATTTTAATGACAGGCAAATGACGCCAAAAATTATAAATGAAACTCATAATCATTGAATTCGTACTTGCATTTGCGGTACAAATCCAAACTGAGGAGAATCCTTTGTTGTATTTTGAATTTGTAACACTTCTTCTCAGTCATCCTGTATACAGGGTGAGTCTTTGAGCACTGCATTAATTTTAACCAAAGATTCCTCTCATCAAATAAAACAGTTTAGATTCACCATTTTTCCAGATTCGGCTCAGGTAAAAAGATACAGGCTGTTGAAATTTCGAAAAAAAATCAGTTTTTATTTTGTAGCTTTGACATCCTTTTTTCGAATAAAATGAATATTGGTGTAAAGTTTCCTATAACTATGAGACATATTTTCCAAATATTAGTTATTTTCTACTTCTACTGGTTTTCTAATTAGGGACTCGTGGATTCACAAAACTAAACGAAATTAGCATAAAGAAAGCAGATAATGTTTTCCTTGGGTAATTTCAAGAATATTCCGTCATTTCAGAACATTATATTATTCTTCACCATTTCTCCTTAAACGCACCGTTTTCGAGATATTCTTCATTGAATGTTTTAAAATGGAAAACTCCAGAAATTTCACTACTTTTATGGATCCGTCCCTTAGCGTTGGAATACTGAATCAAGCTGTAAACCACGTTACCATGCCTTATTCTCGTCCGCCAACAATGTCATAGATAATTTATATGCAGGAGTGTATTAGCACATTGTGAAATCTTTAAACGCTTGTAACTTTAAACCTGAGCCGAATCTGGAAAATTGGTGAATGAAAAAACTGTTTTATTTGATGAGAGGAATCTTTGGTTAAAATTAATGCAGTGGTCAAAGACTCACCCTGTATAGTAAAAGCAGAATTGGAAATGAGACTGATATTAATTTAAACATTTCTTGAGTTCTCGAGTTGAACTCCATCAATCGAAGTCTCTGTTCTCCATTTCAATTCCTGACTAACGAATAATCCAGAAATTGATTAAACTGCGTACCGGAAAAATCCCATACGAGACAAAATATAAAAACTGCTCGAAATCACAGGCGAACCCCAACATCTCCCAGTCTACAAACCGAAAATTTCTCCGAAACCAATCTCCTTCGAATTCCCTCCATCCCTAAGCCGTCGTAAGAAGCAGGGCCTCCTGCATATTCAGAATATTAGAATTGTTGTGAAGACAGGAGGCTGTGAGTGGCAGCGAACGGCGTATCCATGGCAACCGTGGGGCAAGTTGAGACTCGGACTTCCTCAAAGACGCCGACGTCGTTTCTCGGGCTTCTTATTTCCCGGATGTCATTATGCAAGTATTTATTACGAGCAACAGCGAAAATTTCACTTCTCCCCATCTCGACAAAGAACCCTCTTTTCATTATTTATCCAGAGACATCAATCAATTTTCACCTTCGTTTATCTTTTTCTTCATTGGCACTCTCCTTTCGGATCGGCAGATTTTTATTAGTCCGTTTGTTTGAAAAGGAGTCGATATTGATAACTTTAATTAATTTTTACTTATTAGGTTTCATATTGTGATATCGAACAATGATCTAATAATAAACATGGTTAGTCTTTCAGTTGTACATTACTTTTAACCATATATTCCTACCACCAAATAAAACACGGTTTTCATTCACCATTTTTCCAGATCCGGCTCAGGTAAAAAGTAGAAGCTCTGTGGACAGGGGCTTTGGCGCTCTTGTCAAACTTCCACCGAGTAATTGTTCAAACTTTGAGAAGAAATATCTCTGAAAGGATTGGTTTCTCAGGGTTGGGTATGATGTCAATCGATTCTTATGATAGAACTGCATCATAAAGAATCAAATTCAAAATGAGGTCTATGACTCACCTCATATGTTGCATTTACATACATCAGCAAATTATAATTAGGCGGAGGTTAGACGGTCAATCTGCCATCAATCTAACATCAATATTGCCATCAATGCGGACCATCAGTCCATCCATTTACGCGTGTTCAATCAGTTTCTTGTCAATCTGACATCAATCCTTGATTTATGTCAAACTAAATCAGATTGACAGTTTGATAGATTTGACAATTATATCAATAGATTCTTATGAGACTGCATATTAACGAAAAATTGAATCGGAAATTTGTAAGGAAAACTCTTCTTTTCGTTTCTCCGATCTCATATATCCTCAAGAAATACTGCATGACTTTCAAGTAGTCCTTTTTCAACTGAGTACTGGATTTGAATTCGATAAGATCTGTATTTTTGGATATACAGGGAATAAAGAAGACGGCTTGAAGGTTCGTGAAACATTTCAGTAGAATCTGATGAATAGATTCTGGAGTATAGAATTCAAAAGACAAATTAAATTCTTTTGTAAAAAAAATTAAATTTTTTTCTAGTGATACGATCCACACGAAATTTCCCAAAGATTTTTGCGTTGGTATGCCCAACCTATCCTGAAAATTGCAAGTCGCTATCTTTTTCCGTTCAAAAGGTATCGTGGAACGGCCAGCCGGCGTTTGGGCCAAATGATAGCACGCTGTTCCCTAGAACATGCGCGCAAAAACGCATACTAGCCAGAAATGACCATAGGAAGATACTGTCCGAGCTCTGAGGAGTCATTTCTCGATCTAAATCAAGCGAATAGTGGCATATGATTTCACGCTTCAAATTTTCATGGTAGGAAAAGGCTGAATACCTTGTTTTGTGTTATAGGTGGCGTAGGCGTTTATGTATAACCGCTCAAGCCGGCTGTGAGAGGCTTAACACGGTTCAGTTTAGTTGAATTTGTTGGAAAGCTACAGAGTACTGATGAAGGCCAAGAAGCCAGAAACGCGTCTGCTCTTGCTTCTCGGCAAAACAATGAAATCCCCTGGGGTTTATTTGACTTGTGAAATAAAGGGTTTTCCAATAAGAGGTGTTATTTTGAATAGCCCGCTTTTTCGGTAGATGTCACTTTTGAAACTGTCATTTTTTGACATTTGACAAGTAGAAACTACGCCATTAATAAAAATGGAAAGATACATGCTTCAATAACGCATTGAAATTATTAAAATTCACTATAAAAATGGTGAAAATTTGGCAGAGACGGTTCGTAAAACTCGAACATTTTTGGGTCGTCGTGAAGCACCTTGTCGGACCGCAATAAAGAGATTGGTGGAAAAATTCGAGCTGTTGGGACAGGTTAGTTATGTGAAGAACAAAACTCGTGCACGTCACTCAAGAACAGCCGAGAATATTGCTGCTGTAGCCGAGAGTGTTGAAGAAAACCCAGGTTTGTCCATTCTTCGTCGTTCTTTGGAATTAGGCATTCCACAAACGTCATTACACCGTATTTTGCATAAAGATTTGGGTCTTAAGGCTTATAAAGTTCAGTAAACACAAGAACTCAAGCCGGCCGATCATCAACAACGTCGTGTCTTTGCTGATTAGGTCATTGAAATGCATGAAAATGATCCGGAATTCCATCGAAAAATCATCTTGAGTGATGAGGCCCATTTCCACCTCGGTGGCTTCGTCAACAAGCAAAATTGTCGCATCTAGGGCTCGGAAAACCCAAGAGTTATTGTTGAAAAGCCTCTCTATCCTCTACGTGTGACTGTTTGGTGCGGTTTATGGTCCGGCGGAGTCATTGGACCTTACTTTTTCGAAAATGAGGCTGGAGCAACAGTTACGGTGAATGGATTGCGCTATCGAGAGATGATTAATGATTGTTTATGGCCGGAATTGGATGGTATTGATCTAGACAACGTTTACTTTCAACAAGACGGCGCTACGTGCCACAAAAGGAACGAAACCATTGATCTTTTGCGGGAAAAGTTTCCGGACCGTGTTATCTCTCGAAGAGGTGATCACAATTGGCCACCGAGATCTTGTGATTTAATACCTTGCGACTTCTTCTTTTGGGGCCACGTGAAAGAGAAGGTTACGCCAATAGCCCAGCGTCGATTCAAGACCTCAAAGATGGAATTCGTGAGGCTATCGAGGACATAGGGCAGCCACTTTGCGATTTGGTTATGGAAAATTTCATTAAAAGGATATGGTCCTGTAAGCGTGGTCGTGGTGGTCATTTGCCTGATGTTATTGTCCACTATTAACGGCATAGCTTCTTCTTTATAATGAAATAAACATCCGATCATTTATATTGAAAAATGGCATTTTTGTTTTAATATCAAAATAACATCTCTTATTGGAAAACCCTTTATATGCATAAGTTTATTAATTATACGAAGCCATTATGTAGACCCTATTGGAGGATAAATCTTCCCAAAACAGACACTTTGAATCAATTCGACAACACCAGGACATAACAAAATATCCCAAAATTTTGATTTTTGCTACCCCGTTTTTCGGTACTCGTATATTTAAGTAATCATTAAAGGATACTGTGGGAGGTATACTCATTATTGAAAGGTTTTTTTCTGGGTTTTCTCTCCCAAACTCTGAAAAATATCTATAAAATAAAAATTAATTATTTTGTGATTTGCTTCTGCTTAAGAAACACAAGATATTTGTCAGAAGCAATCAATTGAACAATGTTGCCTAAAAAACAACAACGAAACAACATCAACGAAGAAACAACTATATCGTAACGTTTCGGAGTCTATATCAGACTCCTTCGTCAGACGCGTAATGAAAATCTTTAGAATTATTTTGTTGATAGTTATTTTGTGAAATTCAAGAATTGTCACATTGACAGTTAGCTATGATTTTTAAATACTGTCAATGTGACAATTCTTGAATTTCACAAAATAACTATCAACAAAATAATTCTAAAGATTTTCATTATGCGTCTGACGAAGGAGTCTGATATAGACTCCGAAACGTTACGATATAGTTGTTTCTTCGTTGATGTTGTTTCGTTGTTGTTTGTAAGGCAACATTGTTCAATTGTTTGCTTCTGACAAATACCTTGTGTTTGTTACGCAGAAGCAAATCACAAAATAATTAATTTTTTATTTTATAGATATTTTTCAGAGTTTGGGAGAGAAAACCCAGAAAAAAACCTTTCATTAACGAGTATATTTCACTGTAAAGATGTCCACCGAAATGAATCGATATAACCAGAAAGAAATAGCGGGAAAAGAAGTCGTCGTACGCGGATTTGATATACTGAGAATTAGTGAAATGTTTCGTGTGGCCTTTAGGAGGGAATTAATATCAATTTGCCATTCGCGATTCCGGGGAATGATAAATATCGAATTTAATGAGCTTAGCGCGTGAGTCGGCTGAAGATTTCCGGAAAAATTCCGTAATTATTTCCCGCTTCTGGAAGCCGTTATCAGATCGGAGTTTCCCCTTTTCTTCTGTTTTCCCTTTCGCCCCGGTGGGGTCAATTAGCGCCATTATCTTTGGACTAGATATTTTTGTTTTCTTGGCAAATTGAAATATCAATAAATTTTCTCCCCCTAGTTTTTCGCCTCGTTGGGGAGTTTCATTAGTTGAGCATACTTTTCTGGTCTGTCACAAAATGGAAATCGACCCTTTATTGCACGTTCTTACTATAGCTTTTCGAGTTCAGTTTCGGAAAAAATAAGAACAATTTCGGAAAAAGTAAGACCAATATCGGAAATGAAAGTTATTTCCGATAAGTAAAACAAATTTTGGAAAATGTAAAACTTATTCCGGAAAAAGTAAAAGTAATTTCGGAGAAAGTGAAACCAACTTTGGAGAAAGTGAAACCAATATCGAAAAATTGAAACCACTTTCGGAAAAAGTAAAACCAATTTTAGAAAAGGTAAAACCAATTTCAGAAAAAGTAGAACCCATTTAGGAAAATGTAGAACATATCGTTGCTGAAATACTAATATCTCGTAATCCACAAAAAATCAAATTTCCGTTTTTGGTGGCACTGGGTAGCGAACACCAAACTCTACAATTCTGCTAATATATTGTATACAACAAAAGTTTTACTTGGTAAATATTTAGGATTTCTGATACCTCTTATTGTAAATGCACATATTTTTTCAAGCAATACCTCTTAACCCACAGTCAGGAATATTTCGAATATATCGTATCCCACAAATAACCACCATACAATTAGGTTAATACCGCGTAACCCGCTTTAGTCGCGCTAAGACCTGTAAGAGTTAGGTGTTGGTGTAGGTAATGTTCTTATTATTGTTATATTATTTTCAAAGAACAGTAATTTAATAGCAATGAAATGTCTGGATATCGAGGAAAATTGTTAGTCGCCCTAGCCAGAAAACAAAATAACCCAGGTATGTTCTTCTTCTTCTTTTACCGCGGTGCCGTCTCAGGCTGAACTGAGGCCTTCTGGCCCATTGTTCTCCCGCTTGCCAAACTCGTGAGACTCAGTCCAAAAAACACGCTGACAGGAATGCCGCGAGTTTAAATGGAGAAGTCCCTCTCACCGTAGGAATCGTAGGTGTTGGGTTGCCTAGGTGTATGACCCTCAATTCTTTAAGGTTGTTACAGTCGAACAGAATATGTTCAGCTGTTTCTTCCATGCTCTTGCACCAGCGACACAGAGTGCTATCGGCCAATCCCATCCTATTCAGATGTTTGTTGAACTGGTGACCAGTTAGTAATCCAGTCACCAGGCTCAATTCTCTTCTTTCGAGTGAAAGAAGTTTCTTTACTTCAGACTTTGACGATGGTTTCTTAATGAGAAGCCTTGACTGCCTGAGTCCTACTCCCATGTTCCATACACTGGAGAAATTCTTGTCCAAACGATTCTTGAAGAATGTTTTAACAGAGGTACGACATACTGGAAGTGAAGGCTCAGGACCTATATATGGTATCCGAGCCCCCTGCTTCGCCAGCTTATCTGCCTTAACATTACCTGAAATCTCCGAGTGAGCCGGACACCAGATGAGTTTTACAACGTTACCAACGCCCAGCCTTCGCAGAGCCTTCCTGCATTCGCCTACTAAGTAGGAGTTTATCTTCACATCAGATAGGGATTTTAACGTTCCTTGACTGTCACAACATATATATATGTACTTGCCAGAGTATCCTAGTCGGATGTTTTCCAGCGCGCAGACAAGAACAGCGTATAGTTCTGCCTGTATTATCGAGCAGTTCTTCCCGAGAGGGATGGACATGCTCACTCGAGGTCCCACAATGCCTGCACCTGTCCCTGTAGTCGTTACAGAGCCATCTGTGAACCATGTGGGCCCCTCTGGTTTAAGGAGATCACTCCTTGTATCCCATTGGTCTCTATCAGGAACAATCACCCTATAGGGTTCGTTAAAGCAGAATAAGGAGCCCGCACGGTCACTCCTCCGGAGGAGAGATGCATCATCATCCTCCACCTTCTTGAGTGCCCTCGCGTGTCCCCTAAACATTCCGCTGTCACGCCACTGTCCCTGTTCCCAGATTCTTAAAGCTGTCTTCATAGCCCCCACCTCAACTACAAGATGCAGGGGAGGTAGCCCCAGCAGGCACTCCATAGCTGTTGTTGGATTAGATCTCAGAGCACCTGTGATGCTTAAACAAGCTTTTCTCTGAGTTCTTGTCAATTTGTTGCGGATATATGACTTCTCCAAAGAAGTCCACCACACCAATGATGCGTAGGTTAGGATAGGCCTCACCACCACAGTATACAACCAGTGTATGTTTATATTATGTATACCTAACAAAAGTGGCAACACCTGAAAGCCTTAAAATCCGTTATACCCAGCGACTGTCACAGCTTTTATGACAATTTAGCATATAGTGAAGTTTAAAATTTTTTTACCGTTGTAAATTAAGTATAGTTAATAATAAAAATAACGTATATTTGTTCCTACTAAAGTGTTTTGTCTACAAACGATAATCTGCGTATCCCACTGCAAAAACAAAATTTCATTGCAATACCTTGTATGCCGCGCCAAAAATGTAAAAAAAATTAAAATTAGTACAAAACTTTAATTTTAAATAATGTTTAATGTCAAAGTACATATCCTAAAAAAAGATCAATCTCTAAGTTGAATACTTTTCATAAAAAATAGTTTTTTGCTTCTCCTAAAAAATTTAATTTTTGGGTTTACGAGGTATTAGTACTTCAACGACGATATTTTGAAGGAGTAAATTTCAGACAAAAATTTAAATTTACTGAGTACCTACACACCCTGAGAGGGTCCGCTTCTCTAGGAGTGTTCGAGGAAAAACAATTCCTTGAGTTCTTTGTCCAGCAGGAGTATATCTGGCTTTATGGCGTGGATCTGCCGAGTTGTTGATCGATTAGTTCCAGTAGATGCGAGCTCTGTCATTTTCAACAACTGCTTCAATCTCCAGAGGCACATATGGTAGCACTGGTTCGTTGTCTATACCATAAACCACTCTCAGATGAAAGTATAGAATTCGGAGTACCGCATTGTGTCTTCCCACATGTCCTGAGCATGGACTCTGCAAGCAGGCAGAATGTGCATAACAGATTCCTGATGACTGTGGCATGCTTTAAAAGTTGTTTGGGTGTCCACTCAAGATTTTTTTATACTATAAGGTATTTATCACCCCATTTCGGCAAGACATAACAGATCCCTCCGTTTCCGACTTGGGCCCAGCTAATGCGAATGATAGTTCTTCCGACAGGGCCCGACATTTCAAAATCTTGAAATATATGGAGTGCTCATCACATTACCCATGGGATCTTCGAGTAGTGTCTTCTAATGTATTCTTATGATAGAACTGTATCATAAAGGAAATTCAATTCAAATAATAGATTTTTTATCAAGATTAAATGAGCAATCTGACAATGAGAACTGCACCATGGAAGAAATCAAACTAAAATAGCTGAAATTTATTTGACTCTCTTTTAGAACATGATGACATGTACGAGTATGAACACTAGGGTGTCCCTTATTTTTCAAAGTCTTAATTTCACAACGCATAGGCTCTTGTTTTGTTCATTTGGACCCAAAACACTCGAAAACCATTTTTTACCTCATTTGGAAGAGAACTAACCGTGCCGACTTGCGCGTAAAGAAGTTCATACAAGTTCAGTCTTCAGTCACAGAAGCGGCGCATGCCTTCTGTTATTGTCAGTTTATTTCGGCTTGTCGAGTAACGATTCGGTATTATTTTGATTTTTGAGGATGTCAGTGGAATCAAGAAACAAAAAAAAATTTTTAATTGGTGAAGTAAGTCGCCAAATAACAGGTGCAAAATTACCGTCTATTCGTTAATTTCTTATGTATTTATTTTTCAATATACGCGAAGCTAAGTTGACTGTTAATGACAGTGCAAATCTTCTGGAGTGTATTATATTCTGTGAAAAGGCTAGAATACCTACCAAAGCTGTTCGTAATGATGTTAAGAAGTTATCAAGTCTAGCGTGAGCTTCAAACGGATAGTAAGAAGATTCAAGATGTTTATAGGCACCACAAGAAGACTTTCAATTTGAATTATGTAGATAATTTATTGGATATCGCACATGCTGATACTCTCGAAAGAATATAAAGTGCAGAATATAAGATATTCTTGCAAAAACAAAGTGAGCTAGGATGTCCGGGATACTTAGCATGTGTTGATAAAAAGTTGGCTGAAATTGAACAAAGGGCAGCCCTGAGTACACTGGCAGAAGAGAAAAAGATATTAAGGCAAATGATTTTCGAGAGATTATTGATTCTTCACACAGCTTTGAAACACATGGAGAAATAGAGGAACAATCTACAATCTCTGAAGAAAGTCTGGAAGAACTTCAGGCTGCCACATCTCAATATTTAAGTTGACAAGAAGGGGAAGAAAATGTTTTGTGACCTCAAAATTAGTTGCAACTTTAGACATAATGTCCACTAAGCATCAAGCGAAAGCTGTAATATATGCACTTAAAGGCCGGGTTCTCAAAACTGCGTTTGATCCAAGATCCAGCTAGTTACTAATAGTCCTGATATTACGCTGTTCAAAAAGTTTATAGACAACTGGAGAAGCCTTAGCTGGTATGCAGTTTGGCAGAAAAGCACCTTATCAACATTTTTGTTCTCTACAAACCTTAGAAGATTATGAAAGGGTTGATAAATTAATTTTTAAAGCGACTCTAAACGAGTTCTGTCAACACTTGTAGTACTTATCAGAGGAAATAGTCGTTATTTAAAATTTTGATGATGAGGTTGATGAGCGGACGAAAACGAACATTGTAGAAAATTTGCAGCAAAGGCTCTGAAGCTTCTGGAAAGGATATGTCCCATCCAAGGAAGAAATGTCTGGCTCTCTTTACGTTTGGTAAAAAGTAGCGTTTAATCAGTTCATTGAAACTCACTCTTTCATTCATACTACTCCAAGTAGTTTAACTTTTTTCAGGGAAATCTTTGATTGAGTTCGTATCAGTGACAAGCAACGATTTAGAGAAAGAAAATGTTTAGATTAACAAGAGCGCCAAAAACAGTTAATGACACAGCTGAACGAGATGCTAAATTAATGCTGGAGTTTGATTGTTTGACTACTGCAGATGAAGAACAGTAAAATGGAAAAATCTGAATTAATAATTAGATAAATATTTTTGGTTTGATCATAAGATATCTAATAGAATGTATGTAAGTGATGGTCTACGGGCATAGTAAGGAAATGGGTTCAACAGCTATTTTTGAAAACTTTGAAGCTAAGTCGGCACGGGATCAAATCAACGTAGGATGTTGAAATTCTGTACTTGGGTTACTAATAGACTAATAAATATAATAAGAGGGTATGCGTTTCGAAAACTAAAAAAAAAATTTTTTTTAACATATAAGGGACACCCTAATGAACACAGATCATGTAATAATTCATAGATAGAATAATTATAGCATTCTGAGAAAACATAGAAGTACGATTAATTATTGTTAGAGTTGAAAATGCTATCAGTGGATTTTTATGGTGAAATTGCATCTTAAAAATTTTATTTTTAAATTTGTAAGTTAAAAATTGTTTTTTTGCGTTACTCCGAAACCATTTTGCCCAATAACGAAATTAACCGAGATATTTATCTTCCAAGCCTAGTCTGAAAATTTCAACTGCCTAGCTCATTCTGTTCGAGAGTTATTATAGAAACAAAATTTAAAAATAAAAAAAAAAAATTATTTATACTTTACGGCAACCCAATCAATACAAAACTTCGCATACGTATAAAGGTCATCATTCTACATTTTGGAGCTAAATATCAGATAATAATAATAATAATAATATAATAATAGTTTATTTAATCCTTTCAGACAATACATATTGTATAGGACAGGTCAAGTAACAAGTATTTTATAATATACAAATCATATAACTAAGGAGTCAGAAAAATACTCCTTTACAGAGTAAAGATGGTAGATGATTAAAAATCTTTTTTTTCTCCCCCGGGATGAAAAGTTCACTTTTCGTCCCTGTCACGCGGGAGAAAAGTACCAGATTCTCTCCCGGTGAGATGGCAAATTTACTTTATCTCCCGGCGGTTACCTAGCAACCGCGTGTTTGTATCTCAAGTTGTTGACAGCTGATTCAAAATAATTAATTATTTCAGTGAATACTGACAAATATTAAATAAATGGATTTGATTAACTCTGATGAAAGTGAAATAGACGGAGAAGAGATAATAAGAAATTTAGAAGAAGAAGGGGCAGCTATTACCAGTGAACTACTTCCGGTAAAATCCAAACGATTATATGAAAAGCCATACAATCAATGAATTTTCATTGATGACAGCTGAGTCAAAAGAAGGTTAATTATTTCAGTGAATACCGACAAATATAATAAAAAATGGATTTGATTAACTCTGATGAAAGTGAATTAGACGGAGAAGAAAAAAATCGTATACGCACCTAGGGAGAAAAGTAGGACATCCTCGCCCGCGATTGTCACCCTCGCCTCCGGCTCGGGAGACAATCATTCGCGGGCGTGAATGTCCTACTTTTCTCCCTCGGTGCGTAATATACTATTATACTCTGGTATAGAGGAGAGCATTCAAATTTGTGAGTTCTGTGCCTGGGCACCCGGAGAATCCGCGAATTTCGAGTTTCATATTCATGACAATCAGATAATCTTGTCCACTCAGTTTCATTTTCCTTGGCATAAAGTAAACATTTGAGAATATAAATACATGATAGTGACAAAATTTTGTTTTGAATGAACACTTGTCTACATGATGTTTGTGGACTTAGATTAAAAATAGCTCGAATAATTCTCTTCTGTGCGACAAAAACCCTGGAAATATCAGAGCAGTTTCCCCATAGCAATATATTATAGGACAAGTGACTGTGCGCCATACTATAGTACACGTTTATTACACAACTGATAGGTAGTGTTTTCCTTACTCGATTTATAGCAAAAAAAGATCGGTTCAGTTTTGTCGATAGATCGAGTGATCGGTTTCAGAAATATTCATAAATTTTTTTTAATAAAAACGGCCATAACTCCAAACCCGCTTGATGGATTTCGCAGGTAAACGAACTCGTCCGACATATTCACATTCCAAACCTACCCTGCAAATTTCAATCCTCTAAACTCCTTTCGTTTGGGAGTTATCGTGTTAACGGACGGACGGCCGGACAGAATCAATTCCGACCACGGATTCTGGATCACCGAGTCGTACCAAATCGTTTGAGACCATTCAAGCGAAAAATTCAAAAATTACAGACATTTGGGCAAATCGATAAGCACTCTGTTCCGAGTAACAAGAGCGCCAAAAAATGTTATCGCTACCTCATATAGCATTTAGGATTCTGTGAGAAAATAATAGGTTCAACAAAATACTCCACATTTGAAAATTTCTAAAGAATATCCTACACTCTATTCTGTGCTCTATATTTCATCCTACTGGGAATACTCACAACCGATATCGAATCTGTCATAGGAGGATTAAATGACACGAAGTAAAATCAAAATAATCGGAAGTCCATCAGTTTTATTTGTTTTCTCATCCTTGCTGACAATACAGAAATCATTCCGCTCCGCCGAGCGCCCTATATCTATTAAACAGAAAGCGAATATAATGATGGCAATTTTCCGAAAAGCATGCGGGGGCTTAAGGGAGAGCGCGAGATTCTCCAGATCAAGTCGGAAGTAAGAATGAAATCGGGAAAATCACTACCTTCGTTCCGGGAACCAGGATTGTATCGACGCTGAAAGGAAATGTTCCGAATGCGAGAAATAAGAAGAACCCCATGATGATTATTTAATTTCTATAAATTCTGTATCTCTTCTCGTGGAGTGAGATGATCGAATGATCTACAACAGTGGTTCTCAACCTTTTTTTGACCATTTGATTTCAATGTTATTAGCAGGGACCCCACGTCAGCTCAGAAGCTTCAGAACGCTTGTTCGAGTTATAATCAATGCATTACATATTTCTGACAAATTCGCAACCATACACTCCTAAAATTTATGGTTATTAGAGATCTGTTAGGGCAGTGGAAGAGGAAAGCTGCGAAAACACATTCGCCCAAATTCGATCGGATTTAAATAAAGGATGAGTCTTTGACTTGTACATTAATTTTAACCATAGATTCCTCTCATCAAATAAAAGACTGTTTTCATTTTACCATTTTTTGCGCGTATATTCTGGGGAACACCGCGTTATAAATTTTGCCCAAATGTCTGTAATTTTCGAATTTCATGGCGAAAATGGTCTCAAACGATTGGGTTCGAATAACCGATGAAGATTTCGAGGTAAAATTCAATTCTGTTCGGCCGGTCGGTCGTTGCCACGATAATTTAAGAACGAAAGGAGCTAGCAACTTAAAATACGACGGACAAGTCTTTAATGGGCATAATCGGCGCAATAGTTTCCGAGTAATAATTTTGTTGTCTGCCAATAAAAATCTGATCGAAATGAAACTTGGTGAATAGTTGTAGAATATAAACCTAAGAATGGATGTGGAATTTTGTGAGAATCGTATCACTAGAAAATTTTCGAAAAATTTTTAAAAAGTATTTTTTATTCCACGATAACCTGAGAACGGAAAGAGATAGCGACTTGAAATTTTCAGGTTAGATTGTGCGTCTATTGCGATATTTGAGTTTGTTTATAGGTATAATCTGCCATACGGGTTTGGAGTTATAGTCATCTGAAATTTGGTTGTTATTTCCTCAATAACTCAAAAAATACAAAACCGATTGAATTCAAACATGGTTATTAGTAGTAGAATGCTGACGAGAAAATTCGTGAGTATCGTATAACTGGAAAATTTTTAAAAAATCATCGAAAATGATGATGAAATGACTATTCGTCCGACATCGCTGAAATTTTGCAAGAGCGTTCAGAATCTAACTCAACTGCCAAGTTCCAAGTTCGAAGACAACGATTTTAGAGTTATACCCGCCTGGAATATTATTTCCTCGATAATTCAATAAATAAAGACTCGTTATCATTTTGTCCAAATGTAATTTTCGAATTTTTCGCCAAAAATGGTCTCAATAACGGATAGCCATGGTAAATTCTATTAAGAGTGTCCACTACAGGAGAAAGGACAAGAGAACATACACGCAAAAGCTTCTGACTTCATGTCAGTGCTTGAGCCAATTTTTTTTCAATTATTTTTTCCAGTTATAGTCTTTTTTTGAATAGTTGAGTTGTTTGATTTTGGGAATGAATTATTATATCTAAATTTGGTTTCTTCTTGTTACTATAAGACGCTGGAAGGAAGAACATTGTTCCTAACACGTTCGGAAGATGACTTTTCCGCAAGCAAAAACTTATCCGAACTCCGGTGACGTTTGTCTAACTGTAAATACGTTCGGAAAAGCATCACTCTGCGCACTTATTACGAAAATAACTATTTTCATAGAAATCATTGAAGGATACTGTGGGAGGTATATTCATCATTGAATGGTTTCTTCCTGGGTTTTCTCTCCCAAACTCTGAAAAATATCTATAAAATGAAAAATTAATTATTTTGTGATTTGCTTCTGCGTAAGAAACACAAGATATTTGTCAGAAGCAATCAATTGAACAATGTTGCCTAACAAATAACAACGAAACAACATCAACGAAGAAACAACTATATCGTAACGTTTCGGAGCCTATATCAGACTTCTTCTTCCCTGAAGATTTTTTCGTTAAGCGTCTGAAGAAGGAGTCCGATATAGAATCCGAAATGTTACGATATAGTTGTTTCTTCGTTGATGTTGTTTCGTTATTATTTGTTAGGTAACATTGTTCAATTGATTGCTTCTGACAAGTATCTTGTGTTTCTTACGCAGAAGCAAATCACAAAATAATTAATTTTTTATTTTATAGATATTTTTCAGAGTTTGGGAGAGAAAACCCAGAAAGAAACCATTCATATTTTCATAGAAGCCAAGCAGCCTTGAGAGAAATCAGTACCTAGATTGGTAACTGTTCTGGCTATAAATTTGAACAATCACCACTTGACCTCAGGTTTTCCCAACTATTTTATTGATAACTCCCGCAAGTTCAACCTGAAATCAAATGGGGATCCCGTTCCATATGTCTGATTGCCAACTCCAGTTCGTTTTTTCATTCTCCGCGTGCCTTATCTTCCCTCGCAGTGTCTTAATTAAGGCCTTTGTGAGTGCGATTCCGGCTGTCTGTCATTACTGTATTCCGGCAAGGGAGATCCCCAACCCCTCAGTGGACCTCTCACGATCCCAAAACTCCCAGCCCTGATTTGATGAATCTCGTTGCTTCTTTCATCATTTCGTCATCCGCCTGTTCAGATATCAGAATATTTCAACATGTCCGACGTTATCTGGGGAGTTCTGCCGCTAAGAACTGATTGGTATATGAGAAGGTGAGGGTTGTTGGAGATGTGTCGTGATTTCGGGAGCTGTGGCTTCGTCACTCTTACTGCCAATGGCGGAGCGTGGTATACATTTTTCAGGTGACATCATAACCTCTAACCGTAGAATCAAAATTGAAATTTTGAGCATTTTAGCTATTTTTTTTTCAGTAGTAATAAGCCAAGGACATTGATGATTGTTCGAAAAAATTTCATAACAGATTTCGAAAGCTTGTTGCTTGGAAACAGACCCACGCCGTATGCGCAGGTCTGCCAATAAGCAAACAGCATAAGAAAGTTGTTATAAAATTTTGAGCATTTAACAATGTTCGAGGGTTATTGGGATAGAACATTTTTTGCTTATTATAGAAATAATACAGAGCAAAAACAATATATTTAAAGGTGCAATTATGTAACGTTCCTTTTTGATCCAGGCAGAGGTTTGTTTATGTTTTGCTTGCGATAACTTTGTCGATTGTGTTGACGTTGAATTTGAGGTTGGGTCTCAGTAATGCCAATCGACGCATAATGAATTGTGCTCAAGGAACCGGATAAATTGGCAATATTGTTTCGTTTCGACGTCCTGAAATTTTGTCAGAGTCGGCGTCGGTGAGATAAAATCGTTCATTTTGTGGAGATTCAACGAAGGAAGCAATTGGTTGTGCGCATTTTCGAAACTTTGTAAGAATTATTGGAGTCTTCTTAGTTGGATATAGTTTCGAAAATCGAATTAAGAGTGAGGGTTATATTGGTTTGATTTTGGTAACCTTCACTTATCTAGAAAGAGGATTTAAAGACCTTTTGCAAATCCAAGTTGACCACGTGAATGATCTTGGCGACTTTGACAGGTATGTGTTAAATGTTCTATTCTCGTCATTTCTAATAGAAAAAATTCAGGTTGTAATTATTTTTCTGTATCCAGAACATTGCTGTGTATTTCAAGAATAATTTGGTGGAGGCACGGCCAGATTTAATTTTGAAGCAAACTTATACAGGACAACCCCGACTATCAGGGTATGTGCGAAGTATATAAATATTAAATATCAACGAATAACTTGTCTGTTTGACTTTTTCACTTTGAAATCTTCTTGTGAGTCTTGGTAACCAATTCTACATGGAATGTTTTTGGTGGGATAACGTTGTTTTGATCAGTTGGCGTTCAAGTATATCAGCATTCCATACCATCGCTATGTCTGCGTCAAATTTCACTAGCAACACGTTTCTTGAAGTCTTCGAACCCGGTACACGTGTAAAGGTACGTTCCTATATATAATATAGGGCATGTTTTAAACGTTGCTACGATCCTACTAATGCCAGTTAATCATACCGAGAATAACGGCTGCTTTCACTTCAGAGCACGGCAGCAATACAAACGGCAGCTCTAATTAGTCTCAAACCTTCATTAAGTGAGAATCTGGTATGGCGCATCGATAATTAGACGAAGTAATTAGTGAGGATAAGCCCGATTTGGAGGACGGTATTACCTCCAGCCTACTATTCGTTTTGATGTTCCGCGTCTCTAAGGCGATACTTATAATGGGTAATTTTTATAATTATTGATGTAGTAATTAACGTCAGGAGGTAAAGTGTATAGGTCATCAGGGACCAAACCGCTGAACTATTTTTGGTGTATCATTTCTCAAAACATTGCCTTTCGATATCATTTGTGTAACATTTGCAGAAAACAGAAATAAAAATTGTTTCAAGTCCTGTGGACAGGAGATTTTTGGCGCTTTAGCATTCTACGACAAATTACCAACTTTCAATTCAATCGGATCTGTATTTTTTTTGTGTTATTGAGGAAACAATATTTCAGTTGGATATGTTTCCGAAACCATTTGGATTAACAAACATTTACCATCGCATTCGGATATACAATCTACCCTGAAAATTGCAAATCACTATCTCTTTTCGTTCAAAAGTTATCGTAGCAACGGACGACCGGCTAGACAGAATCAAATTTGACCACGAATTCGTCATCAGTGATTCGAACTAACGGATCCGCCATCTAACGGTTTTTTTTAAACAAGTGCTTATTTCGTGAATGGTAACACTTAGCTCTTGTTTGATTTGACAGATAATTAGTTCTATCCTTCCGCTGAACGAATATGGTTGTGTATACGCTTGAACAACGCTGGGAAATATTGCGACATTACTTTGAAAATCATGGTAATGTTGCAGAATGTGTGCGAAAATTGCGTACGGATTTTGGAAGAAGAGAAGCACCGTCAGCTCCGTATGTTCGTTATCTTGTGAAAAAAGTGAAAGAAACTGGCATCCTTATCGATAGACCAGAGCGTGAAAAGCCAAAAACAGTGCGTACTCCCGTGAATATTGCTGCTGTGGCAGAAAGTGTGCGTGAAGCGCCATCAACATCAATTCACCGTCGTTCTCAAGAATTGAACATTTCGGAGACATCATTGAGAAGAATTTTGCATAAAAACCTTGGTATGACGCCATACAAAGTCCAATTGGTTCAGGAGTTGAAGCCAGCTGACCATCCAATGCGTTTTCGCTTCGTTAAGTAGGCCTGCGATCGACTTACAGAAGATGCTGATTTTGCCAAAAAAATCATCTTTTCAGATGGAGCTCATTTTGATCTTGGCGGGAATGTAAACAAGCAGAATTGTCGCATTTGGGGCACAGAAAACCCGCACGCATACATTGAAAAGCCGATACACCCACAACGAGTCACTGTTTGGTGCGGATTTTGATCCAGAGGCATAATTGGGCCATTTTTTTTTTCGAAAATGAGCAAGGAGTGGCCGTTACAGTCAATGGCGATCGTTATCAGGCCCTGTTGAACGAATTTTTGTTCACAAAAATTGAGGAGGAGGATATTGGCAACATTTGGTTTCAACAGGACGAGGCTACGTGACACACAGCTGAAGCTACACTCGATGTTTTGCGCCCTGTTTTTGAAAGTCGCATTATCAGCCGCAGATCTGATGTCGTTTGGCCACCTCGGAGCTGCGATTTGACACCGTTGGACTATTATTTGTGGGGTGTCGTCAAAGATAATTGTTACGCCAACAAGCCAGAGACAATTGAAGCTTTAAAGGACAATATTCGTGAAGCCATTGGTGAAATACAGCTGCACACAATCGATAATGTGCTTAAAAATTGGACAAATTGTGTAGGCTACTGCATGGCCAGCCGAGGCAGCCATTTGAATGAAATTATTTTCCATTATTAACCGAAAAGATTGTACTTCCAAATAGAAAAATAAATTTGAGAAAATATTCAGTAGTTTTTTTTGCGTTTTCAAAAAAAAAGTTATTTGGCGGACCCTGTTTATCGGTTGAGACCATTTTCGGCAAAAAATTCGATAATTACAGACATTAGGGCAGATTGACAGCACGCTGTTCCCTAGAATATGCGTGCAAAAATCAAGTTGAAGAAATTATTCCACTTGGTTATGATTTCTAATGTCACTGATTAATAAAATAAATTCATTCAAATTTGGATTTGCCGCTCTCGTTAGGATACCTTATATCAATGAAAGCATCCTCGAACTAAACACACCTCCCATAAAAAGCTAAATACGAATTCAAACGAAGAAATAAACCCAATTGAGCGACCCTGTGTTTGAGTGCCCCATTTCTGATCGCTCGGATAATTCTCTACTTTATCGGCTCGTGAATCTTTATGCAAAGCATTCTCCGATAATGAGGCGTGATTTCCATTCGTATTTTCATCTTTTTTCAGCGCAACCGAGCCAGATTTCATGGTCTCATTTCACTTCCACCTCATTCTCCTTTTTCGTTACGAAGGAATTCCTTAAACTAAACGTTAATTTTCTGGTTCATTTGTCTGATGTTGGGAATGGAATTATTTATACGCGTCTGATCGTGCAGATGAATTACACGAAAAGTGAGGGAAAATAATGGGCTTAGTGTGAAATCAATCAGTATTTTAGAAGTGATAAGAAGAATAATTTCTGTACAAACCTTATTTCATCTTGAAATTGGTTTGTTCAGTTTGCGTACTTATCCGAAAATAACTCTTTCAGTTTCTTCTTTCATCCGGAATTCACTTTTATAGGTGTATCCACCAACTCCAAAGTAACGTTCCGGGCCACTAAAGGGGGTTTGGGCTCTTTTCATGGCAAGTGCGTTGGCCTCCTTATTTCCCGCGTGACCATAGGAACCCAGACCAAGGAGACCCTGTTCTTCTTGCCTACTTCATTGAGTTTTATTCCGCACTCCCATATTAGCTTGGTTTCGATATAATGGGAGCTCAGAGCTTTAATAGCAGCTTGACTGTCAGAGTGGATTGCTGTATCATATCTCTGATAGTTTATTTCTAGGTTCATTTCCATGCATCTTTCTACTTCTGCCTGAACGATGTTCGGATAGGAGCCTAGCGATAGTGAGCATTTGGTGCCTGGACCCTATACTCCAGCGCCAGCTCCTGTAGTGGTTTTTGAACCGTCTGTGTACCATTTAATGGCATTTCTTTCAAGAACTTGGGTAGTGCATTACCTGTCCAAGTCTTTTTTCCTACCAAGCATCGTAGTGAAGTTCTTTTCAATGCTTACGTTCTTGATCATTTCGTCACTAGGAAGATTGGCTGATGAAATGTACCTGGTAAGAGAGGACCAGGTTTTCTGGTTTCTAATACTCTCATTACCTGTTCCTTTCGTAGATATTCTGAGAATGGCTTCATGGGCCATTTTCTCTATCACTAGGTGAAGTGGTGTGAGATTTGTCATAATCTCAAGTGTCCTGATAGGGCAGGTTCCCGTAGCTCCAGTGATACACACACAGGCCCCCCTTTGTACTTTGTCGAGTGTTTTTCTCGTACTATTCTGGCTTGTTTTTGAGTACCAGACTACTGCCCCCTACGTAATTATGGGTCTGACAATCATGACGTACATCCATCGCAGTATCTTAGGGTTGCAGACCCAATCTTACCAGCTAGATTCCTGCACGCCATTAAAACCTTTGTTGATTTACTGGCAATGCTATCAGCATGCGATATCGGTGATCGAGAAGGCGATTCTTTGCAAGAACCTTCAAACAGCTGATGATCTACTCGATCCAGGGTTACACCATATACAATAGATAGTCTATTATGTATATGGGTTAAACTTTTCAACAAGCTCTAAGATGACATGCATGAACACCCATCATTCATTTTTATATATTCATAGATACGATAGCATTATTCTGTGGAATCATAGAATCACGATTTGATATGGAAATTTTGAAAAATCATATCTCCGAAATTATTAGCTTGTTAGAGTTGAAAATAGTATCAATGGATTCTTATGATGAAACTGTACCTTAAACAAATTGAATTTGAAATTTGTAATGTAAAAATCGTTCAAGATCATTTGAAGCCAAAAATTCGAAAATCGCAGACATTTGGGCAAATTGATAAGCACTCTATTCCGATTTCATTCAAGATGTAATCAAGTAAGTTTAAATAGGTTTCTCTATCTTCATATTGAAATATAGAAGTGGTAACCATGGAAATTATTTTGTTATGACAAAAGTAAAATAATTGTCAAGCTGGTTTTGTTTGATTCGTTATATTTTATAAGGAATTAAAAAAGAATTAATAAACATGAACACTGATAGTGATTATTTGATACCTTGCACGCCTCCTGAACTATCGGAAGCCGCGAATGCGGCTTCACTTAATTTACTTCTGGCGAAATCCAGAGAGGAGTATGAACTTGCGTACCAACGCTTAACGGATTTTTGCAGAAATAACAACAGTGTATCCTTTTCTGAGAATGTACTGATGGCGTATGTTGCTGACTTGGCTAAAACAATGATATCTTCGACGTTGTGGGCACATTATTCCATGCTTCGATCAACTTTGTCTGTTTAAAATAATGTCAATTTTGCCCAGTACCAAAAACTGAGAGCATTTTTAAAACGTCAAGCTACAGGATACAAACCGAAAAAATCCAGAATTTTAACCCAGGAACAAGTTCAGAAATTAATTTTAGAGGCACCCGATGACATATTTTTATCGACCAAAGTAAGTAGATATAGATAAAATAGTATTACTCAAAATACATAAAATACGAAATATACAATTTTGGATTACCTTTTAGGTAGCTCTAATATTTGGAATAGCAGGTGCCTGTCGACGAGATGAGCTTGTCCGAGTGAAAGTTCAGGATATAGAAGATTTCGGTTCAAAAATACTGGTAAAAATACCAGAAACAAAAATAAATAAAAACCTAGATCATTTATCATTAACGAAACCTATTTAAATGTTTATAGAAAGTGCGTATCATTTAGGCCTAATGATTCTGAAAATCCTAGATTTTTTTTTTAATTCAACAAGGGAAGAGGATGGAGGACAGTCATTGGAATAAATCAATTTGGAAAAAGGCCGCAAATTGTTGCAAGTTATTTACAGTTGCCAAATCCGACAGAATGTACAGGACCTTGTTTCCGAAGATCATCGGCAACACATTTGGTATATGCTGTAGCTGATATTCTTTCTTTAAAGCGCCACGGAGGGAAATCTTGCAATGTGGCGGAAGAATATATTGACGAATCACTCAATAATAAAGTAGAAGTGGCTAATAAAATATTCAACACCCCTGCCTCGACTTCTAATGAAAATGATCGAAACGAGATGAACCAAACAATTAGCCATGCAGCTTCAAAGTATGAATTCTCGTTGCCTTCCAGTACAATTTACAAATTGTACAAACTGTACAATAAATGTAAATATTAGCAACAATTAATTTGTGTTCAAGAATATCGTTATAAATTAGATGTTTCTTTCATAACAATTTTATCAATATAAAAATTAAAACCATACTTTGTTTCATTTTATTGTAATAATCCATTTGTAACATTACCGCACGCTTCAGCAGTGCGGTTGGAATATTACCGCACTGTTATTTTCTAACTGCTTAGCAACTGCCCACTATTCTGGAATGTTGAGCTTTGCGCATAGAAAACAGGTCAAAATAGTGTCACTCTTCCCACGATCGAAGAAAAATATTCATATACATTCACATACCGACCAACTGTCAAAGCATCTGAAACCTCGCAACGAAGCCCCAAACCAGGCATAAATCCGGCAAATCCGGAAGATATCGAACGCCGACTGGATGTGTTATAATATATAGAGGTTGTAAATCCAAACTGCAATCTATGTAATCTGTGCGGGATCACCCTTCTACATAAAGTGAACTTTATCGTCTAATCTCCCCATATGCGCCAAGTACCGCATAAGGCCCATTGTCCACATGTCGGCTTTTTCGAACATGGCCATGTGATCTCTGCGCGGACGAGGTTGATCGTGATTGAAAAAAATTTTCGGCAGATAGTTGAAATGGAAATTAAAAATGGGGAGACCGCGGCTAGTGAGATGAACGATGAGGAGTGGAAATTGGACTAACAGAAGCGATCAGATAAGAAGCCGAGTTCTAAATGAGGTCTTAGGTTTATATCGCAATTAAATTGGGTGGTTTTCTATTCGATAGTGGTTAGATGATTGATTCTCAGTTCGTTAAGAAATAAGGATATCATAAAGGGTTTTCTAATTAGAGGTCTACTTTGGTGCGCTTGTTGGCAGATTTTTATACACGAATAACTAAAAATAAAAATTTGGTTCAAGCCCTGTGGACAGGAGCTTTCTGGTGCTCTTATTCAAACAGACGAATTATATCTCCGAAAGTATTGGTTTCTCAGAGTTGGGAATTATATCAATGTATTCTTATGATAGAACTGCATCATAAAGGAAATTCAATTCAAATAATAGTTTATTTATCAAGATTAAATGAGCAATCTGAGAATGAGAACTGCACCATGGAAGAAATCAAATTAAAATAGCTGAAATGAATTTGACTCTCTTTTATAGAACAGGATGACATGTACGAGTATGAACACAGAGCATATAATAAAACTTAGATAGAATAATTATAGCATTCTGTGAAACATAGAAGTACGATTCATTATTGAAATTTAGAAAAATCATATCTCCGGAAGTATTAGTTTGTTGGAGTTGAAAATGATATCAATGGATTTTTATGGTGAAAATGCATCTTAAAAAAAAATTTAATTTGAAATTTTTTTTTCGTTATTCCGAAACCATCTGGCCTATTTTGCCTAATAACGAACTCAACCGAGATATTCATCTCCCTAACCTACTCTGTAAATTTCAACTGCCTAGCTCATTTCGTTCAAGAGTTATTGTAGAAACAAAATTTAAAAATTTTCAATTTTTTTTTCACACTTTACGGTAACCCGATCAATGCAAAACTCCACATGCGTATAAAGGTCATGATTCTACAACTTGGTGCTAAATTTCAGATAGATCGAGTGATGGGTTTCGGAAATATTCATGAAAAATATCTTTACTAAAAACGGCCATTCTAGGGCTTTACACGAGACGAGAGTATCTCGCCTCACTCTCGCCAATTCCCAAAAAATTAAGTCTCGTTTAAGTCTCCTTCTCGTCTCGTTGTCAGTTGTCTCGTCTCGTCTCGCTTAATTCTGAATAACGATAATAAATATTATAATAGGTAAATAAATGAAATGGTATACAATAATGAATAATTTTGTAAAGCTATATTTATTACGCTCTTATAAAAAAATATTTGTACATGTACATATTGTTTTTAATTTTAAACACTGATAATTTCAACTTTTAAATTAATCGATGACCAAGAATTCAAACATGATCACGCTTGCATGACATAATTTTTCAATGATGTAAGTGTTTTTGCCATGATCATACCTGCTGTGGAAAATAATCTTTCAACAGGTACGGATGTAGCCATTAATAAATCATCGATCATCTTGGAAAGTGTAGGAAGAACTTTTTCATCACTGTAAAATATTTCGATTCCTATTTGCTCTTTCTAACCGCAAATATTCTTCAAACTCAGCTTTCCAATATTTCGAAAGTTTTGTTGATGTTTTAAATAGGCTATCGTCGATACATTTTTTAATAGAATTGAACAATTTGGTAAAGTTTTCAAAGAATACCTTTCCAGTGGGTAGATCATTGAGGGTGTTCTTGGCGTATTCCTCATAACACTTTTCGAAACATTGAATAGCTTCATTTCTTTACCAGTTTTATTATACGTAGTTCCACAGATGTATACAATAATTGTTCACATCTTCACTACAAGGAGAACAAGAGAATATATTTCTCCAGATGTTCTGATAGAGACCAAATTCTGAAAGCTTTGGGATTTAGGGGCAACAAAAGTTGTCAGTTAAGTATTGAATTCATAATGGCATCTGTTTTTATGGTTGTGAATTATATATTTTCTTGAAAAATAATTTCAATTATCGCAAGGTCATAACGAATTAATAATCTTCTAAAAAGTCGTGTATTTCTATAACGATCGATGCATAATATAGACAAAATATATTGGTAATTATAGTGGTAACTCTTCATATTCAATTGTTTTCTGTGGGTGTTGAAAAAAGTCGAGTCGTATATAAAACTTCATACAAAAAAATTAACGAGACCATAAACGAGACTCTCGTGTTGCGCTGTATGTGGTCTCGGTGTCGACTTAATATTTTTAAAACGTCTCGTCTCGCTTTTACGAGACGAGAACGAGACGAGACGAGAAAAATCTAGCTCTCGCGTGAAACCCTAGGCCAATTTGTCAAATTCTATTAAAAAATGTATCGACATCGATAGCCTCTTTAAAACATTAACAAAATCTTCGAAATATTGGAAAGCTGAGTTTGAAGAACTTTTGCAGTTAGAAAGAGCAAATAGGAATTAGAATTGTATTGTATTTTAAAGTGGTGAAAAGTGCTTGAAAAAATTCCTACAATTTCCAAGATGGCCGATGATTTATTAATGGCTACATCCGTACCTGTTGAAAGATTATTTTCCACAGCAGGTAGGATCATGGCAAAAACACGTACATCATTCAAAAATTATGTGATGCAAGAGTGATTATGTTTGAATTCTTGGTCATCGAGTAATTTAAAAGATGAAATTAACAGTGTTTAAAATTAGAATAATTATGTACATGTACAAATATTTTTGTATAAGAGCGTAATAAATATAGCCTTACAAAATGATTCATTGTTATCTACCATTTCGTTTTATAATATTTAGGAACGTTATTCAGAATCAAGCGAGACGAGACGAGACAACTGATAACGAGACGAGACCGAGACTTAATTTTTTCGGAATTGGCGAGACGAAGACGAGATTTTTTATATTCTCGCCTACTCTAGTCTCGTGTGAAGCCCTACCTTCAACTGATATCCAGATGAACGAAATCATTTTACAGATAAAATATTTCTCCGAAATCACGTTATCACCCCCCGCGATCGACATCATCAATTCATTTCTTCCAATTGAACGAAAAAAATCATTTCGTTTCCAGTCCACCGCATCCGTACGACAACCACTCATATATCAATGCCTTAATTGCCTCGGACTTTACGACCGAATACAAACCGTCAAATTACACCTAATGAACACAACAATATCGGATCAATTGTACGGAAAAAAGCGAATTATTCGCCCGGATGTCGACTTTTATGGGAAAAAAAAATCTGGAGATGCGGGAAACGATTGACAACGATTCTTGAGTTGCCGGCGTCGCCAACGGTTGACACTCGTTAATGGTGACACAAAAAGTCACGTCTATCGGGAATGTCGAATATTAAAACAGAGTCCGACGGCGGTTTCTTTTGTCGTCGACGTCTCGTTGATTCGGGCTTCATTGTCCTGTGGTATCGCCTCCAATTAGGTCTTAATGAAATGTTAAAAGAGGAATTACTTGTTGGGAAGATTCAATTCAATGATAAATCGTATTTCACAGAGAGATATAATTATTCTATGTATGAATTGTCATAATGTCAAACTTATATTCCTGAGACATGACATTATCTAATCAATCGAAGAATTATGAGAATAAAGTGTATTCCGAAATGTGAGCGAAGTGAGAAAAATCTCAGTTGTTTGCTCCGAAATTAGTTTTTCTCGGAAAAGTCTTACATTTCGGAACGGAACATGAAGTAAGAGATCTGAGAGTAGTGAGACTGTTTTTCACCCATCGACATAGAATGCAAATAGAATGTAAATATTGAAAGCATAATTCTGCAGTTCGAGAGAGGAGAAAATTTGGTGAACGTAGATCAGGAAATTTTTGATCGATTACAAGGTAATTTTTCATTATTAAGCTACATTCACAACCACCAAATTACAATTAGATTTAGCAATTGGAATTAGTCGTAGAAGTTTGGTATACGCTATTGGAATTACTTGTTGGGAAGATGCGGTAATCGGAAATCGAGTTTGGTTGAGGGATGATAATCATGGAATGATGGTACTAGTTGAAAAATATTGGTTCAAGCACTGACGTGAATATAATTTTAAAGAGGAGCCCACCATATCTCTTCAATAGATTGGTATACAGAACGGACGTTCATAACATCAACATACGTCGGAGGAATATTTTGTCGTGTCCCCGTCACAGAACATCTACTTTTGAAAGAAGTTTTAGCTATAATATTTGTAAGCTGTACAATGGTATTCCTGATCATTTGAGAGTCTTGAATCAAAATATGTTCAAGAAAAAGATCAAGACTTATCTTCTGGATTCCTCGTCAGCATAGTTTCTCTGTCGTCTCTGTGAATTTTTGTTTGTTAAAATGCTTATACTTATATATATTTCTCTTGTTGACTTTTTTACAATTTTCTCTTTGATTTTAAAATTGGATTTAGATATGTTCAAATGTGTATTTTGTACATAACAAGGGTTAAGTGGTAGAACACCTTTGGGTGAACTTTCCCTTGAAATTTCTTGTGAAATAAAGACCTTATTATTATTATTATTATTATTATTAAGTCAGGAACTTTTGCGCGTATATTCTACTGTCCATTATCCTGTATTGGACAATAGAACATACATAGCTTTTCCTCCTCCAATACAGGAGAATGGACAGTAGAATATACGCGCAAAAGCTATGTATGTTCTATTGTCCAATACAGGAGAATGGACAATAGAACATACGTGCAAAAGCTATGTATGTTCTATTGTCCAATACAGGAGAATGGTCAATAGAACATACGCGCAAAAGCTCTTGAGTTCACGTCAGTGCTTGAACCAATTTTCTTTTTCGTAATTTTGTTAACATTTTCTTGAGGTATGGTTCTCACAAAATTTTACACACGTCTTCATGTCGATATTCTTCAACAAGTTACCGAGCTTCAATTCTATAGGTCCTGAGCCTTCACTTCCAGTATGTCGTACCTCTGTTAAAACATTCTTCAAGAATCGTTTGGACAAGAATTTCTCCAGTGTATGGAACATGGGAGTAGGACTCAGGCAGTCAAGGCTTCTCATTAAGAAACCATCGTCAAAGTCTGAAGTAAAGAAACTTCTTTCACTCGAAAGAAGAGAACTGAGCCTGGTGACTGGATTACTAACTGGTCACCAGTTCAACAAACATCTGAATAGGATGGGATTGGCCGATAGCGCTCTGTGTCGCTGGTGCAAGAGCATGGAAGAAACAGCTGAACATATTCTGTTCGACTGTAACAACCTTAAAGAATTGAGGGTCATACACCTAGGCAACCCAACACCTACGATTCCTATGGTGAGAGGGACTTCTCCTTTTAAACTCGCGGCATTCCTGTCAGCGTGTTTTTTGGAATGAGTCTCACGAGTTTGTCAAGCGGGAGAACAATGGGCCAGAAGGCCTCAGTTCAGCCTGAGACGGCACCGCGGAAGAAGAAGAAGAAGAAGAAGAGCTTCAATTCGGTCGAGTCTATATTTTTTGAGTTATCGAGGAAATAATATTCCAGGTGGGTATAACTCCGAAAGCGTTGAACCGCTTATGCTCGAAAACGAAGTTGAATCTCCCATTCGGATGCGCAACCCTACTCATACAAAGCTGCTCGGATCTCCAAATATATGGATTCGATGGTATTCAAACTTGAAACTTGGCAGTAGAGTTAGGTTCTTAAGGCTCTCGCAAAATTTCAGCGATGTCGGATGAATAGTTTCTGACATATAGAATTTTTTCAATGATTTTTTAAAAATTTATTAGTGATTCAGCATCTAGATAGGCAGAGCTAAGGGGAAGAATTTTAATACGATCTGAAAGACAAAATAGCGAATTGTGCAACCGTTTCTTTCTAGATGATATTCCCCTTCTCCAGGAAGGGATCGAGAAAAGTGACATTTTCACGGGAATGCGAAGAATCACAGAGTTTCTTTAACATCTCACGACCTTCTGCAAGACAAAACAGGAACAAAATGTTGAAATTTTGATTTCGTTTGAATGACTGACAGTGGAGTATTTGACTGAATAGAATTTTATTTATTAAGATTTATTCAGCTTTAAATTAAAGGATGCTGAAATTAGGTATATTATTCAAGGAATTTGAATTTGAAGGATGATAATATTAGAGACATCACGGGACCGAATAATATTCCGTAACAGTTTGTTTTCTATAAACCGGATTTTAATTTATCCGATCTGTATTCTAAAAGTTGATTTTTTTGTCGTATTTTTGAAAGCTCTCACTAATTACCAATATTATAATGTCTCCGAAATGTGCGCTAGACGACGTAATCACTAGGATCAGACTGAGTTAGTCCCTCAGATCAACTCCGCAATCCAACCATCACAAAACATCATCAGTTTAAAATGCCCCATAATGTCAAGCGGTGAGATGTATGTAGGTGTATGATTGGGGCGAGGGGGAATATGGCATACAGCCAGTTCCCCAGTCCTGAGACCGCGTTCCGGTTCAGCATGGGCCATTAGTTGATGACGGTGTGCCCACAATCCCGTCTCCTATTTCCGTTTTGCCTTCATAGGGAGCGGAACATCGGAATTTCCACTCTTGAATTGGAATTTACTCTTGTCCAATCCTCGGAAAGAATTTGAAATCGAGACTTATGAATTGGGGAATTTAAGATTCTCCCCTCGCGAAATACATTGCTTATTGAAGTTATTGTAAAAAATCTATTGGAAAATAATAATAATGATAATAATTACCCCTAGTCGAACCTGGCATCAGAAACAAGGCCACATAAACAGGACGACACAAGAGGACACAACATGAAAAACTCTCTGAGATCCAGACCAGACTGCATGGTCTGTGGTGCAAGAATCACCCAGATCTCAATTTCATGACGCAGCAAAATCTACAAGACCAGGTGAGCCATCTCAAAAAGAGAGTAATATTGCAAGAGCCAGGCGGGATAGAAGAACAAGCTGAAGACTGGGTGAGAGATAGTCCAAACCAACAGGCACACTTGGTGAATCAAAAGGAGAAAAGAACAGGATGAGAGGCAGGTGAGAGATGCTGCAAACATCCCGCCTCCAATGCCTTGGTTGCGAGATGAAGAAGTCGTAGCACCATATATGGAGCAGTTGAGAGCTTCCCCACTCCGAGTTGAAAATGCTGCAAATTGCAACAAGCGAAGAACGGAACAGGTGAGAGATGTTTTAGAGCTAGTCGTCGATAGAAGATACGCATTTGAGGCTGCAGTAAGGAATTTTAACAGGAAGACCACATGGCAGAAAACGATACTCCAGGCTGAAGACCTAACCGTGATGAATGATATCATCGACGATCACCTAGAGGAGGATTGTTCGCAAGAAGATGTCGTGGCTGCAGTGCTACTTCACTTCTGTGCCCACCAGGAAGAACAACAACAAGGATTTCAAGGATATGTCAAGTTTAAATCAGAGAAAAAGATGAAAACCGTGAGGCAGCAAGCATCTTTGCACCAATATATCATAGATGATAGAGGTCATAATGGAGAAAATTCGTGAGATACATTTTATGATAAGCTTGCCCGCCATCAGTCAACTGGATCAGAAAGCTGTCGATAAAATAAGATCACTTGCGGTGGCAAGGAAAAAGCTTATCGTGAGGCAAAAGGTGATAGAAGGTAACAACCAACGCAGAACCAGTCAAACCAGACCAAAAAAACACCATTACCTGAAGAAGTCGAATACATCTCGAAAAATTTGAATGAACGACCAGCGGAAATCTGGGATATTCCAGAAATTCACAGATTCCAGGTGTTATGTGACCAAAATCAGCAGGCGATCGAATATCTGACTGAAATAACAATCGAAGAGATTAGACATGCCCTGAAGGACAACCATGATTTCACAGCACTTGGACTGGATGGTATTCAGAACTACCGGTGGAAGAACTTTCCAGCTACTCACCAACACCTAGCTAGATTACTTAGTGGGATAAAAATTCACCTTAACATGAATTCCTTCATGGTTCGTAGAGGGGGGATAGCCGAAGATCTACCGCCCAATCACTCTCAACACGCTGTATAAGATTCTCACAAGAGTTCTTCAAAACCAAATTCTGAGAGTTATTGGACCAGTGTGAAACTAGGTCTACGAACAAAGAGGAGCAAGGAAAGGAGTAGAGGGGTGCAAGGACAACTTGTTCTGTTTTATTTTGTATTAGACCGACTCCGATCGAGCGAGTAGCCCATGCTGCAGCCTAGAGAGGCTTATTGCACCTCGGTCGGCCTCCTAGTAGCGGACAGGATCTCAAGGCTGATCCCCCTCAGCTCGGGATACTAGCCTCCATAGGGTCTCTTAGTCAATCCCCTGCAACTCAGGTTTACTTAACTAAGCTAAGTCCTGCACCACCGATATTACATGGGTCTCATGTAACATCCCCACTGCCTTGTCGGTGTATAACCTACATAAGGTCCATTTTCCTAGCAAGTAGGATTAGGCTCCTGACTAGAAACCTCGCATGGTTTCTGGCACTCAGAGTAGTCCCGTCGTCCCCATAGTGAAGTCTCTATCGTATGTGGGCTTACAGTCAAATATGACATGTGAGGCAGTTTCGTCTGCCCCTCACATTTCCTACGAATGGGATTTTCTCGGAGAATCCCCATGTTGTTCAGGTGCTTTCTCAAGGTCCGGTTAGTTGGCAGTTACTACCCTGAGCTTACTCCTACTCAATAGTGAGTCTTCTTTAGTTAGTGAGGGGCAGGGCTTCCCCATCATTAACTTACTTTATACGTTGATCCATGTTGGCGCTCTAGTTCCTCGGAACTGAGTGCTTATTTCAATGACGCCTTTCACAGGCAACTTGGTCTCCCTACTCCTGGCCTCTAGACCGCAGAGGGGGCTAGCCGAGCCATCTCTGCGTTCAGCATTCCAGCAAGGACAATTTACTCATAGACAAGAGCATTTGTCAAGACGCGATATACTACAAGCGCAACCTACATAGATCGTGGTTGGATTACGTGAAAGCATTTGACACATCGGCGCACATCTTGATAATACGGCTGCTAGAGATGATCAAAGTCCAGCCTAGCATTGTCCATGGGATGGTAAATATTCTGGCACTATGGAAAACTATGTTCGGCTTCCGATCTGAAGGTCAGATCACTTATACTAGGTGGGTGAGTTACATGCGAGGCGTATTTCAAGGAGACTCGCTAAGCCCGTTATTGTTCTGTATAACACTTCTACCATTAACAACTGAGTTGATGGCGAGTAGGATAGGGTACAAGGTTGGTCCGCCAGGCAGAAGAGAACGGCTGGTCTCACATCTCCTGTACATGGACGACTTAAAACTGTACACTCCTTCCAAGGCAGCACTACAATAACTACCGAATATAGTTGCCGCAAACACCTCAGGAATATTAATGTCATTCTATTTGGACAAATGTAATGTTTTCCATCTCAGCAGAGGAAGAACTGAAAAAGCAGGAGAAGACATCAAACTAGAAAAGGAAATAACCATTCGGCACCTCGAAGACAGATTTCTTGGAATGAAAAAAAGAGGCGCACTGGTGATAACCCAAATCAAGGATGACTTAAGATAAAGTATCTGTTTCAAACATTTTGGCAGTCCCGATAGTTACCTACTCTTTCGGGGTAATTAACTGGACAGTGAATGAAAGTACCTGAATACCACGACAGGAAACGAACAGACGTATCTATGGAATTCTTCACTTTTCGAAATTCTCAAGAAGTAAGCCTACAGAAGACATTTAAATACTTTGTTGCGCCACCAGTTTCAAAAAGTATTAGGACTACGAATCCCAGGTCACTGTTAAACCTTAATAAAATATAATGATAGGATTGGAAAATAAGTAATTTCATTCGAGAGTACAAAATTTCCTGAGACAGAATGAAGTTTTCCTATTGCAGATTTCTGTTCTGTATAGCACTTCTGGATACTTTGTCTCTAGTTCTTCAAAACTGCTTTCGGCATTTTCAATTTCAAAGCGAAGAGTTCTTTATTATACGAAGATAATAATCTGTGATAATCTCTTGTCTGAGATGGAACATTATGTTGAGGGTAGAAATTTGCAACGTCTCAGAGCAAAAACTAGATAGACCTGAATCATGTCCAACCGGGAGACTTTATAAAATTGAATGGAGTATAGATACTTTTCAAGAAATAAAGAGAGGAGAATTGTCTTCATCATATCCTTGAGCGATTCAACCCCATATCTCCAGTCTTTCACTCCAAAACTCTAAATATTCCAGTCATTTCATATCTCTTCCGTGCATCAGAAACTGCACACAATATCTGCTCCACTAACGTGGGAAAACGCTGGAACGTACTGGAACGTACGATTTTTCTTTCTAATTAGCCTAATGCACCCGCTCCTTCAAATCTGTGCACTCGACTGGGAAGCTAATAGAAAAGCTTCAATATCATGGCAATGTTGGAAATGTCGCCACATTACAGGTAGACATTTTCCTTTATCCGCGCAGACAGACATCAATCCATTTTCCAGTTACCGCTCGTAGTAGCATATCAAAAGGACTCCACATACACGACATGGTCTATTTTCCATTTCCACATGCCTGGATAGGGGAGAGAAGGAGTATCTGATCCTATGGACTACTACTCCCAAATTAACTGGTTGATTCCCTCAGGTTCGGACTGGAGTAAGTGGAAATTTCAACAGTTGTATAGTTGATATTATAATAAGCATTATTGAAGTAGTACAAGACCCAACGAGGGTATCTGTTTTGTTGATGGAACTTGATGAAATGAATTATCCATGATAATTTAATAAAGGGTTTTCCAATAAGAGGTGTTATTTTGATATTCAAAGAAAAATGCCATTTTTCAATATAAATGATCGGATGTTTATTTCATTATAAAGAAGAAGCTATGCCGTTAATAGTGGAAAATAACATCAGGCAAATGACCACCACGACCACGCTTACAGGACCATATCATTTTAATGAAAATTTCCATAACCAAATCGCAAAGTGGCTGCCCTATGTCCTCGATAGCCTCACGAATTCCATCTTTGAGGTCTTGAATTGACGCTGGACTATTGGCGTAGACCTTCTCTTTCACGTGGTCCCAAAGGAAGAAGTCGCAAGGTGTTAAATCACAAGATCTTGGTGGCCAATTGTGATCACCTCTTCGAGAGATAACACGGTCCGGAAACTTTTCCCGCAAAAGATCAATGGTTTCGTTGCTTGTGTGGCACGTAGCGCCATCTTGTTGAAAGTAAACGTTGTCCAGATCAATACCATCCAATACCGGCCATAAAAAATCATCTCCCGATAGCGCAATCCATTCACCGTAACTGTTGCTCCAGCCTCATTTTCGAAAAAGTAAGGTCAAATGACTCCGCCGGACCATAAACCGCACTAAACAGTCACACGTTGAGAATAGAGAGGCTTTTCAAAAATAACTCTTAGGTTTTCCGAGCCCCAGATGCGACAATTTTGCTTGTTGACGAAGCAAACAACGTTAACTGAAGGCTTGTTAGATAATTGGGCAAATCATTTATGGACAGCAAAAAAAGTAAGGTCTCCTAACACGGAGCCCTGAAGAACACCCTAGGAGATATCATGCTCATTGGAATGACATCCCTCAACCTTAACTGTCAAAGTGCTATGGCTGAGAAAGCTGCGCAACCAGTCAATAAATATAACCCTAAATATTAAGATTTAAACATTTACCATAGTCATTTTTTTATATAAGATTATGAATATTTGTTTGTATGAATTATTTAGATAATCGAATGATATTTTAGAATGATTATTCGAATCCAAAAAGCGGAAAAAGTCACCATAAAGCTCCCGACTCGTGAGTGCTTTCAAATTCAGTAAATCATTTTTTTCGGCAACCGTCCGGGAAGTGGGCACTTCCCGGACGCTTTTCCTTTGAGAAAGAAGCATTTCCCGGCCTAGTCCGGGAAGTACGTACTTCCCGGACTAGGCCGGGAAAGACGGGAAGAATCACGTCGTTTTGGTCATTGTAAATATGAAAATCTTGGTAGGTATATTTTTGATAAATGAAGTTACCATAGCACTGAGAAAACGGCTGACAGTTCAAATGAAATTAGTTAACATGTGATATTTTCTGTTCTGTTTAATTTGAATAAGAATCAAAATATATAAAAAAGAAATGTGTCGTCTCATTGATTTGTTATTCTACACGGTTGCCGAAAAAATATTGTACGCAACACGCCCGAAAAAGGTTTTTTTGACTCATAGACTTCTAGGACTCGCTTACGCTCCTCCTAGAATTTTGTCTATTCGTCCAAAAAAACCCTATTTTCCGGACTTGTTACGTAAATTACTATTTTCGCGCACCATATTTTTCCTATGGTATAATCTAAATATAGCTCATGTTTTCCACGACGAATCCTCGAACATTATATAAATTATGAAACCTAAAAAAATCTCTAAACATCAAGATAAGAATATCGTTCCACCGTTATTGCCCTTTTGTTTGCTGATCGAATAAAGTAGCCATCAGCAAGCACGACACTTATTATTGTAGACGGGCATCGACTGTCCAATTGAAAGTTCCCAGTGGAAGGCAATAATATAATGTCCAAACATATTAGGTCTTTTGTGATCCTATTGTGGGAGCTCCTGCAGCGGTTGTTGTCAATGGACAGTAATTATTATACCAGATATGCCATAAATAATGACCGATAACAAGATACGAGGATGGATCCAGATAGAGGGGATGTTAATTCGAATGGATTCGAATTATATGAATCCATATAGATAGTTAGACAATACCTAGTTAAGGTATGTTAGGTATGATATGTAACCTCCATTGTGATTGGAAAAAAACGTATTATGACTACAACATAAAGAGAAAGAAGTAGTTGTATAATCAGTGGCTTGGGAAGTGATAAACCCAGAAGAATAATTTTTGCGCGTATGTTCTGGGGAACATCGCGTTATCATTTTGCCCAAATGTCTGTAACTTTCGTATTTTTTGACGAAAATGGTCTCTAACGATTTGGTTCGACTCCCCAATGACGAATTCTGTCCATAACTTGAGAACGGAAAGAGCTAACGACTTGAAATTTTCAGGGTAGGTGGCGCATCCCAATACGACGGACAAGTTCGTCAATGGGCATAATCGGCTCAATCGTTTCCGAGTAATAATTTTGTTTTCAAGCAATATAAATCCGACCGAATTGAAACTTGGTGAATAGTTGTAGAATATAAACCGAAGCACGTTTGTGAGATTCTGTGAGAATCGTATCGCTAGGGAATTATTAGAAAATATTTTTGTTGTCACGATAACCTGAGAACGGAAAGAGATAGCGGCTTGAAGTTCTCAGGTTAGGTAGTGCATCTGAGTGCGACATTTGAGTTTGTTTATAAGCATAATCGGACAAACGGTTTTAGAGTTATAGCCATCTGAAATTTGGTTGTTTTTTGTTCCTCATTAACTCGAAAAACATAAAACCGATTGAATTGAAACATGGTTCTTACTTGTAGAATGCCAACGCGAACATTCTTGCAAAATTTCGTGAGGATAGTATTTGTAGAAAATTTTTAAGAAATCATTGAAAATTAAAAAAAAATCTATATATCAGTAACTATTCGTCTGAAATTGCTGAAATTTTGCAAGAGCCTTTAGAACCTAACCATACTGCCAAGTTTCAAGTTTTAAGACGGTCGGTTAAATATTGTGGGAGATTCGAGCAGCATTGTGCGAGTTCAGTAGATGGGTGACCGTTGCCTCGATAACTTTCGACCGAAAGGAGATAGGGACTTGCAATTTTGAGGGTAGGTTGCGTATCCGAATGGGAGAGTTAAGTTCGTTTTTGGGCATAATCAGTCTAACGGTTTCCGAGTTATAGCCACCTGGAATATTATTTCCTCGATAACTCAAAAAATGAACTTGAAGCTTGGTAAGTAGTAGTAGCAAATCCACAAAAAGATGTGTTTGGAATTTTGTAAGAACCATCCCCCTAGAAAATTTAAAAAAAATGACGAAAAAAACAATTTTTTAAAGGACCGTACCCACCCCTAGAAAATTTTAAAAAATTTACGAAAAAAAAATTGGTTCAAGCACTGACGTGAAGTCAGGAGCTTTTGCGCGTATGTTCTATTGTCCATTCTCCTGCATTGGACACCCTTCATCGAATTTACCATGGTAAATTATGTTGTCCATTCTCCTGTATTGGACACTTAATTCGAATTTACCATGGTAAATTCGAATTAAGGCGCTTATTCCGCCAGAAACAGCGCTCTATCACTCTACTCAGATGTCTGTATTTTCCGTATTTTTTGGTCGAAAATGGTCTCAAACGATTGGATTTGGCTCACTCATGAATAATCCAACAGAGTAAATTTACCATGGTAAATTCGAATTAAGAGTGTCCAATACAGGAGAATGGACAACATAATTTACCATGGTAAATTCGATTAAGGGTGTCCAATACAGGAGAATGGACAATAGAACATAGTCGCAAAAGCTCCTGACTTCACGTCAGTGCTTGAACCAATTTTTGGCGCTCTAGTTCCTCGGAACTGAGTGCTTATCAATTTGCCCAAATGTCTGTAATTTTGGAATATTTCGATGAAAATGGTCTTAAACGATTTGGTTCGACTCACTGATCAAGAATCCGTGGTCGGAATTCATTCGGTCCGGCCGGCCGGCCGGCCGTAAGCACGATAACTCTCGAACGGAATGAGCTAGAGAGTTGAAATTTTCAGAGTAGGTTTGGGGGATGAATATCTCGGCTAAGTTCGTTATTGGGCAAAATCGGACAGATGGTTTCGGAGTAACAAAAAAAAAAATTTTTTTTTACGAAACAAATTCCAAATCAATTTTTTTTTAATTAGCAGTTTTATCATAAGAATCCATTCATATCATTTTCAACTCTAACAAGCTAATACTTTCGGAGATATGATTTTTTAAAATTTCAATGTAAATCGTACTCGGTTTCGGACGAGGGAAGGCGGGTTCGAATCCCATCAAGGGAATTATACTCTTTCGTGTTTTTTTTTTCAATTTCTATCGCAATATTAACTTCGAATAACGGTATATCTGCCGACTTTAAGTCAGGGTGTTTTTCTTTTTTTTTTTCTGAGCATATATCGCTGAAAATAAACCATTACTATAAGGGGTGTTCTTTTTTTCGCGGCACAATTTGACACGATTGAATTGATTCGTGCCACAAACAAACCGTTATCTAAATAGGAACCTTGGATGGATTCTTATAATGTATTTTTCGGAAATCTCTCTACAGGGTGTTTTTCTTTTAATGTCAATTGCAGATTGCTGTTTTTAACGCTATGAACATACCATTTCATTCATTCGTGTTGGAAAATATACTTTCGAGGCATACATCGTTGGAAATAAACCATTACTCTACAGGGTGTTCATTTCCTCGCGGCATCGATTATTTTCAAATGCAAGCGTTTTAAGTAAAATGTCACCTCGAGATTTCTATCGCGAGGAGAATTCTCAACTTTGTAAAACCGTTGCGAATGATAACCGCTGCTATACAGGGTGTCTTAAGAAATATGTCAACTCCGAAACTTTGCGTGTATGTATTTCAGTGGAACCCAAGGCGGCTCAGATTCACAATTGGACCCTGTAGGGGGCGCTAAAATCGATGTATAGGAACTCGGAAACAGGCGGACCGATTTTGATGAAACTCTGTGATTTTCTTTCGGCGTATCTCTGATTCACAATAGCATCCTGTAGGGGCGCCCCGATCGATCTATAGGAAACGGCTCGAACGATTTCGATTAAACTTGGTGTGCGTATTTGAATGGTCCTCAGAGTCACAATAGGAACTCGGTAGATAGCACTGTGTTCGGTTTATAGACACTCGAGAACGACCGGACCGATTTGTTGAAACTTTCTGTGTGTGTGTGTGTCTGAGGAAGTCTCGGAAAAATGGAGATCTACCGGAAAAATGTAGATCTACCGGAAAAATGTAGATCTACTGGCTAGGTAGATCTGCGGGCCCACTAGTTATTATTCTATGTATGAATTCTCATAATGTCAACTTGACAGAAGGGAATATTGTAACTTCAAAAATATTGGGGTTGAAATACTCGTATTTTAGCGATGCAACGGGGACCTCACCCGAAAATGTTTGAAAATATTACGTAAATATTGAAAGCATAATTCTGTAGTTTGGTGAACGTAGATCAGGAAATTTTTGATCGATTACAAGGTAATTTATTATTACTTATCTAATAAACTATTATTTGAATTGAATTTCCTTTATGATGCAGTGATATCATATGAATACATTGATATAATTCCCAACTCTGAGAAACCAATACCAGATATAATTTGTCTGTTTGAACTAGAGCGCCAGAAAGCTCCTGTCCACAGGGCTTGAACCCATTTTTAAGAAAATGTTTGTATCCTCCCGCGTGATGACATCATATCTACCAGTGATACCCATAGCTGTCGTCGAGCATTCCTATCTCCACATCTCGCGTCTCTTACCACCGGCACATTCCATTGTTTCCGAAGACGCCTAACGTCGTTCTCGAAATTAGAACTATCGATCCCGACTCTCCTCCCGCCACTATATATATTTATCTGCAACCAGTTGAACACCAGCGGGGCCTTTGTTCGAATTATTAGTTTTGTACGGGAAAGTGTGCCGCGCAGAATTTCCTGAATTTCCTCCATTTAGATCCCTTTATCTTACGCGAGGCGCCCGTCGCCACTTCGCGGCAAGTACCTACGCTTTTTGCCGAAAGAGGCGCGCCGATAATGCCAGCCGAGAAATGCCAATAATGGGGCCGAAGCAGCCAACTACCGGCCTATTATGTCGGCACACTACGATTTTCCTCGAGATTTTTAAATGAATTTCGTTTGTGTTTGTTTTTCTTTAATTTTGTTCAGAATTCGTGTTGATGACAACGCGACGTGAGCGTTAAGCGGAATGAATGAACGTTATCGGGAACGACAAGGCGGCTATGATCTGGTTATGTTTTGACAGGAGGTGTTTTGTGTTATTATGGAGTCTTTCGTGGGAATTTTATGATACAATCGTTAGACGGAAAATTGTAATCGTTTGATAAGAATTTCAATCGTTGGGAAAAAAGTGGGGAAGCCATGTGGACTGTAGCTTTGGCGATCTTGTTCAAACTTTGACGAATCATATCTCCAAAAGTATTGCTTTCTCAGAGTTGGGAATGGTGTCAATGGATGCTTATGATAGGACTGCATCATGTAGGAAATCAACTCAAATAATAGTTTATTTATCAAGATTAAATAAGTAATCTTCAATGCTTTAATGCTTCAAAAATTTTCATTTAAAATAATAAGGAAAGTATCATCGAAATGTCTAGAGCAAGGCTGGAGAATATCATAGCAGATTGTCCATTTATTCCTAATATTTGAGTAGGTAGAGGCTGACGAACAAATTATTCTATTAGTTCCAAATATATTAATAAAATACAATCCTCTTTTCATAATTCAATAGTTCATACCACTAACACATTCATTCTGTATTATGAACCTTAAATCAATGAAAAATGTATGATACACAAATGAAGATCCATATTCCAGCATTTTTTCGCTAGCAACATTATGAAAATACTATATATAGGAACATGTCTTACTACTTAAGGAAGTAAAAGGTAATATTAACCTAAGTGGTCAACGAACAGTAATTTATTTTGATGATTTCATTATGTTCTTCTTTCATATTTCCTTCATAAACTACATAATTAAAAATGATCTAATTCTAAATCTTCTGAAACATCATCCCGAATTTATACGTAAATTATTCAATATGCGACCAGTCAATATTATTTTCGATATCAAAACAGTCTTGTTCAAATTCAAGAATCGGATACTTGTTTTCCAGCAGAAAATATTTTCAAACTACGAATTGACATGTCTCTAATAGCTAGATGACATTTATGAACAATGAACATAGACAGATAGAATTCGCATTCTGTGAATACATAGAACTACGATGCATTATTGAAATTTTGAGAAATCATATCTCCGAAAGTATTAGCTTTTTAGAGTTGAAAATGAAATGAATGGATTCTTATGATAAAAATGCACCTCAAAAAAGATTTAATTCAAAATGTAATATAAAAAAAAATTGTTTTCGTTACTCCGAAACCATTAGGCCCAATGAAAGAAGTGAAAACCATTGACCATTGACTTCCCTATGAAAGAAGTGGAAACGCTCAAAAAAGCATCGACGCGGGGTCAATTTGCTTTGGCGTGCTCGCTATAGACATGATTATGATTAAACTGAATTTCCTAGGTCTTCCTCAAGGAGAACCCTCAGAAGCTCCTAAGAGCTTGTGCGACTCAGGAGTTTCAGTTGTGTTCTTTGTCAACTTTGTTACTCTATCCTGACGCGAGCTTAGACACAGCACTCTTAATTTTCGTCCTGACAGTGAATGCTGTCCACTGCCCTCTGGGTAGAGTACTGACTTCACACGCCTCACACAAAAGTCTGATTCCTGAATAGTATTATTATTATTATTATTATTTTTGGTTCAGGGGATATCGCAGCTTCAATCCACGCATGCGCGAACACTCCCAAGGGGATTCTATGGAGGAATAGCATCCTGCACCTCAAAACCTCAATACTCTCAGACGAAAACTCCAGCAGTTGAATCACTTCTCTTCTGCTAATGAGCACATCGAAAAATGCCCGAAAGGGGTAACATACATTTCAAAATTAGCTTCACGGCCACGGTAGGGACTCGGGCACAGCACTATTTCCCCCAAACTGAATGACTGTGCACAGAATTGCCATGAATTTTCTTTTAAAACCTCACAATATCGGCTCAGCACTAGACCCATGACCGATTGTCCTGAACATCTCCCATACAACCCAATATCAGTCACTTCTCCTCTGCGCATGCGCAATTCACTCGCAGCTGAAAGTCCTCTCAAAATCACACAAAATTCCCATTGTCCAGCACTAGTGGTTCAGGAGATATCACATCACGAATCCACGCATGCGGGGACCCTCACCAGGGGATTCTATTGAGGAATAGCATCCTCTAACCCAAAACCCCAATCTTCCCAGACGAAAAGTCCAGCAGTTAAATCACCATAACTCCGAAACCACATGGTGGATTTCGTCCATTAACGAACTTGTCCGAGATATTTACGCTCCAAAACTACTCTGCAAATTTGAATCCTCTAGCTCCTTTCGTTCGAGAGTTATCGTGCTAACGGCTGGCCGGAAGGACCGGACGGACAGAATTAGATTTGACCTCGGATCTCAAGAACATGACAGAAAGGAAGAAATGTGCTGAAAAGAAGAGAAATTTTCCACCCCGCCAAATTCGAATAGAGTAATATTGAAGAGGTAAATCCAACACATCCAACAATACAGCGCTATTTGCGAATTCTTCTCTCCAAATATCAAATTTAATTCCACAAGCCGAATCTCCATGAATTGCTGATATCAAACTGCCTACCCTATTTCAGGACCAGCAAGAAAATTTTAATCAGTCACCTTACCCCTCGCAAATGGAATTTATATTGAATTCTCAAAAGTGTCAAAACCACGACAATAATTCGACCCAACCCTGGTGTCAATCCGTCCCCAAACCCCCGGTATGCGATGGAAACGCGCACTCCTGCGTACACACAAGGGGTTGCTAGCCGATCGCTAAAACTCCCCCACTTACAGCATTTGATTTCGGGGAGATTTGAGGTCACTACTGTCGAATCAGATCATCAAGTCACTCGTCGTGATTCTCGAATTTAATTTTCGACTATTAAGTCCGCATTTATTAAGGGTTGATGACGAAGAATCGCATAGAGGGTCTTCGGTTGGGGCTGGGATCGTGAGCCTTAGTGCCAATTACTATGATTTGGTTTTTTTTTCGCTTCGATGAGTTGGATGAGAGCTTTATTTCTGTTATATTTATTTACTCATTTATTTATTTATTATTTGAATAGGAACCTCAACAGAAAATCCATTCACAGAGGTTCGCAAAATGAATATTACAATTATATATATGCACAAAAAAACATAAGTGACTCAACAAAATACAGAAACAGAAAAAAAGTAATCACTATATTCCAAATGCGAAAAGAAACAGCACAATATGAATAAAAACTGAAAGTTACAATAAGTTACTACAATCCAAAAAAAAAATCAACATGTTGACCGCAAATGAACAATGTCAGAACTCCTGAAATGACTTATGTTCGTGCCAAAAACATCCTGCTAATATGCCAGTTATAATAACGCATCAGCCTCAGGAATAGTGAACCATACCATAAATTCGTTCTAGCTTCAGGAACATAGAAGAGTGCTCTCCGACGATCTGGATATTGTGAGACATTAAATGTCAAAAAATGGATCATAGGATAATTAAAGTGATTATGTATCATTCGAAATATTCCCAGATCTCTAACTCGGTCCACACCCTGCAACATACATCCTCCAAGCGACAGAGGAAATCTGAATATGTTCACGTTTTTCGTGAAAGATATGGACACACTTATCTAAGTTCAGTACGAAATATCTTTCTACGCAGAATTTATACAAACGTTCAAGGTCCTCCTGGAAAGATTTCATGTTCTTATAAATCCTCAAATCATCTGCATATAAATCGTAAAGGCCATGCGAGAAACAAACTGAAATATCGTTGATATATACTAAAAACAGGGGTAGATCAAAGTGAGAACCCTGTGGTACGCCAGATGTTACACGGACAATATCAGATGACATACCATTCACAACCACAAACTGCTGTCTATCGGAGAGATATGACTCTATCCATCTAAGTAATGTCCCCGCTACCGCAAAGTCAGACAATATTGCAATCAGAGTGGAATGATGCACCTTCTCAAAGGCTTTAGCCATGTCTGTATAAACTGAGTCCACTTGAATTCCAGCATCAATATTCTCAGTTAGGAAATCAACATAGGGTGCCATGTTTGTCAATACAGATCTTCCCGTGAAAAAAACCATATTGATGATCGGTCAGCTTTGAGCTTACTTTCCGGAAAAAATATCAGTAATGATTGATTCAAAAATCTTCCCAAAATGACTAAGGATAGAGACAGGTCTGTAAATAGTTATATTATCCTTTTTTCCCCTCTCGAATACTGGAACAACTTTACCTGTCTTCCACTTTTTGGGGAACAATCCCTGAAGTAGAGACTTATTGTAAATTATGGGGCGGCTTTGCCAGTATTTCACCACATAACATAATACAAATTGGGGGTATTAAATCTGGTCCTGAACCCTTGTTTTTGTCCAGACCCACAATATCTTCTCTTTGATAAGATCAATTTCTACACTTTTTATAACAATCGATGATGTGACAGTATTATTACTGTTATAAAGAACTGGCCTTCTAGAACAGTCAAAAACGCTTGCAAAATAATCAGAGAAGGCATTAGCCACCGATATTTCATCTTCAAAAATTGAGTCAGCATAGTTCATAACAGATGGAATTTTCTCACTATTATTTAAAGAATTTACATATGTCCAAAATAGCTTGGGATTTTTTGAAATATTTTCCCCAACAGAAGAGATGTGAGCTTTATAATCGTTCTGGGTCATCAATTTGGAAGTACTTCTAAGTCTGACAAAGATTTCGTAATCCATTTATTCTTGTATTTCTCAGAATGACGTAGACACTTGAAATTTTCAGAGTAGGGATATAACTATCTCGATTGAGTTCCTTATTGGGCAAATACAAATTTCAAATTGATTTTTTTTTGGCTAGGTGCGTCTAGCCCGTGTGCATTGACCACTGGGTATATTTTGCCCATTAACGAACTCAGCAAGCGAATTTGGAATTCAAAGATACTCTGAAAATGTCACCTCTCTAACTCATTGAGTTCGAGCGTAATCGTGTCCGGCCGCATGGCCGGACAGAATCAATTATGACCTCGGATTCTTCGTCAGTGTGTCGAAACTAATCGTTTAGGACTATTGTCGGCCAAAAATTCAAAAATTACAGACATTTGGACGAATTGGTCGGCACTCTGTTCCCCTGAAAAGCGCGCCAAAAACGATAATTGATTTGTAACAGAGATACGTCAACCATAGTTAAATTAACGCACCTGTACATTACCAAAATCGTTGGGTAACGCCCCAATCCAGTTCTAAAGCAACAAAAAAAACCTTCATCATTCTGTCACATACAGTGGGTATCTTAAAGTGACATTGCAATAATGGAAATATAAACTCTCAATAGGAATGTCATTCTCACAACTTTCGTTCGACAGGCACTCGACGGACCAATTGAAAGAGGAAAACATTTGCCCGCGACAAGGTTTGTTCCTGATCAAATTTGCGTTGCAAATCACTCGCAAGATTACCCTCGCAAATATTGGTTCTAATTAAATCAATATTCCACGAGCCGGAGTCCCGAGATGTGTAGGAGTCGGGTTTCGGGACGCGGGGCTGCCGGCCGGACCATATTGCTACGTTCATCAACTGACGATGATATAAATATTGGATGCGACTGTAAACACGTCCCGCTGCTGCCGGGGTCCTTGGGGACGCGCACAGGACTACTGGTGGATGGCGGATTTTTCATTTGTGTTTACCCTACGCGGGGTTTATGAGGGGTGAAAATCGATCTATTATTTTTTGTTCCCCGTTGAAATTTACCCCGCATGTCGATGATTGAATGTGCAGATTTCGTCCTGAAATATTCACGACGAAGGTAGCTTTGATCGGGTGAAGTCAGGCAACCACACAATTATTGCTTTTGGAAGTGAAATATTGACAAATACATTATTTGGAGATTAGGTTATTACCAAATATGGAAGGAACATTAACACCAAATCAACATAGCGAAATTATAAAAATGAATATTAAAACCAAAGCTCTATAAAGTCTACCTGGCTTGGATTACGTGCATGGTACAATATAACTTTAGTACTCCCACAGCAGCCCTTGAGGTCATACTTAATCTGGCTCCCTTACACTTGTCCGTCTGTCTGAGTAGCACTACAACCCTTGGTGGGTCATGACTGCGCTAACGATTTGCCTCTATCGGTCCCTGTCCATCATGGCAACCTTCCAGTCATACACCTGCATACTCTGCAGGTCTTTTAAGATGCTGTTCCTCCATCTGAGTATCTTTCTTACTGGAGTTCCTTCCCACACAACCTTGATCAGTCGGTCGTCAGGTGCTCTTTGCACATGTCCAGCCCATCTCAGGCACTGGGATTTTATTGATTTAACTATATGCGGTTTCTGGTTTGGGTTCTGGAGCTCCGCATTCGTCCCTATGTGATATTGCTCCGTGTTTCGATCCCTGACGAGACCAAATATTCTACTCAGGTTCTTCCTTTAGTAGAAGCTCGTTGTGTTTCGTAAGGGCCCAAGTCTCACAGTTATGGCAGATGATAGGTTTGATTACAGCCTGGTACACCCTCAGCTTTGACATTCTCGCATGGCAAAGAAACACCTATTGCCACTGTGTATTCGTGCTTCAATCTCTTCGTTGCTGTCGTTATCGGAGCATATCGTGGCTCCAAAGTACTCATAAACATTCTGACGCATTGGAAGTTTTATGTGCCTATCGTTATATTCTGGCCGATTCTGTCCCTGGTTGGTTGTTCGATAATGTGCATTTAATTGTTTTTTTCTCGTTGATTTTGAGGCTCATTCCCTTACATTCCTTTTCGATTTTCAGGAAGCTTTCCTTGACTTCGACAGTACTTCCTCTGAGCGCGTCAATGTCGTCCGCAATCCTCTGAGGTCCCTAGTTAGTAAATACTTCCGTGGTAATGTTCATCTTCTTGATAGCCATATCTAGGACTATGTTAAAGAGTAGGTGGTGCGACAGTCCATCTCCCTGTCTCAATCTACTCATCACTGTAAATTCCTCAGATATATGGTTTCCTAGTTTAACGCGACACCTGGTATTGTTTATGCAAAGCTGCGTAAGAGTGATGATTTTCTGTGGTGTACCTGTATTTACTATGGCTATCCAGACACTGTCACGTATAATGGTGTCATAAGCTTCTCTGAAGTCCATGAACAGCTGGTGCACTTCCTTTTTGAATTCCCATTGTTTCCCCGGTAGTTGTCGGATTGTGAATATCTGGTCCACTGTTGACCTCTTTGGTCTGAATACACACTAATAGTCGCCAATTTGTTCCTCCTTCTTGGAGAGTACCTTGTTTGCTGCGTTCAGTATCGAAATTCCCCTGTAGTTTATACAATTCATGTGGTCTCCCTTCCTGTGGATGGGGATGATGGTACCTTCGTTCCATTCATCTGGCAAGGCTACCTATTGCCATATGGCTAGTACTAGTTTATGTAGTTCTTCGTGGAGTTATGTTCCTCCATATTTTAGGCATTCTGCTGGTGTTGTGTCGCTCCATATGTTTTGTTATTTTGATGATTGCCACTATTATTTCTTGGAAGCTTAACTCCTCTACGTCTACTTCCGTTGTCTGGTATGTTGTGGTTTCTGCAGTTGGCGTTATTATTGTCTTGTAACATGCGCAATCTAGATTCACTTTTCGCGTTTTAGATTCTTTCGCATTCCGCACCATACCATTCTTTCTTCATTGTCCTGCTCTTCTTTCCCAGTGTTTTCTTCGAGACCGACACTGTAGTTGATTTGAGGGTGACCCAAGCTGTTTCTATCTCTTCTATTTCAGAGGTGTTTTGACGTAGGCGATTTTCCATTTCGGTTTGGTACTTGGTTCGTCTTTCAGCGTTCACAAGTGTGTTCTCTTCCTATTTTACTGTATTTGTGGTCTGCTGTTCCAGTGTCTTTATGCTCTTGGTTCTCATGCGCATTTTTGTCTGCACTAGGAAAGGGTCGGAGTCCGCGTCTACTCCCCTTCGGCTCCTCACATCGATGACATTTTTTGCATATCTAGCATTGACCAGAACATGGTCTATTTTGCTTCATGTTCTGTGGTTATTCGAGACCCACGTGCATTACTGACACCTTATCTACACATTTGGTTTAACTAAATTACCGACTCGCGTATAGTCGTCAATATTGCCAACGAAAATAACCATGGAAATCCTTCTGTTTGCACATATTTTTAATTTATTAGGATGGACTAATTGAATCAACCTTAAGCTACTACCTTCACATGAGGTTCTGCCGCTACATGCGTTGTTGATCTGTAAGAGTCAAAAATTGAAAAAATAAAAATCTAAAATCCAATTATTATTAACCACAACTCTGTGCATTACCAACACCCCATCTACACATTTCGTTTAACAAAGTTACCGACTCGCGTATACTCGTCAATCTAGCCAACGAAAATATCCATGGAAATCATTCTGTTTGCACACATTTTTAATTTATTAGGGTGCCAAGGCCCGGCGTACTACATCACTCAACGACATTATATATCGGCCAATTCATAATCGCCCATAAACGAGAAGGGTTAGTCGACACGACAATAATTTTGTGTGACCATGACGATGACAATGAAATGGATTAATTAACCCTTCTTTAACCCCTCCCTTCCCGTATGGGTCCATGCGTTGCAGCGGCTACAACGGTTATTATAAGTTACACGCAAATGAATATGATTCATTGAGGTTTGGTGGAGTGTTCGATATTGTGAAATTCATAACTGTATGCAAGAGGGTTGGAGTGATGGGGGAGGCTGTTGATGGGTTTTCGAGTTTAATGGTGCTGCGAGCTTGGATCATATTTGGGGTTGTTGTGTCTGTTGGTGAATCAGATACTGGAAATTTTCGCAAATTTTTCCTAAAGGACAACGAGTGTTCCACATAAAAAAACGCAGAATATCTGAGATATTTGGGCTGATATTGATTCCACGTACAAGTACAGTATGATTGATTAACAAGTTGGGAAGCACGTGTGGTCAGTCTATTCAGGTCAGGTATTCAGGTACAAAACTCACCCAAGGGTGTAAATTTCTGCAAAAATGGCGATTCAAGGGTAGGTTGCTCCCTTCATAAACATTAGGTTTCAGGAACCTTCAGAAGTAGGTAGAGTATTTGTAAACACAAGGATATTGGTGTAGTTTTGGTATTTTATTTAGGAAAAAATAATGGTTAATTATGAAAAATGTGTTTTCATCATCCTGAGCGAATATATAGATTCCATTCCCAATAGTAGAAATTCATAAGAAGGTGGGTTCGGGAAAATTTATGAATATTTTCATTGACAAAACATTGTTGTAGTGATGATCCTGACTTCACGTCAGTGAATTATTTTTTTTTAATTGGAATATTGACATTCATTAATGAACTCTGTTCAGATCATAGAATTTTAGAGCACTCGCGGAAAACCAACCACTGATCTGTTGAAAAAGATAGAGGTTAAACGGACATATAACAAAAGAAATCACAGTATAGTGAGAGATAAGAAATTACCGAAAAAAGTGGTAGCGAAACGATGCGACGAGGCGACATAAAAATATAAAAATTGCTGGGTATAAAATTTTAAGTGGCAGATCGTAAAAGTAAAATTGCAACCGTGAAAAAGTCTTATATCACATCCTGGCCCTCGTGTTGTACAATATTCTCCCCCGGCATCCCGCTGTAGAGATATAATGAAAATATCGTTGTGATTCGCATCGGATGGCGCCAGAGGCGGATCAAGCATTGGACGAAAGGTTCCAATTCGAGTATGATAACTCTCTGAAGAAAAATAAATAAATATTAATATGAAATAATTCCTTTTGCATTCCTTAACTATAAGAATGGCTGCACTTTCAGCATTGTTCAAGTTCATTCTGTACATTTTAGTTCATCATCCTTTCGGTGACGCGAACTGTCACTATAGTGACGGTTCGCGGTAACAACAAGTCACAATATTGGCTAGATCTTGAAACTTTGAGATATTGGAGGCAATACTAATGCAGCCCATACACGCTCAATATTATTGTACAATATTTTGGTTTGCGCAATGTAATTGATCGCGTGTGGTCGATATTGATAGGTTGCGCAATAGCGCAATATATTGCACAACCTTCAATATCGCCTTCATATTGACCGTCTAGGGGATACCGTCAATATATTGTGCATCCCACATTGCACAATAATATTGGGCGTGTATGGGCCACTTTATTCTCAATATTGGCCCAATATGAAAATCGCAATATTCGACCAATTTTGGATGCAGCACTAATTCATAATGTTGGCCGGATATAGACATCAAGTCACAATACTGGCTAGATGTTGAAACTCTGATATTGGGCCAATATTGGACGCATATTGGCCAATATTAATATCGTAATATTTGACCAATATTGGATGCAGCACTATTTCTTAATATTGGCCAGACATAGAAATCTCAAGATTGGGGTAATATTGGTAGCAGTACTCATATTCATTAATATTGGCCAATTCTGGGTCAATGTTGACGGCAACAACAAGTCACAATATTGGCAAGATTCTGAAACTCTTATGTAGGGCCAATATTGGAAGCAGTACTAATTCTCACTATTGGCGCAATATAGAAATACCAATATTTGGCCAATATTGGAAGTCGTTCTCATATACAATATTGACCAATAAAGTTTTGCCAGTATAGGGCCAATATTGGCGGTAGCAACAAGTTACAATATTAAATATAAATTCAAATTCTGATATAGGGCCAATATTGGGAATATATAGATTTATTATGAAACTATGAATCTATATTGGGCCAATATAGAATCGATATTCCGCGGATATAGTGTGCTACCTGCGTATGTTCAATTCCCATTTAGTCATCATATTTCCAAGGAATATAGTAGCTTCCAATATGAATTCATTAGAACGTAGAATCATTATTATAGCAACCTGCTTCGAATGAATTTGCTTCAAGGAATATATTTGTTTTTTTTTTAAAGTGATCTCACAGAGAAAAATCCTAAATGGCGACGAGGATGGGATGGGACAGGAAGAATATTCCCAAAGGAACATCTCAAAACCCTAGATTTCCAAAAAGTGCAACGTTAATTCCGAAACAAAAATTCCCGTTAGGAATTTTTCTCTCTAAGATCAGTCTTTTAAAAAAACAGATATATCTCTTGAAGCAAGTTTAGTGGAAGCAGGTTGGTATAATCATGAATCAATGATAATTGTTTCGCTAGCACAGTAGTATCATAAGAAATTTATATTACATTGTGAATAACTACATTTTGTTCTAATTTTCGCTCAAATCTCGTTTCAGTCTGGTGCAAAGTTGCTCAAAGGTCTCACTGTATGAAATTTGAAATAACTGTCCAAATTTGGAATGCTTTGTGACGTGAATTCGTAGTGCAATTTTTTCTGTAAGCATTGTTTGAAAGGATGATTCAGGATGCAAGTACAAGTACATATGTCTGATAGGAAGATATCCGTTTCAATTCTTCAATTCATCAAAGTAAGTCCAACATACCAATATCAATATCAATATCAATATCAATATCAATATCAATATCAATATAAATATCAATATCAATATCAATATCAATATCAATATCAATATCAATATCAATATCAATATCAATATCAATATCAATATCAATATCAATATCAATATCAATATCAATATCAATATCAATATCAATGTCAATAACAATATCAATATCAATATCAATATCAATATCAATACCCAATATCAATATCATATAATGTAATGATTATTAAATATTATAAGTAAGTGCATCAATTATGTTAGGGAATAATCACATATTAGGAAAGTGTCATTTTAGCGATTGAGTTCTCAAAGGAAAACAAACGTCATAATCTACTGTGGAAAATGAAACGACTACATCCAAATTCCACTCTAATAAATCCTTCTAATCATGTTGTTTTCGGGCTTCACCGAAATGATTATCTGTATCAATCTTCTAATGGGTCTCTTATATGTAACGCGAAATACCATATGTTTAAATTTTTCTGAATCTACTTCAATACCAGATCATCATGTATGACCTCATACACTTTCATTATTTATAAAATTTGAATATTTTGGTATTGAAAATCGTTAAATCAAGAAGCAATCTGGAATGAGGTGAAACGCTTCTGAATCGTTGCTATGACAGATGACGTAATCAAAATTCACCATCTGCTTGTTACAGCCAATGCTGACTTCGAGCGCTTTATAGGGAGCTGTGTTAAACTGGAATAAAGAGTGAAACGGACACGAGAAGAGAGTGAGACTAGATAAGACGGGTTACTTAAAGGACTGGCTTCAAGTTTCAGTCCTTTGAACAGGCATTTTGTGCAACCAAATTTGAATGATCGTTTTCTCGTTGAAAATTTAAATTTTTGAGGGCGGTTGAACTTTTTCAGTATTTTTATGGATTAAAAATCGATTTCGATAAAAAAAATCATGCAAGAGACCTATTCATCGAAGTATACACCAGTCGTCCATCCACGTGAGAACAACAAATTCCATTCAAATAACTATCATCTAACGCGGTGTTAATTGAATGGTGGACACCCCGAATAGTACAATATTTCTAAGAATTACCACCCTTCGCGTGAAACTTGAAAGTAAAATCAAACTCTCCCAAATCCGAAAATTCATTCACGAGTCACCTCTGAAGCGAGCCGGAAGACAAAGTATGGGCATCAAAATGTTGTTGCGGTTGAAAATGGTCTCGTTTTTCCGCGACAAATCTCCAGATCTGCGTCTGGCGCGCACTCGGAGGGTCGAAGGGGAAACGGGAGGACCCTGTTTTATTAAAGCAATTCGGTCCTGATTTATTGGACCAAAAATGAAACCGACATTCCACTTTGACATTGTTCGCATACCTAAAGAACTCGCGCCGGTGCGGGGAGAAGATCCTGTCGCAGTTTTGCGGGAGATAGAGCCCGATCTCCTGGACAAATATCGTTCTTATTTGACTGCGGTTTCGTCCGAGTTATGCGATCATATCAGGATTTAATTAAATATATCGTGCGGGTTTGTGGAACGGCACGATTTAACTTCTCGCTATGGGACACGGGTAATTTGTTTATAATATAGGTAATTTGTTTATAATATAATCACATCGCCTGAATTCTTGGACCCCCTTATATTTGTCAAAATGAATCTTTAATAAAGGGTTTTCCAGTAAGAGGTGTTATTTTGAATATCCCGCTATTTCGGTAGATGTCACTTTTGAAGCTGTCATTTTTTGACATTTGACAAGTAGAAACTACGCCATTAATACAAATGGAACGATACACGCTTCAAGAACGCATTGAAATTATTAAAATTCACTACAGAAATGGTGAAAATTTGGCAGAGACGGTTCGTAAAACTCGAACATTTTTGGGTCGTCGTGAAACACCTTGTCGGACCGCAATAAAGAAATTGGTGGAAAAATTCGAGCTGTTGGGACAAGTTAGTTATGTGAAGAATAAAACCCGTGCACGTCGCTCAAGAACAGCCGAGAATATTGCTGCTGTAGCCGAAAGTGTTGAAGAAAACCCAGGTTTGTCCATTCCTCGTCGTTCTTTGGAATTAGGCATTCCACAAACGTCATTACACCGTATTTTGCATAAAGATTTGGGTCTTAAGGCTTATAAAGTTCAGTTAACACAAGAACTCAAGCTGGCCGATCATCAACAACGTCGTGTCTTTGCTGATTGGGTCGTTGAAATGCATGAAAATGATCCGGAATTCCATCGAAAAATCATCTTGAGTGATGAGGCCCATTTCCACCTCGGTGGCTTCGTCAACAAGCAAAATTGTCGCATCTGGGGCTCGGAAAACCCAAGAGTTATTGTTGAAAAGCCTCTCTATCCTCAACGTGTGACTGTTTGGTGCGGTTTATGGTCCGGCGGAGTCATTGGACCTTACTTTTTCGAAAATGAGGCTGGAGCAACAGTTACGGTGAATGTATTGCGCTATCTAGAGATGATTGATGATTTTTTATGGCCGGAATTGGCTGGTATTGATCTGGACAACGATTACTTTCAACAAGACGGCGCTACGTGCCACACAAGCAACGAAACCATTGATCTTTTGCGGGAAAAGTTTCCGGACCGTGTTATCTCTCGAAGAGGTGATCACAATTGGCCACCGAGATCTTGTGATTTAACACCTTGCGACTTCTTCCTTTGGGGCCACGTGAGAGAGAAGGTCTACGCTAATAGCCAAGCGTCGATTCAAGACCTCAAAGATGGAATTCGTGAGGCTATCGAGGACATACGGCAGCCACTTTGCGATTTGCTTATGGAAAATTTCATTAAAAGGATATGGTCCTGTAAGCGAGGTCGTGGTGGTCATTTTCCTTATGTTATTTTCCACTATTAACGGCATAGCTTCTTCTTTATAATGAAATAAACATCCGATCATTTATATTGAAAAATGCCATTTTTCTTTGAAAATCAAAATAACACCTCTTATTGGAAAACCCTTAATAATAATACTTCTAGTGAAGAAATGTATTATATACAGTGTGGAAAAGCCAAATGCAACAAATTCATTATCTTGGTGACTGTACCTACATATTTATCGAACATTCCGAAACACATCAAATTTAAATTTTAAATTCTCATTTTTCTTCGTAAACATGCGAACCCTACCTTCAACCCTCTTCGAAAGACAGGTACAATCCCCAAGTTTTCAAATAGGTAGTATGAGCTTGTGATACATCATTTGAAATATCTCATCATTCTCTATTTAAAAATTTAATGTTATCACTTTCATGTTCATTCCAAAAATCAAATTAAAAAATTGGTTCAAGCCCTATGAACAGCAGCTTTCTGGCGCTCTTGTTCAAACAGACATATTATATCCCCGAAAGTATTGGTTTCTCAGAGTTGAGAATTATATCAATGTATTCTTATGATAGAAATGCATCATACAGGAAATTCAATTCAAATAATAGTTTATTTATCAAGATTAAATGAGCAATCTGAGAATGAGAACTGCACCATGGAAGAAATCAAATTAAAATAGCTGAAATGAATTTGACTCTTTCTTATAGAACAAGATGACATGTACGAGTATGAACACAGAGCATATAATGAATCATAGATAGAATAAATATAGCATTCTGTGAAAACATACACGATTCATTATTGAAATTTCGAAAAATCATATCTCAGAAGGTATTAGCTTGTTGGAGTTAAAAATTATATCAATGGATTTTTATGGTGAAACAACATCTTAAAAAAAATGATTTTGAAATTTGTAAGTTAAAAAATTTTTTTTTTCGATACTCCGAAACCATCTGGACTATTTTACGCAATAGTAGACCTCACCGAGATATTTATCTCCCTAACCTACTCTGTAAATTTCAACTGTCTAGATCATTCAGTTGGAGAGTTATTGTAGTTATTGTTTTTTACCCTCAAAAGCTCACCCCCTTCCCCTTCCCGAACTCAGATCGCCAGTAAATTATTTTTTCTATAATTTTTGTTTTATTCTCTTCCTTGTCCGATGGGTTTCTTTCTACTATAATTTTTTTTCACTTTTTACCATTTTTAAAGGCTTCGACCCTGGACTAGCTAAATAGATATTTCGCTACGTTATGATTCGGTGGATAGCAATTTCATAGCTTGAAATGGAAAGCGCAAGCAGCATCGGAAATATCGAACAGAAAAGTTCGCTCCGGGCTTCTGCCACGCATTCGCCGTATCACGAACTGGCTACGGAGACGGAAACAGCGTAGGGAGAGATTATTGGAAAGTTGTCCCCATCTTTTGACCCGGACTGTATCCTTTTGTTCTACTCGTTGATTGGCCCGCAACTTCGGCCCCAATATTTACCCGATGTGATCGGATTTTCGGGGCTGGTGATGTTGACCGAGTGTTTTTGGGATGGAGTTTCATTCTGACTTCGGGAATTGGTGGTTTAATCAGTGATTATTGACATTTTGAGCGATGTCCGATACATTCTTCATTTCACAGTTAAGAATTAAATAATGTCAAGTAACCACCGAATTTATTCGAGAATAAAATAGACGCAATCATGACAAGTAGAGGCGGGTTTATACAGCAAATAAGATAAAATAAGAAAAAAATTGAAATAAAATAAGAATTAAGGGTTAAACGGATCGGTTTATACAGATAATCTAAAACAAAATAAGAAATAAGAATGAACCAATCAAATCGCAGCTTTTTGACAATTTTATGCAAGTTCTATGAATTTCACTCTTTGAGCATGCGCATTGTCATTTTCCAAACAAAATAACATAAAATAAGAGATAAAGATGAGAGTTGGCCAACTTTAATTCTTATTCTTATTTCTTATTTTATCTTATTTCGTGTATAAACGCTCTCACAGCAATGTACATGTTTAACTTTCTTATTTTATTTCTTATATTATTTTATCTTAACTTATTTGCTGTATAAACCCGCCTTAACACGAAATACACATGGTAAAGTTAATATTTTTGGCGTTCTTGTTCCCCGGAACAGAGTGCTCATCAATTTGGCCAAATGTCTGTAATTTTCGAAGTTTGAAAAAATTTTTTTCATGTTTTGCATTCCTGGTATGATCAAGTATTCAATGCTTAATACATTTCTGTTAAAACCATTGTATTCATTCGAATAGTTTTCAAAATATCGAGAAAAAACCGGAAAAAAGTCAAATACGTTTAGTCAGTATTATGTTCATTATTCCTGTTTTAAACATCCTGAGCGTGAACCGTTTTTAGAACATTTAGAGGGTGAATGTGGAAAGGTCATGCATCTTTTGAATTTCACAAATATCATCACAGGTGTTTCAAATTTTGTGTCGAAAATTCTGATAAAAAATTGGCCAAAACTTCTGTTTTTCAAATTAGAACCCTATTTTTTTATGATTGCGTTGGATTCTGCGGTGAAAAATAATGATAGTTTTCTAACATGATTATGCTCCTAAATTAAATAATTTCAGATTTTTTTTTTAATTGCGGAGCATAATCATGTTAGAAAACTATCATTATTTTTCACCGCAGAATCCAACGCAATCATAAAAAAATAGGGTTCTAATTTGAAAAACAGAAGTTAATTTTTTATCACAATTTTCGACACATAATTTGAAACACCCTGTGATGATATTTCTGAAATTCAAAAGATGCATGACCTTTCCACATTCTTCTTCTTCGATTTTCTTGAATCGGTTAACGCTCAGTATGTTTAAAACAAGAATAAGGAACATAATACTGACTAAACATATTTAACTATTTTTCCGGTTTTTTTTCGATATTTTGAAAACTATTCGAATGAATACAATGGTTTTAACAGAAATGTATTCAGCATTGAATACTTGATCATACCAGGAATGCAAAAATTGAAAAAAAAATTTTTCATCTAATTTATTTTCACTCCCTGTAGAACCGGAAATATTTTAGCTCTGTAGAGAATTTCAATTAATATCATAATCCCAATTTTCAGATTTCAAATATGTCCAGATCTCCAGAAACGTCTAATAGGCACTCGAACTTGGGACACCCTGTATAGATGTTAACCCCTCTTCTTGGCAGCTTACACTAAAAAACCCAATTCCATCCCGTCTGCTCGCCTGCAGTTAAGAAAACAGTCTGCGATATATTCATCAAGTTCCGTCTCTTCCTCGACACTAATCCCGTATCTGATAAAAAGGGAAGAAAAGGGAACAAGATAAGAATAAAACTGTTGTTTCATTTAGGTTCTCGTCTTGTTCTACGGGAAAACGTCTTCCTTAAATGCATGCAAATGCGGGGCGTGATTTGCACTTCGGCTCCCTTTTCCATCTTCTCGCCCGGGCTCCGTCACCGTTCGCATTTGGGTGAAAGCGACTGCTGAATATGAATGGACTTCTTCTCGAGGAAATTTGTTTAGGGTATGGGATGCAAGGTTCAATTATTTGCAGGGGGACACTTGATTTATTAATGTTGGAACTGATGTTGGAAATTAAAAGTGGAATTGGATATTTATTCAGGGATATTGCGGATGTAATGATAATGGAAAGATTTCCCACGAACAGTGTTATAGACAAAAATTGGAATGAGCATTATCTTCTTGATTTTTGTTTGTTTTGAAATCCATACTTTTCATTGAAATATACTTTGGGAGGTGAATTCATCTTTGAATGATTCCTGTTTATGTTTCCGCTCACAAACTTTGAAAAATATCCATGTAATAAGAAAAATTGGTTCAAGCACTGACGTGAAGTCAGGAGCTTTTGCGCGTATGTTCTATTGTCCATTCTCCTGTATTGGACACCCTTAATCGAATTTACCATGGTAAATTATGTTGTCCATTCTCCTGTATTGGACACTTAATTCGAATTTACCATGGTAAATTCGAATTACGAGTGTTGATTTTCTATTAATAGTTACCAAGCTTTAATTCGATCGAATCTTTATTTTTTGAGTTATCGAGGAAATAATATTCCAGGTGGGTATAACTCGGAAACCGTTAAACTGATTATTATGCCCAAAAACGAACTTAGCTCTCCCATTCGGATACGCAACCTACCCGGAAAATTGCAAGTCCCTATCTCCTTTTGTTCGAAAGTTATCGAGGCAACGGTCACCCATCTACTAAACTCACACAAGGCAGCTCGAATCTCCAACAATATTTAACCGATCGTGTTAAAACTTAAAACTTGGCAGTATAGTTGGGTTCTAAAGGCTCTTGCAAAATTTCAGCAATTTCAGACGAATAGTTACTGATATATAGAATTTTTTTTTTATTTTCAATGATTTCTTAAAAATTTTCCATTAATACTATCCTCACCAAATTCTGCAAGAATTTTCGCGTTGGCATTCTAAGACTAATAACCATGTTTCCATTCAATCGGTTTAGTATTTTTCGAGTTAATGAGGAGAAAAAAACAAGCAAATTTCAGATGGCTATAACTCTAAAACCGTGGGGAATTCCATAGGTACGTCTGTTCATTTAGAAGTTCTCCTGCCGGGTTATTCTGCTACTTTTATTCTTTTATTTCAAACTATCACAAAGTAATGGACTAGTGCATCCATTATTTTTCATTAAAATTTCAACACTTGATTCTTGATTTCCGTACCAGAAAATAGCATAACTGAATCCAACCAGTGTATATACGTGAAATATTTCCATAGTAACAACAGATGGAAAATTTTCTTCAGTCGCTGTCTTCGGAATTGTTGAATTCATATAATATCTTCACAAATTCATTATTTTTCCACAGAAAATTCACATTGTGAAAAGTACGTAATAACTACGACTTCTATGTAGAAAGGCCAACGTTGCGTAGTTATCTGATAGGAAAATGAGCATAACCTAACATTTTCAAAATATACACGGTAAAATGTGTCGAAAATTTCATGGCGAACCGGGAGACTTTATAAAAGTGAATGGAGTATAGGAACACATCTGAAATTGACTGATTCAGAGTCAGTATCAAGATCAAATGAGTATTTAATGTCAAATATTTTATTTAAAATTTTACTTAGTCAGAGTTACAATAACTAGGGCTTCACGCGAGAGTGAGATTTTTCTCGTCTCGTCTCGTTCTCGTCTCGTAAAAGCGAGACGAGACGTTTTCAAAAATTTTATAGGCGATACCGAGACCACATACAGCGCAACACAAGAGTCTCGTTTTTAGTCTCGTTAATTTTTTTGTATGAAGTTTTATATACGACTCGACTTTTTTCAACACCCAAAGAAAACAATTGAATATGAAGAGTTTCCACTATAATTACCGATATATTTTGTCTATATTATGCATCGATCGTTCTAGAAATACACGATTTTTTAGAAGATTATTAATTCGTTTTTTTCTGATCGACCCAATATTGAGCTATGTCGCCTTAGTTACCATGTGTCATAACACACTCATATTTCCCAAGGGAAATATGAAACGTCTGTTCATATTTCCCTAGGGAAATATGAAACGTCAAATCATATTTCTTTCAAAACGTCAAATCATATTTTATTTCTTTATTTAGTAACAAAATGGAAACTGCAATTGTTGAAATTTCCGCTAAAAGTATTTCCACCAGATACAAATGAAGAAGAAATATCTTGTTCATAATTATTGGTCGACGAGACTACAGTTTTCTTGAGAACATTCCGTGCAACAGCATTCTCGGACGATTCTCCCAAAACGGTCTTCAAAGATTGTGATGCTGCAGATGGCTCTCCCTCCACACCTGCTATCATCTTCGCTACCTTATTTTTGTGCAGCATACTGTCAGCCAGATAGCCTTCTGCAACAGACGAACTTTTCCAACCACCATGTCTCTTAAGTGTTGTCATTGAGGCTCCCGCATCGGCAACCAATGTCGCGGATGTTCGTCTTCCACAATGGCCTGTATACGTTTTCGGATTATCTAAACCCAACCATTCAGCAACCTTACTCGGAATTTTTCCGAAGGTATTTTTGCCGACAGGCTGAAGAGTACACTTCTTATTCCTATAAGCTACGAAGAACCTAAGAACGCCTTGCGGACGCAACGCCGAATACTCCCTCACCAAACGAGCAGCACCCAGATCTTCTTCATCAATTATAGTGAATATTCTGTTTATATCATTCTTAGTCTTTGAGACTTTGATTATGATTACCGACCCACGATCTTCGATATCTGAAGATAGCATATTCACCAACTCTTGTGTTCTGCAGGCGCCAAAGATTTCCATTATTAAAACAACCTTCAAAATTATGAATGTAAAAATCTTATCAACAGAGGAAATCAAAATGAAACATTTACCTTATACATCAAAAAAACGTCATTAGGAGCTTCACTCAAGAATGTCTTGAGCTGCTCCCGGGACAACACTGCTGATTTTTTAGGAACGTATCCTTTATTTTTATTCTTAACAAATGCTTCGACTTCATCGAATAATTTGACATCAGTTTTTTCCTTCAAATGTAGCATAGATCTTAACATCGATAGTTTCGGCCATAACGTGTTTGGAGAATATTTCTGCGACTGGGGATCGAATGAATTAATCATACATCAAGAATAACAAGAATCAGAGCAACATACCAAATCTTGGAAATATGCTAACAAAATATTATCGCTCACACCGTCCACCAAATTTTTTCTTTTCCACTCCTGAAAGCATTCGTACTCTTTACTGTAGGCAGCTTGAGATTTGACCGGAACCAAAGATTCACGGGCCTTTGCCGCTTGAGTTTTGACGTAGTTCGACATTTTTTCAATAATTTTATTTTTGACAAGACGTCAAAATGAAACCAGTCAACCAAGATTCTCAGGAACATGGTCCATAGCAACGTTAAAAATTTAATTATTACAAAAATATACAATCTAATAATAATTTTTCCATATCAGATTGTTTCAATCAGAAAAAAACTATTGATTACACCACGGGAAATATGAATACATTTCCCTCGGTTGTCTATACATCCCTCGGGCTCCGCCCTCGGGATGTAACTTTGACAACCTCGGGAAATATACTATTCATATTTCCCTAGTTGTAATAATAGCTATATGACCTTGCGATAATTGAGATTATATTTCAAGAAAAAATAGAATTCACAACCATAAAAACGGCTGCCATTATGAATTCAATACTTAACGGACAACTTTTATTGCCTCTAAATCCCAATGCTTTGAAAATTTCGTCTCTATCTGAACATCTGGAGAAATTTATTCTCTTGTGCTCCTTGTAGTAAAGATGTGAACAATTATTGTATACATCTGTGGAACTACGTATAATAAAACTGGTAAAGAAATGAAGCTATTCAATGTTTCGAAAAGTGTTATGAGGAATACGCCAAAAACACCCTAAATGATCTACCCACTGGGAAGGTATTCTTTGAAAACTATACCAAATTGTTCAATTCTTTTTAAAAAAATGTATCGACATCGATAGCCTATTTAATACATCAACAAAACTTTTGAAATATTGGAAAGCTGAGTTTGAAGAACTTTTGCTGTTAGAAAGAGCAAATTGGAATCAAAATATGTTACAGTGGTGGAGAGTGATGAAAATGTTCTTCCTACACTTTCCAAGATGGTCGATGATTTATTAATGGCTACATCCGTACCTGTTGAAAGATTATTTTCCACAGCAGGTATGATCATGGCAAAAACACGTACATCATTGAAAAATGATGTGATGCAAGCGTGATTATGTTTGAATTCTTGGTCATCAAGTAATTTAAAAGTTGAAATTATCAGTGTTTAAAATTGAAAATAATATGTACATGTACAAATATTTTTGTATAAATATAGCTTCACAAAATTATTTATTATTGTATACCATTTCGTTTATATATTATAATATTTATTATCGTTATTCAGAATTAAGCGAGACGAGACGAGACAACTGATAACTAGACGAGACGAGAGCGAGACTTAATTTTTTGGGAATTGGCTAGAGCGAGACGAGATTTTTTATACTCTCGCCTACTCTCGTCTCGTGCGAAGCCCTAATAATAACGCGTTCTTATTTAGTTTATGAAAAAAATCATCTATTTGAAAATCTTCAGTTTCCTTCTGTTTTTTTATTGCCGGCTCTACTGTTCTCAGAAATATCCAGTTGGCAACACTGCCTCGATCTGCATTCCAAAAAAATCACCAATCCAAGAACTTCCAAGGCCAAGTACTCAAGAGAGCGGATGCAAGCGAAGTCTAGCCGGAACACGCCGCTACGCAGTTGCCCGAACTTTTGGCTCATACTGTATTCTTTTGTTCTACATGGTGATTGGACGACAAGTTCAGGTCGTAGGGTTGGTCGGTCCGCTCTGCAGCCTCCAAGATCCCGGTCTAGTAGGCAGTTGCCGACGGAAAGTTCTGAAAGAGAAGGGAACGGGGTCTGATGCAGAAGGGACCCTTATTCCAGTCATCTCTCCCACTCGATCACGTGTACCTCGAGAATATCTCGAGGAATTCGCAAACTTCCTGCTTTTTCAATCTCGGGGCGTGCTTTTTCCTTACGCCGGTAGACGATTAGACCGAACTTTCATATCACGACGTCGATGCCGAGTGTCTAATCTTGGGAAATCAACGGAGCGGTAGGAAAAATGATTTGTCGTCATTTAGGATGAAGATGTAATATTAAGTTGCCTCGTGGGTTTTGAAGTTTTTCGATTATGATATGTTTGCATCTCGAATTCTCCATAATAACTGTCTAGATTCTATGGTTTTTTTGAAATCCCCTGAATGACAACTTTCAAACAAGGACCTCCAGGGTTGTGTTCGAATATTAACTCCGTAGAGTAATATTTACTCCATTGCGTTCGAAAGGTTGGGTAAATTTTACTCCATGACTGTCGTTCGAAATGTCAGAGTATTCGACTCCGAGTTCATTTTACTCCAGTCAAAATTGACATAACTCATGGGACGGAAAATCTAGTATCTTTGTCTCACTGTTTTATGAATGTTCTGTAAGGTAATTTAATAATTTTAATACTGCTCGCAATATATTTTTATGATTAGAGTTACATATATGTGAAGAAAGCAATAATAATAGGTTCTTCCTTAAACCAACATAACCTATTTTCCGATATTGGCACCTTCTGTCACTGTCAGTGTCAGTGTCAGAGTAAACTCCAGAGTAAATCTGTCAAACCTTCAAAAACTCTACTCTACTCCGTGGAGTTAATTTTCGAACACAACCCAAGAAGGTCTAATTCTGCGCAAAGCCTGGAATAGGTGATTCTTCTTCAAGATATCTATGCGGCTACTGTGTGAAGGGGCTGAAAGGTTATATTATTTTTTAATTTGCTCGTTTTTATTCTCTTTTAATTTCATTTTTGGCGGGCTGTTTCTGGTTGAGTTTTCGATACCTCGGAGAAACCTCTACGGGTTTTGAGGAAACAATCCATGTTGAAGAGAGAAACGCCCATCGATATTTCATATTTCAGCAAATTTTTAAAAAATATTCAATTGTAGAAATTACAACACCCACGGGGAGACAGAGTTATAAATTGCTGAGGTTATCTTTATAATTAGTAGGGCTCTAATTTTAATGATATTTGAAATTTATCAGAATGAACAAATTTTAATAAACAATGTATTAACTAGGAAGAAAACTTTAAGATGATAAAACCCTATGACTTTAATATGAAAGTCAGTATCATTTTACAAACTGACTACTGAGTACTGGAAATTACAACTTGTGATGGTTCTATATCTTCCCCAGCTCTTCAGCAAAAACTAGATGTTCCTCCTTCACATTTAAATGGTATTTCCTCCCTCGTCCTTTTCAAGCAAAATAAATCGGGTAATTCTTTCTTTTCAGTTTTGCACTATGTTTATTTAATATATATCTTTATTTCAGGTTACTCTCAGCTCAGATGGTGCAATTGATATTGATGATTTTCTTGATGAACTTCAGTCTAATTTTGGCGCTCTTGTTCCTCGGGACAGAGTGCTTAACAATTTGCTCAAATGTCTGTAATATGCGAATTTTCGTAAGAAAATGATCTTAAACGATTTGGTTCGACTTACTGATCACGAATCCGTGGTTAAAATCGATTCTATCCGGCCGGCCATCCATTAACACGATAACTCTCGAACGGAACGAGCGAATGAAAATTTTGGTCGGACGGGAGGGGAAGTAATGCCGATGTAAACAAAGGAGAAAGTGAGGTTATGTGTATAAATTATGTGGCCGGAATTACAAATGTGAACAGCATGCATATGAAGCGGCAACATGAGAGGGTTTCAGAACTAACTACGATATTACTCATATAAAGACTCTGTAGTTTAGTGTTTTTGGCGCTCTTGTTCTTCGGAACAGATTGCTTATAAATTCTTTATCTTTAGAATTATTTCGTTGATATGTAGTTATTTTGTGACAATTCTTGAATTTCACAAAATAACTATCATCAAAATAATTCTAAAGATTTTCATTAAGCGTCTGACGAAGGAGTTTGATATAGACTCCGAAACGTTACGATATAGTTGTTTCTTCGTTGATGTTGTTTCGTTGTTGTTTGTTAAGCAACATTGTTTAATTGATTGCTTCTGACAAATATCTTGTGTTTCTTACGCAGAAGCAAATCACAAAATGATTAATTTTTATTTTATAGATATTTTTCAGAGTTTGGGAGAGAATACCCAGAAAAAACCCTTCAATAATGAGTATACCTCCCACAGTATCCTTTAATGATCAATAATAATGAATATTCATGAATAATGCAAATACAAAATATTCTATAAATATTTGAATATGCAAATAATTCATTCAGGATTCGTAGCTATAGTTCAGTAGATCTGCATCGCCGCATTATCCACGGATCAATGGTAGCTCCAGATATCACGTATGTTCTCCTAAACATTTTCCTCCGACAGACCATCTCAACTTTTCTGACCTTGTAATTCGCAGCTTCGATAACTTTTTTCCTGTCGTACAACGACAAATTCCGCGTGAACCATATTAGTCGTCAGTCGCGCTATCCGTCCGTGATAGTAATGAATATTCATAAAACCTTCGTTGGCACTCAACACAGGCCCATGTTCTACCATATTATATTGTATTGTATATAATTATACTGATCCTCCTAGGTTTTCCACAAGGAGGCCCCTCATAAGCTCTCGAAGATCTTGATATTAGTTCTATAAAGTTTTGAAAGTTTCGGTTTGTTCTGAATTATGAAGCAGTCTTGGTATCGAAGTTTTGAAGGGCCTGACATAAATCTTGAATTTTTCTCAGTAAAAGCAATGAATATTCATGAATATAATGTGTATTCATGAATACAAGAATATTCACGAATGATAGTCATTATTCATGGAAAATGCAAACTCAAAATATTCAATGAATCTCAAATCTTCCTCAGCAATAGCCATGAATGTTCATGAAGAGGAATGATTATTCATGAATAAAAATGGATATTCATGAATGAAAGAATATTAATTAATACAAGAATATTCATGAATAATATTGAATATTCATGAATAATAATGCATATTGATGAATAATAATGAATATTCATGAATAATAATGGATATTTATGAATAATGCAAACCGAAAATATTCGATGAATATTCGAATATTCAAATAATTCATTCATGATTCGCGGCCATAGTTCAGTAGATCTGTATCGCCGCATTATCCACGGATCAATGGGAACTCCAGACGTCACGTGTGTTCTCCTAAAATGTTCTCCTCCGAGAGACCATGTACTTTTCTGACCTTGTAACTCACAGCTTCGATAACTTTTTTCCTGTCGTACAACGACAAATTCCGCGTGAATCATATTAGTCGTCAGTCGCGCTATCCGTCCGTGATAGTAATGAATATTCATAAAACCTTCCTTGGCACTCAACACAGGTCCATGTTCTACCATAGATCATAATATTAGTTCTATGAAGTTTTGAAAGTTTCGGTTCTTTCTGAATTTTGAAGCAGTCTCGGTATCGAAGTTTTGGAGGGCCTGACACAAATCTTGAATTGTTCTCAGTAATAGCAATGAATATTCATGAATGATAATCATTGTTCATGAAAAATGTAATCTCAAAACATTCAATGAATCTCAAATCTTCCTCAGCAATAGCCATGAATTTTCATGAAGGGGAATGAATATTCATGAATAAAAATTGATATTCCTGAATAAAAGAGTATTAATGAATACAAGAATATTCATGAATAATAATGAATATTCATGAATAATAATGAATATTCATGAATAATGATGAATATTCATGAATAATATTGAATATTCATGAATAATAAATAATATTTATGAATAATGCAAACACAAAATATTCGATGAATATTCGAATATTCAAATAATTTTTCATGATTCGCAGATATATTTCAGTAGATCTGTATCGCCGCATTATCCACGGATCAATGGTAACTCCAGACGTCACGTGTGTTCTCCAAAAATGTTCTCCTCCGACAGACCATGAACTTTTCTGACCTTGTAACTCACAGCTTCGATAACTTTTTTCCTGACGTGCGACGACAAAATCCGCGTGAATCATTTTAGTCGCAACGGTATCGCGTGGCTGTTCTCGCGAGATACCGTGGTTCCCCGTAGGCGGATTTCCCCGCAACCCGGGGTCCGTTTCAAAAGACTCAAAATTACTCCCGGGTTACGAGGGGGGATTAGGCCGGCACCGACTGCTTCTGTTTCTCCTACGACCTACGATGCTCCCGAGCATTACTCAGGCCCGAGTTCACGCGGACACAGACGGGGCTCCATTATTGGCGGAACGCTGATTGATTCTATGCTTTTTACGGACCGAACTGAAATTAATTGTATCTCTCTGTACCGGCAAAGGCCCCGTGTAATTTGTTGATGCGTTTTCTAATCATGTCAGCGTGTCCCATTTGCGATCCGTGTATACTCGGATGCAATTTACATTATCGGGCTTACGGAGGACGGTTCGACGGCTTTGTGGATTGACATGCGAGTCATTATACAGGGAGTTTCTGGATGGGTGAACGATGTTCGTATAACGCGTGTCGCCGAATTCAATCAACAGACGATGTCACTCTCTGTTTTAAGGATATGATAAGTTAGAAAAGTACTGAGATTTAGCACGGTTGTTCATTAAATTATCAATATACACTTACCCTGGCCGCACGCTCGCAATCAAAAGTAAAGGGTTTTCCAATAAGAGGTGTTATTTTGATATTCAAAGAAAACTGCAATTTTTCAATATAAATGATCGGATGTTTATTTCACTCTGATCTATGAAATAATGGTTTCTCTTCTGAAAAAAATTATTTTTGAAGTTTTTGTCGTGACTGACGTTGACATTGAAATAGAAACAACCTGTATATTCAGTGAAATTTTTAATTATCGAAGAAAAGCACTGGTATGTTTTCTGATAGGAGCTAGAAAATTAGGAATTTTCATAAAAAAAATCTACAAGTTATTAATATTGGAATGGAGCTCTATTTGAGAAAATTTTAGGGTTTTTTTCAGATTTCACACGAATTTTCTGAGAATAATCTATAAGTGACAATATAAGACGGAGAATTCAATGGATAATCTGATTATCAATGAAAAAACTGGGTATTACGTAATAAACGAAAGTTGGTGTAATTTCCGGTGTAACCGGAAGTTGAACTAATCAAATTTTTTTTCCAAGAATTCATCTCTCCAACAAAGCTTAACTGTAGAATTTCAAGCGTGTATCTAGAGTTTTTCTTAAAAATATTCTGACGAATGGTTTTCGTGAATCACACTGTATATCGTAGCTAAATTCCATTAAGAGTGTTGTAAAGAAGAAGCTATGCTGTTAATAGTGGAAAATAACATCAGCCAAATGACCAACACGACCACGCTTACAGGACCTTATCCTTTTAATGAAATTTTCCATAACCACATCGGAAAGTGGCTGCCCTATGTCCTCGATAGCCTCACGAATTCCATCTTTGAGGTCTTGAATCGACGCTGGGCTATTGGCGTAGACCTTCTCTTTCACGTGGCCCCAAAGGAAGAAGTCGTGAGGTGTTAAATCCCAAGATTTCGAAGAGGTGATGCTCTTCAAGAGATAACACGGTCCGGAAACTTTTCCCGCAAAAGATCAATGGTTTCGTTGCTTGTGTGGCACGTAGCGCCGTCTTGTCGAAAGTAAACGTTGTCCAGATCAATACCATCCAATTCCGGCCATAGAAAAAAATCATTAATCATCTCTCGATAACGCAATCCATTCACCGTAACTGTTGCTCCAGCCTCATTTTCGAAAAAGTAAGGTCCAATGACTCCACTCTCTAATATCAATTTGCCTGCAACTTTCGAATTTCACAATTTTGTATGCCAAAATTATTTTAAAAACTTGCCAAATTCCTTCTTCATTATCTAAAAGATTTCGTTAGATTGTTTAACTAGTTTCGTTTCAGCAGATTTTTTATAAGCAACCTTTTGAATGTCCGGCATTTGAAATAGTGAATGTGTATCAAAAGACAGCGTGAGTAAATTTCAGGCGGAAAATAACAACTGAAGACATCAGAAAGACGGCACGTGCGAGACTATGGAATGGTGGAACATAATTTATGAATACATTTTCTAATGTAATTTCGAGCTTAGTTACAACAAAAAAATATTGAATTCGTTATTTTCCTCTATTTGCTTCTTATACCGCCTTTCGAATCATACTAATTCTTTTTTAACAGAACTCAAACCACAGCAAATGATCCATACTAACACCTCCTCTAAGGTTCACGTCTGATTTGGAATCACCCTGTATACTTCGACTGATTATTTTGATAACTTGGTAATACCAAAATAATAAATAAAGATCTCAAAAAAAATGTCTTTTTATTTTATTTAACACTCCTTAACTATTTTTATGTATATGCGAATAAAATTGTAAAAAATGCAGTAGATTTCAGTAAGAAATAAAAAGTTTCAGTTTCGGTTTCGGCCGAAACTGAGACCCTGGCCGAAAGTTCGTTTTCGGTTTCGGTTTCGGCTGAAATACCAGTTTCGGTCGGACACTAAATAGAACATACGCGCAAAAGCTCCTGACTTCACGTCAGTGCTTGAACCAATTTTTTTTTGTGAAGTAAGGAGCTTTTGCGCGTAGGTTCTATTGTCCATTCTCCTGTATTGGACACTCTTAATCGAATTTACCATTGTGAACTCTATTGTCTGTTCTCCTGTATTGGACACTCTTCATCGAATTTAGCATGGTAAATACGAAGTGTCCAATACAGGAGAACAGACAATAAAATTTACCATGGTAAATTCGATTAAGAGTGTCCAATAAAGGAGAATGGACAAGAGAACATACGCGCAAAAGCTTCTGACTTCACGTTAGTGCTTGAACCAATTTTTTTTCAATTATTTTTTAAAAAGTTTCTAGTGCTACGATCCTCACGAAATTTTGCAAGAATTTTCGCGTTGGCATTCTACAACTAATAAACATATTTGAATTGGATCGGTTTTGTATTTTTTGAGTTATTGAGGAAATAAGAACCAAATTTCAGATTGATATAACTCCAAAACCATTTGGCCGATTACGCTAGTTAACCAACTCAAATGTCGTATTCAGATGCGTAATCTACCCTGAAAACTGCAAGTCGCCATTTCTTTCCGTTCTCAAGGAATCATGAGATACATAATATTTTTTCGTAATTTTTTAAAAATTTTCTAGTGGTACGGTCCCCACAAAATTCTACACACGCCTTCAAGTCGATATTCTACAACTAGTTACCAAGCTTCAATTCGATCGAGTCTATATTTTTTGAGCTATCGAGGAAATAATATTCCAGATGGGTATAACTCCGAAACTGTTGGGCCGATTATGGCCAACAGCAAACTTAACTCTTCCACTCAGATGTACAACCTATTCTGAAAATTGCAAGTCCCTATCTCCTTTCGTTCGAGAGTTGTCGAGGCAACGCTCACCCATCCAGCTATTGAACTCACACTAATATCGCTTACCGCTTTCGCTGAATAGGTGTAACCCATATAATCGGAACTTCCTCATCCAAATAATGTGAAAATCGACTTTCACCGACTCAAACTATAGGTGTCCCATTCACTAGATGCAAATTACCCTTGTTCGACGATTTTCGACATACCATTTTCTGATACGTGTATTTACCCTTTTATGCGCGCTCGTCAACGACACAAAGGCCCAGTGAACGCTACCAGGTGGGTGATTCCACGTTATTTACATACCCCGTTCCCACGATTTTTATCGGAAACTAGGTCAGACGAACCGAAATTACCTATAATCAATATTTCGGAGGGAAAAGGGCCTTGAGTATATGGCAGTGAAAGTACGGCCTTTTGAAGAATCGTTCACGAAGGGGTTTTCTTTTGTGACGCGGTAATTTGAGATCCGACAATTGGAACGGCGTTGTCTAAGAGCGATCTCGTCTCTTATTTAACTGATATTTCGGAGGTTAACCTAGTTCCAAACAAACAGTTCCTTCGGGATATTCGATATGGAAATATATATTCAAATGTGAATGCTGAAAGGATTGAAGTTCTGAGGGGAACTCAATCTATAGGACAAACTTACATCGTCCATCTTGTTTTTGGGCGTATGTTCTTGGGGAACATGTCTGTAATGTCTGTAATTTTCGAATTTCGAGCTGAAAATTGGCTAATAGACTAATTCGGACTCCCTGATTACGAATCCAGTGTCAGATTTTTGGGTGCCGGCCGGCCGGCCGTACTTCCGGCCGTAGGCACGATAACAGGAGCACCGAAGGTCCTATCGACTTCAAACTTTCAGGGTAGGTTTCTGATCAAAATGCGACGGTTAAGTTCGTTAACGGGCAAAATCGGCCGGACGGTTTAGGAGTTATAGACATTTAAAATTTTGAGGTTATTTCCCTGATATTTCAGGAACTAAAGAAGATATTGAATCGAAACTTGGTAGTCAGTTCGAGGATATAAACGCGCAACTTTTGGCAAAATTCTGTTATGATCGAAATGTTGGTAATTTTTAAAAAAATATTTCTTTTAATTTTTTCGAAAAAAAAATTTTTTTTTCGTGAACTATTCATCAGATTGCAACAAAAACTTGTACTAACGTCAATTGTAGTATTTTGCAACATTGTGCAAAATTTTGGCTCTATACGATTTCAATTTCTGGAGATATAAGACAAAATGTGTCAAATTTCCTGGGTCTCTCTCAGTATTTTCATCGATTATTCTATGAACTCTTTGAATTCCACCGAAAACAAATTCAAAGACATAAACATAAAGAATCAAGTCATAGTTTAGACGTCGAAAGAAGGACGATGTTGATCGACTTGAAAAGGTACCTATTTCAAGAAATGCAATAATGAAATGCTTAATTTTTTTTATGGTCACAGAAAATCGTCACAAAAATCTATTTACCTCATTTGACGGCTGTTTGTCAAATCAATTCATTCCAATAATTGATGTCAGATTTCCTACATACCAAGTTCAAACACATTTCATTATATGGAAAACACTTATTATGATCACGTTCTACAGGAATTGATACTAAATAGAAGCTAGATGAAGATTATTGTAATGGAAAATTTGTGTTCCAGAATAATATTAAGGTATTCAACATGATACTGCTTTTTTTCTTTACTGGTCAGTACGGGCCACAAGGAAGATGAACATGCGCCCAATAGCTCCTGTCCACAGGGCTTGAACAAATTTTTTTTTTTATAAGTGGATCAATAAATCATTGTCCTAGCTGAATACACTTTCTGTACCTTTATGGTATGAAGCGGATTAGTATATGAGCATGCTAAATATTAAGTAATCATTAAAGGTTAATTTGGTAGGTGAATTAGTCACTAAAAGGTTCCATTCTGGGTTTTATTCGCCAAACTCTAAAAAATATCTATATATATTTTTATTTTGAAACTCCTTCTGCGTCAGGAACACAAGATATTAGTCAGAAGCAATATACAGTGAGCATCAAGAGTATGGAAAAATGGATTTATTCTCTTCCCTTTCAGGAATAGCGAAAAATGGTTTGATAGGTCAAATCGATTTATTTTTTTGGCGTTCCTCGAGACAGAGTGCTTATCAATTTGCACAAATGTCTGTAATTTTCGAATTTTTGGTTGAAAATGATCTCAAACGATTTGGTTCGACTCACTGATCAAGAATCCGTGGTCGGAATCGACATATTTTAATTCGCATCATATAAATGAATATAATATCAATATCCAACCAACAACAATTATTCTATCCTCTACTCTACCGAATCGAGAAAAATAATTTGTGATTATATCTATGGAAGTGACGACCTCGTATAGACACTTTATAATAATATTTTATTATACCGTGACAGAAGCAGGCACAGAAATGTAATATGTATTAGAATATTAGGTTAGCCACTGAATATACCGTTGGTCTAACCTTAGAAAATAACGTCCGTTGTTATTTATTTTTGTTTGGATAATTCCGTAGATCCAGATTATGAATTTCTCGTCAAGAATAATTGAGATGAAAGAAATCCTTAGAACGATAGTGCAGAATAGAAGCAGTATGCCAGCAAATTAGATGGCATAGATAACAGATAATTTAAAAGTTCCATATTCCCTATTAAGGATACACAGAGAAAAATTCATAGATTGATACGGATCATGGTAAGCCTATTCATCTATTTCCAAAAAGATAACTACCCTGCGAATCAATTTGTTTTAATAAGTTGTTATTAACTTATCCCGTTTTAAGATGGTAATAATAACCAATCCATTTGGAAAAAAATTAGTTCGAGCCTTGTGGACAGGAGCTTTGACGCTCTTGTTCAACTTTGCCAAAGTAGTGGTCTCTGGGAATGATATAAATGGATTCTTAAGATAAAACATGCCTGGAAGAAATTAAATCCAAACAGACCGAACTTATCCGAGATATTCACCTCAAATATAATCTGAAAATTATATTATATCAATTTAAACTTAGACAATATTGCATTTTTTTTTACTGGAGATATTATGAACCCAATTTGATTATGCATCTTGGTCGTTTGCATTCAATCATACTTTTTTCTAGAACAGGAGGTGAATATTATATCAAGAATAACGAACCAGAAATAATTTTTACATTTATCTCTCATATGAAAATAAGATGACATGTAAGAACACAGATCATATAATAATTCATAGATATTAGATAGAATAATTAAGTAGAGCATTCTGTGGAAACATATAGAACTACGATTTATTATTGAAATTTTGAAAAATCATATCTCCGAAAGTACTGACTTGTTAGAGTCGAAAATGATATCAATGGATTTTCATGGTAAAATTGCATTTTAAAAAGAATTGAATTTTAAATTTGTGATGTGATTTTTTTTTTGTTACTCCGAAACCATAATTTGCCCAATAACGAACTATCTCCTAAACCTACTCTTGAAATTTCAACTGTCTAGCTCATTCAGTTCGAGAGTTATCGTGTTCTATAAGTGTCAACTCAATACTCAGTATATGCCTTGAATGCCTATAATTTATAAAAGCAGGTAAATTCGTATTTTTGACATTCAATGAAGAATATTTCGAAAACGGTACGTTTTAGGAGAAATGACGAAGAATAATTTAATTTTCTAAATGGATAGAGTATTTGAAAAATGATGAGATAACCTTCATCTGCTTTCATTATGCTGATTTCCCATATTTTTAGAAAGTTGCGAGTTTCTAACGAGGCAACCAGTAAAAGTAGGAAAATACTGTTAATTGGAGATTATGTGTCATAGTTATAGGAAACTTCATACGAAAATTCATTCAATTCTGAATAACCATATCAAAGCTACAAAAGAAAAACAATTTTATTTTTCAAGTTTCAACAGCCTGTATATTTTTTCTTGTGCCGAATCTGGAAATATGGTAAATTAAAATAAAAATTTAAGAACCGCACCCCTAGAAAATTAAAAAAAAATCACGAAAAAAAAATTGGTTCAAGCACTGACGTGAAGTCAGAAGCTTTTGCGCGTATGTTCTATTGTCCATTCTTCTGTATTGGACACCCTTAATCGAATTTACCATGGTTAATTATGTTGTCCATTCTCCTATATTGGACACTCTTATTCCGAATTTACCATGGTAAATTCGAATTAAGTGTCCAATACAGGAGAATGGACAACATAATTAACCATGGTAAATTCGATTAAGGGTGTCCAATACAGAAGAATGGACAATAGAACATACGCGTAAAAGCTTCTGACTTCAAGTCAGTGCTTGAACCAATTTTTTTTTCGTGATTTTTTTTTAATTTTCTAGGGGTGCGGTTCTTAAAATTTTTTTTTTCGTCATTTTTTTCAAATTTTCTAGGGGTACGGTTCTTACAAAATTTTGAACACGTCTTTATGCTGATTTTCTACTACTAGTTACCAAGCTTCAATTCAATCGAATCTTTATTTTTTTTGTTATCAAGGAAATAATATTCCAGGTGGATATAACTCGGAAACCGTTAAACCGATTATGCCCAAAAACAAACTCAACTCCCCTTTTCGGATACGCAACCTACCCTCAAAATTACATGTCCCTATCTTGTTTCGTTCGAAAGTTATCGAGGCAACGGTCACCCATTTACTGAACTCACACAAGAATGCTCGAATCTCCAACAATATTCAACCGATTGTGTTAAAACTTGAAACTTGGCAGTAGAGTTAGGTTATGAACGCTCTTGCAAAATTTCAGCAATTTCGAACGGATAGTTACTGATATATAGAATTTTTTTTTTTATTTTCAATGATTTATTAAAAATTTTCTACAAATGCTATCCTCACCAAATTTTGCAAACATTTTTGCGTTGGCATTCTACAACTAATAACCAAGTTAGAATTAAATCGGTTTAGTATTTTTCGAGATAATGAGGAAAAAAACCACCAAATTTCAGAAAATTTCAGATGGCTATAACTCTGAAACCGTTTGGCCGATTATGCTCATAAACGAACTCAAATGTCGCATTCAGATGCACAACCTAACCTGAAATTTTCAAGCCGCTATCTCTTTCCGTTCTCAGGTTATCGTGACAACAAAAATATTTTTTAATAATTTTTTTAAAATTTTCTAGCCTCACGATTCGCCCAAAATTTCACAAACGTGCTTAGGTTCATATTCTACAACTGCTCACCAAGTTTCAATTCGATCGGATTCATATTGGTTGAAAACAAAATTATTACTCGGAAACCACTGGGTCGATTATGCCCATTAACGAACTTGTCCGTCGTATTGCGATGCGCCATCCACCCTGAAAATTTCGAGTCGCTAGCTCTTTTCGTTCTCAAATTATCGTGGCAACGGACGGCCGGACGGCCGGCCGGACAGAATCAAATTTGACCTCGAATTCTTCATTGGGGAGTCGAACTGAATCGTTTGAGACCAATTACGTCAAAAAATTCGAAAGTTACAGACATTTGGGCAAAACTATAACGCGATGTTCCCCAGAACATACGCGCAAAAAGTGTCTTATTTGATGAGAGAAATATATGGTTAAATTTAATGTACAACTTAAAGACTCACCCTGTAAGGCGCTTTGGTACGAGCGCGCAAAAACAGTAGTATATATTCATTTCCAAATGTAACAGTCCACAATGGTATAGATAGCAGAATTCCTTGATTCATTAATGTATTTCAGGGTCCCAAAAACATTCAAATCAAATCGCCCTGAAAATTCCTCCACACAAACTCGCCATTGATATGTTAAGATATACCGCCGATCCATTCAAACCAAAAAAAAATAAGAGCATCCCTCTTCTTTCTCCGCACCATCCTTCAGACACAACCCTCACCGAAAGCCATATTTATTATTTACTTAACATCTAGCTACCAAAAATCAAGGCAATCAATCTGCTACTAAACATCCCCTAGCGACACTAACAACGGTCATAAACTGCCCCCGGATGCGCTAGGCCGCTAATATTTTTATGGCCGATCGAAGATACCGATGGGTCAGCTCCGGGAAAGCCCCATGTCCGGGTCATTTGATTTAATCGTTTCCGGTCTAGATGCATCAATCCTGGCCGAAAATAGTGGAATTCCCAAATCTGTGCGTTTTATTAATTTGGGTATCCGGACAAGCCCCCCTGTCCGGATACCCAAAATCTGCCTTCGGGGGATGAATTTGTTTATCCACGGTGGAACGCAGAATGAGGCTGAATTGGAGGTTGAGAAAATTTGGAGGTCCGATTTGTCGGTCAATGCCTTTATCGTCACGTGTTGTTTGGGGCAACAGTAAGATTCGTAGGTGTATGAAAGAGAGCGGAGACATTACAATTGTTAGGGGTGACTTCAATTCGAAAATAGGAAAACGAAAAGTTGAATATATTATTGGTGATTTTGGATTGGGAATAAAAAATTGGTTCAAGCCCTGTGGACAGGAGCTTTCTGGCAAAAATTACAGACATTTGGGCAAATTGATAAGCACTCTGTTCCGAGGAACAAGAGCGCCAACAATGAAAGCGGAGATAGACTGGAACAGTAAAGTAATATCTTTATTGAGAATCAAGCGACGTTAAAAGATCCATAAAAGGATCTGCATGGATAGTAAAAGGAATTTTGATACTCGGTTTCAAATATCCGGTCATCAGGGAAGCGTTGGCAGTGGAATTGTTTCACCAATATTCTTATTGACAATCCTGCCACGTTAAAAGGTTGGTAAAAGTGTATCAAGCGACGTTAAAAGATCCATAAAAGGATCTGCATGGATAGTAAAAGGAATTTTAATACTCGGTTTCAAATATCCAGTCATCAGGGAAGCGTTGGCAGTGGAATTGTTTTACCAATATTCTTATTGACAATACTGCCACATTAAAAAGTTGGTAAAAGTATCTGCATTGATAGTAAACGAAATTGTAAAACTCGGTTCAAAATATCCGGCCATCAGGGAATCTTTGGCAGTGCAATATTTTTAGTAATATCTTTATTGAGAATCAACCCTCTTGAAAGATCCGTAAAAGGATCTGCATGGATAGTAAAAGAAATTTTAATGCGAGGTTTCAAATATCCGACCCCCAGGGAAGGGTTTGCAGTGGAATTTATTCAGTAATATCTTTATTGAGAATTATTTCACGTTAAAATATTGATGGAAGGTTGTGCATGGATAGTAAACGAAATGATAAAACTCGTTTTCAAATATTCGGCCATCAGGGACGCGTTGGCAGTGGAAATTCTTCAGTAAAAAGGTCTGCAACTCCAACGCCAACTCCAATTCCAACTCCAACACCTATACCAACTCCAACCCGAATGCCAAACATGATTTGGTTATTACGAATACATATTTCAAATTACACGGAAGAAGGCTTTAGACAAGGAAATCACCAGCAGATAAGATTGGCAGAGTGGTCAGAAAGCAAATAGATTACATCGCAATGCCATCAAGTAAGTCAAAGCATATGCTGGTGTGGACGCAAAAACAAACCGATTAACGATTAATTATCAGATTTGAAAGAACTATCAATAAAGAATCAGTGAATTGACAATATTAAGAAAGAACTATGCAGAATATACCTACACAAAGATGAAGACCCAATAATAATTTCAATAAAAGAGATTCCTCACTCAGGGGCTCTGAGTTATGTCCCAGAGTACGGGAGCAAACCCAAGGTACCCTAGCTAAAAAAGTAAGGTCCAATGACTCCGCCGGACCATAAACGGCACCAAACAGTCACACGTTGAGGATAGAGAGGCTTTTCAACAATAACTCTTGGGTTTTCCGAGCCCCATATGCGACAATTTTGCTTGTTGACGAAGCCACCGAGGTGGAAATGGGCCTCATCACTCAAGATGATTTTTCGATGGAATTTCGGATCATTTTCATGCATTTCAACGACCCAATCAGCAAAGACACGACGTTGTTGATGATCGGCCGGCTTGAGTTCTTGTATTAACTGAACTTTCTAAGCCTTAAGACCCAAATCTTTATGCAAAATACGGTGTAATGACGTTTGTGGAATGCCTAATTCCAAAGAACTTCGAGGAATGATCAAACCTGGGTTTTCTTCAACACTTTCGGCTACAGCAGCAATATTCTCGGCTGTTCTTGAGCGACGTGCACGGGTTTTATTCTTCACATAGCTAACTTGTCCTAACAGCTCGAATTTTTCCACCAATTTCTTTATTGCGGTCCGACAAGGTGCTTCACGACGACCGAAAAATGTTCGAGTTTTACGAACCGTCTCTGCCAAATTTTCACCATTTCTATAGTGAATTTTAATAATTTCAATGCGTTCTTGGAGCGTGTATCGTTCCATTTTTATTAATAGCGTAGTTTCCACTTGTCAAATGTCAAAAAATGACAGCTTCAAAAGGGACATCTACCGAAATAGCGGGCTATTCAAAATAACACCTCTTATTTGAAAACCCTGTACTTCATAAAAATAATCTTTTCAAATGCATAAAAGTCCTTACATTAAATCGCTGATTACCATGATAATTGAACATACAATCAATAACCGTAAATCTCTCCAAAAAAACCATTCCTGCCCAGCGAAAAACAAAGAACGGCCGAATCAAAAGCTCGTTCCGCCGCGAGTGTATTAAAAAGCAGCTGACTCCAAAACGGGGGCAATAACTCGAGCATTGTAACGAGATAATTGAGCAATTAGTTAATCGCGAGGTCCTTCACAATAAAAGAGTTGAAAAGATATCTGAAACGACTTGAATGAAAGCGAAAGTCCATTCAAATTATTCCGATACATAACAAAACGCATCAATTCGAAAAGAGCGAGTCGGAGGGACAACAAAGAGGTGGATGGCGCCAGCTAACGGAGCACGCCAAAACAAAAATCGCATCCCGAGATTCTTTTGTGACCAATTTTTGTTGTCTGTCCCGCGGAACGATTCCGATTGAAAGAGGAGGAAAAGAGAGACCAACAGGTTAGACCATTGTTGTAGCATTGTCAGCGGAATGCCCCGCTTAATAGAATTTACATAATAATAATGGGTTAAACATACTACTTTTTCATTGGATGATAATGGACTACTACGGATCTGATTGTTTGTGAGATCGGCCGCAAAGGGCCGCCCTTTGTTATTTCTGAATTGTTGACATGCACGCCGAAAAAGCGGAAAATTCTTTAATGTTCCCTATCAGTCAGATGGTCATTAAGCTAGCTTGAAAAAAGGTGTATTATGAGACATAGGAGTACCTACCTAAACTAATAGACTACGTCCGTACCTGTTGAAAGATTATTTTCCACACCAGGTTTGGTCATGGCAAAAACACTTACATCATTGAAAAATGATGTGATGCAAGCGTGATTATGTTTGAATTCTTGGTCATCGAGTAATTTAAAAGTTGAAATTATCAGTGTTTAAAATTAAAAATAATATGTACATGTACAAATATTTTTGTATAAGAGCGTAATAAATATAGCTTTACAGAATGATTCATTATTGTACACCATTTCGTTTATATATAATAATATTTATTATCGTTATTCAGAATTAAGCGAAACAAGACGAGACAACTGATAACGAGACGAGAACGAGACTTAATTTTTTGGGAATTGGCGAGAGCGAGACGAGATTTTTTATACTCTTGCCTACTCTCATCTCGTGTTAAATGTGAAGCCCTATTAACTACACTCTTGTTCACAGGCACGGTCCTAACGGGGAGGATGGGGGGGATGACCCCCCCCCCCAATGTTGATCGGAATTGGCAAATTTTCAACACAGTTGGAAAAAGTTCGAAGGAGTCGGAAAACATTTCGAAGGAGTTGGAAAAAATTTCGAAGCAGTTGAAAAAATTTCAATTGAGTTGGAATATTTCAATAATGATCTAACCCCTATTAACAACTCATTATTCTCACTAATCGGTTTATGACTTAAGTGTAGAAATTGATTGCATACTTTAGTAACGCTTCATCTTTGAAGATGGAAACTTTATTTCCGAAACATATGTCAGACGACAAAAACTGTAGTGGGCAAGAGTGTAGTAACTTTTGTAGTGTTCATAATTACTCCACAGTGAACTCAAAGTAGAATATGGGTATTTACTATTGAAAGGTTTTTTTCTGGGTTTTCTCTCCCAAACTCTGAAAAATATCTATAAAATAAAAATTAATTATTTTGTGATTTGCTTCTGCGTAAGAAACACAAGATATTTGTCAGAAGCAATCAATTGAACAATGTTGCCTAACAAACAACAACGATTTTCATTAAGCGTCTGACGAAGGAGTCTGATATAGACTCCGAAACGTTACGATATAGTTGTTGCTTCGTTGATGTTGTTTCGTTGTTGTTTGTTAGGCAACATTGTTCAATTGATTGCTTCTGACAAATATCTTGTTATTCTTACGCAGAAGCAAATCACAAAATAATTAATTTTTATTTTATTGATATTTTTCAGAGGGAGAGAAAACCCAGAAAAAACCTTTACAAAATGAGTATACCTAGCACAGTATCCTTTAATGATTATGGGTATTTACTGTTTAAGATGCTGGTAAATTTGTTATTATTAATTTTCATCCACAATATTATTGCAAATATGTCATCAACGTATATGGCCCCAACTTTTGAAAAATATTTGTGTAATTTTTTTCTCGCTAATGTTCTTGGGAACTTTGCCTTATCATTTTGCCCAAATTTTCACTCGCTATCTAACGAACTCTTAGAAAAGGTGTTCCTATTCGAAGAAGGATCAATTTCATTTAGCAGAAAGTCATTATTTACTCGACATAGAAGTAAATGGGAAATTTCAGACTTGAGCATATTTCGTCTCTTCCGTAGTATTCATCTCTCGAATGCAAGTCATCTGATGATGATAATCATAATAATTTTAACGACTTTGGGCGGCTTTACACCACCATTCCCATTTCCAGCCATCAATCACCCGGTTCGTTGTCATTCGAAGTGCAACTGGACTACCCCGAGAAAATAAATATACCAGTTCAAGATGGGATCCAATGATGCCTACTGCAACTGGAATGAGATCAGGCAGTGGCGTCAACTCAAGTTGAGAATTTTTTTTTTGTACATGTAGTTCATGGTGTGAAAAATGGTCTTTGGACTTCACTACTTTTTTTCATTTTCACCATGAAGCTATTTTGGATACCCTTCAATTTGATTCAACTAAAAATTGGTTCGAGCACTGACATGAAGTCAAGAGCTTTTGCGCGCATGTTTTATTGTCTACTCAACAAACTTTATCGAATGTAGCATCGATTTATATCGTTTTTTCAGCTTTTATAATATATGAATATATTTATTACCATTTAATAACATCCTACTTCAGTAACGAGAGAATCTATGATCACATAATTTTTAATTCTGTCATATGTATTCTATTGAAATACGAAAAAACTTACGCCTCAAGTTACTCCAGTGGACGATATTCACGAAATTCCGCGAAAATTAGTGGGTCGGCATTCTACTGAGTTTTATTCGGATCAGATTTGTATATTTCGAGTTATAGAGGAAATAAAAACAACATTTCAAATGAGTATAACTCTAAAACCATTTGGCTGATTATACCAGTTGAGGAACTCAAATCTCGCATTCGGATGCGCACCCTACCCTGTAAATTGCAATTCACTATCTCTTTTCGTTATAAGTTATCGTGGGATACATAATATTTTTTCGTAATTTTTTAAAAATTTTCTAGTTGTAGGATTCTCACAAAATTCTACACACGTCTTTATGTCGATATTATACAACTAGTTACCAAGTTTTAATTCCATCGGATCTGCATTCATTCGAATTTACCATGGTAAATTCGATTAAGAGTGTCCAATACAGGAAAACAGACAATAGAATACACGCGCAAAAGCGGACTTCACGTCAGTGCTTGAACTAGTTTTTTAATTGAAGAAATGAGTATGATTCGTGATAACACCCATTTCTTCAATTAAAAAAATTAACTATTTTATCATTGGAAAAAATAATAAGAATCAAAAAATTGCTCTCCACGGTGATTTTTCAGCGAAACAATAAATTTGAAGCTTTGAGGCACTAAAAAAAAATCACTGCAATTTGACATTATCAGGATATTGTCGGGATTGATATTGATATTGATATTGTCGGGATTGATTTTTAAAAAATCATTGAAAATTAAAAAAAAAATTCTATATATCAGTAACTATTCGTCTTAAATTGCTGAAATTTTGCAAGAGCTTTTAGAACCTAACTCTACTGCCAAGTTTCAAGTTTTAACACGATCGGTTACATATTGTTGGAGATTCGAGCAGCCTTATGTGAGTTCAGTAGATAGGTGACCGTTGCCTCGATAACTTTCGAACGAAAGGAGATAGGGACTTGCAATTTTCAGGGTAGGTTGCGTATCCGAATGGGAGAGTTGAGTTTATTTTTGGGCATAGTCGGTCTAACGGTTTCCGAGTTATACCCACCTGGACTATTATTTCCTTGATATCTCAAAAATTAAATATTCGATCGAATTGAAGCTTGGTAACTAGTAGTAGAAAATCAACATAAAGACGTAGGTACTTAAAATTATGTAAGAACCGTATCCCTAGAAAATATGAAAAAAACGTCGAAAAAAAAAATTTTAAAAACCGTACCCCTAAAAAATTTCGGAAAAATCACGAAAAAAAAATTGGTTCAAGCACTGACGGGAAGTCAGAAGCTTTTGCGCGTATGTTCTATTGTCCATTCTTCTGTATTGCACACCCTTAATCAAATTTACCAAGGTAAATTATGTTGTCCATTCTCCTGTATTGGAATTTACCATGGTAAATTCGAATTATGAATGGACAACATAATTTACCATGGTAAATTCGATTAAGGGTGTCCAATACAGAAGAATGGACAATAGAACATACGCGCAAAAGCTTCTGACTTCACGTCAGTGCTTGAACCAATTTTTTAGTAATCAATTCAATGCATTTATTAGCTTCATTCACATATTATACATAGCATTATTCTGTGTCACAGTCAACGTCAATATTGAATGTGTCATGTAATGCATGTAATCGAAAGGGTCCTTATGACACCACAATCTCAGCACTGTTTGTTTTCACCCCAACAGTTATTTTATGTATTTGAATAGACACCATACCACGAATTTACCATGTGGTAAATTCGATTTAGAGTGTCCAATACAGAACGGACAATAGAACATACGCGCAAAAGATCCTGATTTCACGTCAGTGCTTCAACCAAATTTTTATAAGAATATACTTAATTATATATGAACAAACTGTTCTCTCAGTGTAGTCTCGTTTCCTCCATTCTAATATTTCGTGTGAATAAACGATGATGATCTGTTGTCCCCAAAAGAGGGAGAAACCTCCCTCGCCATCAATTATATCATTAAACAATCCGGAGAAGAGGTATTCATTCAAACTGCTACAAATTTTTCGAAAACTATAATTTAGAGACGAGTCCCCACTGGTAGTTTGAGATGATTAATATCGAACGCTAACGACCAAGTTTGGTAATGACAGAGCTCGTGACAGAACGAGAGCCATCCCTCGCATTACCTCGTTGGGAGCTGCACCGTCTACCTGTTTATTTCCCGTCCTAATCACGGTCATTATTATGTGGCAAACGGAGATCTCGCTCTGTCACTCGAACTCTGTCATTAACCACTTCAATTAATCTATTTCACACATTCCGATATTTTATCCGCCTGCGCCATTGTCGAGCCGTTCAGTAAGGACGAGACCGATTTTTCACGTCTTTATGACGTCGTGGAACGTTTGGGACGCAGAAGGATATTGACGGCTGCAGTTGGATTGATGTTCTCTTTTTTCCGTTCTTACATGTAATTACCTACGGGCTTCGTTTGGTGTAACACACTTGATGGTGTTAGGAGTTGAGCGAGTAAGCTGTAAGTTCAGCTGTTACTTTGATTGATTCTTGTAATGTGTGTTTCATAATGATTGAAAGCATCTATTTCGGAAGACAAGAAAGACGCAAAAGTTTGTGGTGGGTGATTATAATAAATTGTCAAAATTTCTTCTTTGTTTCTCTGACGCATTAGCTTCTCCAGGTACATTACGTTTTGAATAACTGAGTATGTCCAACAAAATATTACCTTCATATCGGATATTTGAATGAGGTTATAACCAAACGTGATCAATCATATATGAAATACCTTGTTCTGCCTGCCCCTGTTTCTACAGTGTGCAAAAGCCGAATGGAATGAATTCATTATCTTGGTTACTGAACATTTTTATGGAATATCCCGAAACACGTCAAATTTAAATGTTAAATTGTGATTCTTCTTCGTAAAAATATGAACCCTACCTTCAACTCAACCTCTTTCCAAAGACAGGTACAATACCCATTTTTGTGCTTGGGATTCCGGACTGCCTGTGGACGGGATCTATCTAGATTTTTCGAAAGCATTCGACAGACATGGCAGACTTCTAACAAAGTTCGAACACCTGGGTATCAGAGGCGGACTGCTGAACTGGATAGGGGCTTATCTTTCAAATCGCTCCTATCGTGTTCGGGTCAGATGTGAGCTCTCGTCTAGGTCTTGGCGGGTGCTTTCTGGTGTACCCCAGGAATCCGTCTTGGGTTCCTTGCTGTTTGTTTTGTACACTTCCGATTTGCCGCTTCAAATAAGATCTTCTCTCGCCCTTTTCGCCGATGATCTGAAAATCTACAATTCACCAATAACCAATCATACCACGCTCCAAGATGACCTGGACAGCTTGAAAAACTGGTGCAACTTGGTTCAAGCACTGACGTGAAGTCAAGAGCTTTTGCGCGTATGTTGTATTGTCCATTCTCCTGTATTGGACAGTGTTAATCGAATGTACCATGGTAAATTCGATTAAGAGTGTCCAATACAGGAGAACGGACAGTATAATTCACCATGGTATATTCGATTAAGATATTCTAATACAGGAGAATGGACAATACAACATACGCGCAAAAGCTTAGCAAAAATGAAATGAGTCATATTATCGAATGACTTAATTTAAAAGTGGATATTTCTAGAGATTACGAGAAGCGATATTAGAAACCATAAGATTTCAAATCATGGTATAATAAACCGCAGTTATCTCTAGAGATAACTAGTAGCGGGTTTTTAAACCCTTACAAAATAATGAAAATTTTTATTTAAAAGAAATTTTTCAGTTTGACAGAGGAACCATTTAGCAATTATTCTGTGTTTCATTGAAATACAAACGTGTGACGTCCTTATACAAAAATCCGATACTTCGAAACGTAACGTCAGGATTTATTCAAAGAACCCTTTTTCGGATAACGATCTCAAAGGCATATTTTCTGGGAATGGTGAACCGAAACAGCCACAAACCAAAAACCATCACCTTCCCCGCCTCCCAACCAGAACGGACGATCGTTGGAGGAGCGATTGTTGCGCCGCTGTCGCCCGGACGCAATCTGAATTTTTCCGGATATTTTACATTTCTCTGTCGTATCCTGGAAACAGAAGTAATACGAAGTGGCCCTGGATACGTGTCCCATTTGGAAAAGCGTTCACGTCCCCAATATTCCGAGACGCTGAGCTGTCGGACCCCGGATTGCTTCGCGTCTCAAAGGAAAGAGGAAATGTTGGGGCAATTTATGAGATTTTTCTCGCCTGCTTGTGCTGGTTATTGGTTCGACGGTATGCATACGCGAATAGGGACATTTGGTCTAATTGGTGTGTATGGAATAAAAATAAAATTTCAGTGGATAAAGGATCCATATATGACGAAAAAATCAACAACACCCTACTCCAATTTTTTTGGGCGGTGTAAACTTCCAAAATTGACCTATTTTCGTCCATTATTTCACTCTAAGTGAACATTTTCCCAAAGTACGCCACGTAGGGAAAAACTAATTACATATTCGTGATCAGCGACGTCGATTTAGTTAGACACGAGCTCCGTATCGATATACCATGAAAAAAGTTTTTGGGTCGGCACTTCTTCCTCTTTCCCGTCCGAAATCTATGATTTTCACATCTCAATAACCCAATTTTCCCCGATTATTGATCGGTGGACGACGTTTGGATTTATGTATCTATTTCCTCTGTATCACTATCCGTTCGGAAAATATTAGGAAATGAGTGAATCCGTCAAACGCCAAAAAGTTTTCTCTAGTATCTAACCCATACAAAAATCTAGAATTTTCCGATTAGATCGCCACGGCTTTGGCTATTCACTAAATCGAGGGCGTAGATTCCGAATCTGTAATTAGTTTTTCCGTATCTCGATTAATTTTGGTAATATGGCGAAAAATCCGACTAATTAGTCCATTTTCCGAGGTAGGGCCAGAAATTGCGACTTTTTTCGTCATTACTCCGAAACTAATCGAGATACGGAAAATTTAATTACAGATTCGTGATCTGCGTCCCCGATTTAGTGAATAACCAAAGCCGCGTCGATCTTATCGGAAAATTGTAGATTTTTGTATGTGTTGGATACTGGAGAAAACTTTTTGGCGTTTGACGGATTCGCTCATTTCCTAATATTTTCCGAATAGAGATACAGAGGAAATGGATACATAAATCTAAACGTCGTCCACCGACCAATAATCGGGGAAAATTTTGTTATTGAGATGTGAAAATCATAGATTTGGGACGGGAAAGAAGAATTTTCCTTCGATTCCGGGTCAAAAATATTTCTAAGTGCCGACCAAAAAAATTTTTTTCATGGTATATCGATACGGAGCTCGTGTCTAACTAAATCGACGTCGCTGATCACGAATATGCAATTAGTTTTTCCCTAAGTGGCGTACTTTGGGAAAATTTTCACTTAGAGTGAAAAAATGGACGAAAATATGTCAATTTTGGAACTTTACACCGCCCAAAAAAATCGGAGTGGGGTGTTGCTGATTTTTTGCGTCATATATGGATCCTTTATCTACAGAATAATCCGAACAATAAATCTCCAGGTCGTACGCTTCGGAAATTATGATTTTTTTTCCCAAGGGTCTATTTTTCATAAAATTCTTTCCGCGATATTTCCTCGGAAAATTTTTTTAGTAAATATCTGATATCAGATTCGGAATCTACGGCCCCGAATCTATAAGAATAAGTACCCGTTTTATCGTTTTACGTCAAAAAAATTTTCTCGAAAAATGGGAATTTTTTAAGGCTAATGTATTAAAAAATTGCCAAAAATCGACCGGTCTCCGATTTCGATGCAAATTATGTCATTTACTAATTCGGGGCTGTAGATTACGAATATATGATCTAATTTTTCATTAGAGAATTTTCCGCGGAAAAATCGCGAAATGAATTTTCCGAAAAACAGACCCTTGGGAAAAAAATCATAATTTCCGAATAGTACGGTCTGGACATTCTCTGTTTGGATTATTCAGTAGATAAAGGATCCGTATATGACGAAAAAAATCAACAACACCCTACTCCAATTTTTTTGGGCGGTGTAAACTTCCAAAATTGACCTATTTTCGTCCATTTTTTCACTCTAAGTGAAAATTTTCCCAAAGTACGCAACGTAGGGAAAAACTAATTACATATTCATGATCAGCGACGTCGATTTAGTTAGACACGAGCTCCGTATCGATATACCATGAAAAAAATTTGTTGAGTCGGCACTTAGAAATATTTTTGACACGGAATCGAAGGAAAATTCCTCTTTCCCGTCCGAAATCTATGATTTTCACATCTCAATATCCCCGATTATTGGTCGGTGGACGACGTTTAGATTTATGTATCTATTTCCTCTGTATCACTATCCGTTCGGAAAATATTAGGAAATGAGTGAATCCGTCATTCGCCAAAAAGTTTTCTCTAGTATCTAACCCGTACAAAAATCTAGAATTTTCCGATTAGATCGCCACGGCTTTGGCTAATCACTAAATCGAGGGCGTAGATTCCGAATCGAATCTGTAATCAGTTTTTCCGTATCTCGATTAATTTTGGTAATATGGCGAAAATTCCGACTGATTAGTCCATTTTCCGGAGGTAGAGCCAGAAATTGCGACTTTTTTCGTCATTACTCCGAAACTAATCGAGATACGGAAAATCTATTACCGATTCGTGATCTGCGTCCCCGATTTAGTGAATAACCAAAGCCGCGTCGATCTAATCGGAAAATTGTAGATTTTTGTATGTGTTGGATACTAGAGAAAACTTTTTGGCGTTTGACGGATTCCCTCATTTCCTAATATTTTCCAAACGGAAAGAGATACAGAGGAAATAATAAACATTGTTAGGTACCACATCACTCAATAAGTCCGTAGGATGACACATAGATGACGTTGCTATGTAATAATCCATATGATTTGTAGAAAGTACTAACCTTAAAATGGGTTCAAGCCCTGTGGACAGGGCCGTCGCTACCGGGGGGGGAGGGAGGGGAGCCTCCCCCCCCGGATCATATCTCAAAGGGCGCCAAATTGACCGCGGATATTTGAAAAACTATAGCAAAATGACATAATGAAAAAAAATTTTTTTGAACTACTACTTGCATAAAATGATTATTATTATACATAAGTACAGTGACTGTATCAAATGATTGTCTACCCTACCATCTACTCAATTTATTTGTACTAGACCGAAAGCATTGTAGAAAGCTTTGTTGCTGCTAAAGACTAGATGGCAGGAGTGGGGAATTCCCGGCCTTCCCCAGCTATACATCAAAATCGTTCAATAGGAAGAAACATAACCTTCTTCTTCTTATATAAATTATTCTTGAATAGTGAATATGAATATGGATTGAAAGTTAAAATCGAAAACCGAATATGGATATGGATCCTTGCCAAAATAAGTTCAAACCGTCTGGAGCGGAATTCAGAAGGACAGCCCAGAATGGAAAAATTGAAACGGAAAAAGGCGCAAATGTCATGAATACATGGCTAACGGCGAGTTGTTCAAGCACCTGACGCGAAGTCAGGAGCTTTTGGCGCATGTTCTATTGTCCATTCTCCTAAATCGAATTTACCGATTAAGAACCAATTTTTTTTAAATTTTTACGGTTCTCACTAAATTTTACACACGTCTTTATTTCGATATTCCGCAACTAGTCCAAGCATCATTTCGATCAGGTCTATATTTTTTGAGTTATCGAGGATATAATATTCCAGGTGGTTATAACTCCGAAACCGTTCGGCCGATTATGCCCAAAAACGAACTTAACTCTCCCATTCGGATGCGCAATCCACCCTGAAAATTGCAAGTGCCTATCTCCTTTCGTTCCAAAGTTATCGAGGCAAGAGTCAGCCATCCATCTACTGAACTCACACAAGGCTGCTCGAATATCCAACAATATATCATCGTGTTCAAACTTGGAAGTTGGCAGTAGAGTTAAGTTCTGAAGGCTCTCGCAAAATTTCAGCGATATCGAACGAATAGCTTAGGACATATAGAATTTTTTCAATGATTTTTTAAAAAATTTCTAGTGATACGATCTTCACGAAATTTCGCAAGATTTCGCGTTGGCATTCTACAACTAATAACCACGTTTGAATTGGATCGGTTTTGTATTTTTCGAGTTATTGAGGAAATAACAAGCAAATTTCAGATGGGTATACCAATGAACAAACTAGCATTAAGATGCACAACCTACCCTGAAAATTTCAAGGCACTATCTCTTTCCGTTCTCAAGTTATCGTGGCAACGGCCAGCCGGTCGGACAGAATCAAATTTGACATCGAATAATTCCTCATTACAATTCATCACAATTTTTGGCATTAATTCGAAAATTACAGACATTTGGGCAAACTGATAACGTGTGATGTTACCCAGAACATGCGCGCTAAAAAGAGGACTGTATTTTCGATAGAGCGAAAGATTAAGTTTTGGCCATTGCTGACACATTGTTTTTAAGGGAAGTAGCACCTTGTGAATCTTCATTCAACAACTGCACTGACAGGTTAATTTTCAGTGTCTATAAAACATAAATTTTTTTTTTCGTGATATTTCGGTAAAATATTCGATTGAGTGACATCGAAGATTTAATTTTCTATATGCAAACTACAAAAATTTTCAGGGTGATGAGTACAAAAATATTGCTGAAATTCAGGAATTAATTACAAAAAACTCATTCAATATTCCAAATAGCAGATATTTTCGATGAATTGTTGGAACATTCCACTCTAGATAGCAGGATAACAGGAAATTATTGTTATATCATTTTTCGAAAGTTTTCATTTTAATATTTATAAAATCTTCAGATTATTCGTATCATCAAGATCTTAACCAATAAATTTTATCCACGTATTCTACGTGAAAAATAAGCCCTAGTTTGTCATATAAACTTATGTCGAGAAAAGCTTCATCTCCGAGATACAGGGTGTTGAAATTATAGAAAAAAAAAATGTTTTTTATTGATAACTTTTACACTTCTTGAAATATTTCTATGAAATTTGGGACATAGGTTTAAAGGATCAAGTAGCACTTTTAGAACAAAATTAATATTTTTAAATTCTACCAGTGGCGTCCGTACTGCATCGAGACGGAATATTTTTTAGGCAAAAAATGATAAATAATCATTAAAGGATACTGTGGGAGGTATACTCATTATTGAAAGGATTTTTTTTCTGGGTTTTCTCTTCCAAACTCTGAAAAATATCTATAAAATAAAAATAAATTATTTTGTGATTTGCTTCTGCGTAAGAAACACAAGATATTTGTCAGAAGTAATCAATTGAACAATGTTGCCTAACAAACAACAACGAAACAACATCAACGAAGAAACAACTATATCGTAACGTTTCGGAGTCTATATCAGACTCCTTCGTCAGACGCTTAATGAAAATCTTTAGAATTATTTTGTTGATAGTTATTTTGTGAAATTCAAGAATTGTCACAATGTGACAGACGCAGGATTCTGATATAGACCCCGAAACGTTACGATATAGTTGTTTCTTCGTTGATGATGTTTCGTTGTTGTTTGTTAGGCAACATTGTTCAATTGATTGCTTCTGACAAATATCTTGTGTTTCTTACGCAGAAGCAAATCACAAAATAATTAATTCTTATTTTATAGATATTTTTCAGAGTTTGGGAGAGAAAACCAGAAGAAAAACCTTTCAATAAAAAATAATATGCCACTCGTTTTTCCAACAATAAAAATTTTTCATGGAATCCTTATTTAATTTGAAGCAAATTCATCCTCTAGACTTTTTAACGTACGAGGAACCGTTTCCGAGTTAAAAAAAACACTTTCTCATGCATGAGGAAATCGCTAAAATTTGATATGATATATATATGATAAACGAAACGTGTAATTCCAAAAAATTAAGCGTTAACAGTCACACCCAAATACGAATTTAAAGAAGATGTTCGAAGTAAAAGAAAAATAAACATTTATTTTTTCTAATAGCATTTTTCGACATACGTTTATACGACAAACTAGGGCTTATTTTTGACGTAGAATAAGTGGTTAAAATTTCTTGGTGAAGATCTGGACCATCCTGTATATATTTATTTTTGTCAAATACAATTCTTTTTTGGCCCTGGATCTTTTGAGAGATGCAAACAATTTTTTTCACTCAAAAAGACAAATTCAGAACGCGGTATTCTTTGTAAAATTATTTTCATTCATAGTTATATTAATTTATTCTTTATTAAGAAACTATGTAGTTTTTATCAATATATGTACACTTTATCCATATGTGTGTGTTTTTCGATTTTTGCCTATTTTTTCGAATTAGGGGCGCCAAAAGACGTTTCTCCCCCCCCACGGAATAGCTCTTAGCTACGGCCCTGCCTGTGGACAGGAGCTTTCTGGCGCTCTAGTTCAAACAGACAAATTATATCTCTGAAAGTATTGGTTTCTCAGAGATGGGAATTATATCAATGTATTCATATGATAGAACTGCATCATAAAGGAAATTCAATTCAAATAATAGTTTATTTGTTCTGGATGCAATAATCAAAGTGCTTGACACATTCTTCCTGTACCTTCTGGAGAGTTTCTGTCACTCCATTTTTTTCTCCATTCAAGGGTTCTTAGGGGTTGAAAGTTGTGCATGAACAAAACTGTAATGGTCGACTTTCATTCGGTGACAAATTTCATCAGGTACCATCGTCTCAAAGTAAATGAGCCATGACAAAGTGCACATACAGAAAACCTCTTTGAACTAACTATTTTTCAAAAAAGAAAAAAAAATTTCTTGAAAATTTCTGCACGCCTGTACAAAAGATACAAAGACATTGCCAATAAAGTACCAGAGGACCCACTTTCCCTATTCAAAAAATTTAAAGGATTGATGGGGATGGCACAGGGTGCAACAAAAAACCTTCCAAAATGCATAAAAATTTGGTTAAAGTGAAACAAAAATTGACCTGTTTCAGGATTTTGTTGCAAAATATTTTTCTTCTGAGAAAATTAATTTGTTCCATAATTTGACGCGCACTGTATATATTTGCAAATTAATATAGATTCTTCAAAATTACTTGGGAGGTTCAATTGTTTCATCTGTCACCCAGAGAATCCCACCCCCTAAAACAATTGAATATGGCTTTTACGCAGCACAATCAACCAAATGGCCTACTTGAATAAACCCATCGCACAAAATCAAAGTAAAGTCGGTTCGAACATTTTTAAATAATTCGGGAGCAAATTACCCGCCTTAATTCCAGTAATTACCCCGAACTTATCGTCCACCCTCTGTCCGGCGGTCATGATGGGATTCGGCAGCCGCTAATGGATCATAATTTTCGAAACCCATTTCGATGTCTGCAATTGTCGATCATTCGAAGCGAGGATAATTACTGGCAATTATGAAATTGGAGGTTCGCGATCATAAGCTAATCATGGTCTCTGCATTATCGACCGAGGCTGAAATTATTCCATCGCAACAAGTGATAAACTAATATCGTTGGGATTTACAAAAGTTTGATTTAAAACCACTGGGTTGTCGAAATTGAATCAGTTTTGCGCACAACTAGCTAATTTTATCTGATATCGAAAAATCTGTTGCACTGGACACTTACTGTGGGTTGCATAAAGCCTCCATTAACTTAAATATAGATTAAATTCGATGGTTTCATTAAAAATTAACTAGAAATCGACATAGAATCAGACTAGTGTGCAGTGGCGGCTGGTGATAATTTCGTCACTGAAAACTGGCCCGATCTGTGATTGGCGATGTTTGCCGTTTCCATGATAACCGGCATTTACGCTTTGGGCTTTCGAGATTCCGCCCCGCATAGTGCGGATACTCGTCGTTCATAGTATACCTTGTCTATGCGCACGCTTTACGCAAATGTTATTATTGTGAAATAGAAATGGTGGGCTATGCAAAAATGTTTTAATTTTATATATGAAATATACAAATCAATTGTTTATGTATGTTCGTCATTTCCCTCACCAGCCGCCCTTGCTAATGTGGCAACTAAGGACAGTCAAAGTTTCATGCAACCCACCGTTAGACACTCTAAATCGTTTTCGGGTAAGGATAGTTCTTATAAATCAACGAGTTTAATATCCTATTCTTTGATAACAGAACAAAAACTGATAAGCAAACGAATGGTTGAGCTCATATGAATTTGGTAAAAAGACAATAGGGTTATAACTTATCTTAGTTATGGATATTCCAGTTTGACTTATCTTTCACTAGAATTGAAAAAAGTGGGAAAGCCCTGTGTACAGGAGCTTTCGCTCTCTTGTTCAAACATTGACAAATCATATTTCTGAAGGTAACTCAGAGTTGGGAATTATAAATATAATTGCAGAGATGGAGGAAGAAATATTGTTTGTGGCCATACCACACTGAATATGCACAATTCTTGAATTTCCGAATAGCTATATCAACAAAAGATAATTCTGAAGATTTTCGTTAAGTTTCTGACGAAGGAGTCTGATTTAGACTCCAAAACGTTACAAAGTAGTTGTTTCATCGTTGATGTTGTTTTCGTTATTGTTTGTGAGGCAACATTGTTCGATTTATTGCTTCAGACAAATATCTTCTGTTTATTATGCAGAAGCAATTCACATAATAATAAATTTTTATTTAACAGATAATTTTGACAGTTTGGGAGAGAAACTTTTATAACTCACGATAACTGGAGAACGGAAACAGATAGAGACTTGCAATTTTCAGGCTAGGTTGCGCATCCGAATGCGACATTTGAGTTCGTTAGGCATAATTGGCCAAATGATTTTGAAGTTATGCCCGTCTGAAATTTTGTTGTTATTTCCTGAATAACTCAAAAACTACGAATTCGATCCAATTTAAACATGCTAATTAGTTGTAGAATGCCAACGCGCTAATTTCCGAAAAATTTCGTGAACATCGTATCACTATGAAAAAATTATTTCTTGAAATATTTAATAATGTCCGCTTTCCGCGACCGTATGTTCGAGGAAACCAAAGTTTAAGGTAGACCTGCCATAGGTCATCTAAATACAATACTAAATACTTTGGTTTTACACATTCATCTAAGCCAACAGACCATTCAACATTCACCTATTCAATACAGATCCTTCTCCATCACTAATCAACCAACAGTCAATACAAATCATTCTTTTCTTCCAGTCTCCTAGCCAAATAACAAAACAATCTACTCGCATCAGATTCCATCGCCAAACTCGTACAAAGAAGTGCCGAAAGACGGTTCCGATGAACCGTAAACGGCGTATAACAACCAAAATCACCTCCTCATTGAAACGAAGTGAAGGAAATAAACCGAAATCGCTAACCTAAGGCTCGTGCCAACCTTATTTCCTTAGCCATAATACGCGTACAATCGAGTCGACATGAATCGTATTGTTAGATTCAATAAATACGTCAAAGGCAAAATAACCCTTACGATCGTAGATGGCGCGCGCGCCGCGGTAGGTTGTCGCGATATACCTATAGATATCTGGCTATACATCCCCCGACTTTTTCCGTCATGGTAAATGCAAGAATGACAATATTATTATGGTAATTCTATTAAGTGTATTTTGTCGAGGAATATAATAGTGCAACCTGTTGGTCTCTGCTCTCGCTCTTTTTCGATTCTATACAATCGAGATCCGAACACAATGGGAAGTTTGTTCGATGAATATCTCGACGCCATGCCAAATAAAGTGACTATTTTCTCGAATTCTGTACGATATTCATTGACGGTTACGGGTGCATAAAATCCATTGTCGGCGTTGTTTAACCTAAAACTTCCTTGCCGTTCGAGGAATTGCTTGTGAGTGTGTGATGATGTGGGTCTAATCAGTGGTGGAATAACCTAACTGGGGGGCAACAAGCGCAAGACAAATTGGGGGCCACTGCTTTGTAGGACATAAGGAGATTTTTTTAGCTGCATGTGAAGTTTCGATGGTTGTTGTCTATGGTTTGACAGTTGGGAAATAGATGCATAGAATACATGGTGAAGACACTCTTTGACATATTTTCGGCCGATTTGCGATCCAAATACTGTCAAAATACGAGGATTTTGTTCTACTTCAGTTTTCGCCGATAGATGCCGAAAGTAGAAATTTTATGGACAAAATTATCGACATGTCAAATTAAATTCGAATCATTGTTTATTCTAGTTTCTTGTGGAAAGTCGTACCTTTTGCTGAAATTTAGTATTTTGAGTATTTTGTTCAACGTTCTTGTTTTCCGCGCCGAAAGTATGCCAAATGTTTGCTGTGTGAACTCTGAATTAGTATCCAGAACCATTTTAATCGAGTACTATTTTCATTTCGAAAATACTTCGTTTTTATGGGAATATAGTTTTTTTAACAATTGTTTATTCTTGCCGGATCAGGGGCAGATTTCTAGTATCAAGATAGGTATTAATTATAGTATTAATAATATTGAAAGATCGCTGATACCGTTAATTGTTAATAAATCAACATAGGAGAACGCTAAGACTTGTTGATTTACTCTAATCTTGCCGGTTGATGAACATAAACTGTTTTAACAGTTGAATCATTAAGGTATAACTCTATTATTAATTAATAATTATATTCATTATACAATTCAGTTATATATTGAGTAGGAATGAAATGATATGTTATGAAAACTATAACAATATTATTTGTCAACGATGAAAGGACTAGCAGAGAACAAAGTTCAGAGCAACCACACAGTGTGATTTAATCAAAGTTGAATAGCTTTCCTAAAGCGTCATTCTTTTTGGCGCTCTTATACTATACATAATATTATTTGTTTCAAGGATATTGCTACACGACAAGAATGGCAACTGGCTTGTGGTAGAGGTAGGGTATTGAAAATTAGAACATTTGTTTGTTCAAAATATTTTTCTAGTGAATATATATTGAATAAAAGATTGAAACGTAGTACACTACCCTCTATATGATTATTTTATCAATTTAATGAATCAATTTTCGATATTTCATCAGTATACCTACTTAGTTCTGAATAATAGCTATCGGATCAAATATATTTCACAATCTAATGCTGAGAACATAAAAAGTTGTCAAGGGGTATTGGGTAACAGAAAAAATACTGTATACATGAGAATGTTTTGATGAAGTTTCAAATTATACATCGAAAATAATAAGTAGAATGCTCAATTTAAATAAGCCTTACCTACATGATAAAGGTAATTAATACATTTGAATAAATATTGATTTCACAGATTTCTTCATTTACAGTTGCATTCAAAATATTTCCAACAACAAATTCTTTACTGATAAATCCCTTATTTGACCTCATTATTTCTTGGCAAGATGTTTTCATTTATTCCCTTGTCAGAATCTTCGAAATCGATTCTAGCGGCACCATCGTTAATAAAGTGAAGTAGTACATAAAGTACGTGATTTGACAGTTCTAGGTCCGTTTTTCGGCCGAAAATTTTAACAGGAACTAGCAGGGAGTGTCGACACCTTGTTATTCTATGCATCTTGGTTGGGAGCGAGTTTTCAAAGGCATGAGTGTTGGAATTGCCTTCTGCAACGAGTATTAGACGACATTTTCTCTATTTCAGGCAAGTTCTGTAAAATACTGTTGAAATTTAATGAAAAATTCGCATTATACATGCTAGTGACTTTAGTATTGTATCTTGGTAGTTGGTGTGACTGTTACGAAAGTTGACAGATTATGGAATTTGCATTTGAAACGTACGTAGGGCATGGATATCAGATTTAAAACAGTACCTACTAATAGCATGAATGATTCAAAATTAGCAAGAAGGAAATCTCTAGTACCATATTTTATACTGAAAATAAAGCTTTCCTCAACAATTATTTCACTATGTCCAGATTATGTTGTATTATCAATTGACGTGTGTTCAAATTTGATAGGATCGAATGTCAGTGCTGACTACCGCAAAACGAAAAATATAACTAGAAACAATGTGGGAATGAGTTCATTCCAGCATTGTTTTCAGTGCTGGAATGGACTCATTACGATACTGAAATAGAGAAATATTTTTATTGCTCTTAGGTGTAGGATAATTGAATGGTAGCTTCATTCGAAAACTGATTCGTATTCTCACAAGGAATTATCAATAGGTATTTTTTTCCCAAACAAATGTTCCTGTTCTTAAAAGAATTATGGCATAATTCAATGAACAAGCGCTGCGTTTATCCTAAAATTTCATTCGGCGATACTCAAGAAATATCCAACAGGAACATAAAACAGAACCACCGACGGCAAGAAAAACGTGCACATGAACGAATATAGAATGAACCCCCACCACAATATCGGTAATTGAATGAATTCAGAAAGTTAATATTCATTACTTCCTCAAACTTTCGCGATATAAACGTGTTTTAGTTCGCTTAACTCCAAAATTGATATTAATGAACTTTTTCCATTTTCCGAGCACTTACCAAGTTCAAAGTTGATATCGCTCAGCGACAAAATAAACCAGAAAAACGCCCTAGTTCGCAAACCGGCCGCGGTTGCGCTGGTGCGGTAGAGAGGTGGGTCGATGGTTCGACCGTCCTTCTGGGGTGGGAGTGGTCGATACTCTCCTACTCTGCCTGTTCCCCGTGAGAGTCAGAGACAGCTGTATGCTGTTTGGCAGCATTTGCCGTTTATGCTGTGGGTTTCGGGCACGTCATCTCAAATTCAGGAAGTTATAAATCACAACATGGAATTGGAAGTGTTAAGTTCAATTTATGAATTTGTGTGGATGTCACTAACACTTAACACTTCTATAGGTACGGACGTTTATTGTCAGTGATTCTGACACTCTTCAGTCGCCTCTTATTGAAGAGTTAAAGTTGTACGAGTGTACTTCTTCAGCCATTCAGGCGAAGTATCTGAATTTTGGTATGATATATCCAAATAATAATGAGTATGTGTTTCCTTTTCCGTCGATCTCGCAATAATAACAATGCTTAACATTCATAGAATCATCCATTAATGACCCCTATTAACTCAATTTCTATACTATTAATGCATGATTCACATGGGCAACCGCACATATACGTTATTCACAAGTAATCTGAATTATGTCACAACTTCACTGAAATATGTTTCAAATATCTTCATTGAATTACTATGTAATTCCACAGAAACATGAATTCTAAAATCAAATCGAGGCACCGTCGTTCTATCAAATTTACCTATATATATCTGCTTTCAATTCAACATAAGAATTTGATTTTTTTGCCAGTTCCTGAATTAAATTTGTCATTGACACCATCAGATGTGGCAGAAACTGCCAACGCAGCATCTCTGAGAAAAGCCGAAATTTGTATGAGAAAACTTATTCAGAATTCATAGCGTGGCGCAAGGAGAAGAGCGTTCTACATTAAGTAGGTAATCATTAAAGGATACTGTGGGAGGTATACTCATTATTAAAAGGATTCTTCCTCTGTTTTCTCTCCCAAACTCTGAAATATATCTATAAAATAAAATTTAATTACTTTGTGATTTGCCTCTGCGTAAGAAACATAAGATATTTGTCAGAAGCAATCAACCAAACAATGTTGCCTAACAAACAACAACGAAACAACATCAACGAAGAAACAACTATAGGTATCGTAACGTTTCGGAGTCTATATCAGACTCCGAAAGGTTACGATATAGTTATTTATTCGTTGATGTTGTTTCGTTGTTGCTTCTTACAAATATCTTGTGTTTCTTACGCAGAAGCACAAAATAATTAATTTTTATTTTATAGATATTTTGGGATGGAAAACCCAGAAAGAAACCTTTTGATAATGTTCTACATTATACTGAATCTGCATTGTTAGCATACTTCATAAGCATTGCTGAAAAAGGGCTCATAGCAAGTTGATGGCGAAAATGGTATATGTTGAAACCAGCTTTAAATGTAAAATATAATATTTATATTAGCAGGTAGCATAAACTTGTGATGTTCATTAACCCTTATTGGCACAGAGATCAGCGAAGATATTTTGCATGGGTGGTACGACAAATAAAAGTTCGTAATTATTTATGATATTTGTGTTTATTTAGAAAGAAATGTAAAAATATATTGAAAAATCTATGTCGAATGTTTTTCAAATAAATGGGGGGTACTATAGGAGGTGGTACATATAGTGTACCACTATGCCTGAAAGAAAAATCAAAGTTACTTGTCGAATTATTCACAATGAGTAATTTTACCTTTGAGTGGAAATCCTGGAAGCATGTTTTAGTTTTGGACAAACACAAAGTAACTTTACAAATGGTACAGGTCCATTCAGTTCTGACTTGATCTTTTTTTGAGCTGCACACTGCGCATCTCCTTCTGGTTCCTCTTCCAGTCTGATGTGCTGAACTGTCAAGTCTGACTTCTATCGAAACTTGAGGTTTATGTTTCTTAATTTCTAATGGGCTCTTGTCCCGTTTCGTTTTAAAAGAGACAATCTTTTCTGCAACTAAGCCATCCACAACTCTTCTCCTAAAATCCTTATGAGTGATTTCTTCGCCGCTCAAGCGATATAAAATATATGAATTCACAACAGCAATATCAACAAAATGGAAAAAATACGATGCCACCACTTGCGGCTCTGACGATTGGTTTCGAAGTAACTTTTCAACTGGTCCAATTTATCAACGAATCCCATGTTTTTATTATAGTCTTGTAGTACACGAGGGCACTTTACGTCAACACAGGTTCCATTTTTTTCTTTTCTCTTCACTATTGAATACATATTTGTGTCGTGATAGTTGGAGAGGAGATGGACTGACCTCTTGTCTTTCCATTTGAAAATGGATAAGCCGCTATCACTAGTTTTCCAATCAGTTTCTCCCCTTGTTAACTGTTTATCATCTTTCATTTTTGGTCCAAATTGCATTTTCTTTTAGGTAAAGAAGTAGCTGATATGAGCAAAAATAATTATCTATTTATAATTTGTGGTTTTTTCGCTCAAGTCCCCTTGTTAAATCTTTTACAACCCTTTCTCCTAAATTTGTTTCTGCCATATTTCCGACCTTCCCAGTATAAATTTGAAATCTACAGAGATAACCAGTTTGATCCGCCAAACACCACACCTTTTTATTGGTTTTTTTGGAAGGTACTGCTTTATAGAACTTCTTCCTTTGAATCTGATCATAGATTCATCTATTGCTATATTTTCATGAGGAAGAAGGCATTTTTCGAAATTTTCAGAAAGCATAGCTATAAAAGGACGTACTTTGTACAATTTGTCATAATTCGGCTGGTTCCTTTGTGGAAGAAGAGAATTATCATTTAGGTGCAAGTGAGTGAGCAACCATCCAAATCTATTGACCGAAATAAACTGGCTTATATATGCATCATGCAAATCAGGACTAGAACTCCAATAGTCCCTATAGCTAGGTAAGGGTTTGAGACCCATCAAAATGTTGATTCCAAGAAATATTTTCATTTCAGATACAGTGGTAGGTATGAAATTCTTGCCTTCTTGCGTAGCATACAAATTTGTTTGGAATACCAAGTATTGCAGCAAATCGTCTGTAAAAATAAGATTGAAAAATGCATTTGGAGTTTTATTATGAACCTTGCGGACTATGTCAGTAATTCCACAGTTATGTTCAAAAGGTGGGGCTGGATTTACGGCCTGTGTAATTCCCCACCGTGGAGAATGGATATTAGAATCGTTACCTGTTCTATATTCTTGATTCTGAACTAAATTGCTCAGCGGGATTTCATCATCAGAGTCATCACTGACTTCCTCTTCGATATCCGGACCAAATTTTCGATACAAATTGTATTCTGCAGGGAGTGTTCTGACTCGTCAACTTCGTCCTCATCAACAATAGATTCCGCATCGGATGGAATATTTTCTATTTCCTCGAGAAGCTCAGCATGGGTTAGTCCTTTCAATCTGAATGGCAAATATTCCATTGTATCTGTAGCAAAAATTCATGATCAACCTTTATATCCATGGCACAGTGGTACATACAAGGTACCACTACATTCTTGACTAAATATTAAAAACAATTGAATATACTTACTTGATGAATGCTGTTCTTGAAACTTATAGGGTAAACGCACTTAAGAAATAAATTAACTGAAATAAAGATGGTACTTCTTCACTTAAAAATTTGGTTTGAATATTAACGTGTTCTATCCTGCAAATGCGTTGCAGATACTAATTTCCGAGAAATGCATTCTTTATATTTGCGCACGAACTATGCGTATCATGCATATATGAACGCGATGCAACAGGTGGTACACATTTAAAGCTTCCGTGCCGCATCACATTTACGATTAAATATGTGGTACGTTATTTAGACCACTGTGCTGCACTTGTTCGAGAAAAAGTGGTACAATTTTTGTACCACCGTTCCAGTAAGGGTAAAGCGGCAGAAAGTGGGATGTATCTCAAAAAAATCGAAAGTGCACGACATAGAACACACAAAAGACCTTACAGCGAATGCTCGTGATGATTTATTCCTGATGACGAAGGTAAATATAGAACGAAATTAACCTTTTTACTATCAATAGTTTACCTACATAAACATATGAATAATAACAACCATTATCCGATTTTAAGGTCGCATTGATTTTTGTAATAATTTTGTAAGCTATATTTATTACGCTCTTATACAAAAATATTTGTACATGTACATATTATTTTTAATTTTAAACACTGATACACTCAACTTTTAAATTACTCGATGACCAAGAATTCAAACATAATCACGTTTGCATCACATCATTTTTCATTGATGTACGTGTTTTTGCCATGATCAAACCTGCTGTGGAAAATAATCTTTCAACAGGTACGGATGTAGCCATTAATAAATCATCAGCCATCTTGGAAAGTGTAGGAAGGACCTTTTTCATCACTCTCTACCACTGTAAAATATTCTGATTCCTATTTGATCTTTCTAACAGCAAATATTCTTCAAACTCAGCTTTCCGATATTTCGAAAGTTTTGTTGATGTTTTGAATAGGCTATCGATGTCTATACATGTTTTAATAGAATTGAACAATTTGGTATAGTTTTCAAAGAATACCTTCCGAGTGGGTAGATCATTGAGGGTGTCCTTGGCGTATTCCTCATAACACTTTTCGAAACATTGAATAGCTTCATATCTTTACCAGTTTTATTATACGTAGTTCCACAGATGTATACAATAACTGTTCACAATATCTTCACTACAAGGAGCACAAGAGAATCAATTTCTCCAGATGTTCAGATAGAGACGAAATTTTCAAAGCATTGGGATTTAGGGGCAATAAAAGTTGTCCGTTAAGTATTGAATTCATAATGGCATCCGTTTTTATGGTTGTGAATTCTATTTTTTCTCGAAAAATAATCTCAGTTATCGCAAGGTCATAACGAATTAATAATCTCCTAAAAAATCTTGTAATATAGACAAAATATATTGGTAATTATAGTGGGAACCCACCTATAATATTTTTTAAAACATCTCGTCTCGCTTTTACGAGAGGAGAACGAGACGAGACGAGAAAAATCTCGCTCTCGCGTGAAGCCCTAGTTACAACTGCCTCACTGTTACAATTGGCACATCTCATCCCTGCTTTCAAATTTAATTGTGCCTCTGTTGTTTTATTACTTCCTAAACCCGCTACACAGCATTTTTTCTGAGTAGTGTATATTATTCCTGAGCTATAATAGTGATATCATTGAATGGACCCTAGATTGAAGTCGTATCGCCTGGTAGCAAAGTGGATAATAATATTCATTGCTCATATTGAATCAGGGCATATTGATAATCAATGTAGGGTAATGCAGTCTCTCTGTTAAGGATCGGAGTTGGCGTAAAGTGCATTGTTGTTAGTTTGGCCAAGCAGGAAGTTGAACTGTACGCACTCTGAGCAGAATTTGAACCAACCTCATCATCGATTATTATGCTGAGTGCCTCTCAGATTTCAACCTCAAATTGTATGCAGGGTCAGTCTTTGATTGGAACAGAAAAGTTTATGTCCCATTCTGGGCACGTAATGGAAAAGTTTTTTCTATGCAATTCTATGAAATTCAGCTGCCTTCCAAAGATTGGAATTGATTGCCATATGTTACATGTAAAAATTAATATTTTTCTAGTATTCAAGAAAATTATTCAATTTCATCAAGATAACTAGGAAATATCAGTGGCTCTATTCTGAACTTCACTCGTTTTCGACCACTCGTAACGAAAACGAACGGTGGTAATTGCGAACGATAGTTTATATTGCTATTCTCATGTGCCCTTCGTAATGACCGATGAGTTAAACGAATTCGTGTCGTCTGAAGACTTGGCAACATAGTAACATTTGAAATTTGAATGTGTTTATGTATATGTTATTGGCGCGCTTCTTCATAAATCAAAACGATAATTTATTGTTTGTTGAACTTGAGTGATTTATTTGGTTTTTTCTGTTTGCTTCGATAAGAAAAAAGTAATTATAAATTTCCTAAAATGTAAGTCTCAGTTATTAAGCGGGAAATTTACTACAGAATTTTCTTCGGAATGCCTATGAAAGAGGAACTGAGTACAATGTTAAATAGTATTCCTGGACCGAAAAAAAAAATGGAAAACTTGGAGAAAGTTTTGCAATATAATATTGAAAGATTTTACAACGATTAAGGGTTATTTCACATCTTCAGACAGGTCTTGGCTCAAGAACAAAATCTAGAGAGATTGTATCGAATCCTTTTTTTTTCTGAAAGTTTTATTCCACTGAAATTGTCGAATGATTTTCTTTTTATTGTTGTGATATATTTTTTTTAGAATGGAATACATTTTTTTCAAATAGAAATAAATATCTATTTATTTATAGCGTGTCTTTTACAATTATACGAAAAGCTAAACATATAATTATATTCCTCTGAATTCTTCATGAAATCAGCTCTGGTTTTTGTTGCGTACTAGCCACTTCTGATCAATTCCTTCACATTCCAGTGAATTAACTGATTAGTTAAATAATGAAAATATTGGATTTATTTTACCAATTTTTGGGGGAAAAATTACAATGTATGCGTCCTTAGAGTGTATAAGTGATACGATCACAAAAATTTATGGATGTTTTGCAACACTTGCCAAATAAACAATTGTAATTAATAATAGAAATTTGGATCATGCGGAGTAATATATATATAAGTTAAACCCTTACAGTAATGTAATTAATAAGGATTAATTATTTCACTGAAGCTACAGCTGTTTTTCGTTAATTTTTCTATTCCAAACTGGATTTTTGTTATATAGACATTATTTTTTGTTTACTGTGATATTTTCTCTAGTATTGGTTATTGAATACTTTTATTTCTGATCCTTTTATTATACGTAGACACAGTGAAATATTTTTTTGTTGTTCGATGTTGTGAGATTATTTAGAACTTCATATTGAATACTTTTGTTTTAAAGTGTATTCTACTAAGGCGTTGTTGAATAATGTTTTGATTATGGTTGTGATTTATTTTTTAGAATTAAATACATTTTTTTGGAAGATAAATCTATATCTATTTATTCATAGTGTATCTTTTACAATTCAACGAAAAGCTAAACGTATAATTGTATTCCTCTGAATTCTTTCTGAAATCAGCTCTGGAATTTGTTGCCTCCCAGCCACTTCTTGATCAATTCCTCTACCATCCGGTTACATTTCTGGAATGAACTAATTGATTAATTAAATAACGAAAATGTTGGTTCTGTTTATCTATACTTAATATTTTTTCAGCAACCTACCAGTTGAACATTAATCAAATGGCATCCTTTTATTCGATTAACATAAATGTGTTTTGGGTAATTTGAATCTTCAATTTTAGGTGGAAATATTGAATTGTGTGCAATCAATGCAACCTATTACACCAGGGAAGCCGAATTTTCATTGAATCTAAAAATATTAATAAACTTCAATAATTTTGCAATATTCTAAAATATCAATACCTACCTTTGCCTTTACCTACTATTCAATTCCGCCAATGTTTGTGGGAATCTAACATATCTATTCGATATTTCTGGTTTATTTAAAACATCGACAATTTGCAATATGATAATAATTCTGACAATTTAATTATTTTTACTGAACAGATTTGTTAATTACACCGTAAAAATACCAACTTATTTACCAACAACAGATTTGAGGTTACAAAATGTGTAGAGGCTTGCATAATAATCAACTGATAACTGAATGCGAGTGGAATTTCTTCCGAAAACGAGTGCTATATACCACTCGTTTAGAATTTCGAGCGCTCGTCTCACCAAATCATATCATCTGTCAGTTGAGAATTGCAAAACGAGTGAACGTTCGTGATGATTACGAAAACGAATGATAATCGTTCGCAATGTCGACCTCAGAATAGGGACCCTGGGTGCCATCTAGATTTCTGGTCATTATCATGGTAACGTTCTGGTCATCACCATGGTAGGTAATGAGTATTGAATGGTCTTTCAATCATAGAATTAGGCCTTTATTACTCTGTCCTCAGTGATGAACTGAGTAAAGAAAAGTGGAAAGCTCTGTGGACAGGGGCATTGGCGCTCTTGTCAAACTACCAGCGAATAATTATTCAAACTTTGACAAATCATATCTCCGAAAGTATTAGTTTCTCAGAGTTGGGAATGACATCAATTGATTCTCTTGATAGAACTGAATCATAAAAAATTAAATTCAACATAGGTCTATGACTCACCTAATATGTTGGATTTACATACATCAGCAAATTATAATTAGAGCATTCTATGAAATCTTAAAATTACGATTAATTATTGACATTTTGGAAATCATATCTGCGAAAGCATTAGTTTGTTAGAGTTGAGAATGATATAAATGGATTCGTATGATGAAACTACATCTTAAAAAAATTGAATTTGAAATTTGTAATGTAAAAAAAAATGTTTGTGGTTACTCCGGAACCACCTATTTTACCCAATAAGGAATGAATTTAATCGAGATAAATATATATCTCCCAAACCTACTCTGATAATTTCAACTGTCTTGCTCATTCCGTTCAAGAGTTATCGTGTCAACGGCCGGCCGGACAGAATCTAATTTGACCATGGATTTTTCAGTTAGTCGAACCAAAACGTTTGAGACCATTTTCACCCAAAAACTCGAAAATTACAGACATTTGGGCAAACTGATAAGCACTATGTTCCGAGAAACAAGAGTGCCAAAATTGAGGCAAATTCAACGATAAGTATCTCAAAATGTGGAAAAGCCCTCTGGACAGGAGCTTTGGCGCTCTTATTCAAACTTTGACAAATAATATGTCCGACAGTATTGGTTTCACAGAGTTGGGAATGATATCAATGGATTATTATGATAGATCTGCATCATAAAAGATAATAAATTCTAAAAGTGTCTAAAAGTGTGAAATGATAGAATTACGAGTTGATATTGAAATTGTGAAAAATAATGGCTCCGAAAGTATTAGCTTGTTAGAGTTGAAAATGATATCACTGGATTCTTATGATGAAAATGCATCTTAACAACAATTTTTTTAATTTGAAATTCGTAATGTACATATTTGTTTTCGAAACCATCAGGCCGACTTTGCCCAATAACGAAATTAACCGAGATAGTTATCTCCCAAAACTACTCTGAAAAATTCAACTGTCTAGCTCATTCCGTTTGAGAGTTATCGTGTTTACGGACGGCCGGACAGAATCGATTTTTACCACCGATTTTTGATCAGTGATTCGAACCAAAACGTTTGACATCATTTTCAGCCAAAAATTCGAAAGTTGCAGACAATTGGGCAAATTGATTAGGACTCCGAGGAACAAGAGCGCCAAAAATTAAAGACTCCTCCAATCATCATCGTCACACCTTTTAGAGTTGGGCATAATCGAATGATTTTAATAATCGAAATATAGGTTCTCGATAGGTTTTAATGATCAAATGATCATTCGAGATATGATTCGCTCGGGGCTCGTTTCGCCTCTTTTCGTGTCAGCTGCTTTCGTTATCCCTTATCTCCAATATGGCTGCTTCAGCTCGTTTCGACAGTATTCAGTATTATTTAATTGCATCCCACTGCTGAAAGAAAATGCCGGGCTCCATACCATATTTATTTCCAGTTGTTCGAAATGACGTATGAAAGTATGAACCAAAAATTCCCAAGAATAAGTTCGGGAATTACAACAATACGCACCAGATGGCACCCATAAATTCTATCGATCGTTAAACGAAGTTCTCATATCTCGCTTTCTAGCCTGAAATACCGTCAATGGTAATTCGAAATATCAAAACATTCAAAACGTAGGCGAAATATCTCGACATTCTCGAGTGCCGCATAATAGACCACCGAAATCATTCGAATTAATTCGCTCGCTTTATTCAGAACATCTCGAGATACTCGGGAGGTATCGATAATCGAAAGGTTCGATTATTTTCATTCGAGAGGTCCCATCTCTAAATTACCTTTGCGCATCGCATATTTTCCGATAACTAAATAAATATTTACACACTGAAAAACTAAAAGTCTCTGCCGATGGGTAGAAGGCCGCCAACAAGTCTAACGAAACCTGTCGGCCTGGAAAAAATATTACGGAGCGCGAAATTGAAATCCTTCAGGTGTGCACCCGTCTACCTACCAAAGGCAGTTCCGGTGCGTTTCTTGCGAAATCCTGATCGACAGCCCGTACAAAAAGCCGAAAGAATGAACGAAAGCCGAAAACAATGAATGAAGGAAACCCCTCCCTTCGGCCACGTTGTCGGCACATCAGAAAGGGCCGGTTAGATATGCATCTAGTGAAGAGCATCATCATGAGTCTGACCGTGGGGGTCCTTTCAAAACAAGCGGCCTCCTAATCTGGCATTCTGATAGTTCCATTCGGGAGTGTCATCAATTGGGCCGAGGGGGGTGGAATTTTTTCGATTTGCGAAAGAGGGTATATCAATTAATAGTAAAAACCATTTTTGATTAAGCCGAATTTTGCGTATCTAACGGGTTATTTTCGCGCATGTTGTTTTGTCTATTCACGACTCACACGCACCCTCACGTAATTCCTCAATGAACATTCAAGCCTAATTAAAAGGTTTTTTTCTGAGTTGAAGAATATCTATAAAATAAGAATTAATTATTTTGCGATTTGCTTCTGCGTAAGAAACACAAGATATTTGTCAGAAGCAATCAATTGAACAATGTTGCCTAACAAACAACAACAAAACAACATCAACGAAGAAACAACTATATCGTAACGTTTTGGAGTCTATATCAGACTCCTTCGTCAGACGCTTAATGAAATGTTGCTAGTTATTGTGACAATTCTTGAATTTCACAATAACTATGAACAAAACAATTCTAAAGATTTTCATTAAGCGTCTGACGAAGGATTCTGATAGACTCCGCAACGTTACGATATAGTTGTTTCTTCGTTGGTGTTGTTTCGTTGTTGTTTGTTAGGCAACATTGTTCAATTGATTGGTTCTGACAAATATCTTGTGTCCCTTACGCAGAAGCAAATCACAAAATAATTAATTTTTATTTTATAGATATTTTTCAGAGTTTGGGGGAGAAAACCCAGAAAAAAACCTTTTAATAATGAGTATACCTCCCACAGTATCCTTTAATGATTACTTAACATTCAAGCCGTCTTTTTTCAACCGAGTACTAGATTTCAATTCGATCTGACCTGTATTTTTGAAAATATTAGGAAAATTAAACTCAACTTGGAGGTTTGTGCGGAATTTCAGCGGAATCTGATAGATAGACTGTGAAATACAGGGTGTCCCAAGATGTACCAAACAGCCAATATCTCGACCCTCAGACCAGGTAGAAAGTTCAAGCAAAAAGTATTTTAAATGGCGTCAAAAACTCTAGCAGAATCCGTTGTTAAAAATTCTGTTTCTAATTACCATCCCTGAAAAAACTACCCCCAGATATTTTTGGCACTCTAGTTCCTCGGAACAGAGTGCTTATCAATTTGCCCTAATGTCTGTAATTTTCGAATTTTTGGCTGAAAATGGTCTCAAACGATTTGGTTCGACTCACTGATCAAGAATCCAAGGTCGATTCTGATCGGCCGGCCGTAGACACGATAACTCTCAAACGAAAGGAGTTAGAGGATTGAAATTTGCAAGGTGGGTTTGGAGCGTAAATATCTCGGACAAGTTCGTTAATGGGTGAAATCCATCAAGCGGTTTCGGAGTTATGGCCGATTTCAGTAAAAACATTTTATATGTTTATGAATATTTCCGAAACTGATCACTCGATCTATCTGAAATTTAGCATCAAATTGTAGAATTATGACCTTAATACACATGTGAAGTTTTGTATTGAACAGGTTACCGCGAAGCATCAAAAAAAAAATTTGAAAATTAAAAAAAAAATTTCTACAATAACTCTCGAACGAAATGAGCTAGGTAGTTGAAATTTTCAGAGTAGGTTAGGGAGATGAATATCTCGATTAACATATGGTATTTCGTTTTACATGCAAGAGACCTATTCGGAATGAGTTTTCACATCGATAAAATAGAAAGACAAAGTTCAATTTAATTCATTACAGTGATAGGTTTTATTTATTCATTTTCATGATATGTAATTATGTTAATTACAGGACTAAAAAAAAAACAATAAGGGTATATGGTCAGATTCAAGTTATTATAAGCTTTTTAACGAGCCCACACATGACATATGTTTACATTTGCAAAACAAAAGTTGAGTAGGGTTGCATCCAAGAGGTTGAAGGGAAATATTCCAATTCAACGCCAAAAAATGGGGAAAATTAAAGATCAATTGACTGCTCTCAGTGTTTCCATCGTTATTGGTTGGAAAAATATTAATTATATTCCAGACTATCGCACAGCCCTTTATATATCATCAAAGGATTTTTCGACATAATTATATTGATCCAGATACTTATTAACACTTATGCATGCCTCCCTAACATGCAATTCAATATGTTGACAATCTTTCATGCGATATTTTCAGCTCATTTTGCAAAATACGTGGATCCTCCCCCAAAAGCATTTCGATGGTATCTTACTATGTACTTTCCGATAAGCTTAGATTTCTCTATACCTACTGTACCTACCTATCTGAATTCCATTATCCAAAAGTGAAACTCAACACTACGTCTCAGTTGACCAACAAATTATGTCCAATTTGGGAGATTTAAAGTGTCTGATAAGGTCATCAGGTATTATATTTCACCAATAGTAAAGCTGACTAATTTGAGCTCCTTAAATTCCATTATTATTGGTAAACGCAAATTTGTTCGAACAAACTGAGGAAAATTATTCATACAAACGATTGAATATTCAAAGATATTGAGAACTCACATTTATCCAGATTCATTGGTCCCAGTTTTTCTGAAACAAAATTTCAATGGTCAGAGAAATTTACAGAATTTGCAGTATATTAGGCATTCAATGTATTACACACTAATTATTGTTTCTATCATTACATAATATGTGACAGAAACATTCTTTGAAAGCACTGACGTGAAGTCCGGAGCCTTTCCACGCATGTTCTATTGTCTATTCACGTCTCATACAAATTTGATCGAGCTGAAATTCGGTACTCGATTGTAAAATGGCGGCTCGAAGGTTGATAGATATTTTATGAAATAAAAAAAATTCAAAGAAAAACTTTTTCGGAAATTCTACAAGTAATTATCAAGTTTAAATTGGATCGGATTTGTATCGTATTGTTTGAGTTATTGAGGAAATAACATCAACATTTCACATGCATGGGTATAACTCCGAAACTGTTCGACCAATTAAGCCCATTAACTTACATATCTGTCGCATTCGGATGCACAACATACCCTGAAATGGTCAACTATCCAGCTACTGAAACTGAACTAGCCCAAGGCTACTCGGCTTCCACTATTTTTTCAATATCTCCAACAATATATATTGTGTGAATTGAAGATGTCACATACAAGTAGCTAAACTACTTCTGTGACATGTCCTGTTTATTCCCTCGCTATGAAAGAAATGTGTTTAAAAAATTGGTTCAAGCACTGACGTGAAGTCAGAAGCTTTTGCGCGTATGTTCTATTGTCCATTCTTCTGTATTGGACACCCTTAATCGAATTTACCATGGTCAATTATGTTGTCCATTCTCCTGTATTGGACACTCTTAATTCGAATTTACCATGGTAAATTCGAATTAAGTGTCCAATACTCTTAATTCGAATTTACCATGGTAAATTCGAATTAAGTGTCCAATACGGGAGAATGTACAACATAATTTACCATGGTAAATTCGATTAAGGGTGTCCAATACAGAAGAATGGACAATAGAACATACGCGCAAAAGCTTCTGACTTCACGTCAGTGCTTGAACCAATTTTTTTTTCGTGAGTTTTTTTGAAATTTTCTAGGGGTACGGTTATTAAAATTTTTTTTTTCGTCATTTTTTTCGAATTTTCTAGTGGTACGGTTCTTACAAAATTTTGAACACGTCTTTATGTTGATTTTCTACTACTAGTTACCAAGCTTCAATTCGATCGAATATTTATTTTTTCAGTTATCAAGAAAATAATATTCCAGGTGGGTATAACTCGGAAACCGTTAGACCGATTATGCCCAAAAACGAACTCAACTCTCCCTTTCGGATACGCAACCTACCCTGAAAATTGCAAGTCCCTATCTCCTTTAGTTCGAAAGTTATCGAGGCAACGGTCACCCATTTACTGAATTCACACAAGAATGCTCCAATCTCCAACAATATTGAACCGATCGTATTAAAACTTGAAACTTGGCGGTAGAGTAAGGTTATGAAGGCTCTTGCAAAATTTCATCAATTTCTAACGATCAGTTACTGATATATAGAATTTTTTTTTTATTTTCAATGATTTATTAAAAATTTTCTACAAATGCTATCCTCACCAAATTTTGCAAACATTTCCGCGTTGGCATTCTACAACTAATAACCATGTTTGAATTCAATCGGTTCAGTACTTAAGAGTTAATGAGGAACAAAAACCACGAAATTTCAGAAAATTTCAGATGGCTATAACTCTAAAACCGTTTGGCCGATTATGCTCATAAACAAACTGAAATGTCGCGTTCTGGTGCTCATCCTAACCTGAAAATTTCAAGCCGCTATCTCATTCCGTTCTCAAGTTAACGTGACAACAAAAATATTTTTTAATAATTTTTAAAAATTTTCTAGCCATATGATTCGCACAAAATTTCACAAACGTGCTTAGGTTCATATTCTACAACTACTCACCAAGTTTCAATTCTTTCGGATTTATATTGGTTTAAAACAAAATTATTACTCGGAAACCGCTGGGCCGATTATGCCCATTAACGAACTTGTCCGTCGTATTGGGATGCGCCACCTACCCTGAAAATTTCAAGTCGCTAGCTCTTTTCGTTCTCAAGTTATCGTGGCAACGGCCGGACGGCCGGCCGGACAGAATCAAATTTGACCTCGAATTCTTCATTGGGAAGTCGAACTTAATCGTTTGAGACCATTTTTTTCAAAAAATTCGACAGTTACAGACATTTGGGCAAAACTATAGCGCGATGTTCCCCAGAACATACGCGCAAAAACATCTCGCACGTTCGTTGGAGTAGTTCTTCGTCCTGCCCTTACAGCGTCTCTTATTATTTTTTTTATCCGCTCGAGTGGAAAAACCTCTTATAGGCCCGCCCTGAGAGGGTCCGCTTCTCTCAGGAGTGTGAGACTCCAGATGTTGATGGTTACTCACTAAAAAACATCTCGCACGTTCCTTGGAGTAGTTCTTCTTCCTGCCCTTACAGCGTCTCTTAACAAAAGAGTTGAGCTGCAAGCGGCCTTCATAGTTGATGGGACCTGATGACTCGAAGTGATCCGAGCAACACCGCTTTCCGCATTCTGTGAGCTATATCCTCGGTCAGAGATTTGCAGGCCGGAATAATCTTCAATTCTGTCACGTAGTTCGCTCTCATTCCGCCTAGGCATCCTATGATTAGTATGACTATCCTAACCTTATGCCTTAGATACAGGATCCCAAGTTCAAACATTAAATCCTTGTATTTCTCCCTCTTCTGTTCTTCTTTCATCACCACATTATTTTCTGCGGGGGAGGAAAATTCGACGACAAATAATTCCTTCACTTCTTTGTCCAGCAGAAGTATATCTGGCTTCATGGCATGGAACTGCTGAGTTGTTGGAATCGCATAGTTCCAGTAGATGCGAGCCCTGCTATTTTCAACAACTGCTTCAATCTCCAGAGGCACATATAGTAGCACTGGTTCGTTGTCTATACCATGAACCTCTCTCAGATGGAAGTAGAGAATTCGGAGTGCCGCATTGTGTCTTTTCACATATCCTGATGGAGCATGGTCTCTGCAAGCAGACAGAATGTGCAAAATAGTTTCTTGCTGGCTGTGGCATGCTCTGCACATTGTGGGGGTGTCCACTTTCATGATGTTCTTTTTATACCATCTGGTATTTATAACCCCATCTTGACAAGCTATAACAAATCCCTCCGTTTCCGACTTGAGTCCAGCGGACTTCAAAAAGACGAAGGATAATTCTTCCAACAGGCCCTGATATTTCAAACTCCTGAAGTTTATGGAGTGCAGGTGTTTATTCATGTGATCTTCGAGTAATTTCGTCAGTTGTGCCTGCCTTATCTCTCTGCCAACTCTTCTTTGGTCTGTTGGCGAGATAGATGTTCCTGTTAGCTCATGATCGATTGATTTGCCGGTTATACAGAGCTTCTCCAAAGCTCTCTGACCAGCCCTAAATAGGAAAGCTCCTTAGTTCCCGATTTCATGCTGAGCCATCATTTTCAGAAGCGGGTCTTCGCTTCTCAATATCCTTATTGCCATTTCCAACGTTTGTTGATGATGTTGGTATTCCAAACTTTGCAAACCTCTGCCTCCCTGCGTTCGTGGAGGGTATATCCTTTGAATCGAGCAGTTGGGATGCAGGCTACGATTCATGTTCATCACTTTACGAGTGGTTCAGTCTAGCTCGAGAATTTCATTCACTGTCCAGTTAACTACCCCGAAAGAGTAGGTGACTATAGGTACTGCCAAGCTGTTCGTAGCAGATACTTTATTTTTCCCGGACAGCTGTGATTTCCATATAACTCGGATCTTCTTTTTGTAGCTTGCTGTTAAGGCATCCTTGATTTGGGTTGTCTCCAGTGCAGTCTCGTTGTTTCATCCCAAGGAATTTGTATGTTTCTTCCTCTTCGAGGAGTCGAATGCTTATTCGAAATGGGGCTGGAGCAACAGTAACGGTGAACGGATTGCGCTATCGAGAGACGATTAATGATTTTTTATGGCCGGAATTGGATGGTATTGATTTGGAAAACGTGCCACACAAGCAACGAAACCATTGATCTTTTGCGGGAAAAGTTTCCGGACCGTGTTATCTCTCGAAGAGGTGATCACAATTGGCCACCGAGATCTTGTGATTCAACACCTTGCAACTTCTTCCTTTAGGGCCACGAGAAAGAGAAGGTCTACGCCAATAGCCCAGCGTCGATTCAAGACCTCAAAGATGGAATTCGTGAGGCTATCGAGGACATAGGGCAGCCACTTTGCGAAGTGGTTATGGAAAATTTCATTGAAAGGATATGGTCCTCTAACCGTGGTCGTGGTGGTCATTTGCCTGATGTTATTTTCCACTATTAACGGCATAGCTTCTTCTTTATAATGAAATAAGCATCCAATCATTTATATTGAAAAATGGCAATTTTTCTTGAATATCAAAATAACACCTCTTATTGGAAAACCCTTTAGATACACCCTGTATAACCAACCCCTAAATCGAATACTTTCGTTCCACAATCAAAAGGTAACCAGTATTCCGATATAGATATACCAAACCCACGAATCCGAACCGAAGCCATCATTAGAAATTAACCGGTTGACAATCAAAGATTTGTCTCGGTCACCCGTCATCGAAGATACACGCCACCCCACATGTACCCGCAATATAATTTGATTTACTCTCCTCTCTCCGCGGAACATACGCTAGAAATTCATGATCCCCAAATAACGATCAGGCATTCGATTAGCGTCCGTAAAAACAAACTATCATCGTGATCCGACGTTTGAAAAGGGTCACTGTGATCCCCATCCTGCCTCGCACCGCTGGGTGCCCCCGTAAGTACCTACAAGGGATGCCATAACCTACAATCACACTCCGGATTCCGAGTATTGCACCCCTCTTTCGGAACGAGGCCCAGGTGTGCGAAAATCACTACTCCCTTTGCGGTAGACCTGAGAAGTACTACTGGTGGAATGTACGCCGTGGATATTGTATACAGGATGATCCCGAAAAGGAGATATAGATCGATCAATTTCGATATGATCACAATAGGGAGTAGGTGGAGAACAGGAAATGTAAACATTGGGTTGCATGAATGATAAGTCGATTGAGAAAGTTTGCAAAGTGTGGGTTTCGTACCGACTTCAGACTTATCAACTGCAAGTCTATGAAACCGATATCCTATCATTTCCAATATTCCCTTTGAAATTTAAATTTTTCTACAGAATTTAATTAATTTTTGGCGCGCTTGTCCGCCTGAACGCAGTGCCTATCAGTTCTACCAAATACATATCTGTAATTTTCGATTTTTTATCCTAAAATGATCTCGAACGATTGGTTTCGACTTACATGAATTCGCATTCACAATGACAGTATTTGAAAATCATAGTAACATAGTTTTACTTTGCATAGAAATTTCCAATTTCCAACTAGTTTTTGCGCGTTCTAGGGAACATCGCGTTATCATTTTGCTCAAATGTCTGTAATTTTCGAATGTTTTGCCGAAAATGGTCTCAAACGATGGGGTTCGACTCCCTAATAATGAATTCTAGGTCAAATTTCATTCTGTCCGGCCGGCCGGCCGTCCGTTGCAACGATAACTTGAGATCATAAAGAGATAGCGACTTGAAATTTTCAGGATTGGTGGCGTATCCCAATACGACGGACAAGTTCGTTAATGGGCATAATCGGCACAATGGTTTCCGAGTAAAAATTTTTTTTTTAACTAGAAAAAAAAATAAAAAAATATTATTTATGTCACGATAACCTGAGAATGGAAAGAGATAGCGACTTGAAATTTTCGAGTAAGGTTATGCATCTGGATGGGACATTTGAGGTTGTTTATAGACATAATCGGCCAAAGGGTTTTGGAGTTATACCCGTCTGAAATTCGGTTGTTATTTCCTCGATAACTCGAAAAATACAAAACCGATCCCATTCAAACATGGTTATCAGTTGTAGAATGCCAACGCAAAAATTCTTGCCAAATTTCGTGAGGATCGTATAGCTAGAATTTTTTTTTAAATCATTGAAAATCAGAGAAAAAAATTCTATATATCAGAAAATATTCATCCGACATCGCTGATATTTTGCAAGGACCTTCAAAACCTAGTTCTACTGCCAAGTTACAAGTTTGAACACGATTGGAGTTAACCCACCTGGAATATTATTACCTTGATAACTCAAAAAATATAGACTCGATCGAATTGAAGCTTGCTAACTAGTCGTAGAATATCGACATAAAGACGTGCGTAAAATTTTGTGAGAACCATACCCCTAGAAATTTTTTTTTAATTTAAGAGAAGAAAATTATTTCAAGCACTGACGTGAAGTCAGGAGTTTTTGAGCGTATGTTCAATTGCCCATTCGCCTTTATTGGACACTGTTAATCGAATTTACCATGGTAAATTATATTGTTCATTCTCCTGTATTGGACACTCTTATTCGAATTTACCATGGTAAATTCGAGACAGAAACAGAGTGTCCAATATAGGAAAATGGACAATTTAATCATCCATCATCAATACACGTTTCGATCGATATGGGTTCTTTGGAAAGGTACTAAATTTTAACAAATAAATACATTCAGAATGTTGTAACAACTAAATCCAAGTCAGAAATAATGACATCAAAGCTTAGACGGTACTCAATAATTAAATACCTACTCAATTATAGAATTCTCAAAGATTAAATTTCATTATTAAATGGTTGATTTCTCGGTTTTCTCTCCCAAACTCTGAAAAATATCTATAAAATAAAAAAATTATTATTTTGTGATTTGCTTCTGCGTAAAAGACAAAAGAAATTTGTCAGAAGCAATCAATCGAACAATGTAGCCTAACAAACAATAACGAAACAACATCAACGATGAAGCAACTATATCGTAACATTTCGGAGTCTATATCAGACAGCTTCGTCAGACACTTAATGAAAATCTTCAGAATTATTGCTATTCTGAAATTCGAGAATTGTCACATTGACAGTATTTGAAAATCATAGTAACATAGTTTTACTGTGCATAGAAATTATTGCTATTCTGAAATTCGAGAATTGTCACATTGACAGTATTTGAAAATCATAGTAACATAGTTTTACTGTGCATAGAAATTTCCAAGTTCCAACTCCTTTTTCAATAAATTCAGCCAAATATGGTCAATACCAATTGACCAATTTGTAAAATTGCATTCTCTGTTCAACAAAATTCAAGTACGAGGAATATTATATACAAAGTTTTTTTATTTTTGTTTTTCATCAATGGGTTTCGCCTTTGTTAATAAAGACCTAAGATCGTTTTGTGTTTTGAAGACGGTTCTCATATTGAACTTAGAACTGATTCTTCTGATTTTTTCAGAAAGGCCACGAACATAAGGGATCACATTCAACAGATGGGGTTGCTGTTCTTGTTGATTATTCTGTTATACTTGATTAATTGTTATTTTATTAGAAGCTTTTCTATCTGAAATCATGATTGATGTATTTATGAATTGCTTCGGATATCCATTATCTTAAGTATTTTGATGAAATCAATTTCTTTATTTCGAATTTCAAGAGTAGAGCAAATTAGGTTAGCTCTGTCATAAATTGTTTAACACCTCTTTTCACACTAAGTTGATGGTTCAAATAGAAATTTGAATATCTATTTGTATCTGTCTGCTTCCTGAAGACACTCTTTTCGAAATGGTTTGGATACTTAATTATCGAAACATCTAGAAAGTAAAGCTGATTATTTTTCTTTATTTCCAAAGTGAATCTTATTGTAAGTTTCTTTGAACTTATGAAATCGAAAAATTTGCCTAACTCTTCTCTACCATGTTGCCAAATTACAAATATATTTGTAATTTGAAAAATTTCTTGAAGATAATGGATACCCGAAGCAATTCATAAATACATTAATCATGAATGTAGATAGAAGAGCTTCTAATAAAATAACAAATAATCAAGTACAAGACAATAATCGACAAGAACAGCAACCCGATCTGTTGAGTGTGATCCCTCATGTCCGTGGCATTTTTGAAAAAATCAGAAAAATCGGTTCTAAGTACAATATAAGAACCGTCTTCCAAACACAAAACGATCTAAGGTCTTTATTAACAAAGACTAAACCCATTAATGAAAAACAAAAATAAAAAAACTATAAATAATATTCCTTTATTGTAAATCGTACACAGGAGAAACATCAAGACCAGTAGAAGTAAAAAACTCGGAGCATAAGAACAACTTGAGAAATAGAGATGTACATAAATCAAAAATAGCAGAACATTTATGTAAAATCCAAGGAGATCACATGATGGATTGGAGTAATACAAAGATTTTGATGACAGAATCTGATCACATTAGAAGGAAACTTAAGGAGTCAACTTGTATTTTGTTGAACAGAGAATGCAACTGTACAAATTGCTTAATTGGTATTGACCATATTTGGCTGAATTTATTAAAAAAGGAATTGGAACTTAGAAATTTCTGTGTAAAGTAAAACTATGTTACTATGATTTTCAAATACTATCAATGTGACAATTATCGAATTTCAGAATAGCAATCAACAAAATAATTCTGAAGATTTTCGTTAAGTGTCTGACGAAGGAGTATAATATAGACTCCGAAACTTTACGAAATAGTTGTTTCATCGTTGATGTTGTTTCGTTATTGTTTGTTAGGCAACATTGTTCGATTGATTGCTTCTGACAAATCTGTTTTGTTTTTCACGCAGAAGCAAATCACAAAATAATGATTAATTTTTATTTTATAGATATTTTTCAGAGTTTGGGAGAGAAAGCAACCATTTAATAATGAAATTTAATCTTTGAGAATCCGATAATTGAGTGGGTACTTAATTATTGAGTACCGTTTAAGTTTTGAGTCATTATTTCTGACTTGGATTTAGTTGTTACAACATTCTGAATTTATATGTTTGTTAAAATTCAGTACCTTTCCAAATAAAGACCCCATTTCGATCGAAACGTGTATTAATAATGGAAGATCACCTTAATTGTTTTCAAAAACCGCACCAAAAATTCTCCCACGAAAAATTAACCAATTTTTTATTCTCCACATCTCGAATTTCATGTGAAATCCAGATACATCCGAATGCTCCTCATAAAAACGATTTTCACACAGAACCCACTCTGTATATTCGGCCTGGATTCAACGTCCCTCGTCGCGGCAGCACCAAAAACGAGCTGGGCCGCCGTCTCCTATTGTTCGATGTCGTAGACCCTCCAGTAGTTCACGTGGGCCCTTCTGAAAGCGGGCGAGGGGGTGAAATTTTCGTGCTGGATCTCGTGTGACGTAGCAGTCCGCGCTCCGACTCACCTCGTTTGATATCGAGAATAAATCGTGTTTTAATTCCCGGTCCCGAAACCTGAGAGTTGATTTCCAAGCGTCTGTTTTGACATAATAACATTCGTTCGAGAGACCGAGCAATTGTTCGCTGCTGGAAGGAAAGGGCTGGGATATTACAAGTTCATTGAGTGGGACTTGCGGTGGTTTTGGGTGCGAAAGAAATTATCTGATTGATGATTTTCGAATCGGAATATAGATCGAACTTGACACAATACGTTGCTTGTATCATTCCGACCAATATGCATAGAATAACAAGGTGTCAACACTCCTAATTCACTGCTAATTCCTGTTAAAATTTTCGGACCTAGAACTGTCAAATCACGTACTTTATGTTATTATTATTATTATTATTATTATTATTACGTACTTTATGTACTACTTTACTTTATAAACGATGGTGACGCTAGAGTCGAATTCGAAGATTCTGACAAGCGAATAAATGAAAACTGACAAGCGACAAAGTTCACTTTCTACCGTTGCTGGTTCTTAAATACAAATTAAAATAATATAATAAAGTAGTTTATTGAAAAATCAATTCACTTTTTGATTAATCAGACATCTGTTCGGACATTATATGTAAACCCCATTTGTTTGGAACAGAAATTTCATCTTGTCAAGAAATAATGAGGTCAAATAAGGGATTTATCAGTAAACAAGTTTCTTTGGAACATTTTGAATGGAACTGTAAATGATGAAATCTGTGAAATCAATATTTATTCAAATGTATTCATTACATTTATCATGTAAGGATCATTTAAATTGAGCATTTTAATTATTAATTTCGATGTATAATTTGAAACTTCATCAAAACATTCTCATGTATACAGCATTTTTTCAGTTACCCAATACCCCTTGACAATTTTTTATGTTATCAGCAATTAGATTGCAAAATATATTTGATTCGATAGCTATTATTCAGAACTAAGTACTGATGAAATATCGAAAAATGATTCATTAAATTGATAAACTAACCAAATAGAGGGTAGTGTACTACGTTTCAATCTTTCATTCAAATATATTCACTAGAAAAATATTTTGAAGAAACAAATCTTCTAGTTTTCAATACCCTACCTCTACCACAAGCCAGTTGCCATTTTTGTCGTGTAACAATATCCTTGAAACAAATAATATTATAGTATAAGAGCGCCAAAAAGAATGACGCTTTAGAAAAGCTATTAAAATTTGATGAAATCACACTGATGTGTGGTTGCTCTGAACTTTGTTCTCTGCTAGTCCTTTCATGGTTGACGAATAATATTGTTAGTTTTCATAACATGTCATTTCATTCCTTCTCAATATATAACTGAATTGTATAATGAATATTATTAATTAATAAAGTTATACCTTAATGTCTCAACTGTTAAAACAGTTTATGTTCATCAACCGGCAAGATTATAGTAAATCAACAAGTCTAGTCAACATAGGGTTCTCCTATGTTGATTTATTAACAATTAACGGTATCAGCGATCTTTCAATATTATTAATAATACCTATGTTGATACTAGAAATCTGCCCCTGATCCGGCAAGAATAATCAATTGTTAAAAAAACTATATTTCCATAAAACGAGGTATTTTCGAATTGAAAATAGTATTTGATTAAAATGGTTCTGGATACTAGTTCAGAGTTCACACAGCAAACTTTTGGCATACTTTCGACGCGGAAAACAAGAACGTTGAACAAAATACTAAATTTCAGCAAACGGTACGACTTTCCACAAGAAACTAGAATAAACAAAGATTCGAATTTAATTTGACATGTCGATAATTTTGTCCATAAAATTTCTACTGCCGGTATCTATCGGCGAAAACTGAAGTAGAACTAAATCCTTGCATTTTGACAGTATTTGGACTGCAGATCGGCCGAAAATATGTCAAAGAGTGTCTTCATCATGTATTATATGCATCTATATTCCGACATAGATGCATAGAATACATGGTGAAGACACTCTTTGACATATTTTGTGCCGAATTGCGCTCCAAATAATGTCGAAATACAAGTATTTTGTTCTACTTCAGTTGTCGCCGATAGATGCCGGCAGTAGAAATTTTATGGACAAAATTATCGACAAGTCAAACTAAATGTGAAGCTTTGTTTAATCTAGTTTCTTGTGGAAAGTCATACCTGGTCGTACCGTTTGCTGAAATTTAGTATTTTGAGTATTTTGCTCAACGTCCTTTTTTTCCGCGCCGAAAGTAAGCCAAATGTTTGCTGTGTGAACTCTGAAGGAGTATCCAGAACCATTTTAATCAAATACTATCTTCATTTCGAAAATCTTTCGTTTTTATGCGAATATATTCCAACAATTGTTTTTTCTTACCGGATCAGGGGCAGATTTCTAGTAACAAGATAGGAATTAATTATAATATTAATAATATTGAAAGATCGCTGATACCGTTGTTATTAAATCAACATAGGAGAATGCTTGGACTTGTTGATTTATTATAATTCAGGGGGCTATAATTCCGAAAGAAGGGACATCCTGACAAAAATCAAAAACATGGGTCTCCTAATTTCGTCTCGAGAATCCGTGATCAAATCTTGTTCAATTAATTTCGAGGCACCTTGTATATTTCGTCATTTCAACAGTCACCAAATTTTCTCCGATTAAGCTACGCCAGGACGTCTACCGCACGTCCACGGTATAAAAAACTGCAGGATCATTCCTTGAATACATTAAAATGACGAATGAAGAAGTCCTCCATGTAAAGCGAAAAACCACTAGACTGGTGCATGCCTCCACGTCCTAAATGCGTGTTAAACGTTACGTCTAGGTACTTCGGAGAAGAACCGTGTCTGTCCACACCTTTCGCGTATTAGGACCAGGAAATATATTTCGAATATGTTGACGTGGTTATTTTCGTCCATATTCACTTCATTGATATTCATGTTGTGGGTGGACTTGATTCGAAGCATTAAAATAGGGAAATATACGGAGGTCAAAAGTTTGGACAGTTTTAAGTGGAATTAAACCACTGAGTACTCCATTCATCTGAACATGACGACAGAATTACACCGTGGTTGGAGGAAAACTCTATGATCACTACAACATTGAATCTGAGAATGGAAACCTAACCTAACCTAACCTAAACGATACATCCAAAAATTCTTTGAAAGCAATGACCTGAAGTCAGGAGCTCTTGCACGCATGCCCTTTTGCCACACACTCTCACGAAAAACTTCATGAACCTTCAAGCCGTCTTTTTCTAGTGCACGATCCTCAAAAAATTCTGCAAAAATTTGAGCGTCGGCATTCTACAACTAATTATCAAGTTTCAATTCGATCGAGTCTGTATTTTTTGAGTTATTGGGAAATAACAACAAAATTTCAGATGGGTATAACTTCGGAACCGTTTGACCGATTATGTCCATTAAATAATTTAACGACAACATTCGGATGCGCAACCTGCCCTGAAAATCGCAAGTCTCTATCTCTTTTCTTTTGAATGTTGTCGTGGCAACGGACGGCTGGATGGCTGGAGTTTTTGCAAAATGATAGCGCGCTGTTCCCTAGAACATGCGCGCAATTAGAGAGTTGTAAAGCATTTTCGCGCTTGTTCATGTTTATATCCCCAAAACTATACTATCGAAACCGATGGAAGTTATTCTTTGTGGAAACGTTGTGTTAATGGAAGAATTTCCATTTAAATAGCGGTTCCGCCAAATAACTATTTTTTTAAATGCAATAAAAAAAAGCTACTGAATATTTTCTCAAATTTCTTTTTTATTTGAAAGTACAATCCTTCCGGTTAATAATGGAAAATAATTCAATTCAAATGGCTGCCTCGGCTGGCCATGCAGTAGCCTACGCGATCGGTGCAATTTTTAAACACATTATCGATTGTGTGCAGCTGTATTTCACCAATATGGCTTCACGAATATTGTCCTTTAGAGCGTCAATTGTCTCTGGCTTGTTGGCGTAACACTTATCTTTGACGGAACCCCACAAATTATAGTCCAACGGTGTCAAATCACAGCTCCGAGGTGGCCAAACGACATCAGCTCTGCGGCTGATAATGCGTTCTTCAAAAACAGGGCAACTCCTGAACCAATTGGACTTTGTATGGCGTCATACCAAGGTCTTTATGCAAAATTCGTCTCAATGATGTCTCCGAAATGTTCAATTCTTGAGAACGACGGTGAATTGATGTTGATGGCGCTTCACGCACACTTTCTGCCACAGCAGGTTTATCGATGAGGATGCCAGTTTCTTTCACTTTTTTCACAAGATAACGAACATACGGAGCTGACGGTGCTTCTCTTCTTCCAAAATCCGTACGCAATTTTCGCACACATTCTGCAACATTACCATGATTTTCAAAGTAATGTCGCAATATTTCCCAGCGTTGTTCAAGCGTATACACAACCATATTCGTTCAGCGGAAGGATAAAACTAATTATCTGTCAAATCAGACATGAGCTAAGTATTACCATCCACGAAATAAGCACTAGTTGAAAAAAAAACGTTAGATGGCGGACCCTTCATTTAAAAAACTTATTGATCCAGGCATATTGAATTTAATAATCTTTAATAATCTGAAAACTTCCGAATTTAAGAAAAATGTATTCAAACGATTCATTACTTCTTAATTCAACGACAAATGATGACTCATGGGACCTATGCGACCATTTGTTGTAATTGATGTCAATAAGGAATAAACAGTTCAAATTAGTTTGTTCACTTATTCCGTCGTTCTAATAGATGAGACCCCTCAACCTTATATAATCAATATTTTCTTGCGAAGATATATCGGCATCCATGAAAATATACAGGGTGTGCCATTCATTATAAGAAAATTCTGTGTTCCTATTGACTCACCCTGTATATTTAAATAGGCGATTTTATAACTTAATGATCCGGAGTTATTCCATATTGAAGCATACCAATTTTTAGTGCAAAATATTTTGCAGTTTCCGAGGTATTACCAATATTCCAGTCTTGTTTCAGCCTGTATAGCGAAACATTATGTGTGTACTGAATATGTAGAAAGATAAATAATTTATTATAATCATCCATCACCAATCGTTTTATACCAGTTTGGTTTTCAACCCATTTTACAGGTAGGTACCAGAATAGAGAAGAAGAAGTCCAGAAAAAAACACTATTCTATTCTCATAAAAATATGGTCGGACTCATTATCATACATGGGATATGAATGGGGGAGAAAATTAAGCGATGGGCATGACATTCGATCAAAGATACGCCGTGTATTTCAATGAACTCGTTTAGTTTTATCTCCGGATACCATAATGTTTTTATACTTGTTTGTCCTGATAATATCCTGATGATTTCCGATCGTCAGGACCAACACGGGCACAATGAACATCAGAACTGCCCGAATAATGGTGATATACATATAAATCCAAGACCAAATACTACCCAGTGGTCCTAAAACGTCGAAAGCGAGCATCAGTTCAACAGAACTATTTCTCGTATATCGAGTATAAATACGTAAAGTAGAGGCTAGAAATGAGCACAACAAACAATGTGATAGTTTTTCGTGAAATTTAATTTAATTCTGTGGTGCCGGCCAGCCGTCCGTTACTACGGTAACTTGAGAACGGAAAGAGCTAGCGACTTGAAATTTTCAGGGTAGGTGGCGCATCCCAATGGTTTCCGACCCGATTCCGGGTCAAAAATATTTCCAAGTGCCGACCCAAAATATTTTTTTCATGGTATATCGATACGGGGCTCGTGTATAATTAAATCGAGGTCGCTGATCACGAATATGTAATTAGTTTTTCCCTAAGTGGCGTACTCTGGGAAAATTTTCACTTAAAGTGAAAAAATTGACGAAAATAGTTCAATTTTGAAACTTTCCACCGCCCAAAAAAATCGGATTAAAGTGTTCCTGATTTTTAACGTCATATTTGGATCCTTTATCTATCGAATAGCCGAACAATAAATGTCCAGGTCGTACGCTTGGGAAATTATGGTTTTTTTCCCGAGGGTCTATTTTTCGGAAAATTCTTTCCACGATATTTCCTCGGGAAATTTTTGCAATAAATATCTGATCGTAGATTCGGAATCTACGGCCCCGAATCTATAAGAAAAAGTACCCATTTCGTAGTTTTGCGTCAAAAAATTTTTCTCGAAAAATGGGATTTTTTTAAGGCATATGTATTAAAAAATTGCCAAAATTCGACCGGTCTCCGATTTCGATGCAAGTTACGTCATTTACTAATTCGGGGCCGTTGATTACGAATATATGATCGGATTTTTCATTAGAGAATTTTCCGCGGAAATACCGCGAAATGAATTTTCCGAAAACCAGACCGTCGGGAAAAAAATCATAATTTCCGAATAGTACGGCATGGACATTTTCTGTTTGGATTATTCAGAAGATAAAGGATCCATATATGACGGCAAAAATCAACAACACCCTGCTCCGATTATTTTGGGCGGTGTGAACTTCCAAAATTGGCCTATTTTCGTCCATTTTGTCACTCTAAGTGAAAATTTGCCCAAAGTACGCCACTTAGGGAAAAACTAATTGCATATTCATGATCAGCGACCTCGATTTAATTAGACACGAGCTCCGTATCGATATACCATGAAAAAAATTTTTTGGGTCGGCACTTGGAAATATTTTTGACCCGGAATCGAAGGAAAATTCTTCTTTCCCCTCCGAAATCTATGATTTTCACATATCGATAAACGAATTTTCTACGATTATTGGTCGGTGGACGACGTTCAGATTTATGTATCTATTTCCTATGTATCTCTATCCGTTCGGAAAATATTAGGAAATGAGTGAATCCGTCCAACGGCAAAAAGTTTTCTCTAGTATCTAACCCATACGAAAATCTACAATTTTCCGATTAGATCACCAAGGCTTTGGCTATTCACTAAATCGAGGGCGTAGATTCCGAATCTGAATTAGTTTTTCCGTATCTCGATTAGTTTTGGTAATATGGCGAAAATTACGACTAATTAGTCCATTTTCCGGAGGTAGGGCCAGAAATTGCGACTTTTTTCGTCATTACTCCGAAACTAATCGAGATACGGAAAATCTAATTGCAGATTCGTGATCTGCGTGCCCGATTTAGTGAATAACCAAAGCCGCGTCGATCTAATCGTAGCAATATTTTTCTAGAATAATTATGTATTCTTCTCCCAAAGAAGAATTGAAGATAGTCAATGTGTTAATTTTTTCATCATTGCATTCTATTCTGACTTCACGAAAAAAAAAATTGGTTCAAGCACTGACGTGAAGTCGGGAGCTTTTGCGCGTATGTTCTATTGTCCATTCTCCTATATTGGACACTCTTTATCGAATTTGCCATGGTGAATTCTATTGTCTGTTCTCCTTTATTGGACACTCTTAATCGAATTCACCATGGTGAATTCGATTAAGAGGACTCTCTGTGTGCCATGGCTGTCCATTATAATATAGATGTGCACCCTCTTGATGTCCCTTTTCCTTGAGCACAAATGCGATAGTGCCTCTGCTCATATCCCAGGGCCCCAGCAATCCTCAGTTTCAGCCCATGTATCCCAATGCCTGCCCTTGTCTGATTTGTATTCATCCGCACACCAAGTAGAAGACTTCTAGTTTAATCGAGTAACGAGGTCCACCGCTTTCAGATGGTCTCTTATGACAGTTGCAAAGGGTATTTAGAAATTTAATGTGGTTGGAATTACATCTGAGGGCTTTGCCAAGAGGTTTCTTATGTGTAAGTGCAAGGGAGGCAGATTAAGTATGACCTCAAGTGCTGATGGGGGAGTAGTATAGCTAGCTGCTGTAGTACCAACACAGGTAAGCCGTCGCAGTTTCTACAACCGGCTGCGTGTGGTGGCTTCATGTCTTGTCCACCACGCTAAAGATGCATAGGTTACCGTGGGACATACTACTGCTTCTGTTTATAAACACATTGCCATTTCCGGCTTTAGCCCCCAAGTCTGCCCAAAAGCCCTTTGCAGGCCCACACATCCACTGTGGCTGTGTTTGTGTTATTTCATTTTAAAATCCTTAAACAAAGAATCACCCTTTATATAGTGAAACTTTTAATTCTAATATTACGTTAATTCGTAATGCATTATAATCGTCCCTGATGAGTAAGTACAACTGTTGAGGACCGCTGGCCCTGTCCCATCGCGTATCGTACAATTCGGGTGGCGCGTCGACACAGAGTCCAGGTGGTTCGAATGTTCGGACCGATTGTGATGCAAATTCGCCCCCAGGTGTTCGGATCTCCCGGAGGTGGGGTTGTTCGCCCCGTAGCGATGCTGCTCCGTACCAACTCGCGTATATCCTCCATGTTGGGATCATTTTTTTTCTTTCTCACATCTCTCGTTCCGTTCGTTTTATTCTTGTACGGACACCGAAGGTGATATATGGAAATGGGGTTGGCTTTGTTCTTGTAAAATGGCTTGTGCGTTACGTGTCAGCCAATTTTTATAGGACCATTAAGATCTGCTGATAGCTGTCGCGATTTAAGTCTTTGTGAAGAGTGATTAGTCCGTTTACCGTTTGGAGGGATGTTCTTAAGGAAGGATGTAAAACTTTAAGGGGGTTTTTCTAGTTTTACGATCGGTAATACGATAAGGCTCGTTTTCATAATCAACTTTAGTGGAAGTTTGAATTTTAAAGTCTTCTTTTAAAATGAAATCGTTTTCATGAACTAACTTCAGCGATTCAACCGAAATTTAAAGAAAAGTGACGAAAACGTGATTTTAAAATTTATAGTTTCACTTTAAAGAGAAAGATAACCTACAATCTATCTCCTGTCGTTTGAAAATTCAGCTCCTGTGAAAAATTCAGAGCTTTTGAACTCTTATGCCATGTCTTCAAGCGTTTATTTGTTGGGAACCATTAAGTAAAGGGATTCTGATAATGTAATGTTTGTCCTCCGAAGGCGAAAAAAAATGGGTTCAAGCCCTGTGGACAGGAGCTTTTTGGCCCTCTAGTTCAAACAGACAAATTATATCTCCGAAAGTATTGGTTTCTCTGAGTTGGGAATTATATCAATGTATACATATGATAGAGCTGCATCATAAAGGAAATTCAATTCAAATAATAGTTTATTTATAGAGATTAAATGAGCAATCATGAGAATGAGAACTGCACCATGGAAGAAATCGAGTTAAATCTGGCCAATTTTGCCCAATAACGAACTGATTCGAGATATTCATCTCCCTAACCTACTCTGAAAATTTCAACTACCTAGCTCATTCCGTTCAAGAGTTATTGTGGAAAAACTTTTTTTAAATTTTCAAAATTTTTTTTTTTACACTTTGCGGTAATCTGGTCAATACAAAACTTCACATGCGTATAAAGGTCATGATTCTACAATTTGATGCTAAATTTCAGATAGATCGAATGAACTTGTCCGAGATATTTACGCTCCAAAACCACCTTGCAATTTTCAATCCGCTAACTCCTTTCGTTCGAGAGTTATCGTGCCTACGGCCGGTCGGCCGGCCGGACAGAATCGATTTCGCACTCGGATTCTTGATCAGTGAGTCGAACCAAATCGTTTGAGACCATTTTCAGCCAAAAATTCCAAAATTACAGACACTTGGGCAAATTGATAAGCACTCTGTTCCGAGGAACTAGAGCGCCAAAAAACAATTCGTATGACAATTGCCCAAAACAGGTTTAAAGTACCTACAAATAGTAGGTATTCCATAAAACATGTATGAAAGAAGATGAGTAATAATATGAAAGAAGATGAGTAATAAATAAAAAATTACCTTGTAATCGATCAAAAATTTCCTGATCTACGTTCACCAAATTTTCTCCTCTCTCGAACTACAGAATTATGCTTTCAATATTTACGTAATATTTTCAAACATTTTCGGGTGAGGTCCCCGTTGCATCGCTAAAATACGAGTATTTCAACCCCAATATTTTTGAAGTTACAATATTCCCTTCTGTCAAGTTGACATTATGAGAATTCATACATAGAATAATTATATCAATCTGTGAAATACGATTTACATTGAAATTTTGAAAAATCGTATCTCCGAAAGTATAAGCTTGTTAGAGTTAAAAATGATATGAATGGATTCTTATGATAGAACTGCTTATTAGAAAAAAAAAATTTGGAATTTGTTTTTTGTAAAAAAAAAATTTTTTTTTTATTACTCCGAAACCTTCTGTCCGATTTTGCCCAGTAACGAACTTCGCCGAGATATTCATCCCCCAAACCTACTCTGAAAATTTCAACTCTCTAGCTCATTCCGTTCGAGAGTTATCGTGCCTACGGCCGGCCGGCCGGACGGCCGGACAGAATGGATTTCCACCACGGATTCTTGATCAGTGAGTCGAACCAAATCGCTTAAGACCATTTTCATCGAAAAATTCGAAAATTACAGACATTTGGGCAAATTGATAAGCACTCAGTTCCGAGGAACTAGAGCGCCAAAAAAAGTTGTATTTCTAACTTTGATGAATGGTTGGACGATGAATTTTACATGAGGTTTTGGTTGGGTAAACGATTTAACTTTGAATCATTTAGACCGCATCGGAGACAAAATTTTACTGAAGAAGTTGCATTTTTGTTTGCATTGAACAAATAGTTAGATTTTTCCTTGAAGAATCAGAAATATTATTAATGAATAAAAAGGAAATAAATGCTCATGACACTGTCCTGTAGTTTTTCAATTCCAGAAATGTTGAACGAAAACATTTTATAACTTAAAACTTTGAAAACTGTCAATTGATTGGTTCAAGATCACCCTGTATATCCAAAACCAATGACCCCAGGTGATTAAAATTCCTCGATATGAATCCACCTAGATGACCTCAATTTATGGATGAACGCGTATGTCGCGTTCATCCCGGGACACCCTTTACATACAGGGTGAGTGTTTAAGTTATACATTAATTTTAATCATAGATTCCTTTCATCAAGCAAAACTTCAGTTTTATGAATGCGCGAGTGTATAACTAGGAAACTAGTGGAAGTAGAAAAAACTGTTAATCGGAAAATATGTGTCATAGCTATAGAATACTTCACACCAAATTTCATTTTATTCTAAATATCCACATCAAAGCTACATTAAAAATCTGATTTTTTTTTGGAATTTCAACAGCCTCTATAGTTTTATCTGAGCCGAATCTGGGAAAATGGTAATTGAAAAATTGGTTCAAGCCCTGTGAGCAGGAGCTTTGGCGCTCTTGTTCAAACTTTGACAATTCATATCTCCGAAATGATCGGTCTGTGGGAATGATATAAATGGATTCTTACGATAGAACTGCATCATGAAAGAAATTAAATTCAAACCGACCGATTCTCCCCAATAACGAACATATTCGAGATATTCATTCCTCAATTCTACTCTGAAAATTATATTATATCAATTAAAATTTAGACAATATTGCAGTTTTGTTTTTACTGGAGATATTCTGAACCCAATTCGAGTATGTATCTTACCAAAGAATATATTTCCATCATCATATGGACTATCCACGGGCATTATATTATCACCTTAAAAGTATATAATATCATATCATACTCATAATTCTACAATAGCTGAGGTTCTTTCATTGGTCATTTTCCATTCAATCATACTATGTTTTCTAGAACAGGAGGTGTATTTTATATCAAGAATAACGAACCAGAGATAATTTTGACATTTATCTCTCATACGAAAATAAGATGAAATGTGAGAATACAGATCATATTTCAATTCATAGATAGAATAATTAAGTACAGCATTCTGTGAAATCATAGAAGTACGATTCATTATTGAAATTTCGAAGAATATTATCTCCGAAAGTATTAGCTTGTTAGAGTCGAAAATGATATCAATGGACTTTTATGGTGAAAGTGCATCTTGAAAAAATTGAATTTGGAATTTGTAATGTAGAAAAAATTTTTTGGGAGATATTTATCTCCCAAACCTACTATGAAAATTTCAAACTTTTTTTTGACACTTTCGTATGCATAAAGGTCATTATTCTACAATTTGATGCTAAATTTCATTCACATCGAGGGATCGGTTTCGGAAATATTCATAAAACATGTTTGTACTAAAAATGACCCTAACTCCGAAACCGCTTGATGGATTTCATCCGTTAACGAACTCGTCCGAGATATTTACGCTCCAAACCGATCCTGCAAATTTCAATCCTCTAACTCCTTTCTTTCGAGAGTTATCGTATTAACAGACGGCCGGAAAGAATCGATTTCGACCACGGATTATTGATCAGTGTGTCGAACCAAATCGTTTAAGACTATTTTCAGCCAAAAATTCGAAAAATACAGACATTTGGGCAATTTGATAAGCACTCTGTTCTGTGGAAAAAGAGTGTCAAAAAGTGTTTTATTTGATGACAGGAATCTATGGTTAAAATTAATGTACAACTCAAAGCCTCACCCTGTATATTCCACTAAGATATGGTTGAAATTAAAAGTGGCTCATTTAAATTATGCAATCATCCAATTCAGACATCTCCAATTGATATAGTATAGAGCGAACCAAGCACTAAATCGCAGATTAACTTAATTCTGTAGGACTTATCGAAGTTCCTATTCTTATCTATCACAAACGAAAAGGGGAAAAGTCGGCAGACCTTTCAGAACGTCATAATGGAGAAGTGTGAATGAGCCTATGAAAAATTCAGAGCTTATTCATACCAGTACAATGTAAGGTGGGTAGTTATTGTTTGGAATATGTTTTGGTTACCTTGAATACTTCCTATCGTGATTTCTTTTCCGATGTGTATGGCCAGATAATAGCTCTTGTTGATCTTATGAATGGGAGTTACTAATAGGGAGGAAATAGAACACCCCTTATAAGTATGAAGAGCAGGATGAAAGAGAAAGGATGTCCGAATCTAGTACGAAACACATTAATTCGCTATTGGTTTTTGCGCAATGTCATTTTGCCCAAATGTTGCAAAATGTAATTTTCGAAATTTTTGCCGAAAATGGTCTCATACGAATAGGTTCGACTCACTGATAAATAATTTGAGGTCAAATTCGATTCTTTCTGGCCGGTCGTTGAAATGACAACTTTCGAATGGAAAGAGATAGTGACTTGAAATTTTAATAATAATAACAGTATTTTCTATATTTGATTGTTAATGAGCATAACATAAGGGAGTAATCTAACCAAAAACTTCTCCACTTAAACCTTGAGAAATTAAAATAAAACAGAACTAAAAGGAGGAATGGGAGAATGCAAAATTTGATAAACCAGAACTGACATCTGAAACTAAAAATATTTTCGAATTTAAGGTTAAGGGTAGGTTGCGCTGTGCGCATGCAAATGTGCTTATTGAGTGTGTTAGAGAGCATAAGCAGCCAAACAGTTTCAGAGATGATATTTTGTTTTCCCAATAATACAATACAACACATAATACAATACAACACAGATTCAATCGAATTGAAACATGGTTACTAATTATAGAATGACGATACAAAGACTTATGTGAAATATCGTGTGGATCGTAGGTATATCAATTAATTTAAAATTAAAATTTTGCGAGAGCAAAAAAAATTCTACAGCCAACTTCCAAATTTGACTACGGTCGCATCTGAATGCGACATTTGAGTTTGTTAATAGGCATAATCAGCTAAACGGTTTTGGAATTACAACAATCTAAAATTTGGTTGTTATTTCACAATATCTCAAACAATAAGAATACGATGGATCTAATTCAAACATGGTAGTTAGTTGTAGAATGCCGACGCAAAAATACTCGTAAAATTTCGTGAGGTTCGTATCACTAGAAAATTTTAAAAAATCATTGAAAATCATTGGAAAAAAATTCCATGAATTAAAAACTATTCGTCCGACATCGTTGAAATTTTGTGAGAGCCTTCAAAACCTAACTCTTCTGACAAGTTCGAAGCTTGAACACGATCGGATCTATTTTGTTGGAGATCCGAGCAGCCTTGCATGAGTTCAGTAGCTGGATGGGTGGCCGTTGCCTCGATAACTTTCGAACGAAAAGATATGGGGACCGGCAATTTTCAGGGTAGGTTGAGCATCCGAATGGGAGAGTTAAGAACGTTGTTGGGCATAATCGGCCCAACGGTTTCGGAGTTATATAACCATCTAGAATATTATATTTTCTCGATAACTCAAAAAATACAGATCTGATCGAATTGAAACTTGGTTACTTGTTCTAGGATATCAACATAATGACGTGTGTGAAATTTTCTGAGGATCTTATATCTAGAAGTTTTTAAAAAAATTACGAAAAAATATTATATATTTCACGATAACTTTAGAACGGAAAGAGATAGCAACTTGCAGTTTTTAGGGTAGGTTGAGCATCTGAATGTGACATTTAATTTCGTTAATTGTAATAATCGGCTAAATGGTTTTGGAGTTATACCAATCTGAAAGTTTGTTGTTATTTCCTCTATAACTCAAAATATACAAATATGATCCAATTAAAACTCGTTGATTACTTGTCGACTGCCAACCCTCTAATTTTCGCGAAATTTTGTGGATATCGTATCCTGGAGTTACTTGAGGTGTAAGTTTTTTCGTATTTCAATTCCAATAGAATACATATGTCAGAATTAAAAGTTCTGTGATCATAGATGATTCTCTCGTAACTGAAGTCTGTCATTAAAATTGTAGGTATGAAATGTGTTAATATATTATAAAACCAATTTTTTTGTTTGTTTTTTTTTTGATAATATTTTTATTCATTCCATAAATGAGTTCCGCGAAACCCGAATTTCGTTGATGGGCTAGGAAATTTGACAGAGAAACCCTACGTAAATTATAGAAGTTATAGAAAATTTCCCAGTGATCATATAATAAATTATCATTTTCGTAGAGACACTTAAACAGTCAACGCACTCCCCTTTTCCACCCCGAACGCTTCCCATCAATACATCATCTGCTATGATGAATTTTACGACGAAGAGAACGTTTATTTATTATCGTAACACCCATTCCCTTCCTGAATATGATATGATAACAAACGAGAATTGTTCTCTTTCGCATTTTTCATCTACTCTTCTTCAAATCGCATCCCCAAGTCGATGGATGGAAAAGTGCCATCCGTGAATATTACGGGTATAAGGTTTATGCACACGTTCAGATTTCCATTATGGAAATTTAAATTTGTTGTTATTATTCGATTAGTTCAAAGGCAAATTGTGTTAATTATACACCCTACAACCCTGATTATTTAATATTATACGCGCCGCGCATGGTAAATTCGAATTAAGAGTGTCCAATACAGGAGAATGGACAACATAATTTACCATGGTAAATTAGATCAAGGGTGTCCAATACAGAAGAATGGACAATAGAACATACGCGCAAAAGCTCCTGAATTCACGTCAGTACTTGAACCAATTTTTTTTTTCGTGATTTTTTTTTAAATTTTTTCACTTAATTGTTTATAACTATTGCAATTCTTGCGAGCGGCCTCAGCATTTTCTCATTAACTATCTACATGCCATTCCGAATCCAATGGCACGATATACTTAATAGACCAGGGTAGAAGCCTTTAAAAATGATAAAAAGTGAACAAAAATTATAGTAGATTGAAACCCATTGGAAAAGGAAGAGAAAATAACAAAATTATAGGAAAAATAATTTACGGGCGATCTGAGGTCGGGAAGGGGAAGAGGGCGAGTTTTTAAGGGTAAAAAATGGTTTATCTCGATTTCCGGCAAAACTACAAGTCCTATGGGGAAAAGTTGAATGGCAAAGTTGTAGGTAATAAAAAGATCTACAACTTTTATTTCTCCACTTTTTTCACATAACCTCAAAATTTATGTGAAAAATTCAAATACCCACGTTTTTGGTTTTTAATTTTTATCTTTTACAAAAAAAAAAATTTTTTTCACCAAATTTGGTAAGAACTTTCTTTTTTATGTCCCAAATACACTGTAATTTTTTGGATTTGAAATATTTTTGTTTTCAACTTAATTTGACTTAATATCGAAAAAGCACCCAAATTTTCAATCAAAAATTATCACGTCAAAATATCTGCTTTTTTAAAAAAGTACGTGGGTTTTTTGTTCATTGGAGTCTCTACTTTCTGATGGTGTAAAAAAATATACATCACTATGGTAAATTTTCTCGGAAAATGCTAAGTTAATAAAGTTAATATTTAATAAGATATCCACAATATTTTGAGAAAGTTGTACAATCTTCTCTAAATAATATGTGTAGATGCCTATTTATTGGTCTTTTGAGATAACTTGTATACCTCAGTGACCTACGGATAATTTTAGCCCATCAAAAGTTATTTCATAGAGAAGTGAGGAAGGGGCTATGAGGGTCTGCGCTTTACTGCCTGTTACTTCGTAGCATTTTCTGGGAGAATTTACCATAGTAATGTATATAATTTTTAGACCATCAGAAAGTAGAGATTTTAACGCGTAGAAAGACCACCTAATTTTTCAAAAAAGCAGATATTTTGACGTGAGAATTTTTAATTGAAAATTAGGATGCTTTTTCGATATTAAGTCAAATTAAGGTGAAAACAAAAATATTTCAAATCCAAAAAATTACAGTGTATTTGGGACATGACAAGGTAAGTTTTCACCAAATTTGGTGAAAAAATATTTTTTTTTGTGAAAGATAAAAATTAAAAACCAAAAACGTGGTTATTTGAATTTTTCACATAAATTTTGAGGTTATGTGAAAAAAGTGTGAAAACAAAAGTTGTAGATCTTTTTATTACCTACAACTTTGCCCTTCAACTTTTCTCCATAGGACTTGTAGTTTTGCTGGAAATCGAGATAAACCGTTTTTTACCCTTAAAAACTCGCCCTCTTCCCCTTCCCGACCTCAGATCGCCCGTAAATAATTTATCCTATAATTTTTGTTATATTCTCTTCCCTTTACAATGGGTTTCATTCTACTATAATTTTATTCGGTTTCAAAAATTATCGACCCTGGTCTATAATCTTTACAACATTATAAAAATTAGTTGCTCTATCGATTTAAAGTAAACCATTGTGGCTGCGAAGTATTGCTCCTGTTGTATTCCATTTTAAAATCCTGAGGCACTGCTTCAATCACCCTTCAGAAATCGTTATCAGAGTTTCCTATTTCAGCTTCACGTAATTAGAGATTCTTCGTTACCAGTATGAAGTGAAATCGCCTCCGTCTCCTTGTCCCTTGAATTTTAAATATCGAAATCATCATTCGGCGTGTGGCGCCCTTAGGCACATACGATCAAATAAAGCTAACAAGGCCTGACAATTATTCCGGGTAATAAAGTCCAGGGGAACTTTTCTCCCGGACTCCGGAATCACTTTCTGGGGAACGGGGGGGTACGTTCGCCGGAGGAGGTAATTAGAGAAGTTCGGGACCCCGTCGGTGGCAGAATTGGGGGGGCACGTCCCACGATGTGCCCGGAATGTATGCCTACGATGAATTTGATTAGCCCCTTTGTCTTTAGGGTCAGATCCAGATCTTGTTTGGGAGCCGAGGATGGCACGGGAATAAGCAAAATGTCTGCAGTTGGCGCTGGAACTTAAACTGGGCGTGAAGAATTCTAGTTCGATTGGAGGTTGCTGAATTTGGCGGAATGTAGGTACACTGGGGTTAATGTCTTGATTAACAATTTATAGATTTATTATTAGAAAATCACAGTTTTGTATAACGTTATTAAACATCGTCACTCTTTTCAACATTACCTTTTTAGTTTATTTCAATCCTGCACGGACCTAAGGAGAGGGGATGGGGGGATGATCCCGCTCCAATGTTGAACGGAGTTGGCAAACTTTCAACATAGTTGGAAAATTTTCAAAGGAGTTGGAAAAAATTTCGAAGGAGTTGGAACATTTCTGAAAAATTTTTTATAAAAAGTGACGGAATTTGATTGCCTGACAGGATAAATGCAGAGCAGGCAGAAAATAGGGATGGGATAACATGGAATAACACCATGTACCCTTGTATAGAAAGGTACAGGAAATTGTATACACATTCCTGTTGCCGTGAATTCAATATTCAATAGTTTTCGGCACAATGTGTGTAGCCGGCAAAAAATAATATTCATCATAATATTGCGTTATCCGAGCGGGTAGATGTTTCAGTAGTATAAAACAAACCATCTGGTAACAATTTGAGCTGTTTCCGTCTGTCGAGCGGCATGTTTGGTCCTTTCTTTTAATAATAGAAATAGATAAGTTTGAATTTCGGAAAACTACTTTTGATGTTCTGGGTTTCTTTCAGATGGGAAGTTGTTGGGACGGAATAACCATTACGCATTATCAGGGACGAGCCTAAGGGGGGGCGGCGATCGGCCGAACGGTTTTGGAGTTATACCCATCAGAAATTTGGTTGTTATTTCCTGAATAACTAGAAAAATACAAATCCGATGCAATTAAAACATGGTAATTATTTGTAGAATTCTTGCAAAATTTCGTGAGGATCGTACCACAATAATATTTTGAAAAATCATTGAAAAAAGTTCTATATATCAGAAACTTTTCGTCTGACATCGCTGAAATTTTGCGAGAGCCTCCAAACACTAACTCTACTGATGCCAGGTTCCAAGTTTGAAAACGATCGGATCAATATTGTTGGAGATCCGAGCAGCCTTGGATGAGTTCAGTAGCTAGATGGGCAACCGTTGTCTGGATAACTTTCGAACTAAAAGGGTAGGTTAAGCTTCCGAATGGGAGACTTTGGTTCGTTGTTTCGCATAACTGCCAAAGGGTTTCGGAGTTATACCCATCTAGAATATAATTTTCTCGATAACTCGAAAAATACAGACCTGATCGAATTGATAGTTGGTATCTAGATGTAGAATATCGACATAAAGTCTCTTGTGAGGATCATAGTCCGTACCACTATAATATTTTAAAAAAATTACGAAAAAATATTATGTACCTATCTCACGATAACGGAAAGAGGTAGCAATTTGCAATATTCAGGGTAGCTTTCGTATCTGGATGCGACATTTAAGTTCGTTAATACGCATAATCCGCCAAAGAGTTTAGGAGTTATAAACTTATCTAAAATTTTGGTGTTATTTCCTCTTTAACTCAAAATATACAAATCTGATCCAATTAAAACTCGGTAATTACTTGTAGAATGCCGACCCACCAATTTTCTCGGAATATCGTGAATATCGTATCCTGGACTTGAGAAATAGAGAAGGCGATTCTTCATCAAGAGATCCATGTGCCTTCAGAGGAGTATATTTGTGAGAGGGGACTTTTGAAAGGTTATGTATTATTTTTAATATGATATCGCTGAAATTTTGCTGAAGGCTTCAAAACATAACATTAAATTGACCAAACTTTCTGATCTTGTGAGGTGAGAGGTTCATTTGTCTCGTGATGGGTAGAGAGGCATTTTAGGCCAGTTTTTCTATCGCTAATGAGAATATATCTTTATGTTTCACCTCAACACCTTTAGATCTATCAATGGGCATTTATTGGTTAAGAATAAGTAATTGAATATTACTGGAATTCAATTGAATTTCATTCAATATGTTAGTAACTAAACTTATAATTCTCTTTACTTTGATTATGTAAATATGACATTAATTCCAGTAATATTTTTCTAGAATAATTATGTATTCTTTTCCCAAAGAAGAATTGAAGGTAGACAGTGTGTTAATTTTTTCATCATTGCTATCTATCCTGACTTCACAAAAAAAAATTGGTTCAGGCACTGACGTGAAGTCAGGAGCTTTTGCGCGTATGTTCTATTGTCCATTCTCCTGTATTGGACACTCTTAATCGAATTTACCATGGTGAATTCTATTGTCTATTCTCCTGTTTTGGATACTCTTAGTCGAATTCACCATGGTAAATACGATTAGGAGTTTCCAATACAGGAGAATGGACAACCGAACATACGCGCAAAAGCTCCTGACTTCACGTCAGTGCTTGGAGCAATTTTTAAATCATTTTTGCTGCCGACAATCCCATCGAATCTCTTGATCCCTGTCATTTACCATATACAGGGTGAGTCTTTGACCACTGCATTAATTTTAACCGTAGATTCTTATCGTCAAAAGAAACACTTTTTTCATTTAACATTTTTCCAAATTCGGCTCAGGTAAAAAGATACAGGCTGTTGAAATTTCGAAAAATAATCAGTTTTTATTTTGTAGCTCTGACATCCTTTTTTCGAATAAAATGAATATTGGTGTAAAGTTTCCTATAACTATGAGACATATTTTCCAAATATTAGTTATTTTCTACTTCTACTGGTTTTCTAATTATGGACTCGTGGATTCATGAAACTAAACGAAATTAGCATAAAGAAAGCAGATAAAGTTTTTCTTGGGTAATTTCAAGAATATCCCATCGTTTTAGAACATTATATTATTCTTCATAATTTCTCCTTAAACTCCTTCGAGATATTCTTCATTGAATGTTTTAAAATTAAAAACTCCAGAAATTTCACTACTTTTATGGATCCGTCCCTGAGCATTGGAATCCCGAATCAAGTTGTCAACCACGTTACCATGTCTTTTTCTCGTCCGCCAACAATGTCATAGATAATTTATATGCAGGAGTGTATTAGCACATTGTGAAATCTTTAAACGCTTGTAACTTTTTACCTGAGCCGAATATGGAAAAATGGTGAATGAAAAAACTGTTTTATTTGATGAGAGGAATCTTTGGTTAAAATTAATGCAGTGGTCAAAGACTCACCCTGTATACATCCACCGAAACATCTCCACGCGTATCCTCCTGATGACGTATCGATTTACACAGTGAAACATTATCGGATTCACGTGCACGTGCCGGCGCTGCGCGACTGTTCCCCGGGAACATCTTTCCTGGCGGTCGGGGGGGCAGTCGCGTCGACAGGCGACACATCTTATCGTCAAAAAGGAACGCGATGAGGGCGGACGGTCCAACAGAAAGACAATGAGCCCGGAGTAATGGCCCGGAACCGCAGCGATACGGGTCCGGGTTCGTCCCGGTCGTCTGTCTCTGACAAACACGCACTTAGTTAGCTGTCAACGCGACGTATTGCCGTAACTTGCCGGGGCAAACAATGCCACCGACCGCATCGATCTGAAGCGAAAGGGTTCGTTCGACGCTAATTGATTTCTTTTTCTGCGGATGCGAATGCCGATTCTGACCTGGATGGAGGAAATAATGCATCCGACGTCCAGGTGGGTACGATCGTTTGCGTTTTGTGATGAGATGGTAGTATGGTGAAAATATGAAAAAGGACTGACGTGAAGTCAGTACTCGAATAAGAATTTTTGGCTCTTAATTCGAATTTACCATGGTAAATTCGAATTAAGTGTCCAATACAGGAGAATGGACAACATAATTTTGGGGATGCGATTGGAGGAAGAGTAGATGGAAAATGCGAAAGAGAACAATTCTCGTTTGTTATCATATCATATTCAGGAAGGGAATGGGTGTTACGATAATAAATAAACGTTCTCTTCGTCGTAAAATTCATCATAGCAGATGATGTATTGATGGGAAGCGTTCGGGGTGAAAAAAGGGGAGTGCGTTGACTGTTTAAGTGTCTCTACGAAAATGATAATTTATTATATGATCACTGGGAAATTTTCTATAACTTCTATAATTTACGTAGGGTTCCTCTGTCAAATTTCCTAGCCCAACAACGAAATTCGGGTTTCGCGGAACTCATTTATGGAATGAATAAAAATATTATCAAAAAAAAAAAAACAAACAAAAAAATTGGTTTTATAATATATTAACACATTTCATACCTACCATTTTAATGACAGACTTCAGTTACGAGAGAATCATCTATGATCACAGAACTTTTAATTCTGACATATGTATTCTATTGGAATTGAAATACGAAAAAACTTACACCTCAAGTAACTCCAGGATACGATATCCACAAAATTCCGCGAAAATTAGAGGGTTGGCATTCGACAAGTAATCAACGAGTTTTAATTGGATCAGATTTGTATATTTTGAGTTATAGAGTAAAAACAACAAAATTTCAGATGAGTATAACTCCAAAACCATTTAGCCAATTATTCCAATTAAATGTCGTATTCAGATGCTCAACCTACCCTAAAAACTGCAACTTGCTATCTCTTTCCGTTCTCAAGTTATCGTGAAATACATAATATTTTTTCATAATTTTTTTAAAATTTTCTAGTTATATAGTCCTCAGAAAATTTCACACACCTCCTTATGTTGATATTCTAGAACTAGTTACCAAGTTTCAATTCGATCGGATCTGTATTTTTTGAGTTATCGAGAAAATATAATATTCCAGATGGTTATATAACTCCAAAACCGTTAGGCCGATTATGCCCATAACGTACTTAACTCTCCCATTCGGATGCTCAACCTACCCTGAAGATTGCCGGTCCCCATCACTTTTCGTTCGAAAGTTATCGAGGCAACGACCACCCATCCAGCTACTGAAGACATTCAAGGCTGCTCGGATCTCCAACAAAATAGATCCGATCGTGTTCAAGCTTGCAACTTGTCAGAAGAGTTAGGTTTTGAAGGCTCCCACAAAATTTCAGCGATGTCGGACGAATAGTTTTTGATACATAGAATTTTTTTCAATGATTTTCAATGATTTTTTTTAAATATATACGATATAGCCATCTGAACATTTAATTCGAATTTGTGTCCAATACAGGAGAATGGACAACATAATTTACCATGGTAAATTCATTTAAGGGTGTCCAATACAGAAGAATGGACAATAGAACATACGCGCAAAAGCTTCTGACTTCACGTCAGTGCTTGAACCAATTTTTTTTTTCGTGATTTTTTTGAAATTTTCTAGGGGTGCAGTTCTTAAAAATTTTTTTTTTTCGTCATTTTTTTCAAATTTTCTAGGGGTATGGTTCTTACAAAATTTTAAACACGTCTTTATGATGATTTTCTACTACTAGTTACCAAGCTTCAATTCGATCGAATATTTATTTTTTGAGTTATCAAGGAAATAATATTCCAGGTGGGTATAACTCGGAAACCGTTTGACCGATTATGCCCAAAGAAGAACTCAACTCTCCCTTCCGGATACGCAACCTACCCTGAAGATTGCAAGTCCCTATCTCCTTTCGTTCGAAAGTTATCGAGGCAACGGTCACCCATCTACTGAACTCACACAAGAATGCTCGAATCTCCAACAATATTCAACCGATCGTGTTAAAACTTGAAACTTGTCAGTAGAGTTAGGTTATGAAGGCTCTTGCAAAATTTCAGCAATTTCAAACGAATAGTTACTGATATATAGAATTTTTTTTTTCAATTTTCAATGATTTTTTAAAAATTTTTTACAAATACCATCCTTTCGAAATTTTGCAAGAATTTTTGCGTTGGCATTCTACAACTAATTACCATGTTTGAATTCAATCGCCTTAGTATTTTTCGAGTTAATGCGGAACAAAAAACAACCAAATTTCAGATGGCTATAACTCTAAAACCGTTTGGCCGATTATGCTCATAAACAAACTGAAATGTCGGTTCGGGTGCACATCCTAACCTGAAAACTTCAAGCCGCTGTTTCTTTCCGTTCTCAAGTTATCGTGACAACAAAAATATTTTTAAATAATTTTTTTTAAATTTTCTACGATTCGCACAAAATTTCACGAACGTGCTTAGGTTCATATTCTACAACTACTCACCAAGTTTCAATTCGATCGGATTCATATTGGTTGAAAACAAAATTATTACTCGGAAACCACTGGGCCGATTATGCCCATTAACGAGCTTGTCCGTCGTATTGAGATGCGCCACCCACCCTGAAAATTTCAAGTCGCTAGCTCTTTTCGTTCTCAAGTTATCGTGGCAACGGCCGGACGGACGGACGGCCAGCCGGACAGAATCAAATTTGACGTCGAATTCTTCATAGGGGAGTCGAACTAAATCGTTTGAGACCAATTTCGTCAAAAAATTCGAAAGTTACAGACAGTTGGGCAAAACTATACCGCGATGTTCCCCAGAACATACGCGCAAAAAGGCAACCTCCTATCTCTTGGAACGACGAGCAAACATTCGATCAAATACAGTTTTCTCAGGACCAGAAATTTCATCACATTCTTGACAGACATCTTCGGGCAGGCACCCCCCATTCCCCTATATCGGAAAATGACGAAGAGTTTCCTCGCAAAAAAACCCTTCGATTCTCGACGGTAAAACAGGGAGAATCGTAGAGTTGCACCCTTTGGCGGCATCCGTCATTAGCACGCACGCGCTCACTTCCGGTTCCGGTTCTGCGAGGCCCGTTCCCCACGTCTTAACCCACCCCCGTTCGGAAACTGTTACATTGACTAACTTCCTCATCTTTCACTGCCAGCGTCTAATGCACTTTAAAATTTCAATTTGATTTATAACGGCCTACCCGTGTTCTAATTGGATATCCTTGTCCAAAAACTTATTTGTTGATGACCGTTTATTTTGCGTACCGTCGCCATTTTTTTATGGGGATGAATGATGGATTATTAAAGGGTTCCTTTATGGGTCTTCTCTCCCAAACTACAGATTTCGAAAAGGAAAACCCAACATATTTTTTTGAGCGGATCGATCTTTCGACATAAACTCGCGACCAAGTCCTACTTTGGAGCGTGCATCCGCCCTGGAAACGAAGTAAAATTTTAAGGTAGGTATATTCCCAAAATTCCCGATTTGCCTAGGAAAAATACGTCACTTGCGGAAATTTCTTTTAAATTATATGGAATTTTTCCAAAAATCGCCACTATAGCCTTATCGGCAATTTCAACCATCCCCTTTACCCCCGTAATCTCAAAATACCCTCTTTTTCCACCTTTTTCTTTTTTGAGACCTCCCCTCATTCACAGAAATTTTCCCTAAGTAAAATTCTAAACGTCCTTTTTGGGCGCATGTTCTAGGAGAACATCGTCCTATCATTTCGTCCAAATGTCTGTAATTTTCGAATTTCGAGCTGAAAATTGGCTAATAGACTAATTCGGACTCCCTGATCACGAATCCGGTGTCAGATCTTAGGGTGCCGTCCGGCCGGCCGGCCGGTTTCCCGGCCGTAAGCACGATAACAGGAGCACCGAAGGTCCTATCGACTTCAAACTTTCAGGGTAGGTTTCTGATCAAAATGCGACGGTTAAGTTCGTTAACGGGCAAAATCGGCCGTATGGTTTAGGAGTTATAGACATTTAAAATTTTGAGGTTATTTCCCTGATATTTCAGGAACTAAAGAAGATGTTGAATCGAAACTTGGTAGTCAGTTCGAGGATATAAACGCGCAACTTTTGGTAAAATTCTGTTATGATCGAAATGTTGGTAATTTTTAAAAAAATATTTCTTTTAATTTTTTCGAAAAAAAAATTTTTTTTTCGTGAACTATTCATCAGATTGCAACAAAAACTTGTACTAACGTCAATTGTAGTATTTTGCAACATTGTGCAAAATTTTGGCTCTATACGATTTCAATTTCTGGAGATATAAGACAAAATGTGTCAAATTTCCTGGGTCTCTCTCAGTATTTTCATCGATTATTCTATGAACTCTTTGAATTCCACCGAAAACAAATTCAAAGACATAAACATAAAGAATCAAGTCATAGTTTAGACGTCGAAACAAGGACGATGTTGATCGACTTGAAAAGTACCTCATTTGACGGCTGTTTGTCAAATCAATTAATTCCAATAATTGATGTCAGATTTCCTACATACCAAGTTCAAACACATTTTATTATATGGAAAACACTTATTATGATCACGTTCTACAGGAATTGATACTAAATAGAAGCTAGATGAAGATTATTGTAATGGAAAATTTGTGTTCCAGAATAATATTAAGGTATTCAACATGATACTGCTTTTTTTCTTTACTGGTCAGTACGGGCCACAAGGAAGATGAACATGCGCCCAAAAGCTCCTGTCCACAGGGCTTGAACCAATTTTTTAGAAACTGAACTCGCCCTACGATTCTATGTTTCCAGTATTTCTTCTATTGTGTTCAAATTCGAAAGTTGGCTTAAGAATTTAAGGATTTGAAGGCTGTTGCAAAATTTCAACAATATCGGACAGATTGTTTCTGAGATACATAATATTTTCATACGCATATTCAATGATTTTTTTAAAATTTTCTAGAGATACGATTCGCACGAAATTCCGGTTGCGTATTGTTCGAAGACAAACTTTGTACGGATGTAGCCATTAATAAATCATCGGCCATCTTGTAAAGTGTAGGAATAACTTTTTCATCACTCTCCACTACTGTAAAATATTTTGATTCCTATTTGCACTTTCTAACAGCAAATATTCTTCAAACTCAGCATTCCCATATTTCAAAAGTTTTGTTGATGTTTTAAATAGGCTATGGATGTCGATACATTTTTTAATAGAATTGAACAATTTGGTATAGTTTTCAAAGAGTACCTTCCCAGTGGGTAGATCATTGAGGGTGTTCTTGGCATATTCCTCATAACACTTTTCGAAACATTGAATAGCTTCATTTCTTTACCAGTTTTATTATACGTAGTTCCACAGATGTATACAATAATTGTTCACATCTTCACTACTAGGAGCACAAGAGGATACATTTCTCCAGATGTTCAGATAGAGACGAAATTTTCAAAGCATTGGGATTTAGGGGCAATAAAATAAAAGATGTCCGTTAAACTAGTAAATTTCACAGGGAGTTGGACAGAATAAAACCAATCAATTATGATTTTGCCGACGTTTCGGAACCATTCTTTCCTTTTTCAAGGCTCATCAAATAAAATTATAGTTATCTAACATTAAAATAAAGCATTTAAACGAAGTCAGAAACAAATTATTGGATACAATCTGTGACGGTCAATTTAATGAAAACAATCAGTTATAACGTCGGCAAAATCATAATTGATTGGTTTTATTCTATCCAACTCCCTGTGAAATTTACTAGTTTAGTTGAACATGGACGTGAACACTATAGAGTTGTCCGTTAAGTATTGAATTCATAATGATATCCGTTTTAATGGTTGTGAATTCTATTTTTTCTTGAAAAATAATCTCAATTATCACAAGGTCATGACGAATTAATAATCTTCTGAAATATCGTGTATTTCTAGAACGATCGATGCATAATATAGACAAAATATATTGGTAATTAGAGTAGAAACTCTTCATATTCAATTGTTTTCTGTGGGTGTTGAAAAAAGTCGAGTCGTATATAAAACTTCATACAAAAATTTTAACGAGACCAAACACGAGACTCTCGTTTTGCGCTGTATGTGGTCTCGGTATCGCCTATAATATTTTTGAAAAAGTCTCGTCTCGCTTGTACGAGACCAGACGAGAAAAATCTCGCTCTCACGTGGAACCCTAATGGAACCGTATGCATGGGAAACAAGCCTCAGGGTAGTTACTCGCTTTATAATAATGTTCTATTATTTTTTATAAGAAAATCTGACGAAAAACCTCCAAAATCTAAACCGTCGTCAAATCACAAACGAACAAATAACGCACTGCGAAAAAAAAATCGCTTTAATCAACGTTCATTCCCGCTTCCGCACCTAACGCCCCTATTTTCCCGTCGCTACGTCCTCGGCGGGAGAGATTCCTGAAACTTCAGTGTTTTCAATTTTCAACGCAATTACTCCTCCGTGCCGGCGAGGCAGCAGGCCGTGGACGATACACAAATCGAAAAAGTGAAGAGTAGATTGAGAGGCGAGGTGATGGAAAATGCCAATCTTGTGCAGGTATCGTGGTGTGCGAACCGGTAGACGGTTTTTCCGGATTTCCACTCGAGAAGTACGAAAAAAGCAGGTCCGGTGAGGGTCTCTTTGGACGCTCTAGGACGCTTCAAATGGGGAGGTAATTGGTGCATGTTCATCGTATTTTTTCTGGGGGGATAGTTGAGTCGGCGGTGGGGGGCGGTTAATGAGTGGAGTTATTCGACGGGATGGTGGGTATTGATTTGGAGCGATTGAATGTGTGATGGGATATTGAGTTTCGTAGGGCTTCACACGAGAGCGAGATTTTTCTCGTCTCGGAAAAGCGAGACGTGACGTTTTGAAAAACATATATAGGAGATATCGAGACTACATACAGCGCAACCCGAGACTCTCATTTGAGGTCACGTTAATTTTTGCCGCTCTTGTTCCTCGGTACAGGGTGCTTATCAATTTGCCCAAATGTCTGTAATTTTCGAATTTTTTGATGAAAATGGTCTTGAACGATTTGGTCTGACTCACTGATCAAGAATCCGTGGTCGGAATCGATTCTGTCCGGCCGTTAACACGATAACTCTCGAACGGAATGAGCTAGACGGTTGAAATTTTCAGAGTAGGTTTAGGGATAAATATCTCGGTTTAGTTCATTACTGGGTAAAATCGGTCTGATAGTTTCGGAGTAACGAAAAAAAAATGTTTTTTACAATACAACTTTTGAATTCAAATTTTTGTAAGATGCAGTTTCATCATAAGAATCCATTGTTATCATTTTCAACTCTAACAAGCTAATACTTTCGGAGATATGATGTTTCAAAGTTTCAATAATACGTCGTAAGTTATATGTATTCACAGAATGTGAACACAGAATCTGTTTGTGTTCACTGTTCATAAATGTCAACTTTTCTAGCTATTAGAAATTGTCAATTCGTAGGTTGAAAATACTTCCTCTTGGAAAATAAGTATCCGATTTTTGAATTTGTGAATATATACAAGACTGTTTTGAAACCGAAAATAATATTGACTGATTACATATTGAATACTTTATGTTTAAATATTGGACATGATGTTTCAGAAGATTTAGAATTGGATCATTTTGATGATGTAGTTTATGGAGGCAACAGGAAAGAAGAACATAATGGAATCATCAAAAGAAATTACTATTCGATGACCATTTAGGTTAATATTACCTTTTACTTCCTTAAATAGTGAGACATGTTCCTATATACAGCATTTTAATAATGTTGCTAGCAAGAAAAGACTGAAATATGGATCTATATTTGTGTATCAAACATTTTTTCTTGAGTTGAGCTTCATAATACAGAGAAGAATGTGTTAGTGGTATGAACTATTAAATTTTAAATTATGAAATGAAAAGATAATAGTATTTTATTAATAAATTTCGAACTATTAAGATAATTTGTTTGTAATCCACTACCTACTCAAATATCAGGAATAAATGGACAATCTGCTATGATTGTCTCCAGCCTTGATCTAGACATTTCGATGATACTTTCCTTAAGTATTTCGAGTTGTGAAAACTATGCACCGAGTGTAAGTTGCAACAACCACGAGGTTGAATCATTGCAGATTGACTGTGACCATAGCATAGTGGGAGGTCGCGTTTTTGGCCTGATGGTTCCCTTGAACAGAGAGCCCAAATGTCTGTAATTTTTCAATTTTTGGAGAAATTGGTCTCAAACCATGGGGTGCAATCTCTTTTGTTGAAGTCAGGACCTTATAAAGGTTTCAAAAGTAGGGGTCGCCAAGATCTTGAAAATCTCAAGATCTTGTCTTGTTTTCAAGACAAGAAGTAATTTTAGATTTCAAGACAACACAAGAAATTGTATGTCAATACCAAGATTTGTTATAAAGAAATCTTGAAATATCTTGACTAACAAGGAAAACGCAAAAACGTATTTATTTGTGAAAAAGATATTTTAACATAACATATTTTAATTCATTGAACACATCTTTTGATAAAACGATCCACAAAAATGTAAATTAAAAATAATAAATGATAGTCCTGTTGAAACTAAAATTGCTTATTAGATTTAAAAAAATTGGTTCAAGCACTGACGTGAAGTCAGGAGCTTTTGGGCGTATGTACTATTGTCCATTCTCCTGCATTGGACACCCTTTATCGAAAGGTTGTTTTCTGGGTTTTCTCTCCCAAACTCTGAAAAATATAAATAATCATCAAAGGATACTGTGGGAGGTATATTCACTATTGAAAGGTTTCTTTCTGGGTTTTCTCTCCCAGAAAACCCAGAAAGAAACCTTTCAATTCTGAAAAATATCTATAAAATAAAAATTAATTATTTTGTGATTTGCTTCTGCGTAAGAAACACACGATATTAGTCAGAAGCAATAATGAGTATACCTCCCACAGTATCCTTTAATGATTACCCTTTATCGAATTTACCATGGTAAATTATTTTGTCCATTCTCCTGTATTGGACACTCTTAATTCGAATTTACCATGGTAAATGGGTGTTGTCATGGTATACATTTGGGTAATTTATCGTTTTTGGCGCTCTTGTTCCTCGGAACATAGTGCTTATCAATTTGGCAAAATATCCGTAATTTTTGGCTGTAAATGGTTTCAAACGTTTTGGTTAGACTCAATGATCAAGAATCCGTGGTCATAATCGATTCTGTCCGGCCAGCCGTTATCATGATAACTCTCGAACGGAATGAGCTTGACAGGGGAATGATTAAAACATATTTCTTTACGGGAAGTTGAATCGGAAAAAGACAATGTATTGAACAAGGAAAACAACTAATGATGAGGAAATATATTAAGTTGGGTTAAATTCAGAAAAGAGAATGTATTGACTATTAAAAACAATTAAAAATGAAAATTAAACGTTACAGGTTCCATCAGGATGGTGATACGTGCCACACAGCAAACGAAACCGTCGTTTTGTTAAAGAATCTTCAACATCAACTTGTGTAGGGTATCATCACCTAGTCCAACACGCTCAACTCTTTGACACAGATTGTTCCTCAAAATGTTGTTGGCAGTCCTCCTACCTCATTGCTTTTAAAACTCAATTTATTCGTTTGATGAATTAATAAATATGAATGGAATACTTGTTTTGCTAGAATCTGAAAAACTATACAAGCTCCTTCAGTAAAGGGCTCGCCATTAAACATTCACGTATCCTGTTCAAAGTTCATTTGAGGGCGCAAGCACAAGCATGCCCTGGTCGATAAACAAGCCATCTAGCACGAGAATTCCCCTAAAAACATCGTTTCAGTCCTTGTTGGCCGGCTCTCCCGTCTGGACAAACAAGTTTAAAAACTGCCCCAAGTTAAAATGACATTTTGATTTAGTAGGGAACTTTCGCAATAACACTGCTGCATATACGCGCGTATGTTTATCTGGCGCTCTGAAGGGACTGGAATTAATTCCGAGTTGACTAATATGCAGATTCGGAACAGTGAGCGAATGATTTAGGTCTTTGAAAAAGGAGTAAAACATTTTTTTAAAGAGCACTGACGTGAAGTCATGAGATTTTGCGTGCAAGTCGATCCAGCTGAAATCCAGCACTCGATTGTAAAATGGTGAAAATAAAATTTTGGAAAAATATATACCGGGTGTCCCACTATACATGTTTCAATGGATTATCTCAGCCATTTCAAATGATAAAAATTTTATGATTTGCAATTCGTTCAAGGAACCTTCCACCGAGGATTACAAAAATTGAAAGTCACTTTCGGTTTGAACGGATTTATCTCAATTAGCACCCTGTATATTTTTTGCAATTTTTCGTTTCTATTAAAAGTTACCTTTCCAACGATGTGTCACACTTTGTATTTTACATTTGATTTGATGGAGAAAACGTCAATTGAAATTTCAAATTGAAAGAATTGCAGTAGGCTACGATATTTTGAGTAATCATGATTTTGACTTCAATAATCTTCATCAATAAAGCAAACCTTACTCTTGTTGGAATCAACTATGTATTTTACCGAACGTTAAACAAAGAATGAACAGTAAAAGAAACAAAAAATTACAAAAAAGGGGCCAACGCGAAGTAAAACACTGCGAAGGGCTCTACATACATTCCTTATTTTGTTTTTCAGATCCTCCAAATCAATAGGAGGAGTCTGGTACACACAATCTTTCAAATATCCCCGAAAGAAGAAATCCAGCTGTGTTGAATCTGGAGATCTTGCATTCCATCGTATCGGTCCATATGTGCCGATGCATCTATCTTCAAATGGACAGATTTAACACCGCTAGATTTCTTCCAAATTTCGCAATCGGATGCGAAAACAACCCTTAAAATTACTACTCTTGCCGTTTGAAAGTTACCATGGTTACGATCACCCATCCAGATACTGAAGTAGCCCATCGCTACTAGAAAAAATTGCAAGTCCCTATCTCGTTCGAAAGTTATCGAGGCAACGGTCACCTATCCAGCTACTGAACTCACACAAGGCTGCTCGGATCTCCAACAATATAGATCCGATCGTGTTCAACCTTAGAACTTGGCAGAAGAGTTAGCTTTTGAAGGCTCCCGCAAAATCTCAGCGATGTGGGGCGAATAGTTTCATATATATAAAATTTTGTTTTCATTGATTTTTTGTAAATTTTTTAGTGATACGATCCTCACGAAACTTCGCCAGAATTTTCGCGTTGGCATTCTACAACTGATAACCATGTTTGAATTGGATCGGTTTTGTATGTTTCGAGGAAATAACAACCAAATTTCATAAAGTTTTAACTGCAAAACCGTTTGGCCGATTATGCCTATGAAGAAAATCAAATGTCCCATTCAGATGCACAACCTTACCCGATTTTTCAAGTTGCTATCTCTTTCTGTTCTCGGGTTATCGTTACATAAATAATATTTTTTGATAATTTTTTTAAATTTTGTTGATTATACGATTCTCACAAAATTTCACAAGCGTCCTTAGGTTTGTATTCTACAACTACTCACCAAGTTTCGATTCGATCGGACTTTTGATGGTTGAAAACAAAGTTATTATTCGGAAAGCATTGGACCGATTATGCCCATTAACGAACTTTTACGTCGTATTAGGATAAGCTACCTACCTAAATTTCAAGTCGCTATCTCTTTCCGTTCTCAAGTAATTGTGGCAACGAACGGCCGGCGGACAGAATTAAATTTGACCTCGAATTCTTCATCAGGGAGTCGAACTCAATCGTTTGAGACCATTTTCAGCGAAAAAATCGAAAATTACGGACATTTGGGCAAAATGATAACGCGATGTTCCCCAGAACATACGAGCAAAAACCACCCCTAAACCTTGTTTCGCAAGGAACTCTTTTCCATATTCATATTTCACAAAAAAAAAATTATGAATAATGAAAAATAATTTTAGATAGCTTGATCCATTTTTAACAAATAAGGTTTCTTGCTAAAGTTCACGGTTTTTGAGAAAAAAAAATTATTTTGAAGGCTCTCGCAAAATTTCAGCGATGTCGGACGGATAGTTTCTAAGAATATTTTTAGTACCTATATTTTTAATTTAATTTTCTAGGTATACGATCTTTGTGAAATTTCGCATAAGTCTTTGTGTCGGCACTCTCCAACTAGTTAGCATTTTCAATTCGATCGTATCTGTATTGTTTGTGTTATTGGGAAAACGAAATTCAACTTCGAAACAGTTTAGCCGATTATCCCCATTAACAAACATAACCGTCGTATAAGGAGGCGCAACCCGGTCTAAAAATGTCAAGTCTCTTTCTCCTACCTTTGAAAAATATCTATTTAACAAAAATGAATTATTTTGTTAGTTGCTTCTGCAGAAGATATTTGTCAGAAGCAATCAATCGAACAGTGTTGCCTAATTATTCGGAACTACGAGAATTTCAGAATAACTTTATTTTATAGATATTTTTCAGAGTTTGGCAGAGAAAACCCAAAAAGAAACCATTTAATTATGAATATACCTCCCGCAGTACCCTTTAATGATCACGGATACTTCATCAGTGAGTCGAACATAATCGTTTGAGACTACTTTCGGCACAATAATCGAAGATTTCGGACAATTGGGCAAGTGATAGCGACAAAAACTTGAATGAAACAGAAATTAAATTATTTTTCACACAAAAAAAAGCGTATTTCCTGATGAAATCTCTAATTGGAAAACCCTTTACGAAAATTTATTTCACTCTACTAATTAATTGAATCAGATAAGTTTCCTAAAACACGAACAATACACCCCGCCCCAACCGGCACCTCTTCAACTATAAACAGCTGTAGCAAAATACCCTAACCGAGTTTACACACAATCAAATCGGCACATACGTACGACGAAACCCGACCCAATCCACTCATTAACGCGGTACTCCAGGCCCACAGCGTTCCGATTTCGAGTGCCCCCTAAATACACCTCCGCGACCCCTCCGACGTTCCACCCTGTAAAAGCCATAGACGAGGAGGCGCGTTCCTCTCTGACCGCGGCGCAATAGATTACAGTAGCAACGTTCGTCCACGTGACAAACACGCTCCTTTAATCGCGACGCTGATTAAAAAGCGTCGTTTCGAAAAAAGTAGCGAGCGTCGTCGATAAGGGGGCGAAAATTGGGTGGGAGTTGAGAGGTTTCATATGCTCGGGATGCTGAAGGATCGGTCCCGGTCCGATGGGGTGAAAGCGGTTGGTTGGGTCATGGGAGTATCGAGAAACGTTTATCGAATGGAAAGAGAGAGTCGATCCGTCGATTGGAGAGTGGGGACAAAAGTGGGGCTCTTATGATTATTTGTATTTATTTGAGTTGTAGGGATCTAAAGGGTCCGCCAAATAACTTTTTCTTTGAAAATGCAATAAAAAAAAACTACCGAATATTTTCTCAAATTCCTATTTTCATTTGAAAGTACAATATTTCCGGTTAATAATGGAAAATAATTTCAATGGCTGCCTCGGCTGGCCATGCAGTAGCCTACACGATCAGTCCAATTTTTAAGCACATTATCGATTGTGCAGCTGTATTTCACCAATGGCTTTACGAATATTGTCCTTTGAAGCATCAATTGTCTCTAGCTCGTTGGCGTAACACTTATCTTTGACGGCACCCCACAAATAATAGTCCAACAGTGTCAAATCGCCGCTCCGAGGTGGCCAAACGACATCAGCTCTGCGGCTGATAATGCGATCTTCAAAAACAGGGTGCAAAACATCGAGTGTAGCTTCGGCTGTGTGGCACGTAGCACCGTCCTGTTGAAACCAAATGTTGCTAATATCCTCCTCTTCAATTTTTGTGAACAAAAATTCGTTCAAAATGGCCCGATAACGATCGCCATTGACTGTAACGGCCACTCCTTGTTCATTTTCGAAAAAAAATGGCCCAATTATGCCTCTGGACCAAAATCCACACCAAAAAGTGACTCGTTTTGGGTGTATCGGCTTTTCAATGTATGCGTGCGGTTTTTCTGTGCCCCAATTGCGACAATTCTGGTTGTTTACATACCCGCCAAGATCAAAATGAGCTTCATCTGAAAAGATAACTTTTTGGAAAAATCGGCATCTTCTGTAAGTCGATCGCAGGCCCACTTAGCGAAGCGAAAACGGATTGGATGGTCAATTGGCTTCAACTCCTGAACCAATTGGACTTTGTATGGCGTCATACCAAGGCCTTTATGCAAAATTCGTCTCAATGATGTCGGGTGTACGCACTATTTTTGGCTTTTCACGCTTTGGTTTATCGATGAGGATGCCAGTTTCTTTCACTTTTTTCACAAGATAACGAACATACGGAGCTGACGGTGCTTCTCTTCTTCCAAAATCCGTACGCAATTTTCGCACACATTCTGCAACATTATACCATGATTTTCAAAATTCAAGCGTATTCACAACCATATTCGTTCATCAGCGGAAGGATCAAACTAATTATCTGTCAAATCAGGCAATAACTGGTAAAACCGGTTTTTATAGTTAATCGTTAAAGGATACTGTGGGAGATACATTCATTATTAAATGGTCTATTTCAGGGTTTTCTCTCCCAAACTCTTAAAAATATCTGTTGAATAAAAATTTAATATTTTGTGAATTGTTTTTGCGTAATAAACACAATATATTTGTCAGAAGCAATAAATCGAAGATATATTTGTAATTTGGCAACATGGTAGAGAAGATTTATAAATATTTTTCGATTTCATAAATATAAAGGAACCAACAATAAAATTCACTTCTGAAATAGAGAAAAATAATCAGCTTTCTTTTCTAGATGTTTCGATAATTAAGTATCCGAACTATTTCGAAACAAGCAGTGCTCTATCGTGATAATGATGCGTCAAAATAAATGAGGAAAATAGTAAAGTCGAGTTCAGCGTCCTTTACTGAATGAAGTCTGAGATGATTTCCATATTTCTAGCGTGGTGTCGTGGAAATAAGGTCGCAATCGCAATATTCTCCATGGACATCCCTCGGATCATTACGATCAGTCATAGTTCCCCTCAAATTTGACAGATTTCCCTTAAATGTTGCCTAACGAACCATTGAACTATCTTCGATGTCCACAATTAGCCATAGCACCGGAGTGTCCATACAGTAAATGCTATCGACAGTCTCCGGAGAACAGTGGCGTCAACGATTATATTTTTTCCATGAAAAAAATTGGACTTGTATTCGTCTTAAGAAATCCCAGATATCCAGGTGTCAGTATAGTTTTCAACCTTCAGTTCTCCTGAGTTTAGAAGCCTTGGCGCGCTTGTTCATTGAGTGAGAAATATATATTTCACTGATATATAACAGCTAACACTAGCTTAAATATAACTATCGAATTTTAGGAATTCAACAAAGTTGATCAAAATTTCGAAGATGGCTTACGATGTACATACTTACAGTGTGAAAGAGCCAAATGGAATTATTGGATTATTGGAGATCCGAGCAGCCTTGGGTGAGTTCAGTAGCTGGATGGGTGAACGTTGCCTCAATAACTTCCAAACGAAAGTAGATAGGTACTTGCAATTTTCAGGGTAGGTTGCACATCCGAATGGGATAGTTAAGTTCGTTTTTGGGCATAATTGGTCCATCGTTTTCGAAGTTGAACCCACCCGGAATATTATTTTCTCGAAAACTCAAAAAATACGAACCCGATCGAACTGAAACTTAGTATCTAGTTGCAGAATATCGACATAAAGACGTGTGTAAAATTTTGTTAGAATCTTATCCCTAGAAAATGTTTAAAAAAATTACGAAAACAAAATTGGTACTAGCACTTACGTGAAGTCAGGCGCATCTTCTATTGTCCAATACATGAGAATGGACAAAAGAACATGTGCGCAAAAGCTCCTGACTTCACGTCAGTGCTTGAACCAATGTTTTCATTTAGTATTTTCCTAATTTCGGCTCAGATAAGAGAAAACAGGCTGGTGAAATAAAAAAAAATCAGAATTTAGTCTGTTCCTTTGACATCATAATTTTTATCCTAATTCCACCGCTTTCCTAGTTATTGAATTTCGGATTCTTAAAACCAAATGAAATAAGCATAAAGAAAGCAGATTTAAACTAAAGTCACTATCAGAATATTAGATCATTTCAGAAAATTCAATCATTCTTCATTTTTCTCCTAAAACGCACCGTTTTCGAGATATTCTTCATTTAATGGCATAAGATCTGATAAAAATTCGATAAATTTCACTATTTTCAATACTCCGTTCCTCAGCGACAAAGGATTCGTAAATAAGAAGTAGTACCAGAAATACATACATTCACTGTTGGTTCGAAAATAAAGAGTACTGTGTTTGTGGTGGCCTATGGACCCATTCGAACTGATTCATTTACTGTTGGGTCAAAAATAAACAGTGTTTGTGGCGACGTAAGGATACAAATCAGTTCAATCGTAACATTGTGCCATGATATGGAAAACACCTGTATAGCAGTGGTTTATTTTCAATGGTTTTTTCCGAGAATTATTCCTCGTTTTCGAATTTTGCATTCGTGTTTGAATAGAAGCCCATTCTGCAACTTGTTTTAGAATATACCATTTCGGCACCGGCGATAAATTATTTCGTTTGTCTGTGTAATTAGTTCAACACCGTTGTCAAACTCAATTCTACCAAAAATGATGATAATTACCGTTCGAATGATTTCCTTCCGCTATAAAATTATCTCCTACGCCCCTGTTCGGCCCAGCGGTTCGACGCCCCGCTCTTAGGAAGTCCGGGGAAGCCCCAACACGTAATGATGCGTAGCAGGGTCTTCGCTACATCACCTCGTAAGCTTCCTTAATCCAGTGCGGCCCCAAAACCCACGGGACAGACGAACCTCGCGTCACTGTAGCGTGATAATTTTTCGTAACAGCGAATGACGTCCGTGGCGTCGCGTGCCGGACGTCGAGCCCCACACGTTTCGAAACAGTGTTGATTCAACACTGCTCAAATTCAATTAAACTATACGCACTTCACGCGCTTCTTTCGGGGGGTTTTGCTGGAACGTCGAAATGTCGAATTTTCGACGAGATGGATAGATGGAAGATGCACGATATGGTTTGATGATTTCGTCGAAAGGACCGCATGCATCTACTTATAACCTCTACGACTGTTCCCAAATCGCAGCTGTTAAACTCTTAGCTACTAGAACGCGGGGATCCGCGGTCTAGCTTCAGTGGAGTGGATTCCAAAAGGGAACCTAGTAAATGGGCGCCAGGCATATTTAATTCTCTCAGATACCCCAGCGTAATGTAATAATTCCTAAATTTACCAAGAGAATATTCACGCTAAAAACAAACAATTTATTCCACTAGCTTACAACCCAGATATTTAGATTTAACAAAATAAACCACTGTGAAACCCTGAATAGGGTGCGGCGGAAATTGTACGTAGATCTTCTTCCTTGATCCGAATACGCGTCGCTTGAGCTCAGGTGCATCCATGTTTTTATCTATGATCAATGATCATATACGACTAACACAAATCTTTCCCCAATTTCCGCTTTACAACAACAATAATTTATATATTGAAAGGTTTTTTCTGGGTTTTCTCTCCCAAACTCTGAAAAATATCTATAAACTGTAGGATTCTTCCAAGGCAGCACTACAATTACTACTGAATATGGTTGCCGAATACACCTCAGGAATAGGAATGTCATTCGGACAAATATGCTATTTTTCATATGAACAAAGGAAGAACTGAAGAAACAGGAAAAGATATCGCAATAAACGGGGAATTAATCATTCGGCACCTCGATACTGACGAATTTCTTGGAATGAAACAAAGAGGCGTACTGGAGACAACCCAAATCAAGGATGCCTTAACATCAGCCATGCCAGCCAGCCCGCCAGCTACAAAAAGAAGCTTTGAGATTTATGGAAATCGCAGCTGTCCCATAAAAACACAGCAGTCCCGATAGTCACCTCCTATTTGAGGATAGTTAGCTGGACAGTGGATAAAATTCTAGAGCTCAACAGAACCACACGTAAAGTGATGAACTTGAATCGTAGTCTGCATCCCAACTGCTCGATACAAAGAATATACCTTCCATTAACAAAGTTTGTAATACCACCACCATCAACAAACGTTGGAAATGGCAACAAGGGTATTGAAAAGTGAAGACCCACTTCTGAAAATGGTAGCTTATCATGAAATAAGGAATCAAGGAGCTTTCCTATTCAGGGCTGGACGGAGAGCCTTGGATGAGCACAGTCTAACGGGCCTATCTATAGATCATAAGCTAGCAGGAACACCTATCCCGCCAACAGACCAAAGAAAAGAGAGCAGACAGATAAGACAGGCATAACTGAAGACACTACTCGCATATCACAATATATTTCAGGAGTTTAAAAGACCAGGGCATGTCAGAAGAAGTATGCTTTGCCTTTTTGAAGGCGGCAGGGATAAAGTCGGAAATGGAGGGATTTGTTATGGCTTGTCAGGATGGAGTGATGAATACAAGATGGTATAAAAAGAACATCATGAAAGTGGATACCCCAACAACTTGAAGAACATGCCACAGCCATCAGGTCCATGCTCCATCAAGATATATTGAAGAAATACACAATATGGCAGTCCGAATTCTCTACTTCCACCTAAGAGACGTTTATGGTATAGACAATGAACCAGTGCTGCCATATGTAACTGTGGAAATTGAAGCAGTTGTTGAAAATGATATGGCTCACAACTACAGGAACTATGCTATTTCAACAACTCGGCAGATCCACGATATAAAGCCAGATATAGTCCGGCTGGACAAACAGCTCAAGGAATTTTTTGTTATCGAGTTTTCTTCCCCTGCCGAAAATAATATGGTTACAAAAGAAGCACAGAAGAGGAAAAACAATAAGGATTTATTGTTCGAACTGGTGTAAACCTAAATCCTTCTTCAGAATCCTTCAGATTGATCCAAATCTCAGGCAGAGCACAACTAACATAAGTATTTTAGTTGTACTCTGTCATCTGTCTCAGGTACTCTTGCTGAGAACGACGTCGTAAAACAGGAATTTAAATTATCTTGAACGATGTCTACATAGACACATACATTTGGATTATCTTGTGGTCTCCTTTTTTCACCTTTTTGAAGCGGTTCCTTGGATTATCCAACAGCGTCCACTCATTTTCAAATAAGGTCACTTGGCCGATCATATGGACCAAAACCTGCATAAGCTGCGCCAAGTCACCTTTATAGAGGACTTTGATAGAATATTTAAGAAATATCGCACCTTTGTTCAAGTGCTAAATGTTCCATGTTGATTTGTCATGACCTAACCTACAAAATCAACTTATAAATTGTTGTCACATCTAACAGTGTTACCTACATTTCAGTTGAAAATCCTAAAGCACCCTTTATCTGAAAGATATTATCGAGAAGGTTATCACAGAATTTTTTGTCCATCAATATACCCATACATTTGTTTCAATTCTGTTGCTTTCCGCAATCAACCTGTCGTTAATTTAGAAGGTATACCAAGCGTACGGAACAAAATCCGGTTCCAATAACATCAAACGAAAAATAATGGCCCATCTAAAAAAAATCAATCACTTATTCCATTTGAAAAATCAAGCGCTCACTGCGGGAAGATCTATTGTAAAATCCTATTTAATAGCTATAATCGTGCATGAGTGCCCGCTGGCGGTTGTGCACTGTTACCAGGGTGACCGCCCCCAGTCGCTACTATTTGCCAACACACGGATTGTCACCCCCGTCAACTGACGGCCAGACTCAGACCGGAGGATTCAGAGGGGGATTGTTGGAAATTCGCCTCCGCTCTTACCCTGCTGTCAATATGCTGAGCAGTTGACGCGGAAGAGTTAATATCGACGCAAACGACGTATTTGGGGATTTGCGGTTTCGATTTTGTTTGAACTGATCGTTCTGGATTGTGATATTTCTCTGCACGAAATTCGATTAACTGACACTGGAGGACGTCGCTGAACACAGTTAACAAGAGTTAACTTTGTTCTTATAATTTATAGTAATAATAAATCTAACAGCACTGAACACAGCCGAAAAGAGCCGAACAAAAGTAGATAGAACTGAATAAAACTGAACAGAATGAAAAGAAACTGAGACAAACTTGACTAACCTGATTGGAACTGAACTAAACAGAACAGAACAGGATTGTACTATATATAATAGAATTCAATAGAACTGAACTGAAACAGAAAATACAGTACTGAACAAAACTGAATAGAATGAACATAACTAGGCAGAAACGAAAAACACATACGAAACAGAGCAGAACTCAAAATAACTGGATATAGCTGAATGGTGATATCTGAACAGAAGTGAACTGGACAGAACCTAAAAAAACTCATTTAGATTGAATAGAACTATCCAGTATCCTTCAATGATTACTTAGAAGTGAACTGATCTGAAAAGTACCGATCCTTTTTTTTAGTAGTCAACCCATCCTGTAAATGGTGGGCGACTGGAGTTCAGTAAGTCACGAATTTGTTCCTACCTTCAAGCTGGGGCTAAATTCCCCCGAGGAGGGGGAGAAAAGACCACCCGGTGAACTAACATGGTTCACGGGAACCCACCATCCAAGTTCTTAAAAGAAATGCCATTAAATGGTACACAGACGGTTCAAAAACAACTACAGGAGCTGGCACTGGAGTATATGAGCCAGGACCAACTGCTCACTATCGCTAGGCTCCTATCCAAGCATCTTTCAGGCAGAAGTACTTTCAATAGAAAGATGCGTGGAAATGAACCTAGAAAGAAACAATCAGAGATGTGTTATAGCAATCCACTCTGACAGTCAAGCTGCTATTAAAGCTCTGAGCTCCAATGTTATCGAATTCAAGCTAATATGGGAGTGCCGAAGAAAACTCAATGAAGTGGGCAAGAACAACAGGGTCTCCTTGGTCTGAGTTTCTGGTCACGCGGGAATCATAGGAAATGAGGAGGCCAACACACTTGCCAAGAAAGGAGCACAAACTCCCTTTATTGGCCCGGAACCTTGGAATTGTGGGGTTGGTAGACACACCTACAAAATTGAATTCCGGACGAAAGAAACACTTCCCGGAATGTTTCACTCCAAGAAATTGCCCAGGAACTTTGATACTGTCAGATCCAAGAAATACTTGGACCTCAGTAAGAACAAGCTGCACCTGCTCACTAGCTTCCTCACAGGGCTCTGCGGCCTCAGGAAGCATATGATGAGATTAGGGCTAGCAGAAACTGACGGGTGCAGATTCTGTTGGGAGGAGGATGAAACTCCTGATCACCTGATAACGGAATGCCTCGCCTCCTCAAACCAACGCAAGGAATGCTTTGGGCAAGAAATTTGCAGGAGAGAAGACGTAGCCTCCTTGAAGCCATCCCAGATACTGGAGTTCATCAGAACTCTGGAACTGGAAGGCGAGCTATAGATGGTAATGACATCGACAGGTGTGAAGGGGGGGCACAATAGACCTTAAGGTCGCAGTGCAACGTTACCTCCTACAACAATATACAATATAAAACATAGTTCACGGACGGTTCATTGATTGGCTGACCCTCTGGAGCTGGATTGTATGGGGCTGCACATAATGTGAGTATTTCGATCTTTGGCAATGTACCACTATATTCCAGGCAGAGGAGGTAGCCATCACGACATGTGTCATGGAGAGTATTCATATGGTCTATTCCAATAGGAACATACGAATTCTCTCGGACGGTCAGGCAGCACTTAAGGCAATAGCCAGCTCGAGGATTAACTCCAGGCTTGGGCTGGAATGCCAGTTGCGCTCGGCTGGATGCTGGGGCAAACAACAGTTGAAGGTAATGAAAGACCTGATGCACTCACTAGAGAGGGCCCGGCTATCCCCCTCTTCGGGCCAGAGCCGGGAGTAGGGATGACCAAATCGGCCGTGAAAGCCGACATTGAAAAATGGATCCTTGCACAGAACACTAGTCACTGGGACAAAACTTCGGGCCAGTGACATAGTAAGTTAATGATGGGGCAGTCCTGCATCTCACTAACTAAAGAAGTCTTAGTACTGAGTAGGAGTAAGCTCAGGGCAGTAGCTGGCCTACTAACCGGAGACTGTACCCTGAGAAAGCACCTGAACAACATGGGAATTCTCCGAGAAAACCCTGTTTGTAGGAAATGTGGGAGGGCAGACGAAAATTCCTCAGATGTCATATTTGACTTTCCAGCCCACACACAATATAATTGTGTGTGCTCATACCACAACCCATATGTACAGACTATGTAGCGGTCTGTGAGGGCTCTTAACTACTGCCACAACTCAGCAATACTAAGCTCCAGCGATATTGTCTGCGAATTACTACAGACCGGCACCATTGGCGCGACGCAACTCGGATACTAGAGGTCCGAAGACTCCGACACCTCAAACGCTACCTCCTTACTTAGCGTTATTGGATACTAGTCCTCTTGCACCAGGGACCGACACCGAAAAACGCTAGCCCTAGTAAGGGTGGATAGGAATTTCCAGCCCGCTTTCTCGGATACCAGGCCCCCTATTCACGAAATGTTGAGAGAGATCTCTCCTACGAGATATATCACGTCAGTGACTCTGCGCAAACTCCGTATGTGAATTGTCGGTTGAAATGTGTTTCTCTACTACTAAATAGTGAGGGAGAAGTTAGATGAGATTTCTTGTAGGAGCTCTCACATGAGAATACTCATCTCTACGAACGTCGAGTATACGGGGCCAGTGGTACGGGTGCCCGTACTCCGACACCTCAAGCGATATTGGAATAACTCCCCCACCAGGGGTTCTATTCTCGACCATTCACAATTTGCACGATCGGTCGCATCTCTATGGCAAAGACGGCATTATGCGACCGATCGTGAAAATTGCGAATGGTCGAGAATAGAACCCCTGGTCTCAAGCAAGACCCGTCACTACCCCGAGGGCAAAACGTACTAGCACTACACCACATTGCCCACGCGAGGTCATCACCAAAGAAAGGCACCAGAAGACTTCCTGGTGGGCTTCTCCTCTCCCGCGGTACTATTGTTACCATCAAAATGGATCTTAGAATAGTTACAGTCGCCTGTAGGGAGTTCAACTCGTATACCAGTGATCCGCACCTATATGAGGAACTCCGACACCTCAAGCGTTGACTCCCCCTATGGCTAGCTCAGATCATCTCTGACGTATTCGCCTGTTTAGCCAGAAAAGCCTGGAATTGGGTGGAACCACTGAGATACAGAGAACACACCTAAAACACAGATTACTTATGTAGAAAATCTAAATAGTGTTACTAAGGAATAACTACCTGTACATTAGTTGGAAATCCCTTTCTAAATCTTCCATAATTAGAGAATGACTCGTAAATTATACTCGACTTCCTTGCACTATTCATTTTCGACCCGCTAACCAAAAAACCCTGCCTATGAACTTAACGAATCGAAATTTCAAATTTTTTACGTGCGTACATCAACCACACTTTTCAGAGATACACTTTCAATTTCGTTTGACATTAATGACGCTCATCTTTCAAACTGGACCAAACGACAGCTACCGCAAACAGTAACCAGTTAGTTGACGAAAGTAAGGCTTATTATTAACGAACCAGAAATAAATGGACATGTCTCTTATACAAAGCAAAATGATATCAATGGATTCTTATGGTAAAACTGCATCTTAGCAAAAATTGATTTTCAAATTGGTGATGTAAAAATTTTAATTTCGATACTCTGAAACCATTTGGCCCATTATATCCAATAACTAACTCAACTGAGATATTTATGTCCCAAACCTACTCTGAAAATTTCAACTATCTAACTCATTCCGTTCGAGAGTTATTGTGTTAACGGCCGGACAGAATCAATTCTGACTACGAATTTTTGATCAGTGAGTTGAACCAAATCGTTCAAGACGTTTTTATTTACAATTCTCTTTGCAATATTTTGTATTTTATAAAGAATAATAGATTTTATTTTTCCATAATTTGTTGTTTTATTCGCCTCTAATAGCAACCTTGTCTTTAATAAATTTTTGAAAAACTTTTTTGTGACGAAAACACCCCATACACTTCATTCCAACAAACGGAGTTTGTTTCCTATAACCATGATACATATTTTCCAAATATTAGTTATTTTCTACTTCTACTGGTTTTCTAGTTATGGACTCGTGGATTCATAAAACTAAACGAAATAAGCATAAAGAAAGCATATAAATTTTTTCTTGAGTCATTTCAAGAATATTCCATCGTTTTAGAACATTATATTATTCTTCATCATTTCTCCTTAAACGCACCGTTTTCGAGATATTCTTCATTGAATGTTTTAAAATGGAAAACTCCAGAAATTTCACTACTTTTATGGATCCGTTCCTGAGCGTTGGAATCCCGAATCAAGCTGTAAACACCGTTACCATGCCTTATTCTCGTCCGCCAACAATGTCATAGATAATTTATATGCGGGAGTGTATTAGCACATTGTGAAATCTTTAAAACGTTGTAACTTTTTACCTGAGCCGAATCTGGAAAAATGGTAAATGAAATTTCATTTGATGAGAGGAATCTTTGGTTAAAATTAATGCAGTGGTCAAAGACTCACCCTGTATAGCTAAAATGTTGAAATTATACATAATTCACAAAGGACTCATTTTACGTAAAAATAAAAAAGTTACAACAAGAGAACTATGAAAAGTAGTGCAAAGTCACACAGCTCTACGGTGCGAAATATACCTTCTCGTGAGCGTTTCATGATTAGAAACGAATCCAACAACTTTCCCACTATATTTTTTTCCGCATCTCGAACTCAAACTCAACAACTCCATTTAATATAGTGGTTCAGCGGAGGGTGAACGCAATACGCTCATTGCGGCCGGAGAGCCAGGATTAAAGCCTAAATATATATTACACAGGAGCGGAACGGAGGAGTATCCGGGAATAGAACGGGAGAGAATGCGGGAACTGAGCCGCTTAGACCGGATCATGGCCGGCTCTCCCTAATCGGATGGCGGTTATCTGCCGCACAGGGTCCACGTGATCCCTCCCGCACTAATCAAGACACTGCAATGCAAACACGCCATATGTGCCTCGTTTTTGCCGCCCCGTAACCTCGGGGGTGTTAATATTGCACCATAATGCCAATAATACGTTATTAACACCCCCTGGGGTAGAAAAATTGACTGGGATGTCGGAGGCTCCACTTGTTCCTTTGTAGGATGGAGTGGAGATCTCTTTCTGATCCTTGATGAGTTTTTAATACCCAGCGGTATGGCTTGCTTCGCAGATGGGAGATTTCCCGATTTTTCGAATACTACTTGGGATTCGTGCAGCGAAACAAATTTCATTACCCCAACAGAAATTTTTACAGTTTTGTTTATGTTCAGGAGGGCGTGGAATTCGGATATCTTAAAATAAATCTGGCCATAAATAAAAGCGGTCTTGGTAATAGTCTCGATTTTTCAAGACTGGCCCAGTCTTTGTCTGATTTTGAAAATACACATAACGTAATGTCAATCAATAAATATTTCTTTAAAATTGCTATTCAAAGAAAAAAAAATAATTTCTTATGAATATACTATTATGGATATCTGGCTAAACTGACAAGTTGATTTCTAATTATTTTTTAATTGAGACACTTTAATCGTTTGATACAAATCTTTTTCACTTGAAGTTATATCGAAATCTCTTTAAAATATTATGACATTTCTCTCCAGCTTAATATATATTAACTAATTACAATTTTTTTTTGTTTTCATGACTCTTTTCACACAGACACTCTTGTTTATAACTTTTCAAAATTCATAACAATTCCCCAAATTTAATATTAGAAGGTTAAAAGAATTTAAAAATTTCTTAATTTAATTTAATTGTTAAATAACGAATGCCCTCTTTTGGCGCTCTTGTTCCTTTGAACAGAGTGCTTATCAATTTGCCCAAATGTCTGTAATTTTCGAAGTTTTGGCTGAAAATGGTCTCAAACGATTTGGTTCGACTCACTGATCAAGAATTTGTGGTCGAAATCGATTCTGTCCGGCCGTCCGTTAACACGATAACTCTCGAACGAAAGGAGTTAGAGGATTGAACATTGCAGGGTAGGTTTGGAACGTAAATATCACCGACAGGTTCGTTAACAGGTAAAATCCACCAAGCGGTTTCGGAGTAACAGCCGTTTTTTTTACATTACAACTGTTGAATTCAAATTTTATTAAGATGCAGTTTCATCATAAGAATCCATTGTTATCATTTTCAACTCTAACAAGCTAATACTTTCGGAGATATGATGTTTCAAAGTTTCAATAATACATCGTAAGTTCTATGTATTCACAGAATCTGTCAGTGATCATTATTCATAAATGTCATCTTTTCGAGCTATTAGAGATTGTCAATTCAGAGTTGTTATTTTCTCTTGGAAAGTAAGTATTTGATTCTTGAATTTGTGAATATATACAACACTGTTTTGATGTAGTTTATGGAGGCAATAGGAAAGAAGAACATAATGGAATCATCAAAAGAAATTACTGTTCGTTGACCACTGAGGTTAATATTATTATTATAAATTTCACTTGCTTAAGTAGTGAGACGTGTTCCTATATACAGTATTTTCATAATGTTGCTAGCAAAAAAATACTTAAGTATGGATCTATATTTGTGTATCAATCATTTTTTCTTGAGTTAAGGTTCATAATACAGAATGAATGTGTTAGTGGTATGAGCTATTAAATTTTAAATTATGAAAAGAGGATAGTATTTTATTAATATATTTTGAACTATTAAAATAATTTGTTCGTAATCCACTACCTACTCAAATATCAGCAATAAATGGACAATCTACTATGATTGTCTCCAGCCTTGCTCTAGACATTTCGATGATACTTTCCTTAGTTATTTCGAGTTGTGAAAACTATGCATCGAGTGTAAGTTGCAACAACCCATTCCACGAGGTTGAATCATTGCAGATTGCTCAATTAATCTTGATAAATAAATATAATGACAATTTTTGCAGCATCAAGGCATTGAAGCATTGTAGATTGCTCTTTTTTTTTAAGATAATTTTTGAAGCTTTTTTTAAATGACACTTTCTTTAAATTTCTTTTATGATGCAGTTCTATCATAGGAATCCATTGATATAATTCCCAACTCTGAGAAACCAATACTTTCGGAGATATAATTTGTCTGTTTGAACAAGAGCGAGAAAAAAAACCTGTCCACAGGGCTTGAACCAATTTGTTTCGAATAATCTTTATTATTATTATTATTAATGACCTCCTAGATTTTGCAATGTCAATCATTACCGATTTTTTAATATTAGTGAACAGCGATACTACGTCTGTAACTAAATCTAAAATCTCAGTCATTCATCACTCCTCATTCACACGAAACTTCTGTGCAATTACTTCCCCTCTCATAAAAATCTAGAATTAATAAGGAACCATACCCGAGCAGAAACACTTGGAGCGCTACTACGTCTTTCCCGAATCCAACAATTTTCGCCCCTTCCAAAATATCCAATTTGCCGGGTAGAAAAAAACTGGCAAAACTCCGAATTTGGAATAATGTAACGCCAGGCAACCCTACCCGAGATTGACGTCGCCGTTCACGCCCGCTGCCTCGCGAAATTATATAAATTACGATCCGAAGTCTACATTAGAGTTCGTGCCATTTTAATTAATTAAAATTTAGTCAAAGGTAGGCATTTATAAAGTTTCCATTCGACGTTCTATCCCTCTCGCTCGACGCCCGGTCGGAAGAAAGGAAGGAGAGTTCTTGAGAGCGCGAGACAGCCTGCAACCGTTTCACGCTCGTGATTGCGAATCCGCAATGATTAAGGTTGGTTCAGACGTCACCGAATTAGTTTTCGTTCGAAGGGAATTATTTCAGTATCGCGGAAATGCCAGTATTAAGGTTCATAGATATGAAAAGTTTTGTTGTGGCGCTTAGTGATGAAATATCTGGAATACAAATGACCATTCGAATACAACTGTCCCAGACAATTCGAATTCAACTGTTCGAGATCATGCTAAAACAACCATTCGAGACCATTAGGGTACGTTCTCCTAAACTACAGAAGTAGAGACCGAACGAAAGTTCAGTTTCGGCCAGTTTCGGCCAAGAAATCTAGTTTCGTCCTTAGTTTCGGTTTCGGCCAAAAAATGGCCGAAGCTTTCAGCCGCGCCGAAACTTGACTGTTCGCCCGGTCGGAAGAAAGGAAGGAGAGTTCTTGAGAGCGCGAGACAGCCCGCAACCTTTTCACGCTCGTGATTGCGAATCCGCAATGATTAAGGTTGGTTCAGACGTCACCGAATTAGTTTTCGTTCGAAGGGAATTATTTCAGTATCGCGGAAATGGCAGTATTAAGGTTCATAGATATGAAAAGTTTTGTTGTGGCGCTTAGTGATGAAATAACTGGATTACAAGAGACCATTCGAATACAACTGTCCAAGACAATTCGAATACAACTGTTCGAGATCATTTTAAAATAACCATTCGAGACCATTCGGGTACATTCTCCTAAACTAAAACAGGTACAAAAAACGAATAGTTCCTTGATATTATATTCCAAGCTTTTTGATCTGATTGACTAGTTTTGAGGGGGTGAGAGGGTATTAAGATTAATAGATACCTATGAAAAGTTTTGTTGTGGTGCTTGGTGATGAAATATCTGGAATACAAAAGACCATTCAAATACAACTGTCCCAAACAATTCGAATATAACTGTTCGAGATCAATCTAAAACAATCATTCGATGCCATTCGGATGCGTTCTCCTAATCAACAGAAGGTACAAAAATCTAATAGTTTCTTCATATTATATTCGAAGCTTTTTGGTCTGATTGATTCGTTTTGAGGAGGTGAGAGGATACTAAGGTTCATAGATATAAAAAGTTTAGTTGTGGTGCTTATTGATGAAATAATTGGAATACACGAGACCATTCGAATACAAATTGCCCAGACAATTCGAATACAGCTGTTCGAGATCATTCTAAAATAACCATTCGAGAACATTCTAAAATAACCATTCGAGTACGCTCCTCTAATCTACAAAAGGTACAAAAAAGGGGGAAAACCCTGTTGCAGGAGCTTTTGGCCCTCTTGTCCAATCTTTGACAAATCATATTTCCGAAAGTATTGGTTTCTCAGAGTTAGGAATGATCCGTAGTCAGACGCGTTATCCGTTGCGCCACAGGATCTACTTTAATTATAGCTGTGCCGTAAATAAGAACCATCGATTTGCTGCAGTCAAGTTATATTTTTAACTCGGCAATAAATGGAATTGTGACCTATTATCATGTATTCAAAATTATTCGATCCTGCCAGGATTCGAACCTGGAATCTTCTGATCCGTAGTCAGACGCGTTATCCGTTGCGCCACAGGACCTATGTTAATAATAGCTGTGCCGGAAATAAGAACCATCGATTTGCTGAAGTTAAGTTATATTTTCAACTCGACTGTAATCGATCTTTCGAAGTCATTGTTACGTTTCTCGATGAGTCCGAGTTTTCTACTGATCTGAACTTGGTAAAAAAAATCCAGTACTACCCTTCAAGTTAACCTACGAAAATCTGCACCTAATCATTTTATTTCAAGGGGTGAAATTCAAATCAAATTTTGCACAAAAAGTCAACAACCGCTTTATACGAGTCAGTTCGTATGTCCTGCTGTTATAGATGTAACAATATTCAGCACAATATAGGAAATTAATAAACCAATTTCGGCGAAAAATTCAAAAATTCTATATAACGAGTGATTTTTTAGGACCTTTCTTTTTTGCAATCCTGTTTTTTATAGCTGACGCGGGATTCTCGCTTTGTGTGACTGTTAAACATGTTCAGTTTGGTCTATAATTTAACTATGAATCGACTTACAATCGAACAACGCTGGCAAATTATTGAATTTTATTATCAAAATTTATGCTCGGTTAAGAAAGTGGTGCACTTCTTCCATTTTATGGTCAGTTTGGTCGACCTTCTCAGGCGGCTATTCGGAATCTTGTGACTAAATTTCGCACCAAATTTACATTATTGTAAACCACCAACATGCATACATAGAGTGCGGACAGAGGAAAATATCGTAGCTGAATCCGCCAGTGTTAGTGATGACCGTGAATTGTCGATTCGTCGTCATTGGCAGCAATTGGGCCTATGTTACTGCACTAGGTGGAAAATTTTGCGAAAGGATTTAGATGTGAAACCTTTTGATATACAGCTGGTGCAAGAATTGAAGCAGCACGACCTACCACAACAAATAACTTTAAATGAATGGCCGCTGGCAAAGTTGGATGAAGATCCACTTTTTTTTCGCTAAATTATGTCGCCGTCTATATCGTGTGATTCAACGCCTCTAAATTATTTTTTGTGGGGCTATGTTAAGGCTCATGTCTATAGCAAGAGGCCCGCAACGATTGACGTACTGGAAGCAAATATTGAAGAATTTAATCGTGAGATATCGGCCGAAATGTTGGAGAGAGCATGCCAAAATTGGAACCGGCGTATGGCCATTTGAAGCGCAGCCGCGGCCAACATTTACATGAAATAATCTTCAAATATTAATTGTTCTATCGACTCAAATAAAGATTTCATACATTTTTCTGAATTTTATTTGTTTATGTGTCAATTCCGAAAGCTCTTAAAAAATCACCCGTTATTTGGGCAAAATGATAGCGCCATGGTGTGATCAAGTAAAAATAGAGATAATCGGAATTTTGGACGGCAAATCATATACAGTACATTCGTGCAAATTTGCTGCTTCTATCTGAAAGTCAGTTTATTGGATGATGCCAAGAGACGCCATGAAGACTCTAAAATACACTTTTCCCATCAACTAAACATTTTCCATTCCACCGCGATTCATTATCGAGAAGAAAACCCTCGAAATGATTATCATCCAACCATCCCCGCCGACCTCGCCCCCTCGAAAAATATGAATCTCTATCGTGCAGCTGCTCGGGGAGGAATCGGGCGGACGTTCCAGATAAAACGCATACAAACGCCAAAATTCCCTGTCATTAGGGATTATTCGTGTTTTCCCGGGACCTGAGTCGTGTTTTTCCTCCTTCATTTCAACCGTTAGAAATATCTTAATGTCGCTCCGAATTGCTTCCCGACGACGGCAGCGCCGCCGGGCTAAAATCTCGTCATCTACGTCGTTTCCCGGCGAGGATCGCCGTACGGCGGCTTCCGAATGCTGAATTTGAATCGCTGCCAACCGAATTAAGACAGAAATCATCGGTGTTCGTTCGGAATAATTATGGGGTACTTCGTTCCTACCGATTTTTGTCGGGGTGATAACAACGTATTCTTCCATTTGGATGTTATTTCCTCAAGAAATGGACCTTTGGAATCGCACAACGGAGTGTTTTTGTAACCACCTCCTCTCCTGTCCAGAATGTTTAAGGAAGCAGCAACTAACTCTTGTATACAGGGTGTCCGTGTGTAAATAATGGTAATTGCCGCTGACAACGAATACTTCTTTTCGCAATTTATTTAAGTACTCCATCCATCCATTGCCACGATAACTGTCGAACGTGTAACGTTATAATTGACCACAGGCTTCTGAGTTCACCTGAATCAATTGTAGCAATTTATTCAAATAAATTAAGCAAAAGGTTTAAATGTACAATTTACAAAATCGTGCTCGACCCTTAACTAACCTCTGAATATATCCTATAAATTATTTATCTCAACTAATATAGGAGGATCCGATTCCCTTTATGATCCAGAATGGACTCGCTGTCAATTGCTGGGAAAGTAGGACTCCTAGGTTTGAATTCCAATGGAATCTTCAAATTCAATATTTCAGTCACCAAAGACACATAATATTTGACTTCCTGCTCTCAAGGTACAGCTTCAAGTATCTCACACCAAAATATGGATTTAGCGAACTTACTCAATCCTAGGAATGTGTTTAGTTCCAAAGAAGAATCCAACGAAGTTTCTCAATGATAATTTGAAATCCCAAGTAAGGGTTCAACGATAGCTTCCAAGGAAGGGGCGAGAACAATGGTAGAACTCACAATTCACAACGGCAAATATCAAAATTACCAAGAACACACTTGAATGTAATTCCGTCACATCTTCCACAAATTTTCGTGTTTCATTCTAGAAGTTGGCATCGGAAAAGAAACTAATTATCTTCAAGATTGAACATGAAATCCTAACATATTTGATTTAGACCAGGATCGAATCCTTTAAAAATGGTAAAAAGTGAAAAAAAAATTATAGTAGAATGAAATCCATTGGAAAAAAGAGAGAATATAACAAAAATGATAGGAAAAATAATTTACGGGTGATCTGAGTTCGGGAAAGGGAAGGGGGTGCGTTTTTAAGGGTAAAAAAACGGTTTATCTCGATTTCCGGCAAAACTAGAAGTCCTATGGCAAAGTTGTAGGTAATAAAAAGATCTACAACTTTGTTATTTACTCTTTTTGCGCGTATGTTCTGGGGAACATACGCGTTATAGTTTTGCCCAAATGTGAAATTTAATTCTGTGGTGCCGTCCGGCCGGCCGTCCGGCCGTCCGTTGCCACGATAACTTGAGAACGGAAGGAGCTAGCGACTTGAAATTTTCAGGGTAGGTGGCGCATCCCAATACGACGGACAAGTTCGTTAATGGGTAAAATCGGCCCAATGGTTTCCGAGTAATAATTTTGTTTTCAACCAAAATAAATCCGATCGAATTTTAAACTTGGTGAATAGTTGTAGAATATAGACCTAAGCACGTTTATGAAATTTTGTGAGAATCGTATCGCTAGAAAATTATTAAAAAATTATTAAAAAATATTTTTGTTGTCACGATAACCTGAGAACGGAAAGAGATAGCGGCTTGAAAATTTCAGGTTAGGTTGTGCATCTGAATGCGACATTTGAGTTTGTTTATGAGCATAATCGTCCAAACGGTTTTAGAGTTATAGCCATCTGAAATTTTCTGAAATTTTGATGTTTTTTGTTCCTCATTAACTCGAAGAATACAAAACCGATTGGATTCAAACATGGTGAATAGTTGTAGAATATAGACCTAAGCACGTTTATGAAATTTTGTGAGCATCGAATCGCTAGAAAATTATTAAGAAATTATTAAAAAATATTTTTGTTGTCACGATAACCTGAGAACGGAAAGAGATAGCGGCTTGAAAATTTCAGGTTAGGTTGTGCATCTGAATGCGACATTTGAGTTTGCTTATGAGCATAATCGTCCAAACGGTTTTAGAGTTATAGCCATCTGAAATTTTCTGAAATTTGGATGTTTTTTGTTCCTCATTAACTCGAAGAATACAAAACCGATTGGATTCAAACATGGTTATTAGTTGTAGAATGCCAACGCGAAAATTTTTGCAGAATTTCGTGAGGATGGTATAACTAGAAAATTCAAAAAAAAATAATTAAAAATAATTGAAAAAAATTCTATATATCATAAACTATTCGTCCGGCATGGCTGAAATTTTGGGAGAGCCTGCAGAACCTAACTCTACTGCAGAATTCCAAGTTTGAACACGATCGGATCTATATTGTTGGAGAACCGAGCAGCCTTTTGTGAGTTCGGTAGGTGGATGCGAACCGTCGTATGATATGTTGTCTATGGTCGTATTTTTGCGAGAACCTCCAAAAATAAAATATGAATGTCATGATGACATATTATTATACATATATATTCATGGTAAAATCGTGTCATTTCATCACAAATCTATAGGAGATTAGATGATAGCCCTACATTAGTGGTCAGACCTGGTTTTGAAAGAGATCCTCCTTAGGAGGAGGCAACTAAATATTGAAGGGATTTCTATGAACAAGAGTGAATATCTTTGAGGAATAGAGAGGCGATTCTTCTTCAAGAGATCCATGTGCCTTCAGAGGAGTATATTTGCGAGAGGGGACCTTTGAATTTTGCAGAAGGCTTCTGATCTTGTAAGGTGAGAGGCTCATTTGTGGATATTAAATCTCGTGATGGGTAGAAAGGAATTCTAGGCCAGTTTTTCTATCACTAATGAGAATATATCTTTATGTAATAACGGGTGATTTTTTGAGAGCTTTTGGATTTGATTTGAAAAAAATTGGTTCAAGCACTGACGTGAAGTCAGAAGCTTTTGCGCGTATGTTCTATTGTCCATTCTTCTGTATTGGACACTTAATCGAATTTACCATGGTAAATTCGATTAAGGGTGTCCAATACAGAAGAATGGACAATAGAACATACGCGCAAAAGCTTCTGACTTCACGTCAGTGCTTGAACCAATTTTTCTCATAACCTCAGAATTTATGTGAAAAATTCAAATATCCACGTTGTTGGTTTTTAATTTTTATCATTTACAAAAAATTGTTTTTCACCAAATTTGGTAAAAGCTTTCCTATTTATGTCCCAAAAACACTGCAATTTTTTGCATTCAAAATATATTTTTTTCCACCTCAATTTGACTTAATATAGAAAAAGCCCCCTTATTTTCAATCACAAATTCTCAGGTCAAAATAACTGATTTTTTAGTAGTAGGTGGGCCTTTTGTTCGTTGAAATCTCTACTTTCTGATGGTCTAAAAAAAATAAACATTACTATGTTGAATTTTCTAAGGAAATGCTAAGACAGTTAATATTTAATAAGTCATCTACAATATTTTGAGAAAGTTTAGAATCAATCATCCCCAGAATCTTCTCTGAATTATATGCGTAAATATTTCACCGAAATAAAAAAAATTGCATAGTTTTACTAGTACCTAATCAATTCTTCACATTTTGCACAAATTTGGGGATCAGCATCATACAACTAATTACCTAGTTCCAGTTTTTTATTCAGGAAATAAGAAATAACAACAAAACTACAGCTGGGTATAACTCTGAAACCGTTCAGCTTATTATGCCCATTGGCCATAAACCAACTTAACCTTCGCATTTGGAGGTGCAACCTATCATGAAAATTGAAAGTTGCTATCTTTCTCGGTTTGACAGACTCGAATTTGACACTTCACGTCACGTGATGCGAATCTATAGAGATTTTTAATCTAGATTGGTGAATCTGTCGGAGGTATCGATATTTTTCGGTGACCTCAATTAGTAATGCATATTAGCAAATCAAATTCAGAGCAACTAATAAATCGTTTGATTAGATACCATCAACGACTAATTTAGTTTTCAGAAATACCTTATCTTCATGTCGGAAGACGGTAATATTGTTGCCTTAAAACATATAAAATTTCAACGTTTGAAGAAGATTAGATTCTAGGTTCTTCTAGAAAAAAATGTATATGCTTCTACCGAGACGATTCTCGTAAACACCTAATATCAAATCTATGGTAAATGGAAATATTTGGAAAATGAAATTAAAAATGGGTAATCCTCAACCTGTAGGCGAATATTACTTATGTGAATACTAAGTATGCTCTGAATACTATCGTGTTTATAGACGGACCAACAGAATTGAATTTGACTACGTCATCAGTAAGTCAAAGAGAATTGAGACCATTTTCAACTCAAAACGAGCAAATTACTGATTGGGTCGAAATAATACCTCTCTAAAACAGCACGTAAAATAATCCTGAGGATGACTTCGTATTGCAAATGCATTCAGAACTTCTGGCTGATGAGCTAAAAATATACTCTAGCTTCAGCTTTCACACTTTATGTACAGAACACAATCAGTGGCTTAAGGTCCTGTGGCGCAACGGATAACGCGTCTGACTACGGATCAGAAGATTCCAGGTTCGAATCCTGGCAGGATCGAATAATTTTGAATACGTGATAATAGGCCACATATTCCATTCATTTCCGAGTTAAAAATATAACTTGACTTCCACAAATCTACGGTTTTTATTTAAGGTACAGCTATAATCAACATAGGTCCTGTGGCGCAACGGATAACGCGTCTGACTACGGATCAGAAGATTCCAGGTTCGAATCCTGGCAGGATCGAATAATTTTGAATACGTGATAATAGGCCACATATTCCATTTATTGCCGAGTTAAAAATATAACTTGACTTCAAAAAATCTACGGTTCTTATTTAAGGTAAAGCTATTATCAACATAGGTCCTGTGGCGCAACGGATAACGCGTCTGACTACGGATCAGAAGATTTCAGGGTCGAATCCTGGCAGGATCTAATAATTTTGAATACGTGATAATAGGCCACATATTGCAATTATTGCCGAGTTAAATATAAAACTTGACTTCAACAAATCTACAGTTCAAGGTACAGCTATTATCAAAATAGGTCCTGTGGCGCAACGGATAACGCGTCTGACTACGGATCAGAAGATTCCAGGTTCGAATCCTGGCAGGATCGAATAATTTTGAATACGTGATAATAGGCCACATATTCCATTTATTGCCGAGTTAAAAATATAACTTGACTTCAAAAAATCTACGGTTCTTATTTAAGGTAAAGCTATTATCAACATAGGTCCTGTGGCGCAACGGATAACGCGTCTGACTACGGATCAGAAGATTTCAGGGTCGAATCCTGGCAGGATCTAATAATTTTGAATACGTGATAATAGGCCACATATTGCAATTATTGCCGAGTTAAATATAAAACTTGACTTCAACAAATCTACAGTTCAAGGTACAGCTATTATCAAAATAGGTCCTGTGGCGCAACGGATAACGCGTCTGACTACGGATCAGAAGATTCCAGGTTCGAATCCTGGCAGGATCGAATAATTTTGAATACGTGATAATAGGCCATGTATTCGAATTATTGCCGAGTTAAAAATATAACTTGACTTCAACAAATCTAAGGTTCTTATCTAAGGCACAAGTAATTATCAACATAGGTCCTGTGCCGCAACGAATAACGAGTGTGACTACCGATATGAAGATTCCAGGTTCGAATCCTGGCAGGATCGGGAAATTTTAAAAATGTGAAAATTTGGTCTTGTTGTTCAAATCAGCACGCTCTTTTCAACTATTATATTATTGTTTTTGTTTCGGAATTCTTTATACGTCAAAATGTGAAGTTTATACATTCAAGGAGCTACAAATGTGTTGACGCTGCACGATTCCAAAGATTTATTCTTCGAGCAAATAATAATTTTAAGTATCTAGACAACTACCAGGTATAATAATATACGTCTTGTAGACGTTCATTTCTGGTCCGAGGGTCTTAAACGTATTTTGGACATTTTAAGGATATCCTCTCATGCACGTTCACAAGACGCCCAAAAATATATGTTCCCAAAACGTCCGTTATATGGTACAATGTCCATATAATGAAGGTTTTGGGGACATATAGTAGAGGTAATGTGATTTTCTCGAATTATTTTATATTTTTACGGTAGCTTAGCGCAGTGGCGAATCTTCTCATAAGCGCCCATAGCGCACGCTTGGAGCACCGAACAACAGGGGCGTCCAGAAAATTTCTGTTTTCGTCCAACTAAAACAATATATCTCCCTTTGCTGCATAAGATTTGTGCCAACCGATCGTACTTTCTTATCTGTTTAAACGAATCTGCAATAATTTAAAGAATATTCCATCGTTTTAGAACATTATATTATTCTTCATCATTTCTCCTTAAACGCACCGTTTTCGAGATATACTTCATTGAATGTTTTAAAATGGAAAACTCCAGAAATTTCACTACTTTTATGGATCCGTCCCTGAGCGTTGGAATCCTGAATCAAGCTGTAAACCACGTTACCATGCCTTTTTCTCGTCCGCCAACAATGTCATAGATAATTTATATGCGGGAGTGTATTAGCACATTGTGAAATCTTTAAACGCTTGTAATTTTTTACCTGAGCCGAATCTGGAAAAATGGTGAATGAAAAAACTGTTTTATTTGATGAGAGGAATCTTTGGTTAAAATTAAAGCAGTGGTCAAAGACTCCCCCTGTATATAGGTACCTATCCTACAAAGTAGGGGCCCCAAATTTGTTTTGCACTTCGGGCAGCAGTTAGATTGATAAGCCACTGATTTAGCCAGCTCTTCAACGTTAACTTGGAAGGAATGTCGAAATGCTTACGAAGAAACGGCGATATGACATTACAAAGTGTTATAACATGATTAATAAGATCTTTATTTCAACATTCTACCACATTGAAATCCTTCCAGTTTCTAAATCAGTCAATAATCGACCACAAAAAGAGAAAACGTCCTTCCTACAACTGTCTCGATCCAAGAGACTCGAATCATCAAATAAAGTCAGATTAACGCTTATCAACCGGTTAAGGTGTTCATATGAATATGTAAACGTCGTTTAGCGTACTTTATCTTCAAGTAGTCAACGGCCATGGACATTAGGACACATTACAGATGACATATTGGATAACACAATGTCCAATATTTTATTGCATTAGCAGTCGGGCGGTAGACCAGACTGGTAATAATTGTTAAGCTCCCTAACCACGCGTGTCTGAAGGTGGCCGACACGGCCTTTGTGAATGGCTTTAGATTGCGAATTATGAACGGACCATCCCAGTTGTAGATGTATGAAAGGTTGGGTGAGCGTCTATGAAAAATTAAGCGATGGTCAGCTGGAATAGTATATTGTATAATTAGTGGGAAAAGCATAATATTCCCAAACGACTGTGATAATTGGTGGTAACACAGGAGTTTGGGAATATGCTTTTCCCACGAATTATACATACTATTTTTTCTTCGATCGTTGATTTACATTTAAAAAATTGATTAAAAAATATTTCATTCAAGATGTAATGAAGTAAGTTTAAATAGGTTTCTCTATGTTCATATTGAAATATAGAAGTGGTAGCCATGGAAATTTTGTTATGACAAAAGTAAAATAATTGTCAAACTGGTTTTGTTTGATTCGTTACATTTTATAAGGAATTTTATCGACCAAAGTAAGTAGATAATACATAAAATACGAAATATACAATTTTTGATTACCTTTTAGGTAGCTCTAATATTTGGAATAGCAGGAGCCCGTCGACGAGATGAGCTTGTCCGAATGAAAGTTCAGGATATAGAAGATTTCGGTTCAAAAATACTGGTGAAAAAAAAACAAATAAACCTAGATCATTTATCATTTAGGCCTAATGATTTTGAAAATCCTAGATTTTTTTTAAAATTCAACAAGGGAAAAGGATGGAAGACAGTCATTGGAATAAATCAATTTGGAAAAATGCCGCAAATTGTTGCAAGTTATTTACAGTTGCCAAATCCGACATAATATACAAGACAATGTTTCCGAAGATCATCGGCAACACATTTGGTAGATGCTGGAGCTGATATTACTTTCTTTAAAGCGCCACGAAGGATGGGAATCTTCCAATGTGGCGGAAGAATATATTGACGAATCACTTAATAATAAAGTAGAAGTGGCTAATAAAATATTCAACACCCCTGCCTCTACTTCAAATGAAAATGATCGAAACGAGATAAACCAAACAATTATCCATGCAGCTTCAACGTCTATAAATTCTCGTTGACCTCCAGTACAATTTATAAATTGTACAAACTGTATAATAAATGTAAATATTAACAACAACTAATTTGTGTTCAAGAATATCGTTATCAATTAGATGTTTCTTTTATTTATTTTACAACAACTTTATCAATATAAAAATTAAAACCATACTTTGTTTCATTTTATTGTAATAATCCATTTGTAACACTACCGCACGCAACAGCAGTGCGGTAAGAATGTTACCGCACTGTTAATTTCTAATTGCTTAGCAACTGCCCACTCTACTGGAATGTTGAGCTTTGCGCATAGAAAACAAGTCAAAATAGTGTCACTTTTCCCACGATCGAAGAAAAAAAAATTTGCTTCTAGGAGGGAGCGTAAACAATATAGTTAATATTCGTAAGATCATTTTTGTTTAGCTCGCTTGTTCTCCTGAAAAGAGTGCATACTAATTTCCACAAATTCTGTAATATTCGAATTTTTGGCCGAATTAAATAACTTAACCGTCGCAATCGGATGCGCAATCTACCCTGAAAATGTCAAGTCGCTATTTCTTTCCGATCGAAAGTTATAGTGGCAAACGGAAAGAATTTGAACTCGAATTCTCCACCAGTGAATCGAACCTAATCGTTTGAGATCATTTTAGGCAAAAAAATCGAAAATTACAGAGATTTAGGCGAAATGATAGTCGCTGTTCCCTAGGATATGCGTGCAAAAAATATTGAAAAAAATTCTGTATCTCAGACTATCCGTCAGAATTTGCTGAAATTTAACCAGGGCTTTCACAATCCAATGTTCTGCCAACGTTTACAATGTTTTATAAAATTGGACATCAATGGTGGCACATTTTTGACGTGAAGTTGAAATAATTTCATGATGCGGGATGCGGTTTGAATCGATGGAATAAAAATTAGTTCAAGCCCTGTGGACAGGAGCTTTCTGGCGCTCTTGTTCGAACAGACAAATTATATCTCCTAAAGTATTGGTTTCTCAGAGTTGGGAATTATATCAATGGATTCTTATGATAGAACTGCATCATGAAGGGAATTAAATTTAAAAAAAGCGACGTTTACAACAAAATGCTTCAAAAATTATATTTCGAAAAAAAGAGCAATTTGCAATGCTTCAATGCTATAATGATTCAAAAATTGTCATTAAATTTATTTATCAAGATTGAATGAGCAATCTGCAATAATTCAACCTCGTGGAATGGGTTGTTGTAACTTACACAATGGCTGCTCGGATCTTGAGCAATCTAGATTCGGTCGTGTTCCAACGCGCAAATTTTTGCGAAATTTCGTGAGGATCGTATGAGTAAAAATTAAAAAAAAAATCATGGAGACTCATTGAAAAAAATCTATATATCAGAAACTATTCGTCCGACATCGTTGAAATGTTGCCTTCAAAATCTAACTTCACAAGATTTTGAAGGCTGTCACAAAATTTCAACGATGTCGGACGAATAGTTTCTGATATATAGAATTTTTTCAATGAGTCACAATGATTTTTTTTTTAATTTTTATTCATACGATCCTCACGAAACTTCGCAAAAATTTGCACGTCGGCATTTCACGACTAGTTACCATGTTTGAGTAGGATCGGTTTCGTATTTTTTGAGTTATTGAGGACGTAATAACAAAATTTGAGATAGGTATAACTCCAAAACCGTTTGCCAATTCTGGCTATTAACAAACTCGCATGTCGCATTCGGATGCCCAACCCACCATAATAATTATTGCAAGTTGCTATTTCTTTCGTTCTCAAGTTATCGTGAGATAAATAATATTTTTTAATAATTTTTTGTTGATTTTCTAGTCATACTATTCACACACATCTTTGCGTCCATTTCCTACAACAGGTTGCCAAGTTTCAATTTGATCGGATCGGTATAGACCATATTAGTTAGGTTAGAATCATTCGCTTGGCGGGAGATCCATATTCGAATTTTTTAACAAGAAATTTCAACTTTGAGATGAAACCACCCTATTTAAAAGAGAATGTTAGTACAGAGACAACAAGTATTGGGTACCTTCATCATTAGTGCATGTTTTCATTGTAATTCCACATTAAGATTTACTTTTATTTATTCTTAAATCAAAATTGAAACCAGTGTAGTTCGAAAGATTTCCGTATGTCGTAGATGACTTCGGTTGTGCGTAATTACAAGGCCGATTTAGGGTTATGTTATTATTTTTGACTGATTTCGAGTGAGGTAAGACATACGTCAATCGAATTTGGTGAACACTTTTATATTTATTAATTATTTTGGAAATATACAATTTTGTTATGAAAACTTGATTCTAGATGGTTGAGAAAGGTTCACAGAATCTTTTCAACCGAAATAAACCTTAAGAAAATAGCCAAAGTATCTAAAAACAGGCGAGAAATTCGCGTAAATTTTAGGCCCATGAGAAATGCATGGGGAATTCAGTGCTCGGATCCACGGATGGATCGTAATTCAAATTTCCCGCCTAACCTAACTAATGTGGTCTATTCGTTGAAAACAAAATTTGTTCTCAGAAACCGTTGGGTCGATTATGCCCATTTACGAACTTGTCCGTCGCATTTTGAACGCGGCACCTACGCTGAAAAGTTCCTAGACCATTTTCGGCAAAAAATTCGAAAGTTACAGACATTTGGGCAAAATGATAGCACCCTGTTCCCCAGAACATGATCGCAAAAAGATAACCGATATTATACGGGGGACGATTTGAAGAAACTAACGAGCCCTCATCGATTTCCCACAGGTAAATCGACGTTTTTCTCCGGCAGAACACGAATTCCGAATTTCGAAAGCCTGGATGCCTGGCGTGATTAATGCCTGCAAAATATTCCCATATATCCGGACGGCGGATTCCATTCAGTCGATCCGGTTAAAACACACCGGGAATAACATTCCACCCCGGCAAAATCTGCTAGTCGGATCTCGGATAATAAAGTCTATAAATCGAATCAGTCGAACAATTACAATTGCATCGAACAGATAACAGATGGCCGCGCCTACGACGCAATGTTGTGGAACTTGATTAGGCGCTAATGAATGGCGTACGGAGTCCTTGCAATTCGATTAATGCTCACTAGAAGCCCCTCTGGTTCGTTGTCGACCCACTCGTTCGGTTGTTTTTCCGAACGACTTGGAAAACGGGTTGCGAATATAGTGCGCGTCAAAATTATGGAACAAATTCATTTTCTCAGAAGAAAAATATTTGGCAACAAAATCCTGAAACAGGTCAATTTTTGTTTCACTTTTACCAAATATTTATGCATTTTGGAAGAATTTTTGTTGCACCCTGCGCCATCCCCATCAACCCTCCAAATTTTTTTAATAGGGAAAGTGGGTCATGTGCTACTTTTTTGGCAAGGTCTTTGTATCTTCTTCACAGGCGTGCAGAAATTATCAAGAAAAAAATTCTCTTTTTGGCGCTCTAGTTCCTCGGAACTGAGTGCTTATCAATTTGCCCAAATGTCTGTAATTTTCGAATTTTTCGATGAGAATGGTGTTAAACGATTTGGTTCGACTCACTGATCAAGAATCCGTTGTCGAAATTCATTCTGTCCGGCCGGTCCGGCCGTCCGGCACGGCCGGCACAACAATTCTCGAACGGAATGAGCTAGACAGTTGAAATTTTCAGAGTAGGCTTGGACGATAAATATCTCGGCTAAGTTCGTTATTGGGCAAAATCGGACTGATGTTTTCGGAGTAACAAAAAAAAATTTTATTTTTTACAAAACAAATTCCAAATTAAATTTTTTTCAATAAGCAGTTTTACCATAAGAATCCAACGATATCATTTTTAACTCTAACAAGCTAATACTTTCAGAGATATGATTTTTCAAAATTTCAATAATAAATCGTATTTCACAGAATGAAATAATTATTCTATGTATGAATTGTCATAATGTCAACTTATTTTCCTGAGACATGACTTTATCTAATCAATCGAAGAATTATGAGAATCAAATGTAATCCGAAATGTGAGCGAAGTGAGAAAAATCTCAGTTGTTTACTCCGAAATTGGTTTTCTCAGAAAAGTCTTACATTTCGGAACGGAACATGAAGTATTTTAGCGATGCATCGGGGACCTCACCCAAAAATGTTTGAAAATATTACGTAAATATTGAAAGCATAATTCTGTAGTTCGAGAGAGGAGAAAATTTGGTGAACGTAGATCAGGAAATTTTTGATCGATCACAAGGTAATTTTTCATTATTACTCTTCTTTCATACATGTTTTATGGAATATCTACTATTTGTAGGTACCTGTTTTGGGCAGTTGTCATACGAAACTTGTTGGCGCTCTAGTTCCTCGGAACTGAGTGCTTATCAATTTGCCCAAATGTCTGTAATTTTCGAATTTTTCGATGAAAATGGTCATAAACGATTTGGTTCGACTCACTGATCAAGAATCCGAGGTCGAAATCGATTCTGTCCGGCCAGCCGTAGGCACGATAACTCTCGAACGAAAGGAGTTTTTGCAAGGTGGGTTTGGAGCGTAAATATCTCGGACGAGCTTATTAATGGGCGAAATCCATGAAGCGGTTTCGGAGTTATGGCCGCTTTTAGTAAAAATATTTTTTATGAATATTTCCGAAACCGATCACTCGATCTATCTGAAATTTAGCATCAAATTGTAGAATCGTGACCTTTATACGCATGTGAAGTTTTTTATTGACCAGATTACCGCAAAGTGTCAAAAAAAAATTTAAAAAAAGTTTTTCTACAATAACTCTCGAACAGAATGAGCTAGGTAGTTGAAATTTTCAGAGTAGGTTACGGAGATGAATATCTCGGGTAGGTTCGTTATTGGGCAAAATTGGCCAGATTTAATTCAATTTCTTCCATGGTGCAGTTCTCATTCTCAGATTGCTCATTTAATCTTGATAAATAAACTCTTATTTGAATTGAATTTCCTTTATGATGCAGTTCTATCATAAGAATACATTGATATAATTCCCAACTCTAAGAAACCAATATTTTCGGAGATATAATTTGTCTATTTGAACTAGACCGCCAGAAAGCTCATGTCCACAGGGCTTGAACCAATTTTTGAAGAATAGGTAGTTCAAAGAGGTTTTCAGTATGTGCACTTTGTCATGGCTCATTTACTTTGAGACGATGGTGCCTGATGAAATATGTCAGCGAATGAAAGTCGACCATTAAAGTTTTGTTCATGCACAACTTTCAACCCCTACGAACCCTTTAATGGAGAAAAATTGTGAGTGGGTTGAAAGGGGTTGAAAGTTGTGCATGAACAACACTGTAATGGTCGACTTTCATTCGGTGACAAATTTCATCAGGTACCATCGTCTCAAAGTAAATGAGCCGAGACAAAGTGCACATACTGCAAACCTCTTTGACTAACTATTTAAAAAAAAAAAAAAATTCTTGAAAATTTCAGCACGCCTGTAAAGAAGATACAAAGACCTTGCCAAAAAAGTATCACGTGACTCACTTTCCCTGTTCAAAAAATTTAGAGGGTTGATGGGGATGGCAACATAAATCCTTCAAAAATGCATAAAAATTTGGTAAAAGTGAAACAAGAATTGACCTGATGTTTCAGGATTTTGTTGCCAAATATTTTTCTTCTGAGAAAATGAATTTGTACCATAATTTTGACGCGCACTGTATACAAATATACAGTGTGGAAAAGCCGAATGGATTAAATTCATTATTTGGTTACTGTACATGTTTATGGAGAATCCCGAAACACGTCAAATTCAAATTTTTAATTGTCATCCTTCGTGAATATCTCGGATGAGTTCGATATTAGGGAGAATCGGTCTGCTTGAATTTTATTTCCTTCATGATGCAGTTCTATCGTAAGAATCCATTTACATCATTCCCAGAGATCAATAATTTTGCAGATATGATTTGTCAAAGTTTGAACAAGAGCTCCTCTCCACAGGGCATTTTCAATTTAGTTTTCAGGAAAACCCTAATGTTTAAGTTCGGTGGAAAACTCCACAAAGTAACAACGAGAAGGGTCGCTCTATCAGATTACGGAGCCAGCGACACAGTAACCTCGGATACTTTCAATTTCGCAGGGGCGGTACTGGCACCATAACTTAAAATTATCGGACATCTTCTCCCACACGCACATACAAACACCTATTTATTCAAGCCCATATAGTTTATCCTGATTTACGGCCTCAATAAGATTTCTGCGATTTCTCCCAGAGATAAGTACCGTTCTGCAAATCTTTCACGATTGTGAATATAATGATTAAAACTGGACAGAGTTATGAAGGGGCGTTTGCTTGTATCAATCAGCAATATTTTGGATGTTTCATAGATCGGACAACCAGCTTTCATTATACAGGGTGTTAAAAATGCAAAAGATTTCAGGAGGTGGGTTCTTTCCGGAAAAAAAAATTGGTACATTATATAAAACTCTTTCGAATTCACACCCCTAGCTCAGTTTTAAACCTTGAAATAATGAATGATCTTTTAGCTTTGAATTTCGCGGAATAGAGTGCTTATCAATGTGCCCAAATGTCTGCAATTTTTCTAATTTTTGACTGAAAATGGTCTCAAACGTTTTGATTCGACTCACTGATCAAGAATCCGTGGTCAAAATTGATTCTGTCTGGCCGGCCGTATAGGTTTAGGAAATAAATATCTCAATTAAGTTCGATATTGGGCAAAATAGGCTGGATGGTTTCGGACGAAAAAAATACTTTCTTTATTCACGGCAAATTTCAAATTAATTTTTGTTCAAGATGCATCATGAGCATCCATTGATATAATTTCCAACTCTAACAAATTAATACTTTCGGAGATATGATTTTTAAAAAATTTAATATTAAATCGTAACTCTATGATTTCACAAAATATATATATATATATATATACATGCCATCATTGTCATTTCATCTGCAGATGAGAGACATGTCAAACAGAGTATGATTGAGTACAAAATGACCAATGAAATATCCTCTGATATCGTAGATAGCTCTTGGATAATGATTATGGCATTATATGCTTTGGTAAGTTTATCAAATTGGATTCAGAATATCTCCAGTAAAAATATAACTGGAACATTGGTTAAGTTTCAATTGATATAACATAATTTTCATAATTTTTCTTTTTTTATTTCACAGATATTTTTTAGAGTTTGGGAAAGAAAACCCATAAAAGAATAATTTAGTGACGAATTCATCTCCAAAAGTATCCTTTAATGATTAATACTTTCGTATGAGAGCGGCAACATTGCAATGTCGCGAATATTTTCGTTCAGTTCAGAATATCTACATGCGCTCTGCTTGAAATTTTTAGGGTGATTCAATGCCTAAGTAATGAGACAAATTTTCCAGTCAATTTTTTTCCAGCCCAGCGAAAACATACCAGTTCAATTTGTAAAATTTCATGATCCCCTCGCTGTTGAGCGATTAGTGAAGAGTTAAAATTTTTGGCTGTCTCACGTCACGAAGTAATTTTAAAGTCATTAAGGAAAAAGCGTATACCTTGTAGCTTTCAGGGATATGCATATAAGTCACCCCAGTTGTAATTAATGGTCCAAGTTTGAAACTGATGCATTACTCGAACAACCAAAGAGCTTCTGAAGTTTTGAATGCGGCCGTGTCCCCAACTTCTGTAACGTGGGTCAAAGTTTAATTTTCCTATAATCAGCTGCAAAATGATTTCCTGAACTTCTGACCCCGACGTGAACTGAAATCGAGTTGTTTTGCTCACTGCATATTTTGTACGTTTGTACTAGGTAACATTTCGTCCATACGTCTATATTTGGCGAATTAAAACATTTGAACTGAGGGAAACTTCGTGGTCAAATTCAATTTTGTCTGTCAGTTCCACTGTTCTGTCTCTTGTGAAAGCGTTAACCACAATAATAGCGTTCCAAGCAGAGTTGTTTTCGTTCGCTCAGGCCTGTTTTTCCAGAGAACATGCACGCAAGAATCTGCATTGCCAAAGACAGCCAAATGCCTTTGAGCATTAACACCGATACTACAAGGACATTATGTGCACTGTGTCATGGCTCATTCACTTTGAGACGATGGTACCTGATGAAATTTGTCACCGAATGAAAGTCGACCATTACAGTTTTGTTCATGCACAACTTTCAACCCCCCCACATTTTTTTTCTCCATTAAAGGGTTCGTAGGGGTTGAAAGTTGTGCAAGAACAATGGTTGACTTTCATTCGGTGACAAATTTCATCAGGTACCATCGTCTCAAAGTGAGTGAGCCATGACAAAGTGCACATACTGAAAACCTCTTTGAACTAACTATTTTTCAAAAAAGAAAAATTTTTTCTTGAAAATTTCTGCACGCTTGTAAAGAAGATACAAAGACCTTGCCAAAAAAGTACCACATGACCCACTTTCCCTATTCAAAAAATTTAGAGGGATGATGGGGATGACACAGGGTGCAATAAAAATTCTTCAAAAATGCATAAGAATTTGGTAAAAGTGAAACAAAAATTGACCTGTTTCAGGATTTTGTTGCCAAATATTTTTCTTCTGAGAAAATGATTTTGTTCCATAATTTTGTCGCGCACTGTGTACATTACCCAATTTCCTTCGGGTAATCGGGCAAAAATAGCCATACAGTATACAGTCATACGCTGCATACAGATCAAGACACAGACATCTTTCTCAAAAGGGTTTTATCATAGAAATATTGAGTCTGCCATCTGTGAAACACCCTCGTTTTAACCCTCTTTCATTCAAGAATATTAACGTCCTCTATTTTAATTATGTTTATAATCATGCAGTGTGAATAATCGATTTCTATTGAAATATTTCCGCTGGTTAGAATACCTTTTAAATTAAATCGGAGCTTTGAAGAATTTAATGGCACTTACATGAATTTCGATCCGGCACATAACCAAACAAATCATCTGTCATCTGCAACTCTAATCCACCATCAAGGACAAAACGGCTGATATATAATTTCGAGTTAAATAAGCGTAAATAAATTTCCAGGGGAAATAAGGAAGGACGTGAGAACCTGACATGTGTCAGACTTGCTGAAAGAGCTCGCGACATCCATTAGGGGTTGAAATCAAGTTTCGAAATTTAAATCCCGCTTTAAGAGCGCGCCGTCGTTTAATATTTCCCCAAAAACAAACAATTTCAACCCCACTTCTGATACTTTCTCCTTCAAAATTGAGATAGGCGGAAGATATGCCACTCGGTCTTGTATAAACATGCCGATGTTGAATCAAGTCGAGTGGTTTCGATGTCGGGAGATGTGCGATCTGAATATTTATTTGTTTTATGGATTTTACGGTTAATTGCCCTTCATGAAGGGGCTAATTTTTGCATGATTTTTCCAGGGCGGCTGAATATAACGATAGTATGAGAATGGGGAATTCTCCTTGTATCCTATGTACCAATAAGTGTGTAAGTAATCATTAAAGGATACTGTTGGAGGTATATTCATTATTAAATGGTTCCTTTCTGGGTTTTCTCTCCCAAGCTCTGAAAAATATCTATAAAATAAAAAATTAATTTTTTGTGAATCGCTTCTGCGTAAAAATCACAGATTTGTCAGAAGCAATCAATCAAACAATGTTGCCTAATAAACAATAACGAAACAACATTAACGATCAAACAATTATATCGTAAAGTTTCGGATTCTATATCAGATTCCTTCGTCAGACACTCAACGAAAATCTTCAGAATAATTTTTTGTTGATTGCTAATCTGAAATTCGAGAATTGTCAGCTTCAGAGTTTGGGAGAGAAAACCCAGAATGAAACCATTCAACAATAAGTGTGTGTTGTGTAAAATGATTATGATAACTTGAATAAACAACATTTTGATAGGTACGGTAGAGCGGTGTGGCTTTGCCGAACTGCCTAATATTTTAAGATTCATTTTATTTCTGTAAAGTTGGCTATATCTCACTGACATCACGAACGGGAACTGTTAACCACGGTATATCTCCACCGGTTGCGACGGTCGCAGTCGTCTGGCGTGCGTTGAATGGATTGCTACACTGTGTTATGTGAGTGGGTTTTTAACGTGTTTATACATGCGAAATACTAAGGGTTCTGTAGAAAATATGATAAGTGGTACATCAAAATACATTTAGCAGCTTACTTTACATGTATTTAGGGTCACGTACAAATAACTTAAAGCATTTGGTTGAGATGGTTTCTATATTTCGGGAAACTGTTCTATTGTTGAACTTTTTCTGAGGACTTTGCCACATACCAAAATTTATTTTAATTTATATTCAGACACAGCTATGGGTCGTCAATACAAAAATTGGTTCAAGCCCTGTGGACAGGAGCTATTGGGCGCATGTTCATCTTCCTTGTGGCCCGTACTGACCAGTAAAGAAAAAAAGCAGTATCATGTTGAATACCTTAATATTATTGATTATTATATAATAATCGATGAAAATACTGAGAGAGACCCAGGAAATTTGACACATTTTGTCTTATATCTCCAGAAATTGAAATCGTATAGAGCCAAAATTTTGCACAATGTTGCAAAATACTACAATTGACGTTAGTACAAGTTTTTGTTGCAATCTGATGAATAGTTCACGAAAAAAAAATTTTTTTTTCGAAAAAATTAAAAGAAATATTTTTTTAAAAATTACCAACATTTCGATCATAACAGAATTTTGCCAAAAGTTGCGCGTTTATATCCTCGAACTGACTACCAAGTTTCGATTCAACATCTTCTTTAGTTCCTGAAATATCAGGGAAATAACCTCAAAATTTTAAATGTCTATAACTCCTAAACCGTCCGGCCGATTTTGCCCGTTAACAAAAATAACCGTCGCATTTTGATCAGAAACCTACCCTGAAAGTTTGAAGTCGATAGGACCTTCGGTGCTCCTGTTGTCGTGCCTACGGCCGGAAAACCGGCCGGCCGGCCGGACGGCACCCAAAAATCTGACACCGGATTCGTGATCAGGGAGTCCGAATTAGTCTATTAGCCAATTTTCAGCTCGAAATTCGAAAATTACAGACATTTGGACGAAATGATAGGACGATGTTCCCCTAGAACATGCGCCCAAAAAAGGTAGGTTCGAGGATATATCGTATTTATACGGAGGAAACACTAAAAGCACGCGCGCAAAATCAGATTGATTTAACAATGAAAGAAAAAGTGTAAAAAGTCAATCTGCTTTGGCGCGCGTGCTATAAACATGATAAGGATTATACTGACCCTCCCAAATCTTCTTGGAGCTTGTGCGACTAAGGAGAGTCAGTTGTGTTCTTTTCCAACTTTGTTACTCTATCCTGATGGCAGCTTAGATACAGCACTGTTAATTTTTGAACCGATAGTGACTGGTGTCCACTATCCTTTGGGTAGATCTTCGGCTCGCTCTATCTACTGAGCTTGAAGTACTCATCATTCAATTCAAATTAGCCACCGTGAACACGCGCGCCAAAGAGTACTGACTTCACGTCAGTGCTTTTTTTTTAAGTTTATATATTGATTATATACAAAGAAACTGATTTTTTGTATTTTATAAAAAATAATGGATTTTATTTTCCTATAATTTGTTGTTTTATATGCCTCTAATGGCAACCTTGTCTGCAATAATTTTTTTGTGGCTAAGACTCCACTTGCACTTCATAAAATTGCCAAAAAACGGATTTTAAAGGCATTGGCAAACTCGCACCAATGTGCGGGTAACTTTGCCAAATTTTTAAAAATAAATTAAAAATGCGCAGCTTTTCTTATGTTTCTAACAACAGCAGTCATAGAGGAAATATCAACAACATTTCAGATGTTTATAACTCCAAAACAGTTGCCTTTAACGAACTCAAATGTCGCATTTGGATGCGCAACCTACCCTAAAAATTTGCAAGTCTCTCTTTCCGTTCTCAAGTTATCGTGAGATACATATTTTTTTCCAAATTTTTTTGAAATTTTTGCGCGCATATTCTTGGTAACCGCGTGCTTTCATTTTGCTCAAATGTCTGTAACTTTCGAATATTTTGAAGTAAAGGATCTCAAACTATTGGGTTCGACTCACTGATTAAAAATGCGAGGTCAAGTGAAACTTGAGAACAAAAAAAGATAGCGACCCGGAATCTTCATGGTGAGTGGCGTGTCCAAATGCGACGGACTAGTTCATGAATGGACATAATCGGCCCAACGGTTTCCGAGTACGAATTTTGTTTTCCAGCAATGCCTATCCGATCAAATTGAAATTTGGTAACAAGTTGTAGAATACCGACCTGAAGACGTATGTGAAATTTTGTGAGATAGTCCCCCCAGAAAATTGAAAAATATTAATTATCTCACGATAAATTGAATTATCTCACGATAAATTGAGAACGGAAAGAAATAGCGATAATTTTCAAGGTAAGTTGGGCATCCGAGTGGGACAGTTAAGTTCGTTGTTGGGCATAATCGGCCCAATGTTTTCGGAGTTATACCCACTCCAATATTATTTTCTCAATAACACAAAAAATACAGACCCGATCGAATTGAAACTTAAGAACTAGTTATGGAATACCGACATAAAGACGTTTGTGATATTTTGTGAGGATCGTATCAATAGAATTTTTTTTTTAAATTATGAATAAATATTTTTTGAGTTATTGAGGAAGCAACGTCAGGAAAATATGTCAGGTAGGTATAACTCCAAAACCG